>JALAZF010000049.1:1866500-2488666 GCA_022829125.1 Lathyrus tuberosus
TTTCCCTCTCTTTGCCTAAATTTCCAAGCATTTATTACTTCCAACACTCTTTCATTCTTGGTCCCCACGAAAAACAGAGAAGCGCTAATCTCTTCATCAGCAGGAGGATGTCTCGAGGCATAACCAAATTGTCTAACTGCCAACACTAGGTTGTAATTAATCCCACCTCTTCTTCCAAGTAGAGGCACATTAGGAAAACTTCCACATTTGACAGTAAGCTCTACCGTCAGTAATTTGGGATCAAACCAAATAACATTATTGGCAGTCAAACCTATCAGTCTCTTGGACCACTTCATTGTCTCAGCAGTTTCTACAAACGCACCAGTCCGGGGTAAATGTTTGAAGAGCCAATGGCATAAAAATTGGGTGCAACAACTAACCAAACTCCCTCTTGCCTTCTCATTTTTATAGTGTACGGAGTGATAAAAATCCCCTAGCAGGGTAGGAATCGGATTCTTCGAGACAAACACTTTCAACGCCTGCATATCAACAAAATCAGGCTGACCAGGGAAAAGCACCAAGCCATAGATACAAAGAGCTAACACAACGTTGTAAGTAGTCCAATTGTTAGCCTTGGCAGCTTCCTGAGCTTGTCGAAAAAGAAACTCCAAGTGAAATCCTTCATCTTCTTTGAGTCTGCTTAGGCCACTTTTCACAACAAACAGGTCCAGATGCAGGACAGCAGCGATTACTTCAGGGGCAAGAGCACCTTCAGAAAAGTACGGTATAGCAGACGTGATTGGAATTCCCAAAATAAATGAGAATTCCTCCAGAGTGGGCATCAGAATGTAGTCAGGGAATAGGAAACATCTCATTGATGGCTCATAGAACTGTAAGAAAGTATGCAACCCATCCTTCTCATACTTTGTGAATGCACAGACCATCTTAATCAGCTCTCCATACTCCTTCTGAAAAGTGTTGAGAACATCAGAACCAGCCATACCTATCATCTTGTTCAATACATCCAGCTTAGGATCAGGGAATTTGTATTACACATTATTCTTCCTTTTAACCTCAGCATCTTGGGAACTCATGATTGGAATCAGACAATATGGTAAGTACCTAAAAATGACAAACATAACCTGTTATGATATGATTATGCAAATGCAAAAGGCATGTGATCAGGTATCCAGGTGTCGGTGTCTGTGTTGAACTGTGTGCACTGTGTCTCTATACTGAATCTGGCAATATATCTGTGATGAATACTCAAACCACTGTCATAGGATACACTGTCTGTAATAATCATAGAATCACAAGTACGGTATGTAGGAGGATGGGTTACCTGCAAACCTGTAAACATCCCACCCATACTCACATGTGGTTCCTAGAAAATAAGGCTTGTCAGCTTCGGAGGTTTGAGAAGCGATAGCACATTCAGCCCGTAGGATACAATGCTATGCCAATCAAAGAGGTCGTCCCCTGACTCACCTTAGAAAATAAAGGTCATCCTATGCAAGTACCAAAGTGGACCCTCGGGTGCGAGTGGATTTGCCACAGAATGTGGTCTGCCACTGTCACCGCTAAAGAGAGATGTTTCCACTAAGGTCCTCATGATCGGTCACTAGAGTCGACAGCTCTCTAGATCGACATCCTGGAATATGCAAGATGCGCACGCCATGATGGGTCCCAAGATAGCCTCGTCTAGCTGTGAATTTCGTGATTACCCACGTACACAGATGGCACGTAGGTCCCACTACTCTCCACTCTAAGTCTAAGTGTATACTCGAGCCTGTGTACTGAGCTCATCTCTCAGAAATCCCATCCCGCCAAACAGACAGAACAGTGCAACACAGTATAATATATAAAATGTAAATATTAACATGCTGTAAATATGGTACAAGTAATAAAATACAGTAAACAGCAAATACAAGATAACAGTAAACACCCAATGAAAGAAAAGCAAACAAGCGCTAGGATTGACTCGCTTAGGATGGACCAGCAATAGGTTAACCTGTCCCCAGCAGAGTCGCCAGCTGTCGCTCCCGGGATTTTCATCCTAGTACAAACCCGAAATTGGCACCGAACAGAGTCGCCAGCAACGTGTATTTATCCCATGAGAGGGAAAGGAAACACTGCTTAAACCTGAAGGGAAGGAAAGAACATGGTCTTGCGACCAAGAGAACTGGGTTCGGGAGTCGGTTACGCGTGAGGAAGGTATTAGCACCCCCACGCGTCCATCGTACCCGATGGGATCTACGCTTGCTAGTCTCAATCAAAGGGTGTAAGGAAAGATGCTAGAAAAAGAGCTAGAAAAAAGAAAGGAGAAAGAAAAACAAATGTAGGGAAAATAAAAGAAGTGCTCGAATGGGCCCTACCCCACTGCCTACGTATCTCATCGGGAGCATGAGAATCAGAGCGACGTAGTTCCCCTCACTAGGGATGGATTGTTTGTGTTTTTTAAGGAACGACTGATGTTCTAGCTCAGGTGTTGCAGGCTCGCTGGTCCGAGTGCGTTACCATCTTGCAAGAGAACGAGTAGGAGCACGTTCATACATTGAGAGTGAATGAGGTGAGAAAAGAATTCCCGAAGGAGACGTGATTGTTTGTTTTTGTCTTTTAAGAGTTTTTTCATTTGTTTGCATATGATAGTGTATCTAAATCTTAGTCATTGGAATGTGTACATTCTCACATTCCAAGATGGAATGAGTAAGAAAGCACACTAAGAGTGAAGAAGACCCTCACCCTTATTTCCAATTGTCAAGGTTCAAACACACTAGCATACTTGTGTTTATTAAGTGTTTTTATTGATTATGAAATGAAGAAGTGTTTTTTTTATTATTTGTACCTTCAACAAGTATTGCATTTAAGTCCCTCATACAAGATCAAATGTTTAACACATTGACCCAAGATGGGCTATATGCTACACATTCTAAGATAATAAGAGAAGACCCCTTATAATCTTTTCTTTATATGAAAGGCCTAAATGCAATAAATGCCTACCTTTATTAGATATTTTGAATTTTCTTTGAGATGAGAAGAGAGACTCAAGAGAGGAGCAAAGGTAAAAATCTATATGAACTAAGACTCACTCCTAATTGAAAATTAAAGGGAGTGGTCCTAATGGTCTGTGAGGTTTCAAAACCTAAAGTCTAAAGAAAGAATGAATTAAACAATTCACTTCTAAAGTAGAAGATGAATTGCAATTCAAAAAGGGAAAGTGATGAGTTATTAAGAAAAAGCACATAAGTGCTTAACAAAACACAAGATGGAATTGTAAAAGAGATAAGAGGATAGAAGTTTGAATGTGGATTCCTTATCCACACTCAATTGCAACTTACCAAAGCCCCTACATGGTTAGTAAACATGTGTAAGAAGTATAAGAAGCAAAAGAACACTTAATGCACCATAAAGATCAAAAGAATTAGATGAGAAATCAAATCCTATTAATCACAACCAGAATGTACATCATATGGAAAACAAATGATCATTATCATGCAAGTCCATGTGGATAGGCAACAAACATCATCCATGACATTAGAACATGCTACCATCAGAAAAGGGAGAATGAAAGATGAAAAGAAATGAAAAAAACATGCATGAATGGAACATGTAATCTAAGGATCAGAATTGAAATGATATGAAAAATGATTCACAAACATTTCACAAGTGTTCATGCACAACACATCAAGACATTTAAGAAGCAATAGAAGAAGAAATGAAATAGAAATTCAAAAGAAAACACAAGTACTTCATATTAAGGACACACAAAGTTCAAATGAAAATGAACATGCAATGATGTCACACAACATGTACCAATGACCTATAATGTCAAATGAATGGTTCACAAAGTAGGCAAATGATCATGCAAGTATGTACAAAAGAAATCATGTAAACATGCACAAAGATTACAAGGATATGACATGTTGTAATGCTTCAAATGAAGTGTTTTAAACAAAAATCAAATGAGTTCATGAAAATTATGAAAACATGGTATTGAGGTTCACAAATCAGAGATGAATCCATATCAAAGTATAATGTAAAAAATTCAAGGCAAAAAGGCTTTATGCAATGCACTTAGGTCAAGTATACACATCATACAAAGTAACACAAAAATGAACACCAAACATGCCATAAACTAACTAAAAAAAATCAAATAAAAATCACTTAACATACCTCAAGATGATAATGACTCAATGCAAAAAGAAAAGCATCAAAACAATTTTTAATGATTGAGAACAAAAATGCACAAATTTATGTATCACATTAAGCATGCATACAAATAAAAATCAAAGAAAATTATGGAACAGGGGCAAAAATGTCATAAAATCAAGAAATAAAATCATGAAAAATTTTCTAAATGTTTTAAGAAGGCTCATGAATTTTTGTGGAATTTTATGATGATTTTTGATATTTTTAAAAAATGAAAAGTAAACGTGTAGAAAAATGAAAAAAAAAAGAAATGAAATGTAAATGTGAATGGGGGTGTGAACATAGCAATTATTCAGTTCAAATTCATTGGGCCTTAAAAAAAAGAGGTGTGAATATCAATCTGGTCCAAGGTCCAAGTCTGCGCAAAACACACTAGTAACCATGCACTTCAGTCAACAAAAATTGACTCATTAACAGCCATTAGATCAAGTCAAGGTCAAGCCAAAGTCAAAGTAATCAGATCAAACGCTCACACACGCATGTCCACGTTCCATACCATATGCCACAACACACAATGCTTAAAATGAAATCAGAAGCAACACGTGAGAGGCATGTATGTTTTTTATGCGTTGGCAAGCTTCAAGCCACACGATGAGGAAAAATGGACGGTTATGATTAAAACGTGAGAAAACCCTAGCAATCAAACTCAACGGCCGGAGGTGACTTCCGGTCACCTTCTCCGGCGAACCACCACCCTCTGCAACTTTAATTTCTCCCGAAATCCACAAAAAATATACTAAAATGATGCTGAACTTATGTAGAACACGAATCTAAAGACAAAATGCACAAAACATTCATGAGATGAGAGAATCGAGCAGAGGAAGATTTGCCCTAACATTTCAACTATGCCTCTAAAGGCCTATCAACTAGCCAGATAAGTTCTTGAGCTTATAGGAAGCATCAAGAACCTGATAACATCTTCACATTATGTCTATAATGGAAGAAATTCGTACCTGAAGATTTATGATCTTGATGTGTTCTTCAGAAAATCAGAGATGTTGCTTCCTCTTTGAGCTTCTTTTGGCCAAATAAAGGCTTAGATGCAAAAATGGATGATGCTTCAGTGGAGAAGAGCTGAAATCCAAGCTTCAAAACAGTTGCAATGTGATGAAAAATGGAGAGAGAATCAGAGAGATTCTGAGATGAAGATGAGGAAGATGAATGAAATGGAGCTCGAAAATCAGTTGCAACGTGGAGAAATTGAGAGAGAATGGAGAGAGTTTCTGAGTTGAATGTGAGAAAATGAAGTTAGGAATGAAATTTGAGAGTGAAGTTTTTATTTATAGCGTGAGCTAACCATGGTTAAACTGAGTGAGTCAGCTGAGTCATGGTGGTTTGGGAGAGTCATCCCTAACTAACTGAGTCAAGTTAGTTAGGGAGAGCAATGGTATGGTGATGGCAACTCATGATATGCTATGGTGGAGGTGAAAAGAAAATGAAGGCACGGCTGGTTGTAGCAGAAACTTGCTCAGCAAGTTTGTTTCTTTCCATTCTCATGTATGCCAAGGCAAGTATGCAAGGTGTAAGTCATGTGTGTTTGGTTTAATGTGGAAAGCTGATGTGATGAAGTGTTTGTGGTGTGTGTGAACCAAAAATCGTGCACCACTGTTAATGCATCAATGTCACTCATGGTGATTTGCAAGTGGAAATCTCTCTACTTAGTGAATGGTTGGATGAGTTTTTGGATTCATTTGAAAGAGGGGATGTAATGATACAAGTTTGGTTTGAAATTTGAGTTGAAATGATGCTTGGAAGAGGTTGGAAAATGACTTATAACATCCATAAATGGAACTGGTACAAGGGTGTGGTGATGAGGTAAATTGGCAAGGCATCTTGGCATGGAATCTCAGCACGATGATCCTAACTTGAGACCATTATTTCTCCATCATAACTTGATTAATTCAAAATTTTCCCAACATCAATATTGAAGATGACACTACAAAGAACAACTTTGATGTTGAAAATTTTTCCATTTGAGGCTTTTATCTTGATGAAAAATGGGTGGACATTTGGCTCACCACATGCTTGTGAAAATGACTGCGCGCGTGCCTTGAAAATCCTTGGTCATGACATGGTTTTGGCCTACTTTCCTCCAACTTTGATCATCCATATCTATCTCAATATTTATCCAATGGGGATGTTCTACACATGGATTTGAAGCTTAAAGCAAGACCTTTTGTTGTGGCCTGGTGGAATTTGCATTTAGTGCTTCCATTTTAAATGGCCTTGGTTCAAACTCTGATGCAAAATGGTCAAAAATTACTATTTTTGGAAACCCTACTTCTTCCAAAAATGGCAACTTTCCACCTCTTGATTTTTTCATGATTCCTTTGGAGTTTCTTGACCAAATTTTGTACATTGGACACATATAACATGAATTTTATGAATTTGGCCTCAAAAAGTCAAGAGTTGACTTTTTCCTCTGATTATTTGACTTGGCCCCAATTTCTCTGATTTTTTATTTTTCTTCCAATTGAACCACTTCTAAAACCAATTGAGATGTGATTTTCCACATACATACACTTAAGAACATATAGAATACCATGACATCAAGTTTTGTCCAAAAAATCAAAGATATCCTGATTTTATTAGAAACCCTAATTTTGACCTCCTCTGGTTAGGAGGGAAAAATGCAGTCTTCAATTTCAAATTCTTCAGAGTATGTTGTGCATCCTTTTAAAGGATGATGGGATATGCCATTTGAGGATGATTTTGGATCAATGAGCTATCTCTTTTGAGGGTTTTCCTTCAGTTTTTTGAACCTCTTGCATGTTGAAGTATGTATTGTTTCAATCTCCCATTGGATCTCACTTCCTTGAGATTGTGGATGATCAATTGAGATGGTATGAGACATGAGAGACTCTTGGCTTGCCTTGAGGCATCTTGATTGACCTTTTTGTGCTTTGAATGATCCCTTGATTGTCCACCTTCCACCTGATCACATGCCTTGATGGTAAGAGGAATGCCATGTTTCATTTTTCTATGTTAAATGCAATGCAATGCTAATGAGATGGATATGATATTGTAAATAATAATGCTATGTTATGATGCAAAAAAGGGAGAGCAAATTTTGGGGTATTACACAAATGTAGGGGGATTTTTCACTTGGATTCAAAAGAGATCAAAACCAAACATGTTCAAACAGTTGTTGTATCATGTAAGGGCTTTCCATAATGGCCAAGAACATTACCAAATTCAATTTGAGCTATGAGATATGACATTGGCAAGATGCCTTGCTGAAATTTGCCAAGGCAAGGCAGATTTTTGCACTTTTGGTCGATTTGCCAAAATCAGCCAATTCCAAGCCTTGTCATCACTTTGGACATATCTGAGGATTGAATCTAAAGGGGACAATCACTGAGCCAAGCCTCCAAAGTCTTTGGAACAAGAAATAGCATGTTGAACCTAGAATTGCCAAAATAGGGACAAGACTCCAATTTTGGATTAGAGCATTCAATGGAAGCATCAAGGTGGCATGAACTGAGCTCTTAGCAACTGAATTCAGTCAAGACTTATCCAAGACCAAGGGGACCAGCAGCCTGTGCCCTAACCTCTAGTCAATGGCTAGAGGAGACTTGGATTTTCATTTACCAACATTGGCCAAACCTACTCAGCAGTTGCTATTCACTATTCCTTGCAAAACAAACTTGCTCTACTATAAATAGAGCTCAATTGTGATCAGTTTGAGTACACCAAAACCATCAAACAGATGTTTTCCTCAAAATCTCTTCTTTCACTCCAATTTTACCTTCTAAGGCAAGTCACTATCGGGTTTTGAGTTTGAGAGCTTTTCCAATCAAACTAATCACTTACACAACTCACATACATCATATAGAAGTGATCCAAACACTCACATAACATCTGGAACACTGATTTCAAAAAATCACTAGCCAATTGCTCAAGTTCTTGACAGTTTGGCAGTTAAGGTACCATCTTCAGCTCCAAACCATTTCAATCCATTCCAAGCATCCAGATACACTCCATGGCACCTAGGGAAGCTATCCAGATCATTGGAACCTAGCTGTAACACCTCCAACACAAAACATGATCACCAGGTGCAAGAGGTAAGCATGAGCTCTTCTAACTCTATGATCCATGCAATTTTTGCTACACAATAATTTGGCCATATGTTCATAATCATGCACGGAATATTTCCCCTCAATTAATTGCATTGTTTGAATCGTGTATCAAAAATCCCAGCCTTCATGCAGAATCTAGGGTTCTTGAGGATTTTTCGTGATTTCTTGTTTTATGCTTAATTTAAATGAAATTAATTGCCATAGACATGATCGTGAGGTTAAAACGAGTTGATTGGTATGTGGATTACATGATATGATCAAGTATTCAGTGAGATTGAAGAGAAAATGCAAATCTGGGCAAACCCAGAACACGCGCGTGTTCTTGGTGTGTTCTTGGCGCCATTTTTTGAAAATTCAAATATTTGAATTTTGTGATTTTATTTAATTGATTCAAAAATTAATTTCTCTCTGAGTTTTAATGATTTTGAGTTGGTTCTTTTTTTAATAATTCACAAAAATGTTAAAATATTTTATTTTCCCAAAAAATTCCAAAAATATTATTTATTTTATATAATTGATATTTTTGCAAAGAATTAATGTTTTAATTGTTTTTGACATTTAAAATATTTTTTTCACCTTGATTTTGCAACTTTTAATGCCTTCTAATTATTTTTTAGGTCAATACTTAATTTTTGAAGCATTAATCCAAGATCACAATTTGTTTTTCATATGTTAAACAATTTTGATCATTTTAATTGAATTTTTATTCAATTAAAACACATTTTGAAAACAAATTAGGGTTTTTGGATTAATTCAACCCTCAAAAGTCATTTTCAAAACACTTTGGGCCTCTAATAGAGTGTAAGACCCAATCCTTTTTTGACCAAATCATTTTTGGGCCTCAGTGCATTGTATAAGTCCCGATGCCGTAAAAAAGTTTGACGCGGTCATCATCCGTTGAAAAACAAACACTCTGGGCCTCTCCTCGAGCTATAAGACCCATTCAAAACTTTTGGGCCTCTAATAGAGTGTAAGACCCAACCCCCTTTTAACCAAAACCATTTTGGGCCTCAGATATTGTATAAGCCCCTCTGCGTTAAAACAAAATCTCGGCGCGTTCGCCATTTCAAACGAAAAATCATCCGGGCCTACCCTCGTGTTATAAGCCCCACTCTTTTTTCTTTAAACCTTTTGGGCCTCTTGAGAGAGTGTAAGACCCATCCCTTTGTACAGAAAACCTTTTTTGGGCCTCAGTCACTTGTATAAGTCCCTCTGTACAAATTCAAATAGTGCGCTCACTGATAAAACCCTGGGCCTCTCCTTGAGCTGTAAGCCCCAAATCTTTCTTTTTCAAAGAACTTTCTCCTTTGATTTTAAATATACTGTTGTTTTTAATCTGTCTTTGTTGAAAAACTAACCAAACAACATGGAAGCTCTACAACCGAGTAAGTGTTTATACGCTTTCATTTACCGCTTTCATATACATATAACTGTATTGTGGGGTTGTTTCGCTGTAAGTCTTCTTTCATAAACTCATATCAACTGTGTAATAATAGTATAGATATTTAGAGTTTCCCCGGCAACTACGTTTAGAACTAGGAAAAGCCGTCGCGTTTATTCATAGAAATAGACAACTAGATCCCCAATAGGATAACCAGATACAGTCTTCTCTTCGGCTGTCCTCATTAGGAATTGTCAAGAAACTCTACTCCCAGAGATGAATGTATTCTCCGTGAATGGCATCTTTGAGCTTCTTCCAAATTCTCGAACTTTCCTGGCTTGATCTATTCTTTGTGAATAGCCTGTCTTGAATTTCTCGGGGTTTGGGGACCCACGGGCTTCTTAAAAGCATCGGCCTCCTCTTGGGCATCGTACAAGGACCCACGGGCTTCCTAAAAGCAACCCCGCCTCCTCTTGGGCTTAGTACAAGGACCCACCGGCTTCTTAGAAGTATTCACAGCCTCCTCTTAGGCTTCGTATAATGATCTCTTCCTCCGGGAATGATCGCCTCCTCTTGGGCTTCGTACAAGGACCCGTCGGCTTCTTAAAAGTTTCCAGCCTCCTCTTAGGCTTAGTACAAATTGTCCCGACGACCTCCTAGAGGTATAGGAATAGGACTTAGTCATCTGCATAGAACAGTCCTTTCAAATAGTCTACTACTGTTTCTCAAAGCATAGTACAAAAGATAAAACTCTAGACACAGACAACCTAATATCCTTAAGTCTTAAAGACATTCTCAAGTGACCCCTTCGTTAAATAGGAAGAAAACCCGTAGACTCGGACAGTCTCAATGCCCTTAGGATTTCCCACTTCCTTAAAGAACAAGAATAACCCGAATCCTCGAATCAAATCCTTGAGTACAGTGTTACTCATATAAGAACTGATTTTCTCTTTAAATCAGCATACTGGACCTGTCACTCAACTCAAACATCGTTTAGCCTCTCTCTCGGGCTTTGTACGAGACACATAAGAGACTCCCTCGTTGAGTCAATCACCCATTTCGCCTCCATCTCGGGCTTTGTACGAGATACAAAAACTCTCTTGTTGAGTCAAATAGCCTTCATCTCGAGCTTTATACGAGATACCAAAAGACTCTATCATCAAGTCAAAAACCTTTTAGCCTCTCTCTCGGGCTTTGTACGAGACACATATTAGCCTCCTCTTAGGCTTTGTATAAGAAAACCACTGGTTGATCCAACCAACCTTTTAGCATCAAAGTTGTGCCTCGTTCACAGTACAAAAACATCAACAACTCCTTCCCCTTCATCTAATCGCTGTAAGAGGCAAGCCTCTGGATCATCTACATCCATGCCACTGTCCCTCTTTTAGCATGAGAAATTCCTAAGGAAAGATAGCATTGCTCTACACTGAGTTAAAGTCTACTCCTTCAGGTTAAAATCGCCTATAAAGGAAATTATGGCATTGTCGGATTCACATATCCCGGTTAAAGTAATTCTCCATTATAAACAGTTGTGACATACAACCCCCTCTTTAGAGATGACAAATTCTCTCTAAAGTCAACACCCTTTTAGCTTCATATTTTGGGCTTTGAACAAGATACACATCACCTTTAGCTTCACATCTTGGCCTTTGAACAAGATATAAACCACCTTTCGCTTCATGTCTTGGGCTTTGAACAAGACACCAAATACCATTTCCTCCCATAGAATAGGAGGAACTACGAACGCTCTGATTTCCCTGTTTTGGTAAACGGGAATACGTAGGCATAAGATTGAAAGAAAAATCTTAGCGAGCACACTAAACAAAAACCCTAAATCCCATACTCTCACATATCTATCAAAAAGCATCAGTCCTAACATCCTAATCCTTGTCCCCCGCCAGAAACCTGTCATTCTGTCAAAATAACACAAGAAAGGCCCCACCACATTGATCGCATCCGTAACCTAACAGACCGCTGTTTAAACTCAGTATGCAAGAAGGGTTAATTGGAGACATCTATTTCCCTTCCTTCATCAGCTTTAATAGGATAAAAAATGAATCGACCTGTAGTAAACTAACCCAGAGAGCGACAGTGCTTAAGAACCGCGTCCAAAATCGTTCGCTACAGAAAAGTGGCGCCCACCGTGGGGCCCTCTAACCTTTTTTTCTCTTCACTTGTGTGAATACCACAGATTGGGGCTTCCGCCAGGGAACCCATTTTCTGTCAGGAACTTAGGATTCATAGCTTTAAAGGTCTAGGATGTTTAGGACAAATATATATACTGCTTTTCCTAATTGCTATACCTATTTATTTTTCTGCTAATGGGAATGCGTGTGATGCCGCATGTGGAAAGATTGAGTATACACTTAAGATAAGTGATGGCGACGAGGTCGACCATCAACCTCAGTGGAGGCTGACCAATGCAACCCATTCCCTCTCATAGGCAATGGGCCGATTGTGATGTCTAAGAAGTTGAGGAGCCAACCCTTTTGTAGTGCGGAAGCTATCGGAAATAGTTGTCACGCGATACTACCCTCATTTGAGGCTGGTGATCTATTCTCGGTGAATGGCACTTACTCTAAGATTGCTCTACAACCCGCTGGCGATCCGCTTGTTGTTTTGCTTTCCTGGGAGGAGCTGATGATAATGAGTACAGGTACAAAAATCACCCTAGTATAAACATTTGGGGATCGGTAGAGCCTTGACTTCATGACAACGACCCTTTGACCCCATGTTTTTTCTATGTTTTTGTGTGTTGCATTCATGCATTCATTTAAAAAACATTAAAACATTAAAAAAAATTCTCTTATAGTCTCTCTGTTTTTCAAATTAAACTAAGACTATGATTGCAAATATCAGAGAAAAGGATTGCGCTAATGGATTTCGGTAGAAGGAGAACTCATACGTACACCTTCAAGGTTCCAAAACTAGAGGATTTAAGAGGTTTGGCGAGGATGTTCACAAACTAAGAGGCTTTCAGAGCCAAGTACGGAGGTCTGCTACCTCTGTTAAGGGTCCATGTGATTGAGGGAATCATGGACGCGCTCGTTCAATTCTACGATCCGGTTTATCACTGCTTTACATTCCCGGATTACCAGCTCGCACCACCGCTGGAGGAGTATTCTCATCTGATCGATTTACATATCACTGATCGAGCTCCATTTTCTGGACTATAAGAAATTCCAAAGAATCAGACCATTGCAAGAGCAATTCTTTTGGACGAGTCTGAGGTCAGGACTCACATGACCAATAAGGGTGGCATACAAGGTTTTCCAGCCCAGTTCTTAACAAAGAAGGCTCTGTACTTTGCCAGTATCGAAAACGGGACTGCTTTTGAAAGCATCTTTGTTTTACTCACCTACAGATTATTTTTGTTGCCCAACATTAATAATTTCGTCGATATCAACTCCATTAAGGTTTTTCTCATTGGAAACCCTGTGTCGACTTTGCTCGCAGATGCGTATCATTCTGTACACTTAGGGAATTTGTACAGTGGAGGGGAGATCACATGTTGTGTACCTCTGCTTTACAAATGGTTTATCTCTCATTTGCCTAAGTCTGCTGCTTTTTGGGATCACAAAAGTGCCTTGCGCTGGTCGCAGAAGATCATGTCTCTCACCAACTCTGACATAGATTGGTGTAATAAGATTTATGATGGAATCAGGATCATTGACCGTTGTGGAAACTTCCCCAACGTACCCCTTATAGGAACTAAGGGAGGAATCAATTACCATCCAGTTCTCATTCGTCGTCAATTTGGATACCCGATGAGACACATCCCACGGGGTGTTCATCTAGAAGGTCTTTTCTTCAAGGAAGGAGAAAGTGACAGAGCACTAAAGACAGAAATAGTGCACACTTGGAAACATGTTCATAAGAAAGGACGGGAGTCTCTAGGAAAACCGAACTGTGTCTCGGTGGAGCCTTATCTCCACTGGGTACAAACTAGAGCTCTCAAGCTAAAGATGCCTTATCCTCGTTACGGAATTCTTCCGCCGAGGGAATCTGTCATGTACTTCATGACGGAAACTGAAAAGCTTCAGGTTACTCTCAACAAAGTTCAACGGGAGAAAAGGTCTTGGAAGAACAAGTACCGTACCCTCAACGTGGAGTGTATCAAAATACAGCAACTGCTGAAAGATAAGGATGCTCTGATCGAGATTTTGGAGCAACATGTTGTGGATAATCAGGATGACCAAAGGAATTTGCTCGCTCCTTTCACTTGATAAAGGAATGACAACCCGACAACGACCCAAGAGCCTCGGTCAAAGAAAAGGAAAATACCAGAGTCAACACCCGATTTCTCTTCAGAGAGGACTCGGGACCCATTAGCTTAGGTTTCTATTTCTACACTTTGTAATCTACTGTATTTTCGTTTCCGCAATCCTTTGAATTCAATAAAAAGGGGTTTCCCCACCGTTTGATATTTGCAATCTAATTGTCGAAGTTTATTTTGATTAAACCAAAAATAATTAATATAATCATTGCATTCATCATTCTCACATCACGTATTCTTCTTACCTACGAATCTCACGTTTGTGTCTCGGTTCTAGAGTCAAACTGTCTCATTTGTACAATACTCGGGCTAATCGTCAGAAAAAGATGGATGATCTTGAGGAAGAAAACAGAGAGTTGAAAGAAGAGATCGACGCTCTAAGAGAGAATATGAGAAAGCTTCATAACGACATGCAAGCCATGGCAGAAGCTCAGCTACAAAGGACTGTGACCTCAGAGATCACCTCAACACCCATAGTGGAGAAGTATGATCCTAGGTATCAAATGCCGAAAGATCGTCCTTGGGGCATGCCTGTTAACTATATCCCGGAAGGATATGTTCCGCCGATCACTGAAGATCAGGGAATCGCGACAGAAGCCGCTGGGCCTGAAGGTTACAAACTTCGGGAAAACGAAGATGCCAGAGGCATATTGAAGACTCCTGAAGGTTACAAACTTCGGGAAACGCCAAGATTTACTGTCGTAGTCACAGTACCACCCCCTATGGTGCACACTGTCCCGGAAGGACAAATATCTTCTGGTAAAAAGGAAACTATGTTCGATAGAATGGATGAATTCCGGGAACAGTTCCTGGAAATACAGAAGGAACTGCAAGCCATCCGCGGTCAGGATTTATTTGGAAAAGACGCCGCAGACCTTTGTCTGGTCCCCAATGTGAAAGTTCCGCACAAGTTTTCAAGTGCCCGACTTTGAAAAGTACAAGGGTAATTCTTGCCCTCAGAGCCATCTGGTGATGTACGCTCGACGAATGTCAGCTCAGACAGAGAATCGGGACCTACTGATTCATTACTTTCCAGATAGTTTAACTGGTGCCGCACTCAAATGGTACATGGGTTTAAACCGTGCTACGATTGGCACATTCAGAGATCTTGGTACTGCCTTCGTCCAACAATACAAATACAATTTGGACATGGCACCGAACAGAGATCAACTCAGATCAATGTCACAAAAGGACAAGGAAACCTTTAAGGAGTACGCTCAGAGATGGCGCGAAATTGCCGCTCAGATTTGTCCACCTCTTGAGGAAAAAGAGATGACAAAGATCTTTTTAAAGACCTTAAGCTCATTTTACTATGACAGAATGGTTGCCAGTGCGCCTAGTGATTTCCCCGAGATGGTGGGCATGGGAGTTCGTCTTGAGGAAGCCGTCCGAGAAGGACGTTTGGCAAAAGACGCTGGACCCTCAAGCAGTACAAAACGATACGGTAGTGCTCTCCCTAAGAAAAAAGAGCAAGATATTTGGAATATCTCTCTCGGAAAGCAAAGGCGTCGATATCAACCAGTAGCAGCTGTAATTCCTGCTATCAATCCTGCGCTTATTCCTACGTATCAGCCTCAGGTTGCGCAAAGCCAACCTAATCAGCAGAGAACACAACAGCCTCTTCAGCAGGCTCGTCCTCCATATAACAACAACCGTACAACACGACCATCAGGGTTTGATCCTATACCCATGTTATACGCAGAACTATTTCCGTTACTACCGGCTAAGGGGCACATTCAGACTAAGTCTCCTCTTACAGTACAGGAAAATCCGCCTTTTTGGTTTAAGATGGATCAGACATGCCCTTATCATCAAGGAGGATCAGGGCATAATATAGAGAATTGTCTCAATTTCAAGTCCGACGTGCAAAAGCTTGTTAGGAGCGGGCTCTTATCTTTCAAAGATACGAATCCCAATGTTCTCACGAACCCGTTGCCTCAACATAAGAAGGCTGCAGTCAATTTGATAGAAGGAGAGTCTAACAACGTTTATCAAATTCACGATGTACTCTTGTTGAAAACCAATTTGGTCAATATGCATTGTAGACAGAGTGGGTACGACCATGTGCCACCTCATAATTATCACCAGTGTGATGTCTGCTCTAAAACAATCAAGGATGTTCTGTGGTGCAAACAGCTCTACAGGAACAGATGGATCTCGGATGGATCCAAGAGCACCGAGTTCGTGGAGTTAACATGGTCTATATGAACTCCAACGTCATTCAGAACCGCGACATCTGTGCAATGAATGTCAACTTGGTGGTGATGCACTCAAGGAAAAGCCAGTATCATAATCTGTCGCGACACGATTACAGTTCCTGTCTGACTTGCTCGGTAAACAAACAGGGATGCTTTTTCATACAAGAGGCCCTCCAGCGTCAGATGGATCTTGGATGGATCCAAGACTACCATGATAGGAACCTTATCAAATCAACATGGTTCAGATCTTTGATATTCGCGTGATGAATACCAACTTGGTAGAGTTGCATGCTGAGCAGGTCCGACTCGGATTCTTAATATCACACGACTATCAAAGCTGTAAAGCAGGTTGTAAAAATGATCGAGGTTGTACCCTTGTCCAGGAGGCACTTCAGCACTTGTTAAATCATTGGTGGATGCCAATCTACATGGATGAAGATACTCAACAAATTAGTATCAGTAACATGAATCCTACTCGGCGTCAGAGTCAGGATGTCCGATCAATGGAAGCTAACCTAGTGAGGTAACATTGTATTCAAAAGGGGCGTGGCCAGGTGCCACCACACAACTATGAACATTGAAGTGTCTGTTCGGAAAGTAACCAAGGGTGTTACCTTGTGAGAGCAGCTCTTCAGGGTCGGGTGTATCGTTTAGAGATTCGCCCATATCCGGGTTCTAGACCCATCAACTGGGCGTCGGACTACCTTGCCAATCAAGTCGAGGATGTTGTCACAATCTCTGGTCGTCACCAGACCAGGGATGTTTTTGCCATCATCCCTCTACTTGACGAATCTAGAGCTCCCAACCGGGAACGGATCGAGATTACTTATGATGGTCAGAAAAATCAGAAGGTTCCCATAGTCATCTATCTACCGGGACCACTGCCGTATGAATCAACTAAGGCTATCCCTTACAAATACGGTGCAACGACAGTTGAAAATGGAAAGGAAATTCCATTACCCTCCGTCGAGAATATTGCAGACATCAGTCGTGTAACACGGAGCGGTTGAATCTTCAACCAAGGAGTTGGAGAACCTAACAAGGAAAAGGAACTTCAGACGAAAGCTCCCGATCCATCAGTCGGTCAATCCAGTGATACCGACCTTTCGAAAAATAATGATGAGATGCTGAAGCTCATCCAAAGGAGTGAATATAACATTGTGGATCAGCTGTTACAGACTTCTTCAAAGATCTCGGTATTATCACTGTTACTCAGTTCAGAAGCCCACAGGGAGGCTCTACAGAAAGTCTTGGAGCAAGCCTTTGTGGAACAGGATGTAACAATCAGACAGTTCGATAGCATTGTCTCTAACATCACTTCCTGCAATAATTTGGGATTTAGTGATGAGGAATTACCCGAAGAGGGTCGCCGTCATAACATGGCGCTCAACATTACAATTAACTGCCAGGACGATGCTTTAGCTAGCGTACTGGTAGACACAGGGTCAGCCCTGAATGTTATGCCGAAGTCCACTTTGATGCAATTATCATTCAAGGACCCTCCGATGAGAATCAGCGAGGTTGTCGTCAAAGCATTCGACGGATCCAGAAAAGCGGTTATCGGCGAAGTTGATCTTCCCATAACTATCGGTCCTCACACTTTCCAGGTCATGGATATCCCGGCAACATACAGTTATTTATTAGGAAGACCTTGGATACATCAGGCTGGATCGGTCACTTCAACCCTCCACCAAAAGCTAAAGTTCGTTCAGAACGATCAACTCATCACAGTCTGTGGGGAGCAGGCCTTGCTCGTGAGTAGTTTATCATCATCTACTTGTGTAAAACCCGAGGAGGTTATTGGAACGCAGTTCCAAGCGCTGTCGGTCGGCAAGGATAATCAATCCCAAGGAGGAACCTCGATTTCCTCATACAAAGATGCTATCAAAGCGGTCGAGAGTACCAATACAAAGGGATGGGGACAGCTTGTCATTCCTATTGACAATAAAACAAATAAGGGTCTTGGTTTTTCTGCAACCTGTACCCAGATAGCTGCCAATGATGAAAGTCTTCATCCCATCCAAAACTTCTTCCACAGTGGAGGTTTTCTCCACCCAGTGTCTCAGGAAGTACACACTATCAATGAGGAAGATCCCTCTGACACAAATGAAGAATGGAAGTCCTATCTTAATGAGGACGGTTATATGTCTCAGGAAGAGGTGTCTTCGCCATTTTGCTATCCCGCACAGAGTCTGAGATTTATACCATGATCAGATGTCGAAATGATATACGGAGATTGTGATCCAGAAGGATGCCGTGCTCCGCCAAATTCATTAGAGGAAGGCACTCCGATGAAAGACAATTTTGACTACACCTACTATGGCCCAATGGATGGTCTGCCAATGTGGCAACCTTATCCAGGAGATTTGGGGGCAAGAGAGTCAGCCGAATAACGAAAATCAGCTGAGTATTATTGAACAGAATACCTGTGTCCCCACCATGTCATGGGATCAACACTCAGGTCATTCAGAAACAACTCAACACAACGATGAATTTGCAATGTTTTCCAGACTAGAATTCATCAACTATGCTTTTCCCGAGGTCAACGTCATCGAGAGGGATGACTCCTCCAGTTCGAAAGAAGTTTGGGACACCTTGGGACAACCAAGTGGAAAGTACGACTATATGGTCAAGTACACCGCTCCTAAAAGCTCTCGTAGCAGGCTCGAAGACATCCAGCCAACTGGATGGGGAAATACAGCTGAGAGCACCAATGCTCTGCAAAATACAACAGAGGAATTCTCCTACGACAACTCTGCCTGGGAGACAGATTCTAATGATCCCGCTCCACCAGAAATCAGTGTCATTTCTGAAGACAAATCGAGGAAGGTGCCAGACTTTGTGATTCACCGAGGAGTTCGCCGCCAATGGGTTGCCGTCGAGGTTCCGAAGGTCGTTCGCCAATCTAAGTAATTGCCATCTTTAACCTTTCACCCTGCCCAGGTGAAACGGATGTTTTGATAGGGCTCGCTTTCTGTAAATTTCCCTCTTCGCTTCGCCCAAAGCGACAGAGTTTTGTTTTATAGGGCTGTAGTTTCAAGGATCGACTTGTTCATTAATAAAATAACGTCGTTCTGTAATTTCTGCATTAATTGCTGTTTTCTCTTTTCGTTTTTCAGAAAATGGTAATCCTAAAAAACAATTCAATAACAAAAAAACAAGCAGTAAAAAAAAATACATTGCACACACTCTTGCATTTTCTCTATCTCTTCTAAACACAAATCATCACGTCATGCAGATTGCTTGTTTTAAACCCAGTTGAAACATACGATCCGATGCCTTCTCCCGACTTTGGGTTCCCGGTATTTGGGGCTGAAGAAGAAGTTGACAACGAAATTCCAGAAGAGATCTCTCGACTACTCAGACAGGAGGAAAGGTCCATTGAACCTCACAAAGAGCCTTTGGAAACGATCAATGTGGGTTCGGAAAAAGAGAGAAAAGAAATCAAGATTGGGGCACTGCTCAGTCCAACTGCCAGAGAGGGTTTGATAAAGCTTCTCAAAGAATTCCCCGATGTATTCGCTTGGTCCTATCAGGATATGCCAGGGTTGGATACCAGCATCGTGGAACATCACTTACCGTTAAGATCGGAATGTCCGCCAGTAAAGCAAAGGTTGAGACGAACTCACCCGGACATGGCCATCAAAATCAAAGAGGAGGTACAGAAACAGATTGACGCGGGTTTCCTCGCCACGTCAGAATATCCTCAATGGTTAGCCAACATTGTACCCATTCCCAAAAAGGACGGAAAGGTCAGAATGTGTGTTGATTACAGGGATCTGAACAAGGCAAGTCCAAAGGACGACTTTCCTTTACCACACATTGACATGCTGGTAGACAGCACAGCAAAGTTTAAAATTTTCTCCTTCATGGATGGATTCTCGGGCTATAACCAGATCAAAATGGCGTCGGAAGACATGGAGAAAACTTCGTTCATTACCCCATGGGGTACCTTTTATTACAAGGTAATGTCGTTCAGTTTGAAGAACGCCGGGGCAACCTATCAAAGGGCCATGACTACTCTGTTTCATGACATGATACACAAAGAAATCGAAGTGTATGTCGATGACATGATTGCAAAATCTAAGACAAAAGAGGAGCATGTGACCCACTTGTCGAAACTATTCGAGCATTTAAGAAAGCACAAACTCCGCTTGAATCCCAACAAGTGCACCTTCGGTGTCCGTTCGGGGAAACTCTTAGGGTTCATCGTTAGCCAGAAAGGGATTGAGGTCGATCCTGACAAGGTCAAGGCCATTCAAGAAATGCCTTCTCTGAAAACTGAAAAACAAGTCAGAGGATTCTTGGGACATTTGAACTACATCTCCAGATTCATATTCCTCATGACCGCCACATGTGCGCCGATTTTCAAATTACTCAAAAAGAACCAAGATTGCGTTTGGTCAGAAGATTGCCAAACCGCCTTCGACAGTATTAAGGAATACATGTTGAATCCGCCGATTCTATCACCTCCGGTGGAAGAAAAACCACTGATCATTTACCTCACAGTCTTGGAAGACTCAATGGGATGTGTACTTGGCCAACAGGACGAAACCAAACGGAAAGAGTCTGCCATCTACTATCTGAGCAAGAAGTTCACCGACTGCGAGACTCGGTACACGATGCTTGAGAAAACTTGTTGCTCTTTGGCTTGGGCAGCCAAACGTCTTCGTCAGTACATGATTCGTTACACTACTTGGTTAATCTCCGAAATGGATCCAATCAAGTATGTCTTCGAAAAGCCTGCTCTCACGGGAAGAATCGCCCGTTGGCAGATGTTATTATCAGAATATGACATAGAGTACCACGCTCAGAAAGCTGTTAAAGGGAGTATTTTAGCCGATCATTTGGCTCATCAACCGATTGACGATCAGGAATTTATCGGGTTTGACTTCCCAGACGAAGATGTCATGTATTTGAAAATGAAAGACTGCGACGAACCGCTACCCAGTGAAGGGCCAGAACCAGATTTCCAATGGGGACTTATCTTTGACGGAGCAGTTAATCATTATGGAAACGGAATTGGGGCAATCATTGTTACCCCTCAGGGTACCCACATTCCTTTCACTGCCAGACTTACGTTCAAATGTACGAACAACGAGGCCGAATACGAAGCTTGTATTATGGGTCTCGAAGATGCGATTGATTTAAGGATCAAAAACTTAGACGTATACGGCGATTCAGCCCTGGTTATCAATCAGATCAAAGGAGATTGGAACACATACCAATCAGGACTAATTCCTTACAAAGACTATGCAAGAAGGTTGTTACCTTTCTTTAACAGAGTCGAGTTTCATCACGTCTCTGGTAATGAGAATCACATGGCTGACGCTTTAGCCACTCTCTCTTCCATGATTAGTGTAGGTCAATGGAACGACTTACCTAAGATCGACATAATGCGCCTTGAACGGCCCGCCTACGTCTTCACGATCGAAGCAGTCATAGATGACAAACCTTGGTATCACGATATCAAATTCTTCCTTCAAAAACAAGAGTACCCATCTGGGGCACTCAGAAAAGACAGAAAAACCCTCAGAAGATTGGCTGGAAACTTCTTCCTGAGCGGTGACACTCTTTATAAGAGGAATTTTGACTTGGTCTTGCTCCGATGCGTAGACATACCAGAAGCAGACATGCTTATGAAAGAAATTCATGAAGGATCCTTTGGCACTAATGCCAACGGACACACAATGGCGAGAAAAATTTTAAGAGCAGGGTATTACTGGTTGACCATGGAATCCGACTGCTATAAGTACATGAGGAGGTGTCACAAGTGTCAGATATACTCAGACAAAATTCATGTACCGCCAACGCATCTCAAGGTTCTTTCTTCCCCATGGCCTTTTTCCATATGGGGAATCGACATGATTGGCTTGATCGAACCTAAGGCTTCAAACGGACATCGATTCATCCTGGTAGCCATTGACTATTTCACCTAGTGGGTCGAAGCAGCGTCGTATGCTAATGTAACCCGACAAGTGGTGGTCCGATTTATCAAAAACAATATCATATGTCGTTATGGTGTTCCAAACCAGATCATTACTGATAATGGATCTAACTTGAACAATAAGATGATGAAAGAGTTGTGCGTTGAGTTCAAGATTGAACACCATAACTCATCTCCCTACCGACCCAAGATGAACGGAGCGGTAGAAGCGGCTAACAAGAACATCAAGAGGATTGTTCAAAAGATGGTTGTAACCTATAAAGATTGGCACGAGATGTTACCCTTTGCGCTTCACGGTTATCGAACATCTGTACGCACTTCAACAGGGGCAACCCCTTTCTCTCTAGTATATGGCATGGAGGCAGTTCTCCCCATAGAAGTAGAGATCCCATCAATCCGGGTATTGATGGAAGCTAAGCTTTCAGAAGCTTAATGGTGTCAAAGTCGACACGACGAATTAAACCTGATCGAAGAGAAGCGAATCACGGCGCTATTCCACGGTCAGTTGTATCAGCAGAGAATGAAGAAGGTGTGAAGGCAAGCTTCTCAATGGTTTTGATGAAGACAACATTATTCATTCAAGATGTTATGCTTGCTCAAAAAGAATGGATCAAGACATTGAAGTTAACACAAAGTTTTTAATTTTTACAAGTCTTGAAGAATTCTCAAGTATAATCAAGGTATAACTCTCACTTATCAATATGGTTGCATACAAGTGTTCAAAAGTGTCTCAAGCATGCAATATATATTGATAAAATAGTTCTCAAAATAATCTTCAAAATTCATTTGCATACATGGTTCATGTGGTTGAAAATATATCATTTTTTCTAGCTTTAAAAAACAAAATATTTTTATCATACATTTGAAACTTTATTTACTTTATTTATTTATTTGTTTTTTTTATATTTTGAACCATGTTAAATCACTTTCAATTATAATCTATTGACTTGGGTAAATCAATAGATGTTGTATAAAATTGGTTCAAATACTTAGACAAATTTTTAATTATTTAATTTATTTAAACATTCAGTTTTTGGTAAATTATGGCGTTTTTAACTGTCGTAACAGCACCAGAAGCCGCCATAATTCACACCGTTCTGTCCAGTATTTTAATTTTTAAATTTCAAAATTATTTGGTAAATTGTGGCGTTTTGAAACGACGTAACAGACCAAACAACCGCCACAATTTACAACGTACTGAAACAGTGTTTTTTATTTAAAATTGAAAAATGTTTTGTTTGAATGCACATTTTCATTATATCTTTTCATGACATCTCTTACATCATTTATCTTATTAAATTCAGAATTTTTCTAACCATTGCCATGACTTTTGAATGGTTGTTTTCATCAATATAAATACATGTCATTTTCAGATTAAATCTTACCTCCTAGAAATTTCATAATAAAAAATCCACTCATTTTTTTCATCTTTCAGTTATTCTTCAAGTGTTCATTCAAACATATTTTTGAGAGAAACCTTTGCATAAATTTCACACATTATCATTGTTTCATCTCATTTTATTCAAGAACACTTGTATATTTCATTTGAGTGATATTTATTTCAAGGAGAAGATCGATCATCAAGATTGATAATATCATATTCTCAAGACATCTACCTCTTATCAAGATTACTTTTTGTATTACCTTGTTGTCCAGGATTGTTGAAAACAAGTGAGTGTTTTGAAGAGGATTGTTCTTCATACACTTAGTTACCTATAGGTTAGATAGTAAGCATCACCATTGGTGTGATTAGGCTGTACAATAATTCTAAACTATAGTGAATTCTCTTTCGGGTTGAAAGAGGAGTGGAGTACTCTCGGGCTGTGAGGGGAACCACTATAATTCTCTTGTGTCATTTTTCCTTTCCGCACTTTACTTTCAAGCACTTATCATAAAACGAAAAAATAACCAAGAACCAGTAAAAAGATCAAAGAAATTTTTAAGAACCTAATTCACCCCCCCCCCCTCTTAGGCGCATTTACAACTTACAATTGGCATCAGAGCAGGTGATAGGTAACCTGTTCCTATTCGATTCAGATGGCTTTCGCAAACAATGATCTTGTATTCAAAGACGGTGGTAGTAGCAACAAGCCTCCTTTGTTTTCTGGCCAATACTTCGACTTCTGGAAAATCCGTATGAAGGCACATTTAGAAGCATAAGGAAGTGATATATCGGAGGCTGTTCAAAATGGTCCTTTTATTCCTACAACGGTTTTCAACGGAGTTGGTTCGCCAAAACCACAAGCATCATGGGATGAGGATGATAAGAAAAAGGTTCTCTATGACAAAAAGGCAATAAATATTTTACAAAGTGCACTTGGAATGGATGAGTTCTTCCGCGTCTCAACATGTACAACGGCCAAACAAATATGGGACACTCTTGTAGAAACTCACGAAGGAACCGCCGAAGTCAAAAGATCCAGATTGAATACTTTAAGTCAAGAGTACGAGTTATTCAGAATGCAACCAGGAGAATCAATCCTCGACTTGCAGAAAAGATTCGTGCATTTGACAAATCATTTGAATGCACTTGGTAAGACACTAACAAATGATGAACTTAATCTTAAAGTGCTTAGGTCTTTAACAAGAGAGTGGCAACCCAAAGTGACGGTGATTTCCGAGAAGAAAAGTTTATCAACGATGACATCCGCTACTCTATTCGGAAAGCTTCAAGAATATGAGACGGAACTTGGACTATTGGAGAAACGTGAGAACCAAGAAAAGAAATCCAAGAGCATTGCCTTAAAAGTTGAATCTAAAGTTGTGAAGAAAGAAGACAATCCCGAAGAGGACGAAAACTTTATGCTCCTTGTAAAAAGACTAGGAAAATACTTCAGTGCAAAAAATAATATTGGAAACTCTAGTTTCACAAGAAGAAAGAAGTCCTCAAAGAACAAAGAAAAAGAAGCATCAACATCCAATGGAGACATTATATGCTATGAATGTGGAAAGCAAGGCCACATCAAACCGAAATGTCCCAAACTCGCAAAGAATCGTGACAACAAAGGAAAGAAGGATTACAAAAAGAAAGCCTACATTGCTTGGGATGACAATGAAATAAGTTCTTCATCAGACTCCGATAGTGATCAAAGCGCAAATCTAGCATTGATGGCATCACACATTCCGACGATGAAGACGATGAGGTTAGTAGTGACTTTTCAATTTATGATAATGATGCTCAAGGAGCAATTGATGAACTTTTAAGTGAATGCAAAATTCTATATAAAACCATCTTATCTCAAAAGAAACAAATATCAATCTTGGAAGAAAATATTGAGAAAATGGAAAATAAGTTCAAAGATGAAAAAGAAGAATTAATCAAGAATTTTGCATGCACTAAATGTGAGTCACTTGCTTTTCAAATAGTTCAAATGAAAAGAGTCCTAGAAAGATATGAGAAAGGACAAATTGGATTGGAACATGTTCTTAGTAGTCAAAGATACTCAAATGATAAAAGTGGTCTAGGTTACTCAAGATTCTCTAAACAAACTTCTAACAAGACCATTTTTGTAAAAGCTAAAGAACAAATTCCTTTAGAGAAAAGTGACAAGCCTAAAATGGTTCAACAATATAACAAAAGGAAAAGAAATAATAAGAAGAAGTCTTATAATAAGAAGAAATCTTATCCCCCTAGATATAAAAGCAACTTTGAGCCTACTTGTTTCTATTGTAGGTATGCTTGAAGACCTCTTCAAATCAATGGTATCTTAATAGTGGATGTTCGAGGCACATGACGGGTGACCTAAGCAAATTTTCACATCTAACGCTTAAGGCCAAAGGATATGTTACTTATGGTGACAACAACAAAGGAAGAATCCTTGGCGTCGGCATCATTGGTTCACCGCCTTCAACAACTATAGAAGATGTCCTATATGTGGAAGGTCTAAAGCATAGTCTCCTTAGCATTAGCCAATTGTGTGACCGAGGTTTCAAAGTCAACTTCACTAAAGATGAATGTTTGATTGAAAACAAAGTTACTCATGAAGTTATGCTAAAAGGTAAAAGAGTTAATAACATATTTTTAATTTCCTTAGATAACTTGTCTTTGAATGTTAGGTGTCTCTTGGCAAACAACAATGAATCATGGTTATGGCATAAGAGGTTTGCTCATATTCATATGGAGCACTTGAATAAGTTGATCAAGCATGACTTAGTCATTGGATTGCCGAAGATCAAATTCACCAAAGATGGGTTGTGTGGCGCTTGCCAAAAAGGAAAGCAAACCAAATCAACTTTCACATCCAAGAATTTGGTGTCCACAACTAGGCCACTACAATTGTTGCACATGGATCTCTTTGGTCCATCGAGAACAAAAAGCTTCGGAGGTAATGTCTATGCATTAGTTATTGTTGATGATTTCTCTAGATATACTTGGACATTGTTTTTAGTGCAGAAAAGTGATGCTTTCAAAGCCTTCAAGAAGTATGCAAAACAAATACAAAATGAGAAGTCTCTTACAATTGCCTCCATTAGAAGCGACCATGGTGGAGAATTCCAAAATGCCTCATTTGAAGAATTTTGTGAAGAACATGGAATCTCACACAATTTCTCCGCACCAAGAACTCCACAACAAAATGGTGTCATAGAAAGGAAGAATAGATCATTGGTGGAACTTGCAAGGACAATGCTAAGTGATTCAAATCTTCCTAAGTATTTTTGGGCGGATGCGGTGAGCACGGCATGTTTTGTAAGTAACCGTGTCAATATTAGGCCTATTCTCAAGAAGACCCCTTATGAACTTTTTAAAGGGAGAAAACCAAATATTTCTTTCTTTCATATTTTTGGATGCAAGTGCTTTGTCCTAAACAATGACAAAGACAATCTCGGTAAGTTCGACGAAAAGTCGGATGAAGGTATTTTTCTTGGTTATTCTCTTTCAAGTAAAGCTTTTAGAGTTTTTAATAAAAGAACTTTAACAATAGAAGAATCTATGCATGTCAAGTTCGATGAATCTAACCCCTCGAAAGAGGATATTATTGTTTGTGATAATGATGATGATCTTGTAGAAATTCGCAAAGAAGATACTTCTAAAGACTTCATTGAAAATCTAGAAGAGAAACAAGAAGAACATCATGATGAACCGATTCAACAAAAGTCGATCAACAATGATCTACCAAAAGAATAGAGAACACATAGGGATTATCCAATAGACAAAGTCATCGGAGACATTAGTCAAGGTGTAGCAACAAGATTGAATCTAAAGGATGCATGCTTAAATATGGCATTTGTTTCTCAAATCGAACCATCTAAAGTTAATGAAGCCTTGAATGACGACCAATGGATATGTGCGATGCAAGAAGAATTGAATCAATTTGAAAGTAATCAAGTTTGGGAACTTGTCCCTAAACCAAACGATAAACATATCATCGGAACAAGATGGGTATTTAAGAACAAACTTGATGAAAATGGAATTATTATTCGTAACAAAGCAAGATTGGTGGCTCAAGGGTACAATCAAGAAGAAGGAATTGACTTTGAAGAAACATTCGCTCCGGTTGCAAGGTTAGAAGCTATTCGTCTATTACTTGCTTATGCATGTTCAATGAATTTTCAGTTATTTCAAATGGACGTTAAAAGCGCCTTCCTAAACGGATATATCAACGAAGAAGTCTATGTCAAACAACTTCCGGGTTTTGAAGACTTCAAGCATCCTTCACATGTATACAAGTTGAAGAAAGCTCTCTATGGTTTAAAACAAGCACCAAGGGCATGGTATGATCGTCTAATTAATTTCTTATGCGAAAAAGGTTTTGAAAAAGGCAAGGTAGACAAGACTTTGTTCATTAAGAAGATTAAGAATAATACCTTACTTGTTCAAGTGTACGTGGACGACATTATCTTTGGTTCAACAAACAGTCAACTATGTGAAGAATTTGCTTCAATGATGCAAGGCGAGTTTGAAATGTCTATGATGGGAAAAATGAATTACTTTCTTGGATTGCAAATCAAGCAACTAAAAGACGGAATTTTTATCAACCAATCAAAGTACTGCAAAGAATTGCTAACAAGATTCGACATGGATGGTTGTAAAGCAATGGCTACACCAATGGGCTCCAGAACCTATGTTGATCAAGATGAATCGGGCGCTTCCATTGATATTACGAAGTATCGAGGTATAATTGGTTCCTTATTATATTTGACGGCAAGCCGTCCTGACATAATGTTTAGTGTGTATTTATGTGCTTGCTTCCAAGCAAATCCAAAGGAGTCACATCTCACGGCGGTCAAAAGAATCATGAAGTATCTCAAGGGAACGACAAATGTTGGCTTATGGTACCCTAAAGGTAGTGTTTGTACTTTAATCGGTTATTCTGACGCGGATTATGTAGGTTGTAAAACAGATAGAAAAAGCACAAGTGGAACATGTCATATCCTCGGAAATGCACTAGTCTCGTGGTCATGTAAGAAACAAGCATGCGTTGCTCTTAGTACGGCCGAAGCAGAGTACATAGCAGCGGGAAGTTGTTGTGCACAAAATCTTTGGCTAAAGCAACAATTAAGCGACTATGGAATCGATCTTGGATGCGTACCACTTCGATGCGACAACACAAGTGCAATTAATATTACAAAGAATCCCGTCATGCACTCAAGAACCAAACACATAGACATTCGACATCATTTTCTATGTGATCATGTGCTTAAAGGAGATGTTGAAGTCACATTTGTAGATACACATAATCAACTAGCGGACATTTTCACAAAACCACTCGCAAAAGAACAATTCTTCAAGATTCGTCGAGAACTTGGCATTTTAGATGAAGGTGACATTTAAATCTTCAAATATTTATTCATTATATGATATAATGAAGTCAAGACTTCAAAATCATGTTCCGGCAAGGATAAATGTTTGATGAAGTCTTTCATGAGGTAAAACTCATAGGTAAAAATTATTTTTCATTTTTCAAGATTTCTTTATATATTTCAAGTCTTTTCCCATCCTTTTTGCTAATGACAAAGGGGGAGAAGATGTATGTGTTTGTGTTTGTTTTTCTCTAACAAAATGCAGCTAGTAAAGACACTCTAAATCATGAATTTAGGGGGAGCATTGATCAAGGGGGAGCCTTTTGTGTTAGAGAAACAAGATTAAAGCAAATTTTCAAAATTGGGTTGTCATCATCAAAAAGGGGGAGAATGTGAAGGCAAGCTTCTCAATGGTTTTGATGAAGACAACATTATTCATTCAAGATGTTATGCTTGCTCAAAAAGAATGGATCAAGACATTGAAGTTAGCACAAAGTTTTTAATTTTTACAAGTCTTGAAGAATTCTCAAGTATAATCAAGGTATAACTCTCACTTATCAATATGGTTGCATACAAGTTTTCAAAAGTGTCTCAAGCATGCAATATATATTGATAAAATAGTTCTCAAAATAATCTTCAAAATTCATTTGCATACATAGTTCATGTTGTTGAAAATATATCATTTTTTCTAGCTTTAAAAAACAAAATATTTTTATCATACATTTGAAACTTTATTTACTTTATTTATTTATTTGTTTTTTTTTTTTATTTTGAACCATGTTAAATCACTTTCAATTATAATCTATTGACTTGGGTAAATCAATAGATGTTGTATAAAATTGGTTCAAATACTTAGACAAATTTTTTAATTATTTAATTTATTTAAACATTCAGTTTTTGGTAAATTATGGCGTTTTTAACTGTCGTAACAGCACCAGAAACCGCCATAATTCACACCGTTCTATCCAGTATTTTAATTTTTAAATTTCAAAATTATTTGGTAAATTGTGGCGTTTTGAAACGACGTAACAGACCACACAACCGCCACAATTTACAACGTACTGAAACAGTGTTTTTTATTTAAAATTGAAAAATGTTTTGTTTGAATGCACCTTTTCATTATATCTTTTCATGGCATCTCTTACATCATTTATCTTATTAAATTCAGAATTTTTCTAACCATTGCCATGACTTTTGAATGGTTGCTTTCATCAATATAAATACATGTCATTTTCAGATTAAATCTTACCTCCTAGAAATTTCATAATAAAAAATCCACTCATTCTTTTCATCTTTCAGTTATTCTTCAAGTGTTCATTCAAACATATTTTTGAGAGAAACCTTTACATAAATTTCACACATTATCATTGTTTCATCTCATTTTATTCAAGAACACTTGTATATTTCATTTGAGTGATATTTATTTCAAGGAGAAGATCGATCATCAAGATTGATAATATCATATTCTCAAGACATCTACCTCTTATCAAGATTACTTTTTGTATTACCTTGTTGTCCAGGATTGTTGGAAACAAGTGAGTGTTTTGAAGAGGATTGTTCTTCATACACTTAGTTACCTATAGGTTAGATAGTAAGCATCACCATTGGTGTGATTAGGCTGTACAATAATTCTAAACTATAGTGAATTCTCTTTCGTGTTGAAGGAGGAGTGGAGTACTCTCGGGCTGTGAGGGGAACCACTATAATTCTCTTGTGTCATTTTTCCTTTCCGCACTTTACTTTCAAGCACTTATCATAAAACGGAAAAATAACCAAGAACCGGTAAAAAGATCAAAGAAATTTTTAAGAACCTAATTCACCCCCCCCCCCCTCTTAGGCGCATTTACAACTTACAGAAGGCGTTCGACAAAAAGGTCCGACCTCGCGTCTTCAGAAAAGGAGACCTCATGCTCAAGAAGATACAATCGTTTCTCACTGACTCTTGGGGCAAATAGACCCCAAATTATGATGGCCCCTATATGGTCACGAAAGCTTTCTCAGGCGGCGCCTTGAGACTTGCAACCATGGACGGAGAGGAATTTTCCTACCCCACAAATGTTGATGTAGTCAAGAAATACTTCGCCTTAATTAAAAAAAAAAACGTCTCGGTGGATTGAAAACCCGAAAGGGCGGTCCAGGCAAAAGTTAGAGACATGAAAAAATCATCCCGATGGATTGGAAACATCATAGTACAATCCAGGAAAAAATTAGGGATAATGGGAAAGTAACTATGTTCAACAGAGGCAAGTCCCTCAGCAGCAGTTACATCATCCATCGGAGGAAAACTCCAGTCAAGGTCATCTTCGACAGAAGCTCAGGATGTCCCAAATTCAAAGTTGGTAGAAGGATAGTGGTCGTTATGTTTCAACGTAGCCATTTTCCCTGTAAATTACCATTTTCAAACTTTGTATATACTCTTTGGAATCACGCGTTTGGCTGATCTCCATCTTATCAATAAAATTTGAGCCCTTGTGCTTTTGTTTGTAATTCTTATTTGTTTTAGCTTTACAGAATGGCGTTTGAACATTATTAGGGATTCTTGAAATGAAACAAAAATGAATTTACTTGTTAAAACTTTTTCTGCTTTTAAAGTAAAGATGGCAATTTCTTTTGACTGTTGAACATCAAAAGAACATCAACCGCTTCTCCAGAAGTAGGCGAACTTCAAAGTGCAGAATCAAAGTACTCCTTCTACGCCAGTGCACCTGAATGAAGGATCAACAGTGTCGGATGCGACTATTCCATCTGACCTCTTCGGCCGAGTTCTTATCTCCTAAGCCCGACCAACATAGCTCCCAACAGGGACTATCTCTCCTAAGCAAGGTGGAATTGCTATTCTGACCCAACGGTACTTCTTCGCCCCACGATGGCCGAGTATCCAGTCGTGTTCACCTGCCAGTTTGTATGTCGCGTCAGTTTTGTCAGCATAAACATACATACATCATGCATTTGATTTGCATTCATATTCATATTGCATCACTATCACTCTAGTCAGTCTTGTCCCCTAGTGATAACAGTCCTCTCAATCGAGTTGTTAGTTCTTGCCTCGTCAGGAAATGCTGCGTTTGAACAATCTCGCTTCCAGTGTATCTTTGGATTAGAGTCGGCACTCGACCACTTTGATAACTTGAACCTCTGAAAAGCCAGAGAAATCTCGACAAATGTCACTCTTCGCCATTGAAGATGATATCCTTGCTTTCCCGGATTAAGGAAAAATCCCTAGAGAAAGCCCCTTAATCGGAACTTCGGCAATACGGCAGTTTTTCTCCGAAAGAACCGCAGATGAAAAGGTCATCGACACCTCAAAATTGGAGCCTATCATATGGCATTTCTCCGGGAAGATCCCGAGAAAAGTATGATGAAAGACCCCAAGCGGAAGCAGTCTCTCAAGAGACTCATTTTCCCCAGATAGAGTTGACAAATGGCGTCTCCCAAAACAGAGAAGTTTGTGTACCTCTACAATTCAGACGATTGGGATCCCCAGCGAGTCTAACGTCAAACTTTTTCCCATCGAATGGCATCTCCCCAGGAAAATCCGGTGAGAAGTTTGAGGAAAATCGCTACGTATAGCGTCCCTTGTCAAGAAAGTTTATTGACAAAAGAAACTTAGACCAGTTCCTTGGTAGGAAACCAGGATCGAGGGGAAGTTTACAACAGCAACTTAGACCAGTTCCTTGGTAGGAAACCAGGATAGAGGGGAAGTTTAAATCAGAAACTTAGACCAGTTCCTTGGTAGGAAACCGGGATCGAGGGGAGGTTTATTACAAAAGAAACTGAGACCAGTTCCTTGGTAGGAAACCAGGATCGAGGGGAGGTTTATTTCAAAAGAAAATTGAGACCAGCTCCTTGGCTGAAGACCAGGATCGAGGGGAAGTTTACCTTTTCTAAGCATCATCGCTTAGCTAAAGAAGATGAATGCGTAAGCTACCATTCATAACCACCATCAAAATTTCAGGTATTCCGATATTTAATCCTCTTGCACCCCGAATGCCCGAATACCTTCGTCATTCACACCGTCGGGACCAAGAAGATTAAATAGGGGCATCTGTCATACCCCAAATTTTGACCACTAAGATTTCCCATCATTGTGCAAATCATCATCACAATATGGATGAACCATCATGCCTCATCAAATGCCTCAAGGGTTGTTGAGCATTCACCACAATCAAAATTAGGGTTTCAAGCCCTCTCAGAGCCTTAGACAAAGGATCAATCAAGGAATGACTTGATCTTCAACTTGTCTAACCTCTAAAATATCTACAATGGATCAAAAGGACTCCCACTTCAAGGATTAAGCACAAGGCTGCTCCCTTCTAGGTGGGTCAAGTCTCAAGATCGACAGTGTCACCAAATTAGGGTTTTAGTCGACCAGGGCCTCCAGATGGAAATTTTTCATTTTGGCACAAGCCAATGATCCAAAACATAACCTAATATACTTCATGGAACCTCATGGACCCAAGCATCAAGTCAATTTTGCCTCAGGGGATGCATTCATAAAAAATCAGGAATTAGGGTTTCTTGACCTAATTCACCCCTAAGTTGACTTTTGGGACAAATCATGAGCCAAGACCTCAAGACATGATTTGAGGGTCTCCAATATGCCATATTGATCCATTTGCAACAATGGATTAATCCAAGAAGCTTGAGCAACAAGTTTCAATTTCACCTGCACCACAATTAGGGTTTCACGAGGAAAGTCAACTGTAACTTTGACTTTTGACCAGGACATGCTCCCAAACCCTAAGACATGATTCAATATACTCTATGACACCCATGGAACATGTCCATCAAGTTTTATTTAGGCCAAGGACATGATTTCCTGAAGAATTGCACAGTTTGGAATTCATCTGATAAAAAGTCAACTGTGCACAAAAGTCAACTTTGACTTTTTGAGATTTTTCACCAAAATGGATTTTTAACCCTAAAATGATGTTAATGTATGATTTGAATCATCATTCATCAAGAAAAATCAAAGAAAGTGGGATAACTTGTAAAAGGGGTAACCATAAAAACTTAGAAAAATTTCTAAGTTATGGAAAAAATGACACTAATGTGCCAACTTTGGAGGACCATAACTCCTAAACCACAAGGCCATTGCTCCCCATTCAAATCTTGATTTGTAGATCACATTGCCCTCTACAAAAGCTTCATACTGACCTATGTCCAAATTCCTCATGGATTCTGAGTTATGGAGTGATCAAAATCAAGAAAAGTCACTTTGTTCCAACACTTAGTGAAAATTTCACTAAGTCAAAATCTGCCTTTACTTTTTTCCAAATGTAGGGAGATTTTTCACTTGGATTCAAAAGAGATCAAAACCAAACATGTTCAAACATTTGTTGTATCATGTAAGGGCTTTCCAAAATGGCCAAGAACATTACCAAATTCAATTTGAGCTATGAAATATGACATTGGCAAGATGCCTTGCTGAAATCTGCCAAGGCAAGGCAGATTTTTGCACTTTTGGTCGATTTGCTAAAATCAGCCAATTCCAAGCCTTGTCATCACTTTGGACACATCTGAGGATTGAATCTAAAGGGGACAATCACTGAGCCAAGCCTCCGAAGTCTTTGGAACAAGAAATAGCATGTTGAACCTAGAATTGCCAAAATAGGGACAAGACTCCAATTTTGGATTAGAGCATTCAATGGAAGCATCAAGGTGGCATGAACTGAGCTCTTAGCAACTGAATTCAGTCAAGACTTATCCAAGACCAAGGGGACCAGCAGCCTGTGCCCTAACCTCTAGTCAATGGCTAGAGGAGACTTGGATTTTCATTTGCCAACATTGGCCAAACCTACTCAGCAGTTGCCATTCACTATTCCTTGCAAAACAAACTTGCTCTACTATAAATAAAGCTCAATTGTGATCAGTTTGAGTACACCAAAGCCATCAAACAGATGCTTTCCTCAAAATCTCTTCTTTCACTCCAATTTTGCCTTCTAAGGCAAGTCACTATCGGGTTTTGAGTTTGAGAGCTTTTCCAATCAAACCAATCACTCACACACCTCACATACATCATATAGAAGTGATCCAAACACTCACATAACATCTAGAACACTGATTTCACAAAATCACTAGCCAATTGCTCAAGTTCTTGACAGTTTGGCAGTTTAGGTACCATCTTCAGCTCCAAACCATTTCAATCCATTCCAAGCATCCAGATACACTCCATGGCACCTAGGGAAGCTATCCAGATCATTGGAACCTAGCTGTAACACCTCCAACACAAAACACGATCACCAGCTGCAAGAGGTAAGCATGAGCTCTTCTAACTCTATGATCCATGCAATTTTTGCTGCACAATAATTTGGCCATATGTTCATAATCATGCATGGAATATTTCCCCTCAATTAATTGCATTGTTTGAATCGTGTATCAAAAATCCCAACCTTCATGCAGAATCTAGGGTTCTTGAGGATTTTTCGTGATTTCTTGTTTTATGCTTAATTTAAATAAAATTAATTGCCATAGACATGATTGTGAGGATAAAACGAGTTTATTGGTATGTGGATTACATGATATGATCAAGTATTCAGTGAGATTGAAGAGAAAATGCAAATCTGGGCAAACCCAGAACACGCGCGTGTTCTTGGTGTGTTCTTGGCGCCATTTTTTGAAAATTCAAATATTTGAATTTTGTGATTTTATTTAATTGATTCAAAAATTAATTTCTCTCTGAGTTTTAATGATTTTGAGTTGGTTCTTTTTTTTAATAATTCACAAAAATGTTAAAATATTTTATTTTCCCAAAAAATTCCAAAAATATTATTTATTTTATATAATTGATATTTTTGCAAAGAATTAATGTTTTAATTGTTTTTGACATTTAAAATATTTTTTTCACCTTGATTTTGCAACTTTTAATGCCTTCTAATTATTTTGTAGGTCAATACTTAATTTTTGAAGCATTAATCCAAGATCACAATTTGTTTTTCATATGTTAAACAATTTTGATCATTTTAATTGAATTTTTATTCAATTAAAACACATTTTGAAAACAAATTAGGGTTTTGGATTAATTCAACCCTCATAAATCATTTTCAAAACACTTTGGGCCTCTAATAGAGTGTAAGACCCAATCCTTTTTTGACCAAATCATTTTTGGGCCTCAGTGCATTGTATAAGTCCCGATACCGTCAAAAAGTTCGACGCGGTCATCAGCCGTTGAAAAACAAACTTTCTGGGCCTCTCCTCGAGCTATAAGACCCATTCAAAACTTTTGGGCCTCTAATAGAGTGTAAGACCCAACCCCCTTTTAACCAAAACCATTTTGGGCCTCAGATATTGTATAAGCCCCTCTGCGTTAAAAGAAAATCTCGGCGCGATCGCCATTTCAAACGAAAAATCATCCGGGCCTACCCTCGTGTTATAAGCCCCACTCTTTTTTCTTTAAACCTTTTGGGCCTCTTGAGAGAGTGTAAGACCCATCCCTTTGTACAGAAAACCTTTTTTGGGCCTCAGTCACTTGTATAAGTCCCTCTGTACAAATTCAAACAGTGCGTTCACTGATAAAACCCTGGGCCTCTCCTTGAGCTATAAGCCCCAAATCTTTCTTTTTCAAAGCACTTTCTCCTTTGATTTTAAATATACTGTTGTTTTCAATCTGTCTTTGTTGAAAAACTAACCAAACAACATGGAAGCTCTACAACCGAGTAAGTGTTTATACGCTTTCATTTACCGCTTTCATATACATATAACTGTATTGTGGGGTTGTTTCGCTGTAAGTCTTCTTTCATAAACTCATATCAACTGTGTAATAATAGTATAGATATTTAGAGTTTCCCCGGCAACTACGTTTAGAACTAGGAAAATCCGTCGCGTTTATTCGTAGAAATAGACAACTAGATCCCCAATAGGATCACCAGATACAGTCTTTTCTTCGACTGTCCTCATTAGGAATTGTCAAGAAACTCTACTCCCAGAGATGAATGTATTCTCCGTGAATGGCATCTTTGAGCTTCTTCCAAATTCTCGAACTTTCCTGGCTTGATCTATTCTTTGTTAATAGCCTGTCTTGAATTTCTCGGGGTTTGGGGACCCACGGGCTTCTTAAAAGCATCGGCCTCCTCTTGGGCATCGTACAAGGACCCACAAGCTTCCTAAAAGTAACCCCGCCTCCTCTTGGGCTTAGTACAAGGACCCGCCGGCTTCTTAGAAGTATTCACAGCCTCCTATTAGGCTTCGTATAATGATCTCTTCCTCCGGGAATGATAGCCTCCTCTTGGGCTTCGTACAAGGACCTGCCGGCTTCTTAAAAGTTTCCAGCCTCCTCTTGGGCTTAGTACAAATTGTCCCAACGACCTCCTAGAGGTATAGGAACAGAACTTAGTCATCTGCATAGAACAGTCCTTTCAAAGAGTCTACTACTGTTTCTCAAAGCATAGTACAAAAGATAAAACTCTAGACACGGACAGTCTAATATCCTTGAGTCTCAAAGACATTCTCAAGTGACCTCTTCATTAAATAGGAAGAAAACCCGTAGACTCGGACAGTCTCAATGCCCTTAGGATTTCCCACTTCCTTAAAGAACAGGAATAACCTGGATCCTCGAATCAAATCCTTGAGTACAGTGTTACTCATATAAGAACTGATTTTCTCTTTAAATCAGCATACTGGACCTGTCACTCAACTCAAACATCGTTTAGCCTCTCTCTCGGGCTTTGTACAAGACACATAAGAGACTCCCTCGTTGAGTCAATAATCCCTTTCGCCTCCATCTCGGGCTTTGTACGAGATGCAAAAACTCTCTTGTTGAGTCAAATAGCCTTCATCTCGGGCTTTATACGAGATACCAAAAGACTCTATCGTCAAGTCAAAAACCTTTTAGCCTCTCTCTCGGGCTTTGTACGAGACACATATTAGCCTCCTCTTAGGCTTTGTATAAGAAAACCACTGGTTGATCCAACCAACCTTTTAGCATCAAAGATGTGCCTCGTTCACAGTACAAAAACATCAACAACTCCTTCCCCTTCATCTAATCGCTGTAAGCAGCAAGCCTCTGGATCATCTACATCCATGCCACTGTCCCTCTTTTAGCATGAGAAATTCCTAAGGAAATATAGCATTGCTCTACACTGAGTTAAAGTCTACTCCTTCAGGTTAAAATCCCCTATAAAGGAAATTATGGCATTGCCGGATTCACATATCCCAGTTAAAGTAATTCTCCTTTATAAACAGTTGTGACATACAACCCCCTCTTTAGAGATGACAAATTCTCTCTAAAGTCAACACCCTTTTAGCTTCATATCTTGGGCTTTGAACAAGATACAAATCACCTTTAGCTTCACATCTTGGGCTTTGAACAAGATACAAACCACCTTCGCTTCATGTCTTGGGCTTTGAACAAGACACCAAATACCATTTCCTCCCATAGAATATGAGGAACTACGAACGCTCTGATTTCCCTGTTTCGATAAACGGGAATACGTAGGCATAAGATTGAAAGAAAAATCTTAGCGAGCACACTAAACAAAAACCCTAAATCCCATTCTCTCACATATCTATCAAAAAGCATCAGTCCTAACATCCTAATCCTTGTTCCCCGCCAGAAACCTGTCATTCTGTCAAAATAACACAAGAAAGGCCCCACCACATTGATCGCATCCTAACCTAACAGACCGCTGTTTAAACTCAGTATGCAAGCAGGGTTAATTGGAGACATCTATTTCCCTTCCTTCATCATCTTTAATAGGATAAAAAATGAATCGACCTGTAGTAAACTAACCCAGAGAGCGACAACGCTTAAGAACCGCGTCCAAAATCGCTCGCTACAGCCAGGTCAGGCCAAAAAAGAGAGCCTATAATAGGCCACTTTCCCCATTTTGAAAATAAACAAAATATTAAAGATGAATCAGAGTTTACACCAAAATGTGGAATGCCACATCATCAAAACAAGCAGAAACTCTTTATTGTATTAAATTGAATAAAAAATCAACGGAAATAATCATTTAGTTTCAATTCACGACCATCTGCCCAAATTCACCAACATTATCCTTAAAACAAGGTTCTCCATAAAATAATTCGACAAAATTGAATACGTAACAAAGAATGTAATAAAATCAAAGCAACTACAAAAATATCCCGACATCCCGTGTTATGTATCAGAGCACTCCTATAGACTCGAACAGGCAACACGAACATCCAAGCAACCTAAGTACCTGGGTTATCTGTACTTCCGAAGAAGCACAGACACAACAACAACAAAAGGGGTGAGAAATCACGTTCAATATATAATGGTGAATAAATACATGATAAGAAGGTAGTATTTACACATATAAATCAACAACACTCCAACACAGACCTACTGTCCAATATCATCAACAACATTAATTAATAATGTAATGCGACACGACACCATGCATGCGTTACCGACTCATTGGTTCCTTCAATCGAACCCCGGATAGATCACATACACCTCTACTTGGCAATGATCTATCCCCCACCATTCTCCATATAGGAGTACGGATAAATCGCATACACTCCTCCTGAGCAACGATCCATCCCACCAATCACCATGAATATGCAAGACTCGATTATGCACAACAAAACATGTATACAAGTGTAAATACATGCACACGATCCTCCTGATCACATCATACATATCATCAACACCATCGTCAAGTGATTTGCTTCATACACACCAAACACCTAATTAATTAATTAATCAATTAAAATTATTAATGTTAATATTTTCATCACCAACGTTTTATTTCTCAGCACCTGGCACCTATTCCCAACCTCTCAAACCAAAAGAAACTGAATCGGACGCGAAAATGGGAAAGGAATCGCGAAACGGTAAAATTCTGCAACTTCGCTGGCCATACGCGTATTACCCCATGCCATACGCGTATTGCCAGCTCGCTCGCCCAACCCATACACGTATTGACTCCCTTCATACGCGTATTCCCTCACAATGCCCAAGTCCTTACGCGTATTGCCTTATGCCGTACGCGTACGAACAGAGACGTCTTCTCACTGAATTTCCCAAATCCCAACACCATACGCGTATTGCCCTCCTATTACACGTACTACCTAACTCCCATACGCGTATTGCTGCGTATCAGGCCATTCCATACGCGTATCGCCCCACCTGATACGCGTATCGCCAGATCTATTACGCAATTCACCAGAAGCCTCACTATTCTGCATTCTGCTACGATTTCCACACTTTTTCACTTCTAACCAGTCCTATAATCGTTTCTACACTGGTTTTAGGTCCAATTTTCATCTTTTCTCTTGTACCTAGAATTACTACATGTGTTATAAGTTTATAATCTCAAATCATTCTCCTAACTCGAGTCAAAATCAACAGGTCTGCAACATGTTCATACAACAGCAACAACCACAACAATTCATGAAAATACATATCAGTTCATACACGATTTTCAGAATCACAACAGACATATACAACAATCATCAATTCAATAGTTTTACATACAAATGCCTACGGGGTTAAGGACTCCCCACTACCCTATCATGAATATATCACCAATATTAAACCCGTTTCTCCCCCTTACCTCGAATTCTTGCTTAATTCCTGCGAAAATTGGTGAAGATCTTTGCCCTGGCACACCCTTGTTCTTCCTCTCCTTAGCTTTTTCTCTTTCTATCTCTAAAATTCTGATTATTCTAAACCTTTACCAATTTCCACTAATTATCACTCAATTACTAAATTGCCCTTCATTAACTCGTCAGCCCATTAATGATTTATCTTATTTTATTTTAATCCACTAAAATTGCCACACTAAAGTTAACATTACTAATAATAATAATAATAATAATAATAATAATATTAGTAATAATAATAACAATAGTAATAAGAATAATAATCCTATTAATAATAGTACTAAGTCACCCCACCTTATTATTTATGGTCTAAACCCCGCATTTAACAGTAATGTCCTACCATAACCATCCCATCGCACTCGAACACACCCCCAAACAAGGTCACACAAAAAAAATAACACAAGACGTCTAAATAATTAAAATAGGGTGTTACAAGTAACGTGCAGATAATCTGCTGTAGGAGATCAGATGTGAGTGGAAGATGAAGTCTTTCATTTATAATTTTAGAGTCGATGTCTGCTCTGATATGTAACACTGGGGTTATGGAATGCTTTTATGTCCTTTATTTTATGTCAAAGATTGTTTGGATATCTCTTCAGTTGATGTCGGTTATGATTACTTTATAGCATGATTATACTTTGAATATTTAATTAATTACCGATACTCCGCTGCTAGTAATAAAGTTGATGTTTAGACTTGATGAAAGTTTTATAATTATGATTGTTATTAATAATTTTTAAAAGAACATGTGTTGCATATCTGATAGCATGAGCATGTTTATGTTGAATTGTGGCATCCTAAATAGGTTTGTGTGGAAAATAATCTGATTTATATTTAAATTACGCGGGGGATATTTAGGGTGTTACATAGTCCACTGAGATGATATACCCCTTTTTTGACTAAGTCTCCCTTTAGGGTTTTCGACTTATCGAGTTTTATTTTTTATTTAAGTCCCTAATTTTTGCCTGGATCACTCTTTCGAGTTTTCAATCCACCATGACGCCCTAATTTTTGTCTAAGTCGCCCTTTAGGGTTTTTAACTTAGCGGGCTTTTATCCTCTTTTTTCTAGGCATAATATTTTTTGACTGAATCGGAGTTCACCAGTCATGGTAAATCCGCTCCATCCATAGTAGTCAGCATTAGAGCTCCGCCAGAGAAAGCGCTCTTCATGACATATGGCCCTTCATAGTTTGGGGTCCATTTGCCATGAGGAGCTTTATGGATGGGTAATATTTTCCTTAGCACCAAGTCTCCTTCTTCGAGTATGCGAGGACATACTTTCTTGTCGAATGCCCTTTTGAGTCTCCGCTGATATAACTGCCTGTGACATATAGCAGCCATGCGCTTATCTTCTATGAGGTTTAGCTGATCGAATCTGGTTTGTACCCACTCTGCTTCATCCAGCTTGGTTTTAATTATGACTCTTAGTGAAGGAATTTTACTTGAATAGGGAGTACCGCTTCTGTTCCATATACCAGAGAGAAAGGAGTTGCTCCGGTCGATGTGCAAACTGAGGTTCTATAGTCATGTAATGCGAATGGGAGCATCTCGTACCAATCCTTGTAGGTCTTCACCATTTTCTAGATGATCTTCTTGATGTTCATGTTAGTTGCTTCTACAACGTCGTTGATCTTTGGTCGATAGGGTGACGAGTTATGGTGTTTAATCTTGAAACTCTCGCATAACGCATCCATCACTTTGTTGTTTAGATTAAGCCCATTATCTGTGATAATCTTGTTAGGAACCCCATAGCGACAAATTATCTCTTGATAAATCGTGTGATCACTTGCCTTGTCACATTTGTGTAAGAAGCAACTTCTACCCACTTGGTGAAGTAGTCAATAGCAACGAATGAAGCGATGTCCATTTAACGCTTTCGGCTCAATCATACCAATCATATCTATACCCCACATAGAGAAGGGCCACATAGTAGTTAAGACGTTCAAGGGAGTTGGTGTTACATGAACTTTATCTGCATATATTTGACACTTATGCCACTTCTTGACATATTTGAAACAATCTAATTACATAGTCAACCAGTAATACCCCGCTCTAAGGATCTTCTTAGCCATTGCATGCCTAGTGATGTGAGTTCCAAAAGATCCTTCATGGATTTCTTTGATAAGCATGTCTGCTTCGTATATATCTAAACACCTGAGTAAAACCATGTCATGATTCCTTTTGTAAAGTACATCCCCATTAAGAAAGAATTGGGCGACCAATCTTCTAAGCTTTTTCTTATCCCCACTTGAAGCATTCGCAGGATACTCTTTTTTTGGAGGAATTGTTTGATATCATGAAACCAATACTTATTATATACTTCTGCCTCCACTGCTGCAGAATAAGCCAGCTCATCTAGATGTTAGATTATTATAGTCGGCGCTTCATTGTACCTCTTGACTTTGAACATGGATGCCAAAGTGGCCAAGGCATCTACTAGCTGATTCTCTTCCCGAGGGATATAGTGAAATGTGATCTCATCAAAGTAGGTGATCATCTTCCAAACATAGTCTCGATACCGAGTTAGCTTGGGATTATGTGTTCCCCATTCTCCGTTGATTTGATTGATGACAATAGCTGAATCTCAGTATACTTCTAAAATCTTGATTCTTAGGTTAATGGCTTCGTCGATTCCCAAGATACACGCTTCATATTCCACCATATTATTAGTACATGTGAAGCATAACCTAGCGGTGAAGGGTATATGAAACCCTGTTAGGGAAGTTATAACAACCCTTATCTCATATCCTTCTGCGTTTGAGGCACCGCCGAAGATAAGCTTCCATCGAGATCCGGGTTCAGGTCCTTCGTCCGGGTCTGGGGTCTTATAATCCCTTATAGCCATGATGTGTTCGTCGGGGAAGTCGAATTACATAGGTTGGTAGTCATCCACTGGCTGATGAGTGGGATAATCCACCAATACACTCCCTTTTATGGCCTTTTGAGTGACATATTGGATGTCATATTCAGTTAACAACATCTGCCATCGTGCTATTCTCCCAATTATCGTCGGCTTCTCGAATATGTACTTGATATGGTCCATTCTAGATATCAGCAAGGTGGTATGGCACACCATATATTGTCTTAATCATCGGGCGGCCCATACAAGAGCACAACATATCTTCTCCAATAGTGAATATCTAGATTCGTAATCGGTGAATTTCTTACTCAAGTAATAGATTGCATGCTCATTTCTCCCTATTTCGTCATGTTGCCCAAGTACACAGCCCATAGAATTATCAAGTACTGTTAGGTACATTATGAGTGGTCTTCCAGGTACAGGTGGCACCAATATAGGTGGCTCTTATAAATACTCCTTGATTTGATCGAAGGCCTTTTGACAATCTTCATTCCACTCAATAGTTTGACCTTTTCCAAGTAATTTGAAGATAGGCTCACAAGTAGCAGTAAGGTATGAGATGAACCTGACAATGTAATTTAATCTCCCCGGGAACCCACGAACTTCTTTGTCGGGATTGACTTCTATACCCCTCTGGCTGACTATAAACCCCAATAGCTTCCCCGATCCGACTCCAAAGGTGCACTTTGCTGGATTTAGTCATAGTTTAAACTTCCTCAGTCGATCAAACAACTTTTGTAAGTTTACAATATGATCCTCTTTAGTTTGTGATTTGGCAATCATGTCGTCGGCATAAACCTCTATCTCTTTATGCATCATGTCGTGAAAGAGAGTAACCATAGCCCTTTGATAAGTTGCCCCGACGTTATTTAACCCAAACAGCATTACCTTAAAACATAAGGTTCCCAAAGGAGGGATAAAAGTGGTTTTCTCTATGTCTGAAGGAGCCATGTTGATCTGATTATATCCGGCGAACCCATCCATAAATGAGATGACTGAAAATTGAGCAGTGTTATCCACTAATACGTCAATGTGAGGGAGTGGAAAGTCGTCCATAGGACTTACTCTATTAAGATCTCGATAGTCTACACACATTCTAACCTTCCCATCCTTCTTTGGTACAGGCACAATGTTGGCTACCCATTCTGGATACTTCACCACGGCTAAGAACCCTGCATCGAATTACTTTTTAACCTCTTCCCTGATCTTCAAAGTCATGTCAAATCGAGTCCTTCTTAATTTTTGTTTAATCGGTGGGCACTCTGGTTTGAGCGATAGCTTGTGTTCAACAATATTTGTATCTAGCCAGGGCATATCTTGGTAAGACCAAGCGAACATGCCTACATATTCTCGTAGTAACTCGATTAACCTTTTTGAAATTCTGGCAATACAGACAGCAGATGTCCTAACACATGTCACGACATTGTTCTGCATAAACATTTAAACGCAGAGGAACAACAGCAGACTGATACCTTGAATATCAGAACTACCACAACACAGATGTTACAACATATGATCCAACATGTTTATCATGAACCCTAACAGAAAAGTAAATCTGCAGAATGATAAAGAACACAACAATTGTTAACCCAGTTCGGTGCAACTCACCTACATCTGGAGGATACCAATCCAGGAAGAAGACTCCACTATCTGTAGACCTGTTACAAAGCTAAACTCTTTCGTTTACAACATTATATCCTAACATCTACCCAATGAAGACTTTATCAAAGAACAACCTCTTTGATATGAGATACCCCACTCACTTCCCTTACTCACCAACTGTGATTTTTACATCATCCCTGTCAATACATAATTCTGTCAAGCATACTTGACAAACAAGCTAACTCGGATTTGCTTAAAAGCTTCATCCAAGAACAATACACAATCCAATACCTCAAGGCTTATGGATCTGTTCGACACCTTTATCTGCCACAACGCATCAACTGATACAAAGGTAGACTTACAACCTAGAGAGCCAATGACTCTCAAAACCCTAAACCCTTGTTTCTTACGCGAGAGAACTAGGTTACAAAAGGCATGCAAAATGCTAGGTCTAAGTATTCTTTTATAGGCTTCAGTTTCCTTTGGCTTTCTATCTCTGGTCTTCGATCCACTCCTAGAAAGCGCATCAAATCTTGGGCAGATTTGTTACAGATTTAAAACCTACTAAAGCAGTGCAATACTTCAGGATGTCATGTCTTCAGGTTTAGACATATTCTTCGACATCTTTGTTCAGGACCAGATTTCTTCATTAAATTTGTTTTACCAAAATTCTGTCAAACCAAAGGTGCTTTCAATCTCCCCCTTTTGAAAATTTTTGGCTAAAACTCATTTTAGTTTGAATGGCGGTTATGATTGGAATACTGAGGATGTTGGATTCATGTTGGTGTACATGAGGAGGAAGATAACACAACCTTCCTCTTCCTAGGGTGAGTGAAGTTGTGAAAGGTCCAGGAGTTGAGACTCCTAAAGTGACAAGAAGAAAGTCTGAAACACCAGAATCCTGGACACTCATTTCAAACACACTCCCCCTCTAGAGATCAGTTGTAGACTTCGTGAATCTGAGTACATAAAGCATGTAACTCAGGTCACAAGACACAACTTGATTCTTAACTCAAGTCACAAGACATAAGAGAAACATATACAAGATGATAAAACCTACACCTTGTTTAATGTTCTTGCAAAACAAATGCAAGAGTAACACACACATTCCCTTTTTCCATGACTCATACTCCACCTTTTTAGCCAAAAATTGACAAAGGTAGCCAAGGCATTCCCATACCCAACCAATACTAATCCAGACTTGAACAAAGGACATTTTGAACACACCACAAAGAAAACATAGTCTGAGACAAACTGATCCAAGGTCTCCCTTAAATACCCAAGAATTCTCCTCCAAATGTAACGAGTCAATGGTTAATTCAATGACCTCATTAATCCAAGGATGTAACTTCACCAATACCAATATGCACCGGTTAAGAGTGCTTTGACTGTTTCTTCTTTGAAGAAAACAGACCAAAAATAATGTAAGTTACGATGAACACGCATGTTCTCCACCGACCACATGACCAGTTACTTTTATCACATGTCCTTAACAATGTTCTGACATCATGTTAGACATTGTCTACCAAAGAAAACTTTGGTAATGAACAATACCTTCACAGTATTATAATCAGATTCTGCAGAGAAAATAAATTCTCATAAACCTAACCAATGATTCTTAAGCATCCATTAAGAACCATATAATTTGTACTGTCAAATTTCCCCCAACTTGCAATAGTACACTAATGTCAAGACATCCTTCCTTGACCACTCATCCTCCCAGGATGGAAACATAATCTCAGTTTGCTTGACGTACAATACAAATTGGAACCAGAATTGCACCTCTGCAGTAATATATCTTAGATAAAGGAGCAACTCCCCCTATCTAAGATAACCAGTGCTGCTCAAATGAACACTATACTGGTGAATGGAAAACATAAGACGCATCTTCATGTCTTCAAGAGCGCACCCTCTGTCCAACCTACCTGCTGAACACAATCATCAACTCCACTTATTGCTTCTTCTGACAAGATCCAATAATTACTCACACATGAACACCATCATGCTTCCCGTGAGGACTCAGTAGAATCACCATCCTAAATTAACAAACTCTTGGATTAAGATCAAAGCTCGATTGATCCCCCTCGTCCAGAAACTATCCATACACCAAACAGATTCCTCTTGAATTCTCATGTATAGATCTCCTTGTTCCCTGAGATAAAATCTAATTGATCTGGAATGATCCACATTCCTCAAAGAGATACCATACCACTTAGTTTATTTTCTTCCAACAGTGTCAGATACCGTATACATGTTTCAGAACTTCACAGCTGCCAAATTGATCCACTTCCCTTTAGCATGACTTGCCAATAGGGGCGTTATCCCCTCTACAAGATTTTTAGCTGAGCTTAGCAAGTCTAACAAATTTGATAGACACCCTATAATCCAAGACAGTCATTCCTTCATCATTCTCCCATATGATAACCTGGAATACTTCTTATCAACTGGTGCATATCCATGTTCATACTTCCATGCAATCAACACATGATCCACTTCAGTCTTCTCTACACCATCCTTCCAAGGCAGTTCTTCTACTCCATCATTCTCCCGTATGACAAGATAGATACTCTTTAGACACAATGTAGGCAACAAGTTCCTAGACCAGAACTTAAGAAAACTCCTCCAAGGATAACCAACCAAAAATATTATAACATCAGTTAGGACATTCTTCACACATCACAAACACCACACACCATGGTTCTTGATATGCTCCACCACTGGACTTATTATCTGCATAGTAATCCAACTGAAGATCTTTACACAACACTGCGCCTCCAGCTTGAACAAAGAGAACTTCAGAAACCCAGAGAGAAATAAACTCTCATCCACCAAAAGAATGTATACTTCCATCATCAACCTAGAACTTCTACCACAAGCTCCAGGAGAATTAGAATCTTCTATCATTTTCAACCAACTACCCTTCTGCACAAGAGCAATCAGTTTCAAGCATCCTGCTTGAATGCACACCATTAAACTAACTAAATGCCACCTTTTGATTGATCTCACTTTTCTTCAGAACTCCCACAAGATACACTGATCCACCAATGAAATATGATCTTCAAGTCACGTGAACTACTTGCCCCATATCAAGACATCTTGGATTCACCAAGCCTCTAGTCATGTAACATCTTCTCAAACCACAGCTCCCACAAACTGCATGAGATAGACCTTTTTGAAGCATCCATAACTTCCATTCTCCTGTAGATCACTTTATCTTAAGCTGATGTGCCACATCATCAGCTGAGATCCTAATGTTAAACTAGATGTCATAGTATTCTGATACGACATCCAGCTGATGAATTCAGCTTCTCCTTCTGCCACTTAGAAGAACCTCCTCCCTATTACAGAACAAGAGTTCCGTGCTCTCATAGACTTGAATCGAAAACCAAGTTTGAGTAGACAACCTCTGTCCTGCTTAATCATATCATAGATATTCCCTTCAAGCTCACACCTTAATGAATAACTGCTTTGAACCTCCAAAGACTTCATACCTGCCACGTCCGAATCTACAGAAGATAAAGTAGTCCTAGACTACACCATAGCCATACCAAAGAATGTCACTTTCCTTAGTAGAGCAGTCTGTAGAAAGTCAGAGATAACTTCCAATTAACCTTGACCTTCAAAATGAACAAGATCCCATGCTCCTCAGTACCCAGATCAGAAATAAACTGATCCAAGTTGTGCCATCACTAGTACTTTATTCCTCCTAGATCAGAAATAAACTGATCCAAGAAGTAGCCATCAAGATTATGATGTCTTCATCTTCATCTTCAACAACATCAATTTTCAGACCAGTTTCTTGCCAGGAAACTCTCCAGAGATCACATGCTTCTGTCACACCAAACTGAAGCCCATTCTTAGGCCAACACCCAAGACTAAAACAGATGTTAAAGCGTATGTAGTACCCCCTCCCATGATTCTGTACAAACGCTAATGATGAGATGTTCCAACATCTTGTTGAACATCAGCAATCTTGACTTTCAAGGATAATCAATTAAATACTTGTGAATTCCACAAATAGTAATTGATCTTAAATCTTTGTCCAATAACCCTTCTTCACTGTTGTAGCTAAGCTCCACCAGATCACTTCATGAACACTTATCAAGTATTCAATCTTTTGCTAGTATCTTCTTTGACACACAGTGTTGAGATACCAAGGCTGCCACCCTTGACTCAAGTAACTAAGATTATCTCTGAACGAAACCTATTTACCTCAATAATTCTGAGAACTTCAATCAGATTGGATCCACCCTTAGGGTTAAGAGTGATGAATCCTTCCTGGCTGTTTTGGATGGTGAAAATAAATCACCTCCACTTTCTTCAGGTTGTGTTTCATAGAAACACCTTCTAGTCAGAAGAATAACTAGAAGACTCCAGATGCACGACTGAGACGCCTTTATGAGTGGACTTGAGAGAATTCTCAAGTATCTTTGACAACCTAGCCGATCAATAATTTATCAAACTCCCAGAGCAAAAACTTGATAAACTTAAACTCAACTCCTCTCTTCTTCAACTGACTTCAAACTGTACCATGGAACCAAACTTCCAAGTACCAAGTCACCATAACAGTCATCTCCAACAAATCCCTTCATTCCATCGCTCCCGACTTTGGAATAAAAGCATGCAGATATCTTCACATATAGAGGCCGACAATTGAGACCTTCCACCATCTGTCTTCAGCAACAACTTTAGAATCCCATAATTCTAGAGCTCTTCCCTTAGAAACACATGCAGCGGAACCACCAAGGAACAGATCCTGCTTGCCCTAATAAGATGTCAAAACATCTTATAAGACACCCCAACAAGAGAACTAGCCACTTCTCATGCAGTTGTTGTAGAATCTCCTCAGCAACATGAATAACCTCTGGGTTGTTACCTTCGATCCAAAACATCCATCCCATCCATTAATACCCTTGTTTAAGCGCCAAAAAGTATCTCCCAAAGATCTCATCCAGAACCAGATAGGATGTCTGCTCTGATACCAATTGAAATTCTGGCAATGCAGACAACATATGTCTTAACCCATTTCACGACATTGTTCTGCATAAACATTTAAATGCAAAGGAACAACAGCAGACTGATACCTTTAATATCAGAACTGTCATAACACATATGTTACGACATCTGATCTAACATGTTTATCATGAACCCTAACAGAAAATTAAATCTGCAGAATGATAAAGAGCACAGCAATTGTTAACCCAGTTCGGTGCAACTCACCTACATCTGGGGAATACCAATCCAGGAAGAAGACTTAAATATCTGTAGACCTGTTACAAAGCTAAACTCCCTCGTTTACAACTTAATATCCTAAAATCTACCCAATGAAGACTTTTTCAAAGAACAACCTCTTTGATATGAGATACCCCACTCACTTCCCTTAATCACCAACTGTGATTTTTACATCATCCCTGTCAATACAGAATTCTGTCAAGCATACTTGACAAACAAGCTAACTCGGATTTGCTTAAAAGCTTCATCCAAGAACAATACGCAATCCAATACCTCAAGGCTTATGGAACTGTTCAACACCTATATCTGCCACAATGCATCAACTGATACAAAGGGAGACTTACAACCTAGAGAGCCAACGACTCTCAAAACCCTAAACCCTTGTTTTTTATGCAAGAGAACTAGGTTACAAAAGGCATGCAAAATCCTAGGTCTAGGTCTTCTTTTATAGGCTTCAGTTTCCTTGGGCTTTCTATCTCTGGTCTTCGATCCACTCCTAGAAAGCGCATCAAATCTTGGGCAGATTTGTTACAGATTTAAAACCTGCTAAATCAGTGCAGTACTTCAGGATGTCATGTCTTCAGGTTAAGACATCTTCTTCGACATCTTTATTCAAGACCAGATTTCTTCATTAAAGTTATTTTACCAAAATTCTGTCAAACCAAATGTGCTTTCACTTTTCTTTATATCCCTATTTAAAGAAGCACAAACTTTAACCTCTTTTTTGTCTTCTTCTGTTCCCAAATTGAACACATCTACTGGTTCCTGATGAGGTTGTATGACTTTGTCCTCTTGCTTTAACAAACTGTCTAACTCTTCAGGAAGCTCACAATCGTCCTCATCACCCTCTTCTGCTTGGTTAATTGCGAATTCGAAGTTATAAGGGATTATAGCAGTGTCGGTTTTAATAGGTTCATATTTAAATTTGCACGAGGGAGATTTTTTTTATTATTTACTTATTTTTTAAGTGAAGTGCTGGAAATGAAAGTATTAAAAAGAAAGTATATTGCCATTTCAAAAAACTGAAAATGGAAGAAAAAGGACCTTGATTGAAAACAAAATGCAATTTTATTGATAAATAATTCAAAGAAACAAAAAGGTGGCCCTACGAAGCTTGTCCATTTGCCTTGGGCATAACAAAGGACTTATTATTATTTTTAAAAGAAAAAATAGTAAATTACTTCAAAACGGAAATCATCTCAGGAATCTCGATGGCCTTCCAATTATTGAGAACTGTATCTGTTGAGCAGTGATACACCAAGTCAGGTATCCCTTTGTCTTATCCCTCAACTGCAGCCACTTGATCTTCGTCTCTAAATCCATCACTTTGGAAAGTTTCTTTGAGGGTAGGAAACTTCTTCTGATGACTCTTCTGAACCACTTTATTAGTCAGTTTGTAACCTAGCCCAAACCGATCTTCTTCTCAGGTATCTCTAGCAGCTTGCCCCAGCCCCTTGTGTCCCCATTCTGGATTAGGTCTGTGATCCTTCTTGGTCTTTCCTTATGTCAAGTGACTTGCTTACGACTGACCGTCGCAATCTCCATAGCTTGGAAAGGTATTTCAAAGGTCTCCCTATCTACTTCTATGTATCTGAACGATGAAAGATGGTTGATAAAATGTCTTCCTCACCATCGACAATTATTAATTTGTCCCCCGATATGAACTTCAGTTTCTGGTGAAGTGTGGAAGTGACTGCGCCTGCAGCATGGATCCAAGGTCTTCCCAAAAGACAACTGTATGAAGGGTTTATATCCATGACTGAGAAGGTAATCATGAAGGTATGTGGCTCCACCATTATAGGTATGTCGACTTCTCCAATTACCATTCTTTTCGAACCGTTGAAAGATATAACAACCAAAGAACTGGCCTTCATAAAGGTTCTCACAGAGGTTAACTTCATGAGGGTATCCTTAGGCATGACATTTAGAGCAGACCTTGTGTCCACTAGCACCCTTGAGAGGATAGTGTCTTGACACTTGATTAATATATGTAAGGCCTTGTTATGAGCTTGCCCTTCAGGAGGTAATTCATCACTACTGAAGCCCAGACAACTGCTTACGGTGATATTGGCGACTACCTTATCAAACTGATTTACTATTATATCCTTGGTGACATGTGCTTTATTCAAGATCTTCAGTAAGGCTTCCCTATACACATCAGAACATAGTAACAAGGATATCATGGATATCTTGGAAGGCGTTTGACTTAATTGGTCCACCACCTTGTAGTCACTTTTCCTTATGAGTCTCAAGAATTCCTCGGCATCTTCTTGGGACACGGCCTTCTTAGAAGATCCTTCCCCCACATCTGTAGTCTCTTTCCCTTTTGAACTTTCATGTACATTCTTCTTAGGTTGTTCAGACACATATACTTTTCCACTATAGGTCATACCTCTGATACCAGCTATGTTAGTAACAGTTGATGCCAATACTATGGGTTTCCCTCCCACGGACGCAGTAGTGTCATAATTCTAGGGTACGGACTTAGTACTTTCATATAAAAATGGTGCCGGAACATGGAAGACGATAGGGCCTTTTGACTTTGTAGGCACTGGGATTTTGAATGGTACATGAACTGATATTTGAATTGGCGCTTGTGCAGGCGTCGAAACTGGTATTTGAATTGGAGTCAGAACTTCCCTCCTTTGGTAAGGAATCTCGAATGGGATATGGCCCTGAGATTCTAAGGTTTACACTTCATTCATCTTCCTTGAATAGCCAATTTGAACTATTCCTTAGTCAGTAATTGTTGGAGAACCCTATTCATCTTTTTACAATTTGTTAACCCTCATTTTTCGACGCTAGGAAAGAGCAAACGTTGGTTCAAATTTGTTTTTAACTAAAAGAGGGTTTCAGACCAAGTCCTGAATAAAGCTTGAGTCGAAGAGAGTATGCTGAAACCCCTCAAAATGGTTAAGTGTTAGAAAGTCTTTCGACCGTGGGGACGTGGAATACGCGCTGCAAGGGCTGGAGGGAATTTCAGATATTTGAAATTCAAATAAGGGCAGTTGTGAGCGTGGGAACAGTTGAGACCAGGAGGAAGGCGCCAAGAAGGGACACGTTGGAGCAGTAACTACTACTTAGCAGTTATCCCTTAGCACTATAAATAGGAGTTAGATTTATGTAATAGGGGTGTTCATATTTTTGTACTTGTGACTCAAAGAAACTCAAAGTACCCGCGTGTAGAGAAACGAGTTCGCGAGAATGTACGTAATGTAACACCACCTCTTTCTTCAGCAATGCAATTTGGTTTCTTCATCATGTTTATGTTTCAGCACTTTACATTTTCTTAAGTTTAATCTTTCATGTCTTATCTTGTCCTTTGAACTGTATTTTCAATCAGCCTTATGTTACACTGCAGTTGCACTTTGCTTTAGAAGCCTTCGACATCTATTTTTCTGCACATTTTACATTCAAAGTCTTTTACTTTCAAACCTCTTCCTTTACCGCATTTATTTTCAATTGCCTTTTTATCTTCAAGAACGTGGAGTTCATTGCACTTTATTTCCAAAAGCTTTCATCTCCCTGCATTATTTTCGACAGAACTTTACATTTCCTGCCTCTTTATTTCTCAAAGCTCTTTACCTTTCTGTCTTTTACATCCGACGTCTTTAAAGTTTTTGCATCATTTACTTACAGCCCTCTTTTTAAGCTTTTTACTTTACTGCGCAAGTAGTCGAACGTGGAGTTCGTGTAGCCTATTTTACTGTCGAACGCGGAGTTCATTTTACATTTCTTGCATTTATTGTCATCAGTTACATTTTCCCTTAAAACTTAGCACATGTCCTAGGATTTGTGTGATCGATCCTGCAAGTTATATCAATTTGCGTTTAGATTGATAGATCAGAGGTTGTTTACCAAAATTCACGGCAAACAAATTGGCACACCCGGTGGGACCCAGTGTTAAGCCAAACCTTTGTCAGTCTCATTTGTCTTGGTGAAGATCTACTTTCGTTGTATGTTATTGAGAAGTGGGAAGTTAGCCACAACAAATGAAGGGATACCAAAGAGAAGATACACTAAGAAAATGGCAACCAGTGCCAATCAACAAGTTGATCCTCAAGGGAGCATTTCAAACACTCAATCCAGTAGCAGTATTGGGACTCAAAGCACACCATCACCAGTGTCTTCGACAGGAGGACAGGCGTCACTTCCGTTAGTAGTGTCTGAGCCAGGATCAACGTATACAAAATCATATACTCAACCTGTGTTGGAATATATAGGACCACAAGGTTCTAATTCGCCAACACCCTTAGGAGGAAATACCACGTACAGGCACGTTCCTCCACCAGGCTTTCCACATCCAGGGTCAAGGAGTTAGCCCTATGGTATGCCTACATCAATGATGCAGAACCTGCAGAATGCTCCACCTGTGTTTTCAGAAACTGTTGTGTCTTCACCACTACAAGGGTCCGGATCAGGAGGACGAAATAACCAGAATATAAGTGTTGGTTACTCTGCTCTAACACCTAGCCTCACAAATACATCCATAAATTGTTTGAGACAGCAGATGGATGAAAGTAACATGCAAATGGTACATACGTTGTCTCAGACAATGGGAGAAGTTTTTCAACCTTTGATCCAAAATACAACCCAAACTAACCAACAACTGGCTGCCCAAGTGGCACGCATGGCTGATTTCATGGGAGTACCAGCAGTAGATCGAAGGGCGACAGTCGTCGAAGACGTCCCAAGACGTCATCCACGTCAGATACCTGATGCTAACTTGGAGGATCAAGAGATGGTTGACCATTTTAGAGTCGAACCTCCGAGGAACCAGATGTCGTACCAGATGGAGGAGGAACCAGTAGTGATGGTGAACAGGAACCAAAACGCAGATCAATTGCTTAGGCGGGTTCGACACCAGAATCAAGCAGAAGAAAATAATCTTGCAGCCATGGTCGAAAGGATAATGACTAGAAATGGTATGAATTTTGGCTTCACCAGGCCAAATTATACATCACCTATAGTGGACTACATTCTCCAAGCAGAACTTCCCCCTAGGATGAAGGTTCCAAAGTTCAGCAAATTCTCAGGAGATACTACTGAGTCTACTGTCGAACATGTGGCTAGATATTTGATCGAAGCGGGCGAGATTGCAGCTGACGAGAACCTTAGGATCAAATACTTCCCAAGTTCCCTTACCAAGAATGCCTTCACATGGTTTACCACGTTGCCTCCAAATTCCATATACAATTGGACCCAATTAGAACGTTTGTTCCATGAACAGTTCTATATGGGGCAAACTAAGATTAGTTTGAAAGAATTGGCTAGCATTAGGCGCAAGGTCACTGAGCCAATCGACGATTACCTGAATAGGTTTCGACTTCTTAAAGCCAGGTACTTTACACAAGTACCAGAACATGAGTTGGTCGAAATGGCTGCTGGGGGTCTTGATTATTCCATTAGGAAGAAATTAGATACCCAATATCTTAGAGATATGGCCCAGTTGGCTGATAGGATTCGACAGCTAGAAAGGCTAAAAGAAGAAAAAGCTAGATTCAGTAGGGGTAAAAAAGTAGCGTTTGTCGAGTGCAAGGAAGATGTGGAGAGCCTGTATGGCGAGCCATCTTGTTTCGACGAAAATGAGGTTGACGTTGCTGAATTAAAACAAGGTCCACCTTACGCTTGTAAATTATTAGCTCCTTCAGAAGGAAAAAATCCTGTCGAATCTAACGACAAATTCCCTAAGAAAACATATACTTTCGACGTCACTAAATGTGATGAAATTTTCGATTTGTTAGTTAAAGATGGGCAAATGATAGTGCCTGCTGGTGCTAAAACGCCACCTTTAGAACAAAGAAAGAAAAGAGGTTTTTGTAAGTACCATAATTTTTTGGGTCATAAAACTTCTCAATGTTTTCTTTTCAGGGACTTGGTGCAAAATGCTATCCAGGAAGGAAGGTTGAAGTTTGGAGAAAAAGGCAAAGCCCAAATGAAGATTGACTCTGACCCGTTGCAAGTTGCAGAGGCCAACTATACAGAGCCTCATGAGGTTCAGATGGTGGAAGCCACAGGGGGACTCGACGAGTCAATCAACATGGTGGAAGTCACTGAAGACTTCGCCATCAGTGCTGTGATGACTAAGGGTTCTAGTAAGGCTACAGGTGGCCTAAACGTTGATGGCACCAGTTTGATGTTGGTGACCAAAGAAACTGCTGATAAGTTCGTGGAAATGGATAATGCTGCTAAGGGTTTTGATGTAACCAGGAGGGGGTGGAAGATAACTGTCAATGAAGGAATAAATCTGGTCGAGTTGGTTGAGGAGTCTGATTCTAGTTCAGATAGCATCAACACCAAGGAGGCTATGGGTAGAAATGCCCCCAAAGTTCAAGTGGTTAAGGAATTGGAAGACGACATGCTCTTGGTTGGAGAGATGCTGGACATAGATGGTTGTCTGGTGGAAAATTGGATCTGTATGGCTGCTGAAAATTTTTTCAAGACGTCTCCTGATGTCGAAAGAGTCAATGCTGAGGAGATGGTGGAGGCTGAGAAAGCTGCTTGGGAAAAAGCCTCCCAAAAAGCTGCAAAAGCAGCAGTGGGTGGTGGCTGCTTGGCAAAGACCACTGAAAGTCTGGAAGCCAGTTTCTCCAAGATGCGCCTGAAGGACAGAATGGATGTCAACATGGTTGAAATTACGGATCGAAAGGATGAACAATTGAGTAAGGTGGATGAGCAAGAGAAGCTTAACAAGATGGCTTATCCTGAGCCAGAAGAGACAATCGTGGATTTCTTGCATCGTTGCCAGAAAAAAGACTCTGTAGTAATGCTGTGTCCCAGGTGCAGCGCCATTTTCGATGAAAAGGCTGCCCACAAGCTGGAAGGCATTAAGAAGGCTGGCGAAAGCTGGGGGCAGAAGGTGAGCAAGGGGCACAGAGGTTTTGACCATAGGCGACTTTCGATAGGGCCAAAGAACCAAGTACCAAGGACCAAGCCAGGAACATTCAAACCTGCTGTGAATGCGCCAACAGGTAGTTGGATCAAACCTGTCGAAGGGAAAGGAAGGAAGAAAAAGTGGGAGAAGTTCGATGTGGAAAGAGGTGCGTCCTTTGAGTACAGAAAAGAGAATCGCACCACAAACAAATCTGCATACATTTCGCAGAATTACAAGGGTAACAACCCAATGTCCAGATCGCAATGGCGAAGAGAGCAGCGCAGGCGAAAAGCTGTTAGGGAGGCTCAGGTGCAAGGGGAGTCAAGCGCCAATGTGGCTGGGGCAATGGAGAGGATGCCCATACGACGAAAGTTGTTTACTAGTCAGCCAGAAAAGGAGGTCGAAGAAGATGAGAATATGACTGATAACTTCGACAATGAGTCAGCAGCTTCCCTAGACATTTTGGTAAATGTGGTGTCTGTAATGCCAAGAGAGTTTGGTCAAGTTTCAGAGGTCGAAGACTTAGACCAAACTGCTGAATTGGAGATGTTGGCACACAAGCCTGTGTGCTATTACATCATGAATAATGGGTGCGTCGAAGAACAGAATGCTTTCTTTGAGCGTCCCACGGAGGCAATGAAGGGTCACTTGAAGCCTCTTTATATTACTGGAAAAGTGGAGAACGTTCCTGTCAACAAGATTCTGGTAGACTGTGGTGCGACGGTTAATCTGATGCCAAGGTTTCTGTTGAGCAAGATTGGAAAGTTTGAAACTGATACTAAACCCCACAACATGGTTCTGTCGAACTATGAAGGCAAAGTTGGTTCTACCCTGGGAGTGATTCAGGTAGATCTCACTGTGGGAACTATTACCAGACCAACAGTGTTCATGGTCGTCGAGACAAAGGCTAATTATAATCTACTCTTAGGTAGGGAGTGGATTCATGGGATAGGAGCAGTACCCTCGTCTATGCACCAGAGAATCACAATCTGGAGACCAGATGGGATAGTGGAAAACATTGAAGCTGACCAAGGGTACTTCAAGGTGCCTGTTAATCATGTGGACAGTAGGCAATTTGAGAAACATCTGGCGAACATTGCTCCATGTCCTCCAGCTGATTTTGAGTTTACACCTGACGAGGAAACGTTTCATTCGTTGTACTTGCACCCTGTTGAAGGTTTCAGATGGGACAGGGAAGTACCAGGAGGAAGATTGCCATGCCTAGGCACGCCTCCAATAGAGCCCACAGGGTGGGGAGATGAATTCAGTGATCATGACTGAGTTCGACGCTTTGAAAAGAATTTCGGCCTATGTGGCCGAAACAAAACTACAAGCGGCGTTGGAAGCCGCCAATGATTATATGGCTGGTGAAGTCATTTCTGAAGGGTATCAAGAAGGTCCTGGCAAGGACTTCGACCCAAAACCTCCAGATAAGGTTGAAATTGGAGGGCAAAGCCAGAGGCTCGACGCCATCTATGAAGATGAGCCTTTGGGATTTGAGAAAGATCCGTTGGCAAATAATGTAAAAATGCTAGCACAAGACCCCTTAGAAGAAGTGGACCTCAGTGAAGGGACAACCAAAAGGCCTACCTACATCAGTGCCAATCTTGATCCCCAGTTGAAGGTCAAAGTAGTTCAGTTGTTGAAAGAGTTCAAAGACTGCTTCGCCTGGGATTATGATGAGATGCCTGGTTTGAGCAGGGAGTTGGTCGAACACAGGTTGCCTATGACACCTGGGAAAAAACCAGTCAAGCAAAATCCAAGACGGTTTGCACCAGAGATATTGTCAAAAATCAAAGAGGAGGTCGAAAGACTGCTTCGTTGCAAATTCATTCGCACTACAAGGTATGTCGAATGGTTGGCTAATATAGTACCCGTTATTAAAAAGAATGGGTCTTTGAGAGTTAAAATAGGCCAAGTTAGGCTAATATGGCATACAAAGCAAAGAGAAAATAGTACAACATTTTCTTTCTCAAGGAAAGGTTATTCGTAATCTTTCCAATCTATGGATTTGAGGAATTCCATATAATTTGCATCTGGCTCATCATCGGATTCTTGGGTGCTGGAGCGCCCTTTCTTGGAGATCTTCATATTGGTTTCCTTCTTCTTGGCCAAAGAGGCTGCTCCAATGAAGGCATTGGGCTGTCGAGGCGCCTCTACTTTCTTTGTTTCCTCAGTTGCCTTGGCCTTTCCAGCCATCTTCTTGGTTGGAGGTTTCTCTGAAGTATTCATGGTTGCTTCTATGCAAAGCGTGGTCAGATGGAAGAGATTTATAGAGGCTAAGGGCTGAGTGGATTGGCCAGCCAAACGGTGGAAATAGGTGAGTGATTCTTGGAAATAGGCCCGAGGGCTATGCTATGAGTGCCACTTAAAAGCTAGAGGCTTATGCCTTGGAGTTTAAAGCTAGAAGGATGATTTTCCAAGAAAAGGATAAACTGCTTTAATTGCAAATTTGACTGGTAAAAAAAAAAAAAAAAGAAACGCCAATAGAGAGCATCATCATGCAAAATAGGTCGAAAGCAGTTAAAAGCAGAATAATAATGATAAAGTAAATCAGTGCCAACAGGCATAAAATTGTCATTACATAAAAAGCCTGAAAAGGCCAAGGAACAAGTGATGACTAGACAAATGAAATAGAGGTATCAGAAGGGAAGCCTCGACGCCAACTGAGAAAAAGAGTCTATATGATATTTGAGTCGAGCATTGCACAAGGATTCGTCAAGTTTTACGTCTGCGAGCTCTTTCTCATATCTTTGAGCCGCTTCAATATGATCAATAGCATGCTTCGTCTCTTCAGCCATCTCAGTGTCGTCGAGTTGGCGCAGATCACGATTGCGGTCTTCAGCATTCGCAATTTTTGCTTGTAGCTCTGTGATCTGCTGCTTCCACGCTTCGATGTCCTTCGTGTTGGAGGCTATCTCGTCTTGTTTCTTCTTTTGATCAGCCTCCAGACGTTGGATTTCGTCATACGCCTCTTGTGCACTACACCAGGCTGCACACTCACTGCCAGATGTTCTCTCGATGGTGTCCTTGATCAAGGGAAGCAGTTTTATTTCTGCAGATATTTGGTTCACCACGGCAGTTAGCTCTATCAGAAAACCAGAGACATCTGGATGGAGGGTAGTGAGTTCGATCTTTGCGAGGGTGTCCTTCAGGTAAACGGATGCAGTTGGATCGGAGGCCATAATTTTGTAAATATCCCCTTTGAAGAATTTTTTCTTGATGGCTTGGAGAATTGATTGGGCGAAGTCATCTGGCGCTGGGGTCGAAGAAACAGAGGAAGAACCATGCCTTTGCTCAAGAATCAATTTGGCAAATTCACGTGGGTTCGACCACTTGAGTGCTGTCAACGAATCCCCAGCTAGTGGAATAACCCTGGGTGAAGGAGTATAGTGAGGGCGAGGTTCAGCTTGTTCTTCTTCCTCCTCTGCTGATTCCCCTTCCGCTTCCTCTTCTCCCTCTCCCATTTCCTCATCAGATTCATCCGCAGCTGGTTGCACATTCTCCTGCTGATCAACTGGTGAGGTGGGATCAAGAGTAGCGTTGTGTGTTTGGATCTCAGGTTCACGCCTTTCATCTTCAATCGTGTGGCCCTTATCCATGGAGGTACCCTGATGGACGTCTGGTGGGCTTGAAGCGTCATCCTCGTCAGAGTTAGCTCCCTCTGCTTATGCGTGCTGAGTTGGAGTTGGAACTGGTGCTGCAGTGGTTGCTGTAACACGTGGAATAGGTTGATTAATCTCACTCAGACCAGAGCCAATATCAGAAGAGGGGTGATAAGTTGGCTCACCTTGGCTGTTGAGAAGCGTGGTGGTAAGGCTTTCTGAAGTTTAGTGAGGAACAGGTTCGTCAAGTGTAGCGGCGACGAAGTTGCGTGGAGTTGGTTGAGGATCCGGATTATTGATGATAGATGCCTGAAGAACACAAGTGGAGATAATGAGAATGAAATAATAGGCAGGGGATGTCAAGCATAAAAGGAAAGGTAATGGTGTGCATACCTGAGTTTGCTCAACAGCAGGACTTGATTCTTCAACCCCATGGTCACCAAGAGGGGGCCTCAAGGCTACCTTGGAGGGTTCCTTCTCGACACCACTTGTAGTGGATGTCTGTTCGAGGATTTTGGCCACCTTCGAAGGAGGTGGGCCAGCAGGTCCAGAGGCCTTTGCGGGTTTTTTCCTTTTTTTTGCGAGAACCTCTTCAGGAGATTCATTTGAGGCCTCTGAGACTGTAACCACAACTGGGGCATCTTTCTTGCCTTTCTTGGAAGGTGTGGAAGGCTTTCGACCAGTCTGAAGAGGCGGTGAAAGTGAGGAAGAAATTCATAGAGTACAAGTAAAAAACGAAAGGTGCAAAGTATACCTGTGTACTCCCTTGGTCTTTGCCACTTTGCAAGGTGGCAGCTCTAGTCGAGGCAGCTTTCCTCTCCACAGCTGTAAAACAGAAAAATTGTTACAAGTTAGTGATGACGTGAGTAGTCATAAAGCCATGGATTAATGGTTTCAAACCTTCATATATTTTAGATTCAACACGAACGTCCTGAATTCCTATATGAAGGTGTCCTTTAAAATTTTCCAACACATGCTTAGTCGAAACCACTCGTTGGGCCTTTGGCTGAGCATGTTGTCGAAGAAGTTTTAGATGCTCCCCGCAGACAAACCAGCCTGGAAATGGAGGGGCAAGCGCCACTCCAAAATCAGCAGTAGGTAGTCGAGGGAACTTGGGAGGAAAAAGTTTAAAAGCTACCTCATAACGTTTCTCACGAGGGACGTTCAGGGGAAGTTTTAGTTGATCTAGCTTAGCTAGAAACTTTCTTTTTAGAGTGACAGCAGCCTCATGAATGGTTCGACTAAGATCATTTGGTAGATAGACGGTTTCAAAGTATTTTTGAAAAGCCTGTATCTCTTCGACGTGAGTGGACTTACTCTTTTTTGTCTTGTCCTGCACAGTGAGAAAAGCTTGGTCAAGTAATGAAGAAAGCGTAGCCACATCGAGGAAATGCTCGCTATAGTGCTTCGACCACCAGAGGTGGAAGGAAGAAGTACAAAGAAAAGAAGGCTAAAAAAATACAGGAGAAAGAACTTTTATTCTCTCATTATGACTGGCCAGGGTGAGGGAAACGTTTTCCTCGTCAAAACAAGCAGTGTGGAGAATGACTTGACCCTTCCTCTCATACAGGTATCGAGGGAAACTTTGGGCCAGCCCAAACTGTCGAGAGACGAGGTTTGGTTGATAGGCAATGAGCGCTGACAAGCCTTTCCCTAGGTTCAGCCTGTGTATAATAAGTCTGGGGATTAGAAAAGCTTCCCAGTTAGTAACAGACTCTGGATCAAGAGGTTGACGAGGATCTGGGAATGGCCTGGTGAACCATACAGGGCCACACCTCCTGTGAGCAAAGGGCGCCATGCTAGGAGTAAAATCATAACGCTTGGTAAACATCATAACATAGCTGGTAAAAGCCCTTTGAGGGGTTTCGCCATCATCAGTAGGAGTAAATTTGGCCAAGCGCGTCCCTTCGACACTCCTCTCCCGGATCTCGACAGAAACTTCATCAACCAGGCCTTTTCTGGGGAGGCTAGCCTCGAAGGTGGCATTAAGCCACAACTGAAGTAGCCAAAGAGGTCCACTCAGATGCATCGGACCTTGAGCCTCCATACCTTTCAGTCGAGAGGCCCCCATCGCTAATGGACTCATAAAGGTTCGCCAGAATGAGTTCACTCAGGCAAGTCCCTCTGTTGTGATGGAGTTGGTTCGCCAAGGGCAAGTACTTCTTGGCTACCTATAGGGATTTGGTGCAGAAAATGTATCTCGACAGCCAAACTGTGAGAAAAGCAATGTGTTCTTCATCAGACACCGTGTCTTCTTCTTGGTTGAAGTGGTGTTTGATGAAGAGAGTATACGTGAGTTTAGAACCTGAAATGTTGATGGTGTCATCAGCATCAACCTCAGGATTGTAAGTGAGGCCATCTGGGCGAAGACCCGTAATGGCAGCTACGTCGAACAGAGTTGGAGTTACCATCCCACATGGCAGATGGAAGGTGAAGTGGGTGCAGTCCCAAAAATACAAGGACGCTGCCAACATATTCAGATAATAAGGGATGCTAGTTTTCGACAGCATGAGAAGGTCATAGATCCCTATTTGCTTCCAATGGTCAACCTTGACTTTCTCCATTTTTGCCATCCATTGGTCGAACTCCTTCAAGGGGTTGACGGCTCTCACCAGCCTGGTGCCATCAACAAGGTAGCTAATGTCGAATTTTGGCAAAGGGATGTCCTCAGGAGACGTTTCAGCAGTGGCATGGATGTTGGAAAAACTTTTTTGTACCAGCGGGCGTGTTCTCCGGTAGGAAGGGAGAAACTCACTTAGTCTCTCAGGGAGAATATCCATATCAGCCAGTGGACCAGACAATGTGTAAGGTTTATCAGAGACTATTAAAGGGATCATTACCTGGGATTCATAAATGGCTTGTGATTCTTCGGTGGCAGGTTCCGGCAGACAGCGGCGGTTATCCACCAGTTGGGGGCCTGGAATATTGGTGAAAGGAGGAATGGTTTGCTTAAACTGTGAAGCCTTGCCACGCTGGGTTTTCTTTGGTTGGGTTTTAGCTTGAGAAGACGCCATTATTGAAGGAGGTAGAAAGGTGGTGTTTTCTGGGTTTTTTCGTAAGAGGAAACGAACTAAGAAGGAAGTTTGTTTGAGAGTTTGAAGACGAGGAAAAGTCACTAAATGGTGAAAGTGGGCTTTTATAAACGTTTAAAACCCCCAAAACTAAAGATCCACCGTTGAAGTTGAGAGGGTAGTGGGACACGTGTCCTGTTTCTGGAGACATGATAAAGGGGAGCAGTTATGTACAGACTGCAAACGTCTGCTTTTTGAGAAAAGTGTTATGATGAAAAACGGCTGAATAGACGTTTTGAGAATTCATCATGATGGTGTGACGTCAGAAGCGTGGGTCAAAGGAACTGAACAGTTCAGCCACTAAAGTGGTTAATAGGGTATTTGGCTAAGGGCCATGCAAACAAGCGTCGAAAGGGTCTCTAGATCAAGAAATGGCCTTCCTACCAATCCTGGCGAAAGGTCATTCCTGGGGGGCAATTTGTTAACCCTCATTTTTCGACGCTAGGAAAGAGCAAACGTTGGTTCAAATTTGTTTTTAACTAAAAGAGGGTTTCAGACCAAGTCCTGAATAAAGCTTGAGTCGAAGAGAGTACGCAGAAACCCCTCAAAATGGTTAAGTGTTGGAAAGTCTTTCGACCGTGGGGACGTGGAATACGCACTGCAAGGGCTGGAGGGAATTTCAGATATTTGAAATTCAAATAAGGGCAGTTGTGAGCGTGGGAACAGTTGAGACCAGGAGGAAGGCGCCAAGAAGGGACACGTTGGAGCAGTAACTACTACTTAGCAGTTATCCCTTAGCACTATAAATAGGAGTTAGATTTATGTAATAGGGGTGTTCATATTTTTGTACTTGTGACTCAAAGAAGCTCAAAGTACCCGCGTGTAGAGAAACGAGTTCGCGAGAATGTACGTAATGTAACACCACCTCTTTCTTCAGCAATGCAATTTGTTTTCTTCATCATGTTTATGTTTCAGCACTTTACATTTTCTTAAGTTTAATCTTTCATGTCTTATCTTGTCCTTTGAACTGTATTTTCAATCAGCCTTATGTTACACTGCAGTTGCACTTTCCTTTAGAAGCCTTCGACATCTATTTTTCTGCACATTTTACATTCAAAGTCTTTTACTTTCAAACCTCTTCCTTTACCGCGTTTATTTTCAATTGCCTTTTTATCTTCAAGAACGTGGAGTTCATTGCACTTTATTTCCAAAAGCTTTCATCTCCCTGCATTATTTTCGACAGAACTTTACATTTCCTGCCTCTTTATTTCTCAAAGCTCTTTACCTTTCTGTCTTTTACATCCGACGTCTTTAAAGTTTTTGCATCATTTACTTACAGCCCTCTTTTTAAGCTTTTTACTTTACAGCGCAAGTAGTCGAACGTGGAGTTCGTGTAGCCTATTTTACTGTCGAACGCGGAGTTCATTTTACATTTCTTGCATTTATTGTCGTCAGTTACATTTTCCCTTAAAACTTAGCACATGTCCTAGGATTTGTGTGATCGATCCTGCAAGTTAAATCAATTTGCGTTTAGATTGATAGATCAGAGGTTGTTTACCGAAATTCACGGCAAACACAATTGTCAGGATTAAGCCGACAATCCTTACAATCAGTGTGCAACTTGTCAAACATCTCATACCCAATCAGTACTTCCTTTATTTTTGTCATAGGGGTCTTCACTTGGTCTACCCCTTAGATCAAGACATCTTTTTCCATCCCTTCAATGGCATTAACATTTTCCCCAGCATGCCCCGGTAACGAATTATATCCCACATTCGGATTTTCAGGGGTGAAGGTGATAATCATTTGGTCCAATAGCTCTTGCACTTTGAACTTGAGAGCTAAACACTTCTTTGTTGTATGCTCCGGTGACCCAGCATGATAGTCACATCTAGCGTTGGCATCATATCCCTGAGTAAGAGGTGTGGGAGGAGGCTCTAGCGGCTTGATTTCCACCACTACCTTTTGGATCAATAAAGGAAATATTTGAGTGTATGTTGAGGGTATAGGGTCAAAATACTTCCACGACCTCTTCTTCTCCCTTAGGGGATACCTATTTTGTTGTTGTTGGTTTTGTGGAGGCGGTGCCCTTGGTTGTTGGATTTGAAGTGTACGAGGCATTTGATTAGGAGCCGCCACAGCAACATAAGGATTGTAAGGTATCGGAGTATACCTGACAATAGTAATGGGGTTGGTCTCACCCTTATTTAAACTATTACCAAAGTACCTTTTGTTCTTATGTTGATTGGAAGATGATTTCCCAATCTTCTCACTCTTTAAACCATTCTCCATCTTCTCCCTAATGATAAATAAATAAGCAAATCCAATTGAGACTGACCCAATCATGTTTTTGTAGTACGACCCTTACAATGTTCCCATAAACATGTCCACTAGTTCACTTTCTAGCAATGGAGGCTGCACGCGAGAGGCTAGTTCCCTCCATCTCTGGGCATATTCCTTGAAAGATTCATTGCCCTTTTGAGACATGTTCTGTAAATGTATATGATTAGGAGCCATGTCTATATTATACTTGTATTGTTTGAGAAAGGCATTTGCAAGGTCGTCCAAGGTCCTGGTATGAACCCTCTCCAATTGCATATACTAGTCCAAGGATGCCCCACTAATACTGTCTTGGAAAGTATGCATCATCAGCTTCTCATTAGCGGCATAGGCAACCATCTTTCGAAAAAACATCCGAAGGTGATTTTTAGGGCAGCTAACACCCTTGTACTTCTCAAAGTCAGGAGCTTTGAATTTAGGAGGTATGGCCACATCAGGCACCAGTTTCTAAAGCATTAACTCCAAAGACATTGAACCCTTCCACAGCCCTTAGTCGTTCTTCAATTATCTTATATTTGTCATTAGCCTTTCTTCCTTCAGCAACAGTTAGTTTGTTTTCACAGATCACCTATCTCGAATATTCCTTCTCTTATTGGAGGTTCCAGTCTTTATAGTTTTCACGAGGGATAGGTATCTGTGTAGGGCATGAAGCTCCATTAGGACCAGGTGGAGGAACAGACTCTTCGGGGGGTTGAGTACTAGCTTTTTCTTTAGCAACTTCAGCTTCTTCACGTTCCAAGTCAACATTAAATCCTAAGAGAGGATTATTATCTCCAGATTGAGGGGTGTGGGTAGGAATGCTCATATGGTTGCTAGCCTCGGTTTCTCTTGCCATCATATTCTGAATAGCCCGAGTCAGTTGGTCAATCTTGTCCTTCATTTCCTCTACATTTCCCTTGACGGCATCCACATCTCCCCTTAGAGCAACTTGGTTTTGTTCTAGTTGTTCCATGGATTTCTTTTGGTGAGCCCGGTTGTAGGGTAGAGAAGTCAGATTGTTATGATGATTCTAAGAGAAGATATTGAAGAAAATTATTTCCATTTTTTGATGTTTTGATGTATGTTAATATATGCATGAATGTATGGGTATGCATAAATATTTTTTTTGTAGGAATCTTAAACATTAATCAATTATCAGCAAATCCAAGAATAATGGAAATTCAAACATTTATTAATTATAAAAGAAACATAAAGGGGCACAGCCTTATTCATTATTCATAGAAACACCAATGGAAAAACCCAATACCATGTTCGTAATTAAAAGGAAATAACTTAAAACAATACATAAGGAAATATAACAACGATGTCTAATCCAAGCCCTAAATTCTTTCACCATGAAACGACATAGCTTAAGGAAGTTAGTGATTTCCTCTTTGGGCTTAAAAATGTCTGGCATATACTCTGTCTCTCTCTCTCAGACTCCGAGGGATCTCGTGAATTAGATCGTTAGATAATATTACCAGCTTCAGATATCTTTCTCAATAATATCCTTCCTTTCGTTAGTGTTCTGCCATGATTGCATTGTCCTCTTCGGCGGTGCACTCCAATTGTTGGCTATATTCTTCAATGTAGATGCCTCAATCCCTAAGCTCTTTATAAATCCCTTTAAGCACTTACAATTTCCTTCTAAGTTTTAGATTCTCTTCTTGAGTTTCCCTCCATTCATATGGTCGTTGGGCAAGAAGTTCTTCGGAGGCTCTCCTTTGTAACATTGTGTCTATGGCTTTCCTTTTATTCTCACGAAGGGCATTGGCCAAGCTTCGGACTTCGGCCTCCAAATTTTGAATGCGTCCTTCATACCCTTCCTTGACTCCCCTTTGAGTAGAGCTTAGCCATATATTCTTTCACCCGTCTCTTTGATGCCAAGCCTTATCTAGCTCCTTCTTGTGGTTTTTAAGACTTGAACTTAAGACTTCAAGGTCCGCGTAAGCTCGTTCTTTCTTTTCCTCCTCCATTTTAGCCATCCCTTCACTAATCTGTAATCTTTCCAAAGCTTTATTAAGGCTTCTACCTAATTGATTCTTTTCACATGTTGTATGGTAAAATTTACCTTCCAACTCCTCTTTTTCTTTCCTCAATCGTAGGATAGCATCTTTGAGCCTTTCTCCCTCTTCCACAGAGATCACAATTGGTGGAGGGACCCTTGGTCTATGATAACACTATTTTAGTGTGTTACTTTAACCTTTTTTCTGTGACATTTCAAGTTCATAATTTTACTGATGTGGCATGAGTTTAATGTATTTCAGCATGTTTTAAGCTTTAAGCACTTTAGGTGCTTCTTTTATGTTTTCATTGTCTTCGTGCTCTAAAATGAAGCTAGATGATGATGAGAGGAGGCATGACCCCAGTTGACAGATTCTGGAGCAGAACGAGGAGCTTTTGAAAAGAAAGTAGTTGATAGTTTAATCAACTATTTCACCAAGAGAGTTGGAGATTGGTGATGGAAGCCAAGGATGACTAGGGCTCACGTGGCAGCATTGTGAAGAGCATTGGAGCAAAAGGAATGGATAAGATCAAGAAAGCTAGAGGACAAAGGTAGTATGGTGGGGACCACGCAGCAAAAAGAGCGCCCAGCACCAACACCACCAGTTGTCTGCTCTGCTCCACCATCCTGCCACAACCGCTTGCAAAAAGAAGATTTGTCTCCCACCAATATCTGTACCAGATTGCTTTCAACGGAAGGGTTGAGGGACAGCTGGTCCACATGAGGATTTGATTTGGGCCTAACCTTAATTTTGTTTAGAGACCCATGATCCAAGAAAGGAGCAATGACCACTTCCACTCATCACTATAAAAAGAGAGCTTGTGCATTGAAGAAAAGAGACGAAGATTTTCACACACAACAAATAGTTTATTTCAGTTTTAAGTTTTTAGAGTTAGAGCATTGGTAGAGAGTATTATATTCTCCTTCAGACCTGTATGTTCTGCTGAGAGCTGTCGTGACTAAAGAGAGTCGTTGCTGTTTACCCAACGCAAGAGATCTCCAAGTTATTATTAGGTTGCATTTCTTTACTACACTTTGTAAGATAATGTTTCCTATTATTTTCACTCCAGTAGTTTGTACTTAGCTCACTATGAGCTAAACCTTTGTTTGATGAGACTAATGAAGTTAGTATAAAAGTTATTTTTATGTTGATATGATGTGTTGGCTAGTGTCTTATTTTGTTATGTGTTTTTATGCCATACACTTGGTTCTTAGAGTGATCAACTAGGAAAAAGGTAAAAGTTTGTTGTTGAGAGAGATCCAATAAACAAGTGGATTTCATAACAAAAGTGGTTAATAAAGTTGGATAGAGATATTCACTTAATTCAACTTGCTTAGAGATAAGATGTTGAGACCATAAAGACTTTCAGAATTAAAACCAGATGCATTTTAGGGTTACAAGTGAGACTTAGAGATTTGTTCCCTTGCCCTAGTTATGCGTGTTTTTTATGTTGTAGAGATACACCACTAGATCACGTTTTGACCTTTTGAGGCACGACACTTCACATCATAAAAGCATTTTAACAACAACTATACTAATAGATTTAGCTCATCAACTACTCTCTCAGATATTTTAACTTCTTTTCAGTATTAAGTTATTTTAGTTAATTGTGTGTTGCTCATGTTCTTTACTCTCATATTTCTGTTACCTTGCTCATACTTCTCTTAAACAAAGAAAATTAATCATAGTAGTTCAAATACTTTACACTTCCTTGTGGGTTCGACCTTTAATTTATCACTTGCTACATTACCAAGCATGTATACTTGCATGTGACACCATTGCTCTATCATTCAAAAGAAAAGCATTATATAAAGTAGAGAACAAGTTTTGGCGCCGTTGTCGGGGAAGTGTATAAAGTTTGAAACACTATATTTATTTTTTCGTTTAAGATTGTATTTGTGATTTTAACGTTTGCTGTGATTTGGTGATATGACAGGCTTAAGCTATTGCATGCGCAGGTCATTACAACCAGTTTACAGTGGTTATCCTAAACCTGAAAGAATTCTCAAAGCACGAAGGAGATTTGTACGTGCTCAACAAATATCTGGAGAATCCTCAGTCTCAGCTGTGGCTGAACCTGAAGAAATAGTGTACGAGGAGGACACGGAAGAAGAATGTTCATCTTCTTCTTCAGACGAGTCATTGCACGAGACAAACATGGCTGATCCAGATATCATTGGCATTGCCAATGACCGCGCACGCAGCATAAGGGACTACGCTGTCTTTGATCCTAATGCTATGAATACTGACATTGCTAGGCTAGCCATCACAACACCATAGTTTGAGTTCAAGCCTATGATGTTCCAGATGTTGCAAGTTGTTGGTCAATACTCAGGCTCTCCTCATGAAGATCCTCATTTTCACTTAAAATAATTTCTGGATATTACTGACAACTTCAAGATCCTTGACGTGCCAGTGATACCTTTAGGTTGAGGCTGTTTCCATATTCTCTAAGGGATTGAGCCAAGAGCTGGCTTAATTCTTTGGAACCAAATTCCATTACTACATGGAATGCCTTGGCAGAAAAGTTTCTAGCCAAGTATTTTCCTCCTTCCAAGAATGCAAAAATGTGAAACGAAATTACATCATTTAGGCAAGGAGATGACGAGACATTGTTTGACGCATGGGAAACATTTAAGGAGCTATTGAGACAATGTCCTCATCATGGGATTCCCATCTGCATATAATTTGAGACTTTCTACAATGGATTAATTCCGTCCTCAAGGAATATGTTAGATGTATCCAGTGGTGGAGCTCTTTTGTCTAAATCCTATGATGATGGTTACAAGTTGATTGAGAGCATTACGACCAACACTTATCAATGGCCAGTCACAAGGGCCACTTCAAGTTCAAATCAAAAGAAGCCTACTGGAGTTCATGAAGTCACTGAGACCACAGCTCTTGCTGCTCAAGTGGCTCAGATCCACCAAATGATGAAGAATCTGATGAATCCTGAAGTGACAAAGCCTGACCCTGTTAAGGTGGTTACTGACGCTTCAGAGGTTGGCTGTGTATACTGTGAAGGACCATATCTATTTGAAGAATGTTCTAAAAATCCTGTTTCAGTTAACTATGTTGGCAATCCCAACAACAACAGTAGATACAACAACCCTTACAGCAACACTTACAACCCAGGATGGCGCAACCATCCTAATTTTTCTTGGAGTAACAATCAAAGTCAACCTAAACCGCAAGCAACTACACCACAAGTTTCACCTGGTTTTTCTAACCCTAACTGTGCTGGGGGTAATCAAGGAAACAACCATCTGGAAAATGTCCTTAAATCTTTTATTCAAGAAGCAAAGAATCAATTCCAAGCACAAGGAGTGAGTATCAAGAACTTGGAGAACCAAGTAGGACAAATTGCCACGGCTTAGTTCAAGAAACTTGGGAAATCTTCCCAGCTCCACTGAGACTCCTAATACATAAGCTGGAGCAAAGAATGTTGAAACTTGCCAAGCTCTTAAACTCAGACGTGACAAGGAAGTTGAAGAAACTGTCACAAAGAACAAGGAGTCAAGCACTGATCTGTCTAAACCTGCCAGTTCTGGAGCAAAAGACAATGATGGAGAACCGTCTTCATCAAAACAGCAGAAGCATAAGTTCCAGAGGTCATCATTGAAGCCAACAAGAAGCAAAAGTTTGTGTAAGAAAGACCACCACCCCCTTTTCCACAAAGAATAAAAAAGGCCAAAGAAGAGCAACAATTTTCAAAGTTCATGGAGATCTTGAAGCAGTTTCACATCAACATACCATTGATTGAAGCCATTCAACAAATGCCAAATTACTCAAAGTTCATGAAGGATGTGCTTACTAAGCAAAAAAAGGTGGGAGAATTTTCTACGGTTGCACTCACACAAGAGTGTAGTCAATTATTTCAAGGCAAACTCCCTCCCAAATTGAAGGATCCTGGAAGTTTTACTATTCCATGCACCATTGGAGACACCTTTTGTGGAAAGGCATTATGTGATTTAGGGGCCAGCATTAATCTTATGCCCTTATCCATTTTCAAGAAGCTGGGGATAGGTGCTGCCAGGCCTACAACCATTACCTTGCAGCTGGCAGATAGGAGTATTTGCTACCCATAAGGGAAGATAGAAGATGTGCTGGTAAGGGTTGACAAATTTGTCTTCCCTGCTGATTTTATCATTATGGATTTTGAAGCTGATGAGGAGACACCCATTTTGTTGGGAAGGCCATTCCTAGCAATGGGTAGAACCTTAATTGATGTAGAAAAAGGAGAACTCACTATGAGGGTGAACGGGTAGCAAGTAGTGTTCAACATACTTAATGCCTTGCAATACCCAGAAGAAGAGGTGGTTAAGTGTTCTATGATATCTAGCTGGAAAGGTTTGATTCATAAAAATCTTCTCAAGGCTAATGATGTATTGAAAATTAAGTTAGGAAAAGTGGAGGATGAAGGACTAAAAGATGGAGTCATCTATGGTCCTATGCAAAAGAAAGAGGAAGAATCTATGGAAGTAATAGAATCCACCACTGTTGCTCACAAGCAGCAGCTACCTTCCATAGAAGAACCCCCTGAATTGGAGCTCAAGCAACTGTCAGAGCATTTACAGTATGCATATCTGGAGGTAGGACAGAAGCTACCAGTTATTCTTGCCACAGACCTACAAGAGGAGCAGAAGGATCAATTGATTTCACTACTAAAGAGACACAAGAAGGTAATTGCATGGAAGATTTCTGACATTAAGGGAATCAGCCCAACAGTTTGCATGCACAAAATTCTGTTGGAAGAAAATGCTAAGAATAGCATTGAGAGTCAAAGAAGGCTAAACCCTATCATGAAGGAGGTTGTAAAAAAGAAGATTATCAAGTGGCTGGACGTAGGGATTATTTACCCTATCTCTGATAGTGTGTGGGTAAGTCCAATTCAGTGCATACCGAAGAAGGGAGGCATGACAGTAATTACCAATGAAAAGAATGAGCTCATTCCTACTAGAAAAGTTTCTATTTGGAGAATTTGCATGGACTATAGGAAGCTGAACAAGGCAACTAGGAAGGATCATTTTCCTTTGCCTTTCATTGATCAGATGTTGGATAGATTGGTTGGAAAGGAGTATTATTGCTTCTTAGATGGATATTAGGGTTACAACCAAATAGCAATAGCTCTGGAAGATCAAGAAAAAACCACATTCACGTGCCCCTATGACACCTTTGCCTTCAGAAGGATGCCGTTTGGATTGTGCAATGCACTAGCCACTTTTCAACATTGCATGATGGCTATCTTCTCGGATATCATAGAGAATTCCATGGAAGTCTTCATGGATGATTTTTCAGTTTTTGGATAGTCATTCAAAGATTGCCTAAAGAATCTGGAGTTGGTGCTGACCAGGTGTGAAGAAAACAACTTAGTCCTCAATTGGGAAAAATTCCATTTTATGGTAAAAGAAGGAATTGTCCTTGGCCATAGAATTTCAAAAGAAGGATAAGAGGTAGATCAAGCTAAAGTGGAGGTAATTGAAAAGTTACCCCCGCCAGTCAACATCAAAGGCATTAGGAGTTTCTTAGGGCATGCTGGATTTTATAGGAGGTTTATAAAAGATTTCTCAAAAATAACAAAACCCCTATGCCAGCTGCTGCAGCACGACACGCCTTTTGTCTTCAGTAAAGAGTGTCATGAATCTTTCAACCTTTTGAAAAAAAGCTCTCATTTCTGCACCTGTAGTCAAAGTTCCAGATTGGTCCAAACCTTTTGAGTTAATGTGTGATGCCAGTGACTTTGCCATTGGTGTTGTGTTAGGCCAAAGGCATAGCAAAGTGCTCCACACTATTTACTATGCCTGCAAGACTTTGATAGAAGCACAAATCAACTACACAACCACGGAAAAGGAGTTGCTGGCAGTAGTGTTTGTTTTTATAAGTTCAGACCTTATTTGGTAGGAACCAAAGTTATTGTGTACACGTATCATGCAGCAATCAAGTATTTGGTTGCCAAAAAAGATGCAAAGCCACGACTCATACGTTGGGTGCTTCTCCTACAAGAGTTTGACCTGGAGATAAAAGACAAGAAAGGGGTAGAAAACTCAATTGCTGATCATCTCTCAAGACTACCTGAAGAAGTGCAATCTCAAAACAGTGGAGACATTAAAGAGAGTTTTCTGGATGAGAAGCTGTTGGTGATTACTGATGGCATGACTCCATGGTACGCTGACATTGTTAATTACTTAGTCAGCAGAGTCGTGCCACCAGAATTTAACTTCCAACAAAGAAAAAGGTTCTTTCACACTGTCAAGAACTATTTCTGGGATGAGCCTTACCTGTACAAGAAGTGTGCAGATCAGTTACTAAGGAGATGTGTTGACTATGAGGAGGTGCGACAGATCTTGTCAGCCTGCCACAAAGCCCCATATGAAGGACATTTTGGAGGGGTCAGAACTGCAACAAAAGTGCTGCAATCAGGTTATTTCTGGCCTTCCATTTTTAAGGATGCTCATGAATTTACAAAAAGGTGTGATAGATGCCAAAGGGTTGGAAATGTGTCCATGAGAAAAGAGATGTCGCTCACTAGTATTCTTGAAGTGGAAATTTTTTATGTATGGGGCATTGACTTCATGGGACATTTCCCTCCCTCCTTTGGCAATCTTTACATCCTTGTAGCAGTAGACTACGTGTCCAAGTGGATTGAAGCAGTAGTAACACCATCCAATAATGCTAAGGTTGTGACCAAGTTCTTGCTCAAGAACATCTTGACAAGACATGGCACGCCTAGAGCTATCATCAGTGATGGGGGGTCCCATTTTTGCAACAAACTTTTTGAAAATTTAATGGCAAAATATGGGATTAAACACAAGGTTGCTACAGCTTATCATCCACAAACTAGTGGACAAGTGGAGCTTTCCAATAGAGAAATCAAGAGAATTCTGGAAAAAGTGGTTAATCCCACAATAAAGGATTGGTCCAAGCACTTGGACGAAGCATTATGGGCGTATAGGACTGCCTATAAAACTCCCTTAGACACGTCTCCATATAGACTTGTCTATGGGAAGACTTGTCATCTGCCCATTGAATTAGAGCATAAGACATTTTGGGCTGTGAAGCAATTAAATTTTAATATTCAAAATGCTGGACAAGCTAGAATGCTCCAATTAAATGAGTTAGATGAACATAGGTTGTTCTCATACGAGAATGCTGAATTATACAAAGAGAAGACCAAAAGGTGGCATGACAGGAAATGCCAGAAGAGGAAATTAGTAAAAGGCCAAAAAGTTGTACTCTTTAACTCAAGCCTGAAGCTATTCCCTAGGAAATTAAAATCAAGATGGTCTGGCCCCTTTACTTTGGAAGAAATTTACCCCCATGGTGCTGTGGAATTGTTGAATGAAAAAAATGGAGAGAAATTTAAGGTTAATGGCCAAAGGGTCAAAGCTTATTTTGGAGAACCCTCAAGTAACATAAGGGATTCTCTCCATTTCATTGATTGATAGGCACTTGTTTTGGTCAGGCGATAAGACCTTAAAATAGCGCTACTGGGAGGCAACCCAGTTTTATGCATTTTTATTTTGTTTTAGTTTGTACAGGATCATGATAGTTTCTAGTGGCTTTAGCTCATGACAAGATGTGACATGACAGCAAGCGACACGAGAAAAGTGAAATTGGAATATTGGAAAAGTTGAAGGAAATATTTTGCTAAGTCCAAAGAGAATAATATTAATCCTGAGCTGGCATAAAATGTTTTCTTTTAGACATCAGAAAGGCAATGAAACGTTGTGTTTAAAGAGGAAGAGAGAGAAAGTAAAACGCAGCATGGGGATTGAGCGTCTTGGGCCATGTGTGATAGCAGAGTCATGATGGCCATGTCTGCCACGTCAGACACTTCAGCCACCTAAACACGCAAACCCACTAAAAGAGTCTTTTCAGCTGTCAGACCCAAGCCCTTTCACTCCTTGCCCTACTAATCACAAAAACGGAAAATTTCTTTCTCCATCTTTCAAAGACGTTTTATTTTATTATTTTCCAAAAACTTTTTCCAAACACCTTTCCAACTTCCCTCCACATCTCTCTATTCTCAAACATTCAAATAAAACCTCTTCACTTTTCATTTTCATCATCCTCTCCGTAACCCTAAAAATCTCTCAAACCTTATTTCCTCCATCACCCAAGAAAAAATGACAAGAGGCCCACACACCGGCCGCCGTTACAAAACCATAGGAAAGAAGAATGTCGCTCCTACAATCGACATATCCAGTCAGGATGAAGATGAGATTTTTGTCAACGTGGAAGCACACAGACGTTTCATGGAGCACTTCAGTAAGATGAGTGCATTTGCTGAACGTGGATTCATAATGGATGGTACTGATGAGAACCTGAGACTACCAGGCGACATTGGCACAATGATCTCAAGCTTGAAATGGGAAAAATTTTGCAAGCAACCTGGTGTGTACAATGCTAACTTAGTCAAGGAGTTTTATGCCAATTTGACTGATCCTGGACACAAGAGGTTAGAGGTCATCATCAAAGGAACAAAAGTCATCTACACTGAGTCCAACATAAACTTCTACTTTAAATTGGAAGGTGTGGAAGACGAGTACCAAAACTTGGTGCTCAGTTCTCAAGAAGATGAATATGACACTTATATGGAGTCTTTATATATCACTGGCGCAAAGTGGGTTGACAAGGCTGTAAAAAGGATGGATCTAAGGCCAGAAGTCAAGGTTTGGTATCAGTTCCTGAAGCACTTAATCAAGTCGACCGCTCATAACGAGACGGTCTCTAGGGCGAGTCTGGTGCTTTTACACTGCATCACTGGTTTGAGGTCTGTCAATGTTGGGAAGATCATCGTGCAAGAGATTCATGCTTGCTCGATAAAGAAAGAATTGATGCTCTATTTTCCTTGTTTGATTTCAACACTGTGTATGAGACATGGCGTGCTTGAGTACGACTCAGACAACTTTGGCTCCCCATAATAGCCATTGGACAAAACCCTAATCATGACCCTAATAAAACCAAAGGGATCTAGGAAGAGGACAGCAGCAGCGAGTCAAACTTCCTCTAGGACAGCTGAGCAGCAAGATTCAGCCATGGAGATTTTAATGCATATGCAGAAAGACCAACAAGAATACTTTCCTTACCAAAAGGCCATGGCAGAATGGCTAGAGAAAATGTGGGCCATGCAAGCCCCATCCAACTCGCTGGAGGCTCCAAAGTTCCCGGATCACATTCTAGGGAATGTTGAACTAACTTTTGCTGATGATGAAGGCAATGAAAAGAAGCCCACCAAAAAGGAGAAGGCTAAAAAGAAGAAGAAGGATAAGGAGTTGAAGAAGAAGGAGGTTGAAGAGACCAGTAAAGGTGTGTCAGTGGAGACCAACCAAAGCCAGGTTAAAAAGAAGAAGAAGCTAAGGAAGGCATATTCTTCTCCACCTCCAGAAATGAAGGAAAGCCTAAAGCAAAAGAAGTTGAAGGCTGAATGGAGAAAGAAAGAGACAGCTGCAGTCATAACACCACCCGTCAATCCTGTAACCAATGCGAACAAATTTGACTTGAACAAATCTGATCAAGAGGAGGAAGGTTCAGGAAAAGATGAGGTCTTGGAAACCCTATTGACAGAGGTAGACAAAGATGCTAAAGATTTGGAAATGGAAAAGGAGGACGTGGTTGAAAAGGAAGAAGAGAGTGATAAGAAGAAAAATCTGGTGGAAGAGATGGTGCAATCAGAAGGAACTGGAGAAGACAAAGCAGTAGAACGACTGAGGAAATATTATTCCTCAACAGAGACAGAGAAAGAAGAAGTTGCCAAAGGAGATGAGGAGGCGGAGAACGAGGAGACAGAAAAGACCATAGCTGAACCAGAACCCCAACCTGTCAAGGAACCTACCATGAATGAAGAAAATATTATTGAGGAGGAGCAGCAGGAGAATGTTGAAGAGCAGCCTCAAAAGAAGGCCAAAAGTCCAAGTAAAGCTGCTAGGAAGGAGGTTACTGGTGACACAGCTGGAGAGGGTACTGAAAAGAAAGACCTGGGAGTACAGGAGGCCAAGAAAAAGAAGAAGAAACAAACCGTGCAAGCACCGAGAAAGAGTTTCAGGCTTAGGGCCTAAGTGGTAAGATGAAATAGGCAAGCACTGACTTGCCACCTCTCATCACTAAATAGTGAGGACAATGTCCTTACTTTAAGTTTGGGGGAGGGTATCAGTGCTTAGCATATATTCACCAATTCTAACCCTCTGCAATTAAATGTTTTTGTCTGTTGTTGGTGTCTTACTTATTTCTGCGTTTGGATTATATTTTGGATATTGTGTTTGGGATGGCCGTGTTTGTGCCATATGTTTTAATCTTTTTGTGGGGAAGCTGTAATGCCCCTGAAACATGATGACCTGGTTATTTTATGTTTGTTTTAATGACATGTGTTTTATGTTTGATTATTCTTTTGCTCAATTTGTGCATATCATAACTTAGAGTAAGGAAGACTAGGAAATGTTTGGATTCAACTAGGTCAGGAGCATGAATTTTTAAATTTTGGGCTCAAGACTGAAAAAGGGGAATAACGCTGTTAGGTGTAAGCAAAGCAACATGTAGGAATTTCGCCAAAAGAGTTTGACAGAGGAGATTGATGCTCTCTATCACGACAGTACTAGTCTATTAAAACCAGCCAGAATTTTTTTTCCAAAAGATAACTGAATGGTGAAAATAAAGAGAAAGGTTGAAATCCTAGGAATCACAAAGGGAAGGACAAGAAGATTTGAATAATGATTGAGATAATCACAGAAGGGACACACTCCACACAAAAACACACAAAAGTGTGCAAAAAATGGCAAAGACCACCAATAAGTTCCTGTGCCCAAAATTGGAGGAACAACAAGCGTTAAATCATAATATGCAGTTGAGCTCAGTATATGAGATTCTTCTGAGATGAGACGTTTTGCCAAAAAAAATAACAAAAAAATAATAAGTGGAAAAGTGTGGTCCCATAAGTGCAAATCAGAACTATCATTTGAGAAGCAGGACAAAATTCCCTAGTGAAACCAAAGAAAAAGACCCCACTCACGAAAGTACACAACTAGGGGATCAAAAAGAGAGAATTGTGGCTCATTTCCTAGAAGAGTAGGGTTGTGATAGGAGACGGCAGTCCTCCTTTAAGCGAACAACCCCTTGGCCAATAGCAAAGCTGAGCTACTTGCACCAGTTATCACTGTCTGACCCTTCCAATTCTTGAGCCTCATTACCTTGCTAAACCTGACTAAAGTTGTTGAGAGCCAATTTTATTTTCCTATGTCTTTCACTGTCACATCACCTGAGGACAGGTGATCATTCAAGTTTAGGGGAGTGATAACACTATTTTAGTGTGTTACTTTAACCCTTTTTCTGTGACATTTCTGGTTCATAATTTTACTGATGTGGCTTGAGTTTAATGTATTTTAGCATGTTTTAAGCTTTAAGCACTTTAGGTGCTTCTTTTATGTTTTCATTGTGTTTGTGCTCTAAAAGGAAGCTAGATGATGATGAGAGGAGGCATGACCCTATTTGACAGATTCTGGAGCAGAACGAGGAGCTTTTGAAAAGAAATTAGTTGATAATTTAATCAACTATTTCACCAAGAGATTTGGAGATTGGTGATGGAAGCCAAGGATGACTAGGGCTCTCGTGGCAGCATTGTGAAGAGCATTAAAGCAAAAGGAATGGATAAGATCAAGAAAGCTAGAGGACAAAAGATAGTACGGTGGGGACCACGCAGCAAAAAGAGCACCCAGCACCAACACCACCAGTCGTCTTCTCTGCTCCACCATCCTGCCACAGCCGCCTGCAAAAAGAAGATTTGTCTCCCACCAACATCTGTACCAGATTGCTTGCAACGGAAGAGTTGAGGGACAGCTGGTCCACATGAGGATTTGATTTGGGCCTAACCTTAATTTTGTTTAGAGACCCATGATCCAAGAAATGAGCAACGACCACTTCCACTCATCACTATAAAAAGAGAGCTTGCGCATTGAAGAAAAGAGATGGAGATTTTCACACACAACAAATAGTTTATTTCAGTTTTAAGTTTTTAGAGTTGGAGCATTGGTAGAGAGTATTCTATTCTCCTCCAGACCTGTATGTTCTGCTGAAAGTTGTCGTGACTGAAGAGAGTTGTTGCTGTTTACCCAACGCAAAAGATCTCCAAGTTATTATTAGGTTGCATTTCTTTACTACACTTTGTAAGATAATGTTTCCTATTATTTTCACTCCAGTAGTTTGTACTCAGCTCTCTATGAGCTAAACCTTTGTTTGATGAGACTAATGAAGTTAGTATAAAAGTTGTTTTTATGTTGATATGATGTGTTGGCTAGTGTCTTATTTTGTTATGAGTTTTTATGCTATACACTTGGTTCTTAGAGTGATCAACTAGGAAAAAGGTAAAAGCTTTTTGTTGAGAGAGATCCAATAAACAAGCGGATTTCATAACAAAATTGGTTAATAAAGTAGGATAGAGATATTGACTTCATTCAACTTGCTTAGAGATAAGAAGTTGAGACCATAAAGACTTTCAGAATTAAAACCAGACGCATTTTAGGGTTACAAGTGAGACTTAGAGATTTGTTCCCTTGCCCTAGTTATGCATGTTTTTGATATTATAGAGATACACCACTAGATCACGTTCTGACCTTTTGAGGCATGACACTTCACATCATAAAAGCCTTTTAACAACAACTATACTAATGGATTTAGCTCATCAACTACTCTCTCTGATATTTTAACTCCTTTTCAGTATTAAGTTATTTTAGTTAATTGTGTGTTGCTCCTGTTCTTTACTCTCATATTTATGTTACCTTGCTCATACTTCTCTTAAACAAAGAAAATTAATCATAGTAGTTCAAATACTTTACACTTCCTTGTGGGTTCAACCTTTACTTTATCACTTGCTACATTACCAAGCATGTATACTTGCATGTGACACCATTGCTCTATCATTCAAAAGAAAAGCATTATATAAAGTAGAGAACGGTCTAACGGGATGATCCAAAGTGAAAGGTAACTTGACTATGCTTACCCTTTCACTCATTCACTGAGCATAGGGTATTACAAATTCTTCCCTTGGTCTTTTGAGGCCATTTTTTCCCTTGATGCATTACCTCCAAGCTTGAATGATCTTAAGAACATCAGGATGATTGGCTGTCACGTCTTGTAGGACAAAACCCTCAAATAGCTTATCTTCGAGTTTGTAGGCTAATGGGTGCCCCAATTGTCTCAATGCTAGAATAGGGTTGTAACTTATACATCCTCTTTATCCTATCAACAATACATTAAGAAAATCCCCACAACTTAGGATCACGTCTTTACGGTGAATGACTTGAGGAAACCATAGGACGTCCTTATTAGTGAGAGAAACCAAGTATTGGGACCATGCATACCCTTTCATTTGCTCAATATCATTTATGTTCCTTACTAAGTGTGAGCCAAGCCATTTGTATAACAACGGAGCACAACATAGCATTACCCCTCCCTTCCTTTCATACCTCTAATGGAGGGTAAGATACACATCAGCAAAAAGGGCTGGTTGTAATACCCCAAAATTTGCTCTCCCTTTTGGCATCATAGAATAGCATTATCATTTACCACATCATATCCATCTCATTAGCATTGCATTGCATTTAACATAGAAAAATGAAGCATAGCATTCCTCTTACCATCAAGGCATGTGATCAGGTGGAAGGTGGACAATCAATGGATCCTTCAAAGCACAAAAAGGTCAATCAAGTTGCCTCAAGGCAAGCCAAGAGTCTCTCATGTCTCATACCATCTCAATTGATCATCCACAATCTCAAGGAAGTGAGATCCAATGGGAGATTGAAGCAATACATACTTCAACATGCAAGAGGTTCAAAAACTGAAGGAAAACCCTCAAAAGAGATAGCTCATTGATCCAAAATCAATCTCAAGTGGCATATCTCATCATCCTTTAAAGGGATACACAACATACTCTGAGGAATTTGAAATTGAAGACTGCATATTTTTCTCCTAGGAGGTGGGCACCAAAACTAGGGTTTCTAATAAAATCAGGATATCTTTGATTTTTTGGGACAAAACTTGATGCCATGGTATTCTATATGTTCTTAAGTGTATGTATGTGGAAAATCACCTCTCAATTGGTTTTAGAAGTGGTTCAATTGGAAGAAAGATAAAAAATTAGAGAAATTGGGGCAAAGTCAAATAATCAGAGGAAAAAGTCAACTCTTGACTTTTTGAGGCCAAATTCATAAAATTCATGTTATATGTGTCCAATGTACAAAATTTGGTCAAGAAAATCCAAAGGAATCATAAAAAAATCAAGATGTGGAAAGTTGCCATTTTTGGATGAAGAAGGGTTACTAAAAATAGCAAGTTTTGGCCATTTTGCATCAGAGTTTGAACCAAGGCCATTTAAAGTTGAAGCACCAAATGAAAATTCCACTCGGCCACAACAAAAGTTCTTTCTTTAAGCTTCAAATCCATGTGTAGAACATCTCCATTGGATAAAAATTGAGAGAGATATGGATGATCAAAGTTGGAGGAAAGTAGGCCAAAATTAGGTCATGACCAAGGATTTTCAGATCATGCGCGCAGTCATTTCATCAAACATGTGGTGGGCAAAATGGCCACCTATTTTTCATCAAGAAGGAAGCTTCAAATGGAAAAATTTTCAACATCAAAGTTGTTCCTTGTAGTGTCATCTTCAACATTGGTGTTGGACAAATTTTGGTTTGATCAAGTTATGAGATATTTTTAAGGGTTCAAAGTCATGTTGATTGTGCTGAAATTTTGTGTGCCAAATTGCCTTGCCAGCCAACCTTTTGCCACGCCCACCAACCAGTTTTGAACCATTGTGTTCATGGTCATTTTTAGACATGTTTGAGGCACCATTTCACTTCAATTTTCACATCAACATTGTGCTCCAATGTATCCTCTTTCCAAAGACCCCAAAATCTCATCAAATGGTTCAATGGTTAGAGAGAAAAACTTCCATAAACAGCCCTATGTTGGCACTGACACATTGATACATGCTGCATTGTTTTTGGTTCAGTCATTCAACAAACACTTTCATGATCACTTCAGTCCATTTCCTCATTAAACCAAACAATCATGCACGTGCCTTTCACCATGTTAATTCTTACATGAGAAGGGAAATTTGTAAAACTTCCACCATAAGCTACTGCTACATAACACAACCTCACTCTCATCCTCGCTACAACTGTCATGAGCTTGACCTCACCATAACCCAACCTTGAAAACTTGCCCCCTAACTAACTTGACTCAGTTAGTTAGGGTGGACTCAGCATAACCACTTTAACTCACCTTAACTGACTCACTAAACCGTGGTTAAAGCCTACTATAAAACAAAATCACACTTCACATTTTCATTTCAGTTCTCATTTTTTCCACAATTCACTTCAGAAACACTCTCTTTTTCCTCTCAATCTCACCATTGCAAAAACTCTCGAGCTCACATTGTTTATGCTTCCCCTAAACTTTCCTTGATCCTCTCTTCATCTTGCAAAAGTACAACTGGTTTTGGAAGCTTGGATCTCATTTTCTCCTCCATTGAACTATCATCAATCACTGCACCAAAGCCTTTATTTGGCCAGAAGTAGCTGGAAGAAGAAGGAAGATCTCTGGTTTTCTGAAGAATACCTCAAAGACTCCAACCTTCAGGTATGAATTTCTTCCACTATAGGCTCAATGTGAGATTATTTTCAGGTTCTTGCAGCTTCTTATAGGCTCAAGAACTTGCCTGGCTAGTTGATGGGCCTTTAGAGGCGTAGTTCAAATGTTAGGGCAAATTTGTTTCCGTTGGATTTTCTCATATCATGATTTATTTGTGCATTTCGTTCTTGAATTCGTGCTCTACATTAGTTCCTCTTTCTATTGGTATACATTTTGTGGATTTCTGGAGAAATCAAAGTTACAGACGGTGGTGGTATGGCCGGAGAAGGTGACCGGAAGTCACCTCCGGCCGGTGACTTCAATTGTTAGGGTTTTGGCCATGTTTTAATCCTGTCCGTTGTTTTTTTCTCATCGTGTGGTCCTAGTGCTGACAACGCATTAAAATTCACGTGCAAGTCATGTGCACATTTGCTGAACTCACTTAAACACTATGTGGTGTGGTACACGGTAGAGAGTGTGGTCATTCACGTGTGCGTGTTGATTTTGATTACCTTGACTTTTGCATTGACTTGACTTGATCCAATGGCTTGTGTGTCTTTGACTATTGTTGACTGAGCTCCATGATAATTAGTGTGTACTGCGCGCTTATTGGACCTAATTGGATGCTATCCACACCCCTCTTTTCCAAGCCCAAACCAATTATAACTAATATTTTACTATGTTCACACCCCCTGTTATTTTTTCTATTTCATTTTATTTTCATTTTCTCTACACGTTTCATATTTGAATTTTAAAAATATCAAAACCTCATTAAAAATTCCATAAAAATTCATGTTACATCTTGACATGTTAATGTAATTTTCTATCATTTTTAATTGCAATTTTGTGAATATTTGCATATTAATTCATGATTTTCTTTTATTTCTTTTGGGAAATTGTTTCTATTTTCATACCTTTACTTCAAACTTTTATTTCTCCTAAACCATTAAACATTTTTAGTTCATTCTTGTTGGATTCATTTCATATCACATTAAACTTCATAAAACCTTTTGTTTACATTTTTAACATTTTTCTCATTACACTTTGACTTCACTCTTTTGCATGATTAACTTTGGTTCTCCATCCTCTTTGACCCCTGATCTAAATGACTAATTTAGTGGATCTTTGAGTGAAGTTTTGTGAAATGTTTTGCTTCTATTTGTAGAGTATTCTGACCAAGTTTCATAATTTTTGGATGTGGTTAGCTATTTTTAGTTGAATTGTTCTTTAAGGTACCTCTAATTGAGCTCTAATTGCATGAACCTAACTTTAATTGATGAAAGGCACTTGTGTCATTGTTTGAGGTTTCTTTTTAGGTTATTTTAGATACCTTAAGACTTGCATGAATCATATTTGGTCAGTGGTGCATCATTTTGCCATGTCTTGATTGCTCATCTAAAGTTGAACATCTTATGTGATTTTTTTTTTTACCTAAATGACTTGTGTTTGCATTTATATTCCTCCATTCATGCTTGTATGCCCATTCATGCATGACCAATTACATCTTGAACATGTTAACATACTGACCTCATTCATTTTCAACTTATTCCATAAATGTATGATCATTTCATCTCATGTAGGTGACTTAAATGAATTCAAAACATGAAAACTCCTTCACTTCATCTCTTCTTCATTCATTCACCAATGATTGTATGCTTTTGTAATGGACTTAAGTAACTTGTAATTGACATTTATAGGGAATTTTAAGACATGTTTGAATTCTGGAACTTGATTTAACTTGATTTGTTTGGCCATTCTAACATCATCTTTCTTACTTCTTCATCTTCTTTCTTCTTCCACAAGTAAAGGTAGTTACTTAGAACTTACCCTCACTTCTTTTACCCAATTTAGATGCACTACTATTAGGAGTCAATTAGGACCTTTAGCTACTGCCCCTAAGTGGTTTGAGCCTTTAACTGATTATTCTTCTTTGGTTGTGTGCTTACTTGCTTATCATTTGTTCATATATGATATTTCTAACATTTTTAGGTGCAAATGGTAAGTAAATTGGATGCGGATATGCTTCCACATCCTACCTTCTTCCCTTAACTCCTTTAATGCTTTCAAAGTGTGATTGTGAAGCATGTAATGCTATCATTTGCTTAATTGCACACCATCCCTTCTTAGGTTCTTTCTTAACTTCATTAAGAAGTAAGAAGAATACTAAGCTTTCTTCTCTTCTTCTTCTCATCCTCTCTTATCTTCTCTTCAAGCAAGGAGCACATACAACACTAAGGAGTTTCTTTCTTCTCTTCTAAACCTCACTAACCTTAGGATATCCATGCATGATAACACTAGGGTGTGTCTTAGTCCCCATTAGATTTTACCTTTTTCTCCTCTCTTGAGTCTCTCTTCTCATCTCAAAAGAAAATTCAAAATATCTAACAAAGGTAGACACTCATTGCATTTAGGCCTTTCATATAAAGAAAAGATTATAAGGGGTCTTCTCTTATAATCTTAGAATGTGTAGCATATAGCCCATCTTGGGTCAATGTGTTAAACATTTGATCTTGTATGAGGGACTTAAATGCAATACTTGTTGAAGACACAAATAATAAAAAACACTTCTTCATTTCTTAATCAACAAAAACACTTAATAAACACAAGTATGCTAGTGTGTTTGAACCTTGACAATTGGAACTAAGTGTGGGGGTCTTCTTCACCCTTAGTGTGCTTTCTTACTCATTCCATCTTGGAATGTGAGAATGTACACATTCCAATAACTAAGATTCAGATACACTATCATATGCAAACAAATGGAAAAAACTCTTAAAAGACAAAAACAAACAATCACGTCTCCTTCGGGAATTCTTTTCTCACCTCATTCACTCTCAACGTATGAACGTGCTCCTACTCGTTCTCTTGCAAGATGGAAACGCACTCGGACCAGCGAGTCTGCAACACCTGAGCTAGAACGTTAGCCGTTCCTTAAAAAACACAAATAATTCATCCCTAGTGAGGGGAACTACGTCGCTCTGATTCTCATGTTCCCGATGAGATACGTAGGCAGTGGGGTAGGGCCCATTCGAGCACTTCTTTTATTTTCCCTACATTTGCTTCTTATTCTCTCTCCATTCTTTCTCCTTTCTTTCTTTCAATTCCTTTTTCCAGTATCCTTTTCTATCACCCTTTGATCGAGACAAGCAAGCGTGGATCCCATCGGGTACGATGGACGCGAGGGGGTGCTAATACCTTCCTCTCGCGTAACCGACTCCCTTACCCTTTCTCTTGGTCGCAAGACCATGCTTTTCCTTCCTCTTCAGGTTTATGCGGTGTTTCCTTTCCCTCTCGTGGGATAAATACACATTGCTGGCGACTCTGTTTCGGTGCCACTTTCGCGTTTGTACTAGGATAAAAATCCCGGGAGCGACACTGGTGTAGGATCTTCTTCCCCAATAGTTACAGCCAAGAATAAATTAACGACCGTGATGTCCATAAAATTCTTTTCACTTGGGAATAAGACCAGTCCAAAAATAAGAAGTACCATAATATTATCCATTACCTCCCAATTTTTGTAGGCAGCAAAATCATTGGCTTTCTTCTCTAAAAAAACCTTTAGAAAATACATGGAAACTCTCTTGAATTCTCACATTAGCTTGTAAGACATCCTCATAAATATGAAGATAACTAGCAATTTCCCTAAGTGAAGGGTGATACCCTATTTTCTTGAACGAACCCTTATTATTCTTAGGAGACCCCAAGATCTTACAAAATTCTTCAAGTGTAGGGGCTATCTGAAAGTCTTGAAATTGGAAGCACCTTAACTCAGTGTCATAGAATTGAGTTAGGGCACTCAAACCTTCTTCTTGAACAGGAATAGTAACAAGATCCAATATGTCCTCATACTTAGGGTTTTCTTCTTTCTTGTGGCAATTCCATGGCATAAGCCTTCAATCCCTCTATGTCAGACGTTAAGTTCGGGAGTCGGTTAGGCAGGAGGAAGGTGTTAGGCACCCATCACCTCTACTGTATCCAATATAATCCTCCTTAAGTCCTAGGGTATGTTTGCTTACGGTATGTTTGCTTGACTGTCTATATTTATTTACAAAGTTTCTATTATTATACAAAGAAATTGACTTAAATATAAGAGGGGAACCCTAAGTTTTTTTTTATTATTGTACTCGCTAGGGTTTATAACCCTATGTCTCTATACCCTCAAGTTTGAAAGATCAGAGTTCCGTAGTTTGTATCCCTTATTTTGTTGGTTGGTTGTTTTTATCCTTTGAAAAGTTCTCACGCATCGGGGGCGGAGTAATGTTTGATTTTGCAAAATGCCTCAATGCATAAGAGTAAAGGACTTACAATTTAAATGAGTGATATTGATTTTATCCCATTTCTTAATTGCAAAAATATCCCTTTTTAATTTATTTAGAAAAATAAATTAATTATAATAATAATTTTTTATTATATATAAAAAACCCCATGTTTTGTCACTTATCTCAAATCCTAATTTTTATACTCTTTGGACCCTAAGAGTTTTATCCCAAAAATCTATCCCTTTCTATCCCATTTTTATCCCTTGAGTTATCCCATTTTTATTCCTAATATCTCATGTATCCCTAATAGATATCCAAAAACAGAGATTAATAAGTTATTGAACCCATCAATTATCCTTGCAACTTAAGCCCTAAATCCTAGCAAAATAATCTCGCATCCCTTATTCCCATATTTTAAATAATCCCTAATTATTCAATCATCAAAAACCATTCCAATTACTTACTTATAATGTTGATTAAAAAATTTAAATAAAATCTCAAATGGATTAATCATGTTAAACCCGAAACTATAAAATAAATCCCCCTCCATTAATCAATAAATATAATTCCAATTTATTAATCACAGAATATAATCCTGATTTATAAAATTTGTTAAATGATAATAAAAAAATTAATTTAAATAAAACCCTTTATATTAATTATAAAAATTAAATAAACCCTAAATATTGAATAAAACCCCTCTTATTAAATAATTGAATAAGTAAACTCTTTCATCATTAAATAAATAAAACCCTTTTTATTAAATAAAATCCCTCTTAATAAAATTAATTGAAAAAACCCTTTTTATTAAAAATAAATCCTAAATACTTAATTATCAAGTCAGTTAAATAAATGAACCCTAATTATTTAATTATGAAATTAACCCAATAGATTAAACAAACCCAAATTTGCCAATATATTATGATAAACCCTAAACTTGAAAAGTAGAAAATTAATCAAGATAATCCCAACATTAATTAAATAATCCAAATTATTTCATTGTGAAATTAATAAAATAATAAAAATAATATCCCAATTAAATTAATCTTAATTATTTGAATTAACCCTAATTACTCCCACTTAACCCCTAATGATAAATTAATTAAACTAATAAAAGTTAATTAAGAAAATAAAAACCTGAATTAATTAATTAAAAACACATGCGAGGGGGTGTAATTTGAACTAGGTTAGTAGTGGGTTTGATACTTGGGGGTGTGAATAGTAACAAATAAGAGGCCCATCAGCAATAGAACCCATGTCTCGTTTGGAAGTCTATGGGAGAGGATTAACCAGTCAACTCTCTCTGGATCGTTGGATTGGTTTGACTAGGATTATAGTAGATCTCTAGGCACGCGTTGGATCTGCATACCATGGGCAGTATTTAAAAGGGATGACCTTGATTCAAAGTCAAATGAGAGTGTATTGTGTGCTTATGTACACTATAATGGTCAAGGTAAACGAATCGTGTGGCCAGGATAAGGTCACATATGGAGGATCGGCGCGTGCAATGAGGGAGTACAAAGCCTCTTTTCCTTCAGAGATGAAACCATTTTCATTTCCTGTTCTCTCTCTAACTCTTTTCTCTCTTTAAGCGCTCTCTCATTCTCTTTTCTATCCGTCATTCTAACCATCGGGCATGGCCTCCGGCCGCCCTGGGAACCACCCCAAATCCCAGATTCCGGTTGATCTTCATACCTTAATGCAAAACCCAACAATGTTCATCCAAACCCTTCCCTTTCTGGGTTCTCCAGATGAACCCTATGGGTCAATGGATGAACCCTAACCCTATTCTTCAACGAATGTAACCCAGAAAATGATGATAATGTTGACGATCAAGTTTCCCAAACACATATTGTACGTCATGCTAGCACTAAAGGAAGCAATTGATCAGCCGCCCCCGCTAAAGAGGTCAATGAGTTATTGGATCCTTCCGCAAATCAAATCGCCACGTTATACGTTTTGGTTGAGGAATGCGATAACTTGTATTCTCTTCCTCTAGAGCATTGTCCATCAGTAGAGCTCTTCTATTCTTATCCTAGTGACATACGAGATTTTCTCTTTGAAAAAAATTGGCTGGACGTAGGGATATTGCAAGTTTGGTGCGCATAAGTATATTATCATTTAGGTACATTATCATTTTTGTTTATAGTACATTATCATTTTTGTATTTCCTTACTTATTTTTTGAATAATGTTTAACCATTTAGGTACATTCATTGTGTATGTATAAAGTTAAATAAATTGAATATTTATGGTATCTTGGATCTGTATAGTATTCGATGGACAAATACTAAACCAAAAGAGATTGAGTCCTACATTTCGGAACGATTAAGTCAAAGGGGAAAAGAATGTTACTTAGCACCATTTCTCAATGCGTAAGTAATTTTGAAATTGTGGTTTATCTTTTATAGTTAGTTTTGTTTTAGAAAATACTAATTATATATATATATATATATATATATATATATATATATATATATATATATATATATATATGCTCGTGTTTATTCAGTGATCATTGACAATTGATCATCATATCGCTTAAGACGAATGTGATAACGACATTGTGTTCCTTACATAAACCACTCGAACATAAAATGAAGCAAATTATTAATAGGTAAGTTTATGTTTATATGAAACTTTTTAGTAATACATATTTTCTTTGACTTTGTAATTGGTTTAACCCGTAAAATATTTTCAATGTGCAGTGCAATATTAGAAAAAAGCCAACATTTATCTTCCCTAATGTAAGTGGCTATATTACTTGTGACATTCATTTATATATACGGTTACATGCATGTGTGTTTATAACATTCATGAAATTAATATTTATTTTTGTAGATGAGGAAACAACCAAAGGGATTCGAGTGTGGTTATTATATAATGAAACACATGTTAAACATTGTCTTCGTCGACATTTTTGATAAATGGGATCATGTATAATATTATATGAAATTCTGGCATAGCTGATAACAGATGTCCTAACACATGTCAAGACATTGTTCTCTGCACAACTTTAAAACAAGAACAAAATAGCAAACTGATATTCAGAATATCAGTAACAGCAGAAAAACAGATGTTTCGACATCTGTTACAACATATTAATCAAAACTGAACTGTAAATTGCAGAATGATAAATAACACAGAATATGATAACCCAGTTCGGTGCAAATCACCTACATCTGGGGGCATACCAAGCCAGGAAGAAGAATCCACTTTATGTAAACAACCGCTGGTTTACAGTAAACAACCTCTGGTTTACCTATCACTACCCAATGAAAACTTTATCTAAGAACTCCATCCTAGATAAGAACAACTCATCTCACTCCCTAAATCACAACCTGTGATTATCTAACAGTTATAGTCACAATAATTGTATCATCCTACTTGAAAGACACCCCTTTCAATACAAAGTTCAGTCAAGCATTCTTGACTAGCAAGTTAACTTGGATTTGATTAAAAGCTTCATCCAAGAACAATACATGATTCATTACCTACGGGTTTCTGATTCTGTACAAGTACTTATGTCTTCCATAATGTATCAAATCGATACAGATGGAGACTTATAAGAGAAACCTACGAATCTAAAACCCTAAACCCTACTTTACAAAATAAGATTCTTAAGTCTATGTCGTTCTCTCCCTCTTTTCTATCCTAGGTCTTGGTCTTCTTTTATAGCCTTCTACTTCTTTGGGCTTCAAATCTTCTGTTGGTTGATTCCTTGATCCACGTTCTGATTGCTCCCTAATTCTTGGAATTGATCTGCAACTATCCTGCTGTTAGTAGCAGACACGATGTACTAACATCGTGTTGGGACATCGTGTCAAACATGTCTTCTTTTAGCAGAATTCCTCTTGTTGGAACATCTTGTACAACAACCTGTTTTACCAAAATTTTCTCAAATATTTAGAGTCTTTAATCTCCCCCTTTTGACAAATTTTGGCTAAAAACTCCTTTTGCATAATAAACCCAGGATGCTCTATAACCAGAGAAGGAGAGTAGAAAGTCCCGAAGTCATTTCAGCCGGCATCTTACACTCTTCTCGTGATGTACATGAGGAGGAAGATGCACACCACTCTCCCTCAACCCCAGGACCAACATTAGTTACCGGAGCAACCCAACACTAACCTGACTTATCTCGTTAAGGACTTAGGGAAGCAGACTGCTACTCCGGGTAACTCAGAACACAGGACACGACTGTCCTCATAACTCAGATAACTGGACACGAGGAAAGATTTAAAACAAATAGGAAACCTGAGACTCAGACAAAATGTCAGAACATTCTGTCCAACATCTTTGCAAACCAACTGCCAGAACAGACTCAACCCCTGTACTTTTCTCCCCCTTTTTAGCCAAAAATTGACAAACATGTCCAAGACAGAACCAACCCCAGCTTGAACAGACCCAAAAGCTAATAAATCCCATGAATACTCATCACAACAGAAGAACAACCTGAGTTACGTAGAAGCCAATAACCCCCTTTATATACCCGAGCAAATTCCATAGGATGTAACGAACCACTGAAAATAACGCAAGTCAATTCAAGACTAACATTAAATGAGGAATAAAACTTCCCAAAAAAAATGTGCACTAGCCAAAACACTTTTTACTGTTTTTTCTCTCAAGGGGAACCGTCCAAGAAATGTACATGTCTTAAGACACGTGCTTAACACACGTTTTCTAAGACACTTTCTCCACCGCCTAAGACAAGCAATCTTGGAAACAACCGCATGGCCTAAACAATGTTCTAACCCTTGTTAGACTTTGTTTAGTCCTTCTTGTAACCTCAAATGCATAGATGTTGTCTCTTTCAATGAGCCCCAAATGTAATCCTTTCAACTAGAAGACCAAGAAAAACTGACCAAGATGTTAAGACATTTCTTCGAACATTTCCCCGTTGGTAGCAAAGACTCTCAAGATACTTGTATCACTTTTGATTCAATCCATTGACACCCAATGACAGAATCATAACAACCTGATAAGTCCACGTAGAACTTAACCACTAGAGAAATGTCACGACATCTCGTCTGACATATCATCCTCACCTGAGGCAATCTATCACAAACTGCTTGAAACCATAAACAATCTTGATAAACAACTGCACTACTACAGCAACCTATCTAAAACAGAAGTCTAACTCCCCCTGTTGTAGATACCCAATGCTCATTTGCAAGAAAAACACCTTAAATGAATGGAAAACATAAGACGCATCTTTATGTCTTCAAGAGCGCACCCTTTGTTCAACACACCTGCTAAACGCATTCATCTAATTCCTGATCCTCAAGCAATCCATGTACTACACTAGTACATTTAACAAACAGAAGTTCTCCCCCTATCTTTTAGAACAGATGCTTCCTCAGCAAGAAACACCCAAAACCACCACATGATATCCCATGAAAACTTCATGATCATATAGTGAGAGTACCATGATCACATCCTTGTACCACAACCAACAAACTCTTGGATTGAGACCAAAATCACCATTGATCCCTCTCATCCAGAAATCATCCATACCCTGTACAAATTCACCTTGAATTTTACAGCCATAGATATCCTTGTTCCTTGAGATACAATCCAATTGAATCTGGAATGCTTCACATTCCTCAAAGAGACATACAGAGCCCCTTAGTTTGCTAGCTCGCCCTAGATGTTCTTCACACTTGAAAACATCAAACACATGCGCTAGAGATCTTCGGCTTACTTGCTTCACACGCACCAAACTGATCCACTTCTCTCTAGCATGACTTGTAGCAGAAGAAACCACTTCTCCACAAGCATTCTGACCTCAGCAAGAGCCAGTCTTCCAGATAAACACCCCATGATCCAAGACAGTCTTCAATTTATCATTCTCCCATATGATAAGATAGAACACTTCTGATTCAACTGGTGAATATCAGCTTCCACAATCTGAACTCCAAGTTCAGAAACCATGATGATGTTCTAACATCAGTTAGGACATCCTGGTCATATTACAGACACCATACACTATGGTTCTTGATACAATTACTACAGGACTTACTATCAGTATAGTAATCCAACTGAAGATCTTCAGACAACACTACACCACCAGCTTGATTAATAAGAACTCCACATAACCAAAGAGAGAAATAAACTCTCATTCAACTCCCAAAAGAAGGTAATCTTCCATAAGCAACTTAGTGCTTCTACCACAAGCTCCAAGATATGAACAGAACAAGAACCTCCTTTGATTTTCAACCAACTACCCTTCTGCACAAGAGTAATTAGTTTCAAGCACCCTGCTTGAGTGCACTTATAGAAATCAACCAAATGCCACTGTTTGATTAATCTCAGTTTCCTTCAGAGTTCCAGAAAATTTTCTGATCCACCAATGAAACCTAATCTTCAAGTTACACAATCCACTTACTCCATAGCAAGCCATCTTAGATACACCAAGACTCAGACAAGTAACATCTACTCCTTCTCATAGCTCCCGCAAACTGAATAAGATAGACCCTTTTTGAAGCATTAATTTCATTTATTTATGAGAAGATCAACTTATCTTATGATGATGCGCCACAACATCAACTAAGACCCTGAAGTTTTTGCTTGATGTCACAACATCTGTTCAGACATCCAGCTGAAGAATTCATCTCTTCCTTCTGCCACTTAGAAGAACCTTCTCCCTTTAACAGAACAAGAGTTTCAGGTTCTCATAGACTTGAACAATGATATCAAGTTAGAGTAGACATCCTACATCCTGCTTTATTACACTATAACACTCCTCTCATCTTCAGACAACCCAAACCTGCCAAAGCTTGATTCTTCAGAAGAGATTTGTCACACAAGATCTTTACAAAAGGAATCCCACCTTTCTTAAGTAGAGACTTCTTCAGGAAGTCAGAGATAACTGCCACTTATCTTTCACCTCCAAGATGAGCAAGATCACCTACTCCTACGCACCTAGATCAAAAATAAACTGACCCAAGCAGTGCTATCACCAGCACCATATTCTAGACAAGTTTCTTGCCAGGAAAATTTCCAGATACGATCAGATGCTTCTAGTAAAAACTGGAACACACCTGCTGTACTCCAATACTCCTAGGTCAGAAATGAACTGAACCAAGAGAATTGTCTTCATCTTCACTTCCAACAGCACTACATTCTAATCAAGCTTCCTGCCACGAAACTCACTAGTCTAAATACATGCCTTGTCATAAAGACTGAATCTACCACACACACGTGTATGGTACCAAGATCATCAGCTAGAACTCATTTGCTCCAGAGGTTCACTCCTTGAATCAATAGGCTTCAACACATCCTCCACTGTCAAGATGTTTCAACATTTGATAGAACATCAGTTCCTTATCTTGACTATATTCATTCCCAGAGAACAAATATTTGAGCAGATGCAGCAAGAGATGTTGTACTTCCTGATGTACCACTTGTCATCAGTGATCTTGTACTCTAATTACAAGAATAATTAATTAAATATTTGTGAATTCCACAAATTGCAATTGATCTTAAATCCTTGTTTAGTAACCCTATCATACTGTTGAAGATATACTCCAGCAGATCACTTCATGAACACTTATCAAGTATTCAATCTTTTCAAGTATCTTCATTGACAAACAAAGTGTTGAGATATCAAGGCTGCCACCCTTGACTCAAGTAACTAAGATTTTCTCTGAACAAACCCTATTTACCTCAACAGATCTAAAATATTCTTTCAGATTGGATTCAATCTTATGATTAAGAAAGAAGAATCCTTCCTTGCAAATTTGGATGGTGAAAATAAATCACCTTCACTCTCTTCAGATTTATGTTTCACAGAAACACCTTCTAGTCAGAAGAGTAGCTAGAAGTCTCCAAATTCACGACTGAGATGCCTTTATAAGTGGACTTGAGAGAAGTCTCAAGTATCTTTGACAACTTAGCCGAAAAATAATTTACCAATTTCCTAGAGCATGAACTTGATAAACCCAATATCAACTCACCTTATCTTCAAACTGACTTCAAGATACACGATGGAACCAACCTTCCAAGTACCAAGTCACCATGACAGACATCAACCAACAATTCTCTCCATTCCATCGCTCCTGACTTTGGAATGAATAGATGCTGATATCTTCAAGAGAAGAAGCCAATAATTGAGATCTTCCACCATCTTTCTTCAGTCACAACTCCAGGATCCCATAAATACCAGAGTTCTTCCATCAGAAACATATGCAGCGGAACCACCAAGGAACATCTTCAACAAGCCCTAATAAGATGTCTGAACATCTTATAAGACACCACACAAGAGAACAAGCCACTCCTCCTGTAGTTGCTGTAGAAACTCCTCAGAAAACATGAACAACCACCAGTAGTTATTACCTTCGATCCAGAACATCCATCCCATCCATTAATACCCTTAAGTATGTCCGAGTGAATGATCTGATCTCCAAACTCCTCCTTGTTTAAAGCGACAGAAAGTATCTCCTAAGATCTCATCCAGACACAGACAAGATGCCTGCTCTGATACCAATTGAAATTCTGGCATAGCAGATAGTAGATGTCCTAACACATGTCAAGACATTATTCTCTGTACAACTTTAAAACAAGAACAGAATAGTAAACTGATATTCAGAATATCAGTAACAGCAGCAAGACAGATGTTTCGACATCTGTTACAACATGTTAATCAAAACTGAATTGTAAATTGCAGAATGATAAACAACACAGAATATGAAAACCCAGTTCGGTGCAAAACACCTACATCTGGGAGCATACCAAGCCAGGAAGAAGAATCCACTATCAGTAGTATAGTTTTATGTAAACAACAGCTGGTTTACAGTAAACAACCTCTGGATTACCTATCACTACCCAATGAAAACTTTATCTAAGAACTTCATCCTAGATAAGAGAAACCCATCTTACTCCCTAAATCACAACCTGTGATTATCTAACAGTTATAGTCACAATAACTGTATCATCCTACTTGAAAGACACCCCTTTCAATACAAAGTTCAGTCAAGCATTCTTGACTAACAAGTTAACTTGGATTTGCTTAAAAGCTTCATCCAAGAACAATACATGATTCATTATCTACGGGTTTCTGAATCTGTATAAGTACTTATGTCTTCCATAATGTATCAAATCAATACCAAGGGAGACTTACAAGAGAAACCTATTACTCTCAAACCTTAAACCCTACTTTACAAAATAGGATTCCTAAGTCTATGTCGTTCTCTCCCTCTTTTCTGGCCTAGGTCTTGGTCTTCTTTTATAGCCTTCTGCTTCTTTGGGCTTCAAATCTTCTGTTGGCTAATTCCTTGATCCACGTTTTGATTGCTCTCTAATTTTTGGAACTGATCTGCAACTATCCTGCCGTTAGTAACAGGCACGATGTCCTAACATCGTGTTGGGACATCGTGTCCAACATGTCTTCTTTTAGCAGAATTCCTCTTGTTGGAACATCTTGTACAACAACCTGTTTTACCAAAATTTGCTCAAACATTTAGAGTTTTCATTATATATGTAATGAATTGTTTACAATGTGCTTATGGGTCCTCAATAATGAGCTTAGTATGGTATTTTTTATGCAGACTTTTAACGACGAAACACCATTCCTATGCGAAGACTTTGTAGACATTCGTAAACGTTGGGCGTATATATGTTTGATGTACATTTGAGTTTGAGTGTTGTAAATAACATTTTTTATTTGATGAAATAAATAAGTATTTGAGTTTGAGTGTTTTAATATACATCTTCAATTGTTGTTGTTCTGTTATAGTTTAAACAATATGGGTTATAAAATGGAACATGTACAATGCAGAAATATATCTTCAATTGTTGTTGTTGTTTAAACAATATAGGTTACAAAATGGAAAATTTTCAAAATGCAAAAATATATTATTTTAAAAACATATAATTTAACGACTTTTAATTATGACTGTGGTTGTATAGTTATAATATATAATATAACCACGGTTTTCATAGAAGACCGTGGTTATATACGTAAAATGTGCTGGGAATCGAACCTGGGACCTTTAATATATTACAACGGTTAGTTTATCAACTATGATAATATATCGTGCGATTTTAGGTTTTCTACAACGGTCTTAAGACCATGATTGTAAGTAACACATATACAACCACACCATATGTAACAATGGCAGGTCACGCGTGATGTTATCCCTTTTCCAACCGTTGTTGTATATGTTTTCCGTAGTTGTGTGTGTGTGTGTGTGTGTGTGTGTGTGTGTGTGTGTGTGTGTGTGTGTATATATATATATAAGATATCAATTTTATATTTCTTCAAAGTTAGTACCTTAAACAAACATAATAAAAAAAATTAATAAACAAAATTAAATTTAAAATAAAAGAAAATATGTATCAAGGATTAAGAATATATTTATTGAAAAATGAATTATGTGGCTCTTAAAATATGTTAAATTATAGGTTTAGTCCCCCGATTTTGTCTGATTCACGAAATTAGTTCTCCTATTTTAAAATCAAACAGTTTTGGTCACACTATTTTAAATTCAAACACTTTTAGTCCCCCTCTCACAATTTTCATAAAAAAATCGATGAGATTTTTGTTTTTCAACTTATATTTTCATCTAAAAAGTTCAATAATAAGTTTATATATTATGATTTGTTATGTTTTACAAATATAATTTCATTTATATAATGAAAGCATCGTCAATTTTGAGTGCAAAAGTATGAGAGGCAATCAAAATTGTTAAAATTTAAAATAGGGGGACTAAAATTGTTTACATTTAAAATATGGGGATCAATTTCGTAAATTAGATAAAATAGGGGGATCGAAATTGTAATTAAGCCTAAAATATATATCTCCAAAAGAACATAACAAACAATTAACATATATCAATCATGAAATATATATAATAAAAAAGATATACATTGAATAATTTTAATTAAAAATATATTTTGTATTTCTTTAAAACATTTACTTACAAAATAAATGTAATCAAGAATTAATAAATAATAATAAAATTAGAAGAAAATAAGAGATGAAAAATAGAGATAAAAAAAGGGATAGTAAAAAATTAGGAAGGAAAAATAAAATATTTTAAACATTTTGTTTGTAGAAACTCTATATTAAGTTAATGAGGTTAGTGGTTAATTCACCGGTTACTCCGGATAATAATAATTTAGTGAAAATTAATAATTCAAATCAAATACTACAAATCATATTACTAATAAAGATTAATTTAATTTAGAAAATGCCTACAACAACAAATAATCAGGGGAAGAAAGTAATGAGAAAAAGGAAAAAGAGGGTGAACCTGATGGCCTAATATCGACATTGCAAGAAAATGAATTGAATAAGGAATCCCCGAAGAAACTTTGGGCGGATGTTTTCAATATTTATCGGGTCCTAGCTAATGGAATGACCAATGATTTTGTTGCTCCAAACATTATGGATAGGGGTGGAAACAGGCTAGGCCAAGTTAGATTTGCCAAGTCTGAGTCTGGCCTTCTAAAAATTTCAATCCCTAAGTCTGGCCTATGGCCTATCGTAGGCTTACTTTTAGGCCTGAGTCTGACCTTTTCGAATGTTTGTTTGGCCTATTAGCCTACATAAAAGCCTATTGTATTTGATCATTTGTAAATAAGCAATTACATTAATGTTAAAATAGACTAACAAATTAAAATATCAATGAGACTAAATGCTTATTTACATTGACTTATTTAAGTTTATATATTAACATAAGTTTTGTGATACTATTTATTTGAGAGAACTTATGAAAACAACTTATGACAATATTCATAAGGTTTTTTTAAACATATTTTCATAAGTTCTTCAAGATAACTAAGCTTTACTTTTTATTTTAATTCAAAATACAAATACAATATAATAATAATAATAAAATTATTCATATTTATTTAAATAGGTCGGCCTGATAGGCCTAAAATGATTTTTTTATGGCCTTTAGCCTAGCATTTTTAACTAAATAGGCTTATAAAAAAATCTAGGCCTTTTCTATTTGAAAAAAAAAATCTGGTATGGCCTGAGCCTGTGTAGGCTAGGTCGTAGGCCCCTGTTAGTTAGCTTGGCCTATTCCTACCTATAATTGTGGATGGCGAGGTCGAAATTGAAATTGGAGACGAGGAAGTGGAATCTGAGGTAATTTTCGAGGAAATGCAATTATGTATGTTCTAAGAAGAGATTTGAGCATGAACGCAACAAAGCAATTTATGTTGAAGTTTTGGGACAAAGGTAAGGTGATGATGAAAGGCCCATACACAATTCACAACATGACTATGCTATTGAGACTATGGCATCAGGATTTGTGTTTGAAAAGAGACATGCTAAAAACTATTCTTGTGTGGGTGAAACTACCTCAGCTTCCTCTGCATTTATGGGCGCAAATGAGCTTGAGTAAAATAGGAGGTACAATAGTGCAATAGGAAGTGCAATACATTCACAGATGAATGTATTGCCGATAAACTCATAGTGTCATATGCAAGAGTCCTAGTGGAAATAAACATAACACATAAGCTAGATGATACAATCGATATCAAAGACAATGAAGGAAGGAGGATAAAACAACTAATTGAAATTGAGTGGAAGCCTTTTTACTATTAGAACTGCCAGAAGATGGGCCATGAATTCATAAATGGTCTACAAAAGAAACCCATCTATGAAAAGTAGTGGATAGCCAAGCATGAACCAAAGGATAAAGTAAAGCCGATGGAGGAGACCCTAATTAATGATGCATATATTGAACCTAAGAACAAAGATAATGACCAGTGGAAAATGGTGGGGAAAAGTAGGAAAGAGAAAAGGAAAAAAAAATGGTATATAGGCCTGAGAAATCCCCTAATGCTAGTGTTCAGTGTCATAATGGATTCTCACCACTAAGGATTTTGAATGATCCTTTAATGGCTTTGAATAGTGCATATGATTATCTCATGGAATGTGAGGGGGATCAATAAAGAAGGCATGAATAAAGAGATCAAAAATCGCCTCCAAAACCTTAATCATGAGATTGCAGTTTTAGTAGAGACTAGAGTCAAACAAAATAAAGTCACTCCTATAAGGAATAAACTGGGACAACACTGGTCCTATCTTGATAATTATTCCAAGCATGAGAATGGAAGAATCTGGGTGTTGTGGGATGCAACCAAAGTAGAGATCCAAAAAGTGAATAATACAAACCAAATGATACATATTGGTGTGTATACCATAGATGGAAAGTTTAAACACCAGTTAACAGCCATCTATGTCCTGAATCAACTTCATCATAGAAGAAAACTTTGGCAGTATATTAAGAAGATCCACAACCACACCACATGCCCCTGGTGTCTAATAGGCGACTTCAACAATGTCACACAAACTGAAGATATAATAGGGGAAAATGTGCAAGAATCTGAGCATGAGGGCATGGTTACAATGATGGACAACATATGGCTATTTAAGATGGAGAGCAAAGGAGAGCATTTCACCCAGTCCAACAGGCACACCAATAGTATAATATACTCTAGAATTGATAGAGTGTCGGGTTATATAGAGTGGTTTCTCTAACAAAAGGATACAATTATGCATATAATGGAACTAGGAATTTCTGACCATGCTCTTCTTTGCCTTAGTGACAATGGTCATAGGTAAGATAAAAAAGCTCATTTCAAATTTTTGAATGTTGTGACTAAGATGAAGAGGTTCCTTGTAGATGTTTCTAACAGGTGGAGATAACCTTTAAATGGAGGGGATATGTATAGGCTTTGGAAGAAGTTGCAAAGGCTCCACCTACCATTAGAGAAAGGAGTAAGCCTTTACCTGACATAAAGGGGAAATTAGATAAGGCTAGGGAAGCTTTAGCAAAAGCTCAAAATGATCTAATGGCAGATAAAATGAATAACCAAAGAATATATAAAGTGATGGAATACACTGGAGAGATAATCAGGTGGAATACCTTATATGAACAAACCTGTAATACCCTAATTTTTACCCCTAAGATCCCACATATCATTTTGCATCTCATATCTCAAACAAGATCACAGTCTTTGTTTCCCCCGAGTATCTGTGTATTTCTTACTTGTTTTATATTTGTTTATGTTTATTAACCTCTAACCAAAATACCAAAAATATTTTGCAACTTTTTGCTTGTTTCTTCTTCTCTGTGTGATTAGGGTTTTGCAGGGAGATTGATGGCAGAGACATGGTTGGGAAGCAAGTGTGGTTGTTCAGTTGTGGTTAAAGTTAGATGGAAATTTGACCTAATCTTGGTCAAACTATCAAGCGTTGGTTCCAAGTGCAAGATATTTGTTTCAGTGGGCTATTTCTCAAGCAGTGACCGTCAAGATGAGTGGTGATATTCATCAGGTTCATCTGAGTTCATCAGCCCAGACTGTGTTCCTCTGTGGATTTATTTTCCCAAAAATTGTTCAAAGTGGTCCAAGATTTATTTGATCAGAGATTCAGAGGATGACAGATTCAAATGGTCGTTGTTCAGTTGTGGCTTGTTCAGTGGTAGCTGTGTTTTGTCATACCCCAAATTTTGACCACTAGGATTTCCCATCATTGTGCAAATCATCATCACAATATGGATGGGTCATCATACTTCATCATTCTCCCCAAAGATGGGTGAGCATCCACTATAATCAAGAATTAGGGTTTCAAGCCCTCTCAGAATTCTTAGACAAAGGATCAATCAAGGAATGACATGATATTCAACTTTTCTAACCTCTAAAATATCCACAATGGATCAAAAGGACTCCCACTTCAAGGATCAAGCACAAGGCTGCTCCCTTCTAGGTGGATCAAGTCTCATGATCGACAGTGTCACCAAATTAGGGTTTTGGTCGACCAAGGCCTCCAGATGGAAATTTTTCATCTGGGCACAAGCCAATGATCCAAAACCTAACCTAATATACTCCATGGAACCTCATGGACCCAATCATCAAGTCAATTTTGCCTCAGGGGATGCATTCATCAAAAATCAGGAATTAGGGTTTCTTGACCTAATTCACCCCTAAGTTGACTTTTAGGGCAAATCATGAGCCAAGACCTCAAGAGAGGGTTTGAGGGTCTCTAATGAACTATATTGATCCATTTGCAACAATGGATTAATCCAAGAAGCTTGAGCAACAAGTCTCAATTTCATCTGCACCACAGTTAGGGTTTTAAGGGAAAAGTCAACTGTAACTTTGACTTTTGACCAGGACATGCTCCCAAGCCCTATGACATGCATCAATATACCCTATGACACCCATGGAACATGTCCATCAAGTTTGATTTAGGTCAAGGACATGATTTCCTGAAGAATTGCACAGTTTGGAATTCATCTGATAAAAAGTCAACTGTGCACAAAAGTCAACTTTGACTTTTTGAGATTTTTCACCAAAATGGATTTTTAACCCTAAAATGATGTTAATGTATGATTTGAATTATCATTCATCAAGAAAAATCAAGAAAAGTTGGGCAACTTGTAAAAGGGGTAACCATAAAAAACTTAGAAAATTTTCTAAGTTAAAAATAAAGTGGCTAGGGTACTAACTTTGGAGGGTCATAACTCCTAAACCACAAGGTCATTTTCTCTCATCCAAGGCTTGATTTGTAGATCTCATTTCCCTCTACAAAAACTTCAACTAGACCTAATTCCAACTCCTCATGAATTTTGAGTTATGGAGTGATCAAAATAAGAAAAGTCACTTTGTTCCAACACTTGGTGAAAATTTCACTAAGTCAGATTTTACCCTACTTTTTGCCAAATGTAGGGGGATTTTTCACTTGGATTCAAAAGAGATCAAAACCAAATATGTTCAAACATTTGTTGTATCATGTAAGGGCTTTCCAAAATGACCAAGAACATTACCAAATTCAATTTGAGTCATGAGATAAGACATTGGAAAGTTGCCTTGCTGAAATCTGCCAAGGCAAGGCAGAATTTGCATTTTTGCTCGATTTGCCAAAATTATCCAAATCCAAATGCTCCTATCCACTTGGACACCTCTGAGGATTGAATCTAAAGGGGACACCCACTGAGCCAAGCCTCCAAAGTCTTTGGAACAAGAAATAGCATGTTGAACCTAGAATGGCCAAAATAGGGACAAGACTCCAATTTTGGATTGGAGCATTCAATGGAAGCATCAAGGTGGCATGGACTGAGCCATTTGCAACTGAATTTAGTCAAGACTTATCCAAGACCAAGGGAACCACAGCCATGTGCCCTAACCTCTAGTCAATGGCTAGAGGAGACTTGGATTTCCATTGGCCAACATTAAACAAACACCTGCTGCAGTTGCCATTCACTGTGGATCCCAAAACAAACTTGCTCTACTATAAATAGAGCTCAATTGTGATCCATTTTAGTACACCAAAGCCATCAAACAGATGCTTTCCTCAAAACCTCTTTCTCTTGGCAAAAATGCCTTCTTTAGCAAGGCAACTTTGAGTTTTTGAGCTTGAGAGCTTTTTCATCACAATCAATCACACACGCACCCCATATATATCATATGTAAGCTGTGCAAACTATCACAAGTGACCTGTAATCACAAAATCACAAAGTCACCTCTCAAAACCTCAAAATAGACTTTTTTTGCATTTTTCAAGCCATGTCTTGATTCAGTCACTTTCCAAACCAGATAAAACCTCAAACACACTCCAAATATCATCCTTGAACTGTCCCAAATGGTTCCCCTCATCTGGAACACCATTTGAGAGAGTTGCTATTTTGGTCACTTTTAACCCCTTTTGCAAGAAAGGGACTGTTTGTGTTTTTGCAGGTACCAGTCAATTCCAATCATCCTAAAAGCTTCTAAGGGATCATTTGAGTGTGTCTAAAGCATCAAATCATTTCTGGAACAAGAGGTTTGACAGATTGCACAAAAGCTCCAAAATCTCAAAAAAGAGGTAAGCCTCACAACTTGGAATCTTTCAAACATGCAATGCTTTGAAGTCCATTGATCATAAACATCTCATACATGTTGTATATGTTGTGTTTGAGCTAATTCACCATGTAATCCATGCTTGTACCAAGTTGTAGCATAGAAAATGCATTTATAGGTCATTTTCAAAACCACTGTCGGGTTTTGAGGAGGGAGTGTGATCTGAAAAAACTACCACCGCCATTGGATTCCTTATGAAATTCTGGTCCAGATGCATATAAATTTTGTCTCAAACCATTAAGAATTGAGAAAGTTATGACCATCACGTTTCTGAGCCAAAACTTGCCAAAACTTGCCTTGGGCCAGGCCTAAAACCAAGTCATGCCTTGTATATTTGTTGTTTTGTTTCAAACAATGGATGTATCACCACCCCAGTGGTAAGGCGCGCGCCTTGTAACCTTGAGGTCTTGGGTTCAAACCCCACCCATGCCATTTTGTGTTTTTTCACATTTTGCCATTTTTTCCAATATTTTCATGGTTTATTAATTAATTGGAAAATTAATAACTCTTTCAATTTTAATTATTTTTTATTGGTTCTTTTTGCAAAAAATCACAAAAATGTTGAAATATTTTATTCCACAAAAAAATTGAATTTATATTATTTATTTAATATAATTAGTATTTTTGTGAATAAATTCATTTTTATTTGTTTTTAAACATTTTAAAATGAATATTCATCTTGAAAAATCAAGACCAAATGAGTTTTAATATCTCTTGTGATTTATACCTGATTTTTTCAAACCTTAAACAAAAATCACAAGTGGTTTATTCAAACCTATTTGGTATTTTTCATTGATTTTCTTTAAATATTTACTTTTAAAGAATAAAATTAGGGTTTCTTTGATTTTCACTCAAACAAATCATTGTCAAACACTCATGGGCCTCTAATAGAGTGTAAGACCCAATCCTTTTTTGACCAAACCATTTTTGGGCCTCAGTGTATTGTATAAGTCCCGATACCGTCAAAAACAAACGGCGCGATCGTCGCCCTTTTGAAAAATAACATTTTGGGCCTCTCCTCGAGCTATAAGACCCATTTAAAACTTTTTGGGCCTCTAATAGAGTGTAAGACCCAACCCCCCTTTTAACCAAAATCACTTTGGGCCTCAGATATTGTATAAGCCCATCTGCGTTAAAAGAAAACCTCGGCGCGATCGCCATTTCAAACGGAAAAATCATCTGGGCCTACCCTCGTGTTATAAGCCCCACTCTTTTTCTTTAAAACTTTTTGGGCCTCTTGAGAGAGTGTAAGACCCATCCCTTTGTACAGAAAACTTGTTGGGCCTCAGTCACTTGTATAAGTCCCTCTGTACAAATTCAAACAGTGCGCTCACTAATAAAAACCCGGGCCTCTCCTTGAGCTGTAAGCCCCAAATCTTTCTTTTTCAAAACACTTTCTCCTTTGATTTTGAATATACTGTTGTTTTCAATCTTTCTTTGTTGAACAACTAACCAAACAGCATGGAAGCTCTACAACCGAGTAAGTGTTTATACGTTTTCATTTACCGCTTTCATATACATATAACTGTATTGTGGGGCTGTTTCACTGTAAGTCTTCTTTCATAAACTCATATCAACTGTGTAATAATAGTATAGATATTTAGAGTTTTCTCGGCCACTACGTCTAGAACTAGGTGACGCCGTTTCGTTTATTCGTAGAAATAGACAACTAGATCCCCAATAGGATCACCAGATACAGTCTTCTCTTCGGTTGTCCTCATTAGGAATTGTCAAGAAACTCTATTCCCAGAGATGAATGTATTCTCCGTGAATGGCATCTTTGAGTTTCTTCCAATTCTCAAACTTTCCTGACTTGATATATTCCTTGTGAATAGCTTGCCTTGAATTTCTCGGGGTTTGGGGACCCACGGGCTTATTAAAAGCATCGGCCTCCTCTTGGGCATCGTACAAGGACCCACAGGATTCCTAAAAGCAACCCTGCCTCCTCTAGGGCTTAGTACAAGGACCCGCTGGCTTCTTAGAAGTATTCACAGCCTCCTCTTAGGCTTCGTATAATGATCTCTTCCTCCGGGAATGATAGCCTCCTCTTGGGCATCGTACAAGGACCCGTCGGCTTCTTAAAAGTTTCCAGCCTCCTCTTGGGCTTCATATAAACTGTCCCGACGACCTCCTAGAGGTATAGGAACAGAACTTAGTCATCTACATAGAACAGTCTTTTCATAGAGTCTACTACTGTTTCTCAAAGCACAATACAAAAGATGACACTCTAGACTTGGACAGTCTAATCTCCTTGAGTCTCAAAGACATTCTCAAGTGACCCCTTCGTTAAATAGGAAGAAAACCCGTAGACTCGGACAGTCCCAATACCCTTCGGATTTCCCATTTCCTTAAAGAACAGGAATAACCCGGATCCTCGAATCAAATCCCCGAGTACAACATTGCTCATATAAGAATTGATTTTCTCTCTACTGGACCTGTCACTTAACTGAACAGTCACCACAGCCTCATCTTAGGCTTTGTATAAAGATCCTTCTCCCGTGAAGTTAGCCTCTCTCTTGGGCTTTGTACAATGATTCTCCCCAGTGGAGTCAAAAGTCATTTAGCCTCTCTCTCGGGCTTTGTACGAGACACATAAGAGACTCCCTCGTTGAGTCAATCACCTCTTTCGCCTCCATCTCGGGCTTTATACGAGATACCAAAAGGTTCTTATTAAGCCAAACAAACCTTCAGCCTCCATCTCGGGCTTTGTACGAGATACAAAAAACTCTCTTGTTGAGTCAAATAGTCTCTATCTCGGGCTTTATACGAGATACCAAAAGATTCCCTCGTTGAGTCAAAACCTTTTAGCCTCTCTCTCGGGCTTTGTACGACACACGTAATAGCCTTCTCTTAGGCTTTGTATAAGAAAACCACTGGTTGATCCAATTAACCTTTTAGCATCAAAGATGTGCCTCGTTCACAGTACACAAACATCAACAACTTCTTCCCCTCCATCTAACTGCTGTAAGCGGCAAGCCTCTGGATCATCTACATCCATGCCAATGTCCCTCTTTTAGTATGAGAAATTCCTAAGGAAAGATAGCATTACTCTACACTGAGTTAAAGTCTTCTCCTTCAGGTTGAAATCCCCTATAAAGGAAATTATGGCATTGCCGGATTCACACATCCCGGTTAAAGTAATTCTCCTTTATAAACAGTCGTAACAAACAGACCCCTCTTTAGAGATGACAAATTCTCTCTAAGGTCAACACTTTTAGCTTCACATCTTGGGCTTTAAACAAGATACAAATAGACCCTTCAGCTTCACATCTTGGGCTTTGAACAAGATATAAACCACCTTTTCAGCTTCACGTCTTGGGCTTTGAACAAGACACCAAAACACCCATTTCCTCCCATAGAATAGGAGGAACTACTAACGCTCTGATTTCCCTGTTTCGGTAAACGGGAATACGTAGGCATAAGATTGAAAGAAAAATCTTAGCGAACACACTAAACAAAAACCCAAAATCCCATACTTCCATATATATCCGTCCTAACATCTCAACTGATAGCCTAAAGCACCCCTCGTCAACAAAATAACCTAGGAGAAACCCCGAATCTTTGTAGCATCTGTAAACCAACAGTTTCAACTGTTTAATCTCAGTATGCAAGCAGGGTTAATTGGAGACATCTATTTCCCTTCCTTCATCAGCTTTAATAGGATAAAAAATGAATCGAGCTCTAGTACCAGAGCGATCGTGCTTCGCAACCACATCCAAAAATCACTCGCTACAGAAAAATGGCGACTCTGCTGGGGACTGCGCAGGTCTCTTTAGGGATCTTGTTCTTTTTTGTGGAAACCTTGACGTCACTAGGATCCTAGGTCAAAACGCCGTTAATTTGGAATGAAACCACAGATTGGTGACTCCGCCGGGAAACCATTTTCTGTCAGGAACTTAAGATTCTTAGCTTTTAAAAGTCTAGGATGATTAGGACAAATATATATACTGCTTTACCTAATTTCTATACGTGTTTATTTTTCTGCTAATGGGAATGCGTATGATGCCGCATGTGGAAAGATCGAGTATACACTTAAGATAAGTGATGGCGACGAGGTCGACCATCAACCTCAGTGGAGGCTGACCAATGCAACCCATTCTCTCACCTAGACAATGGGCCGATTGTGATGTCTGAGAAGGTGAGGAGCCAAACCCTTTTGTAGTGTGGAAACTATCGGGAATAGTTGTTACGCGATACTACCCTCATTTGAGGCTGGTGATCTATTCTCGGTGAATGGCACTTACTCTAAGATCGCTCTATAACTCGCTGGCAATCCGCTTGTTGTTTTGCTTTCCTGAGAGGAGCTGGTGATAATGAGTACAGGTACAAAAATCACCCTAGTATAAACCTTTGGGGATGGGTAGAGCCTTGACTTCATGACAACGACCCTTTGACCCCATGTTTTTTCTATGTTTTTGTGTGCTGCATTCATGCATTCATTTAAAAAACATTAAAACATTCAAAAAATTTCTCTTCTAGTCTCTCTGTTTTTCAAATTAAACTAAGACTGTGATTGCAAATATCAGAGAAAAGGAATGCGCTAATGGATTTCGGTAGAAGGAGAGTTCATAGTTACACCTTCAAGGTTCCAAAGCTAGAGGATTTGAGAAGGTTAGCGAGGATGATCACTAACCCAGAGGCTTTCAGAGCCAAGCACGGAGGTTTGCTACCACTATTAAGAGTCCATGTGATTGAGGGAATCATGGATGCACTCATTCAGTTTTACAATCCGGTTTATCACTGTTTCACATTCCCGGATTACCAGCTCGCACCAACGCTAGAGGAGTATTCTCATCTGATTGATCTACACATTACTGATCGAGCTCCATTTTCTGGACTGGAAGAAATTCCAAAGAATCAGACCATTGCAAGAGCAATTCATTTGGACGAGTCTGAGGTCAGGACTCACCTAACTACCAAGGGTGGCATCCAAGGTTTGCCAGCCCAGTTCTTGACAAAGAAAGCCCTGTATTTTGCCAGTATAGGAAACGTGACTGCTTTTGAAAGCGTCTTTGTCTTGCTCGCCTATGGGTTATTTTTGTTTCCCAACATTAATAATTTCGTCGATATCAACTCCATTAAGGTTTTTCTCATTGGAAACCCTGTACCGACTTTGCTCGCAGATGCGTATCATTCTGTACACTTAAGAAATTTGTACAGCGGAGGGGAGATCATATGCTGTGTACCTTTGCTTTACAAGTGGTTTATCTCTCACTTGCCCAAGTCTGCTGCTTTTTGGGATTGTAAGAGTGCCTTACGTTGGTCGCAGAAGATCATGTCTCTTACCAACTCTGATGTAGATTGGTGTAATAGGATCTATGATGGAATCAGAATCATTGATCCTTGTGGAAACTTCCCCAACGTACCCCTTATAGGAACTAAGGGAGGAATCAACTATCATCCAGTTCTCGTTCATCGTCAATTTGGATACCGGATGAGACACGTCCCACGGGGTGTTCATCTGGAAGGTCTTTTCTTCAAGGAAGGAGAAAACGACAGAGCACTAAAGACGGAAATAGTGCACGCTTGGAAGCATGTTCATAAGAAAGGACGAGAGTCTCTAGGAAAACAGGATTGTGTCTCGGTGGAGCCTTATCTCCACTGGGTACAAACTAGAGCTCTCAAGCTAAAAATGCCTTATCCTCGTTACGGAATTCTTCCGCCGAGGGAATCTGTCATGTACTTCATGATGGAAACTGAAAAGCTTCAGGTTACTCTCAACAAAGTTCAAAAGGAGAGAAGGTCTTGGAAAAACAAGTACCGCACCCTCGACGTGGAGTGCATCAAAATACAGCAATTACTAAAAGAGAAAGATGCTCTGATTGAAATTTTGGAGCAACATGCTGTAGAGAATCAAGATAACCAAAGGAATTTGCTCGCTCCTTTCACTTGGCAAAGGAATGGCAACCCAACAACGGCCCAAGAGCCCCGGTCAAAGAAAAGGAAGATACCAGAATCAGCACCCGATTTCTCTTCAGAGAGGACTCGGGACCCATTAGTTTAGGTTTCTGTTTTTGCACCTTGTAATCTACTATATTTCCATTTCTGTAATCCTTTGAATTCAATAAAAAGGGGTTTCCCCACCATTTGATATTTGCAATCTAATTGTCGAAGTTTATTTTGATTAAACCTTAAACAATTAATATAATCATTGCATTCATCATTCTCACATCGCGTATTCTTCTTACCTATGAATCTCACGTTTGTGTCTCGGTTCTAGAGTCAAACTGTCTCATTCATATAATACTCGGGCCAATCGTCAGAAAAAGATGGATGATCTTGAGGAAGAAAATAGAGAGTTGAAAGAAGAGATTGACGCTCTGAGAGAGGATATGCGGAAGCTTCGTAACGACATGCAAGCCATGGCAGAAGCTCAGCTATAAAGAACTGTGATCTCAGAGATCACCTCAACGCCCATAGTGGAGAAGTATGATCCTAGGTATCAAATACCGAAAGATCGTCCTTGGGGTATGCTTGTTAACTATATCCCAGAAGGATATGTTCCACCGATCACTGAAGACCAGGGAATCACAACAGAAGCCGCTGGGCCTGAAGGTTACAAACTTCGGGAAAGCGAAGATGCCAGAGGCATACTGAAGACTCCTGAAGGTTATAAACTTCGGGAGACGCCAAGACTCACTACCGTAGTCACGGTACCACCCCCTGTGGTGCACACTGTCCCGGAAGGATAGATTCCATAGACACCTTCTGGTAAGAAGGAAACTATGTTTGACAAAATGGGGGAATTCCAGGAGCAGTTCTTGGAAATGCAGAAGGAACTGCAAGCCATTTGCGGTCAGGATTTATTTGGAAAGTACGCCGCAGATCTCTGCTTGGTCCCAAATGTGAAAGTTCCGCACAAATTTCAAGTGCCTGACTTTGAAAAGTACAAGGGTAACTCTTGCCCTCAAAGCCATCTGGTGATGTACGCTCGGCGGATGTCAGCTCAGACGGAGAATCAGGACCTACTGATTCACTACTTCCAGGATAGTTTAACCGGTGCCGCACTCAAATGGTACATGGGTTTAAACCGTGCCACGATCAGCACATTCAGAGATCTTGGCATTGCCTTCATCCAACAATACAAATACAATTTGGACATGGCACCCGACAGAGATCAACTCAGATCGATGTCGCAAAAGGAAAAGGAAACCTTTAAGGAGTATGCTCAAAGGTGGCGTGAGATTGCCGCTCAAATTTGTCCACCTCTGGAGGAAAAAGAGATGACAAAGATCTTAAAAACCTTAAGCTCATTTTACTATGACTGAATGGTTGCCAGTGCGCCCAGTGATTTCACCGAAATGGTTGGCATGGGTGTACGTCTTGAGGAAGCTGTCCGAGAAGGACGTTTGGTAAAAGACACTGGATCGACGAGCGATACTAAAAAATATGGTAGTGTTCTCCCTAAGAAAAAAGAGCAGGATATTGGGAATATCTCTCTCGAAAAGCAAAGGCGACGTTATCAACCGGTAGCAGCTTTGACTCCTACTATCAACCCTGCGTCTATTCCTACGTATCAACCTCAGGTTGCACAGAGCCAACCTGATCAACAAAGGACACAACAGCCTCTTCAGCAGGCTCGTCCTCCATACAACAACAACCGTACAACACGGCCACCAGGATTTGATCCTATACCCATGTCGTACGCAGAGCTGTTTCCATTACTACTGGCTAAGGGAGACATTCAGACTAAATCTCCTCTTGCAGTACCGAAAAATCCGCCTTTTTGGTTTAAGGTGGATCAAACTTGCCCTTACCATCAAGGAGGATCGGGGCATAATATAGAAAATTGTCTCAATTTCAAGTCCGACGTGCAAAAACTTGTTAGGAGCGGGGTCTTATCCTTCAAGGATACAAATCCTAATGTTCTCACAAACCCGCTGCCTCAACATGAGAAGGCTGCAGTCAATTTGATAGAAGGAGAGACTAACGATGTCTATCAAATTCACGATGTACTCTTGTTGAAAACCAATTTGGTCAAGATGCATTATAGACAGAGTGGATATGGCCATGTGCCACCTCATAACTATCATCAGTGTGATGTCTGCTCTAAAAACAATCAGGGATGTTCTGTGGTGCAAGCAGCTCTGCAAGAACATATGGATCTTGGATGGATCCAAGAGGACCGATTTCGTGGAGTTAACATGGTTTACACAAATTCTAACGTCATTCAGAACCACGATATCCGTGCAATGAATGTCAACTTGGTGTCGACACACTCAAGGCAAAGCCAGTATCATAATCTGCCGCGGCACGATTACAGTTCCTGTCTGATTTGCTCGGTAAACAAACAGGGATGCTCTTTCATACAGGAGGCCCTCCAGCGTCAGATGGATCTTGGATGGATCCAAGACTACCATGATAGGAATTCCTATCAAATCAACATGGTTCAGATCTTCGATATTCGCGTGATGAATAGTCCGACTTGGATTCTTAACATCACATGACTATCAAAGCTGTAGGGCGGGTTGCGAAAACAATCGAGGTTGTACCCTTGTCCAGGAGGCACTTCAGCACTTGTTAAATCACTGGTGGATGCCAATTTATATGGATGAAGATACTCAGCAGATTAGTATCAATAACAGAAACCCCACTCGGCGTCAGAGTCAGGATGTTCGATCTGTGGAAGCTAACCTAGTGAGGTTACATTGTATTCAAAGTGGGTGTGGCCAGGTGCCACCACACAACTATGAACGTTGCGGCGTCTGTTCGGAAAGTAACCAAGGGTGTTACTTTGTGAGAGCAGCTCTTCAGGGTCAGGTAGATAGTGGAGAGATTCGCCCATATCCGGGTTCTGGACCCATCAACTGGACGCCGAACTACCTTGCCGAGCAAGTTGAGGATATTGTCACGATCTCTGGTCATCACAGGACCAGGGATGTTTTTGCCATTATCACTCTACTTGACGAATCTAAAGTTCCCAACCGGGAACGGATCAAGATTAATTATGATGGTCAGAAAAATCAGAAGGCTCCTGTAGTTATCTATCTACCCGAACCGTTACCGTATGAGTCAGCTAAGGCTATCCCTTACAAATACGGTGCAACGACAGTTGAAAATGGAAAGGAAATTCCATTACCCTCCGTCGTGAATATTGCAGACATCAGTCGTGTAACACGGAGCGGTAGAATCTTCAACCGAGGAGTTGGAGAACCTAACAAGGAAAAGGAACTTCAGACGGAAACTCCCAATCCACCAGTCGGTCAATCCAGTAATCCCGACCTTTTGAAAAATAATGATGAGATGTTGAAGCTCATCCAAAGGAGTGAATACAACATTGTCGATCAACTGTTACAAACTTCTTCAAAGATCTCGGTATTATCGCTGTTACTCAGTTCAAAAGCCCACAGGGAGGCTCTACAGAAAGTCTTGGAGCAAGCCTTTGTGGAACAGGATGTAACAATCAGACAGTTTGATAGCATTGTCTCTAACATCACTTCCTGCAATAATTTGGGATTTAGTGATGAGGAATTACCCGAAGAGGGTCGTCGTCATAACATGGCGCTCAACATTACAGTTAACTGCCTGGACGATGCTTTAGCCAACGTACTGGTAGACACAGGGTCAGCCCTGAATGTTATGCCGAAGTCCACTTTGATGCAATTATCATTCAAAGGCCCTCCGATGAGAATCAGCGAGGTCGTCGTCAAAGCGTTCGAAGGATCCAGAAAAACAATTATCGGCGAAGTTGATCTTCCCATAACTATTGGTCCTCACACTTTCCAAGTCACTTTCCAGGTCATGGACATCCGAGAAACGTACAGTTGTTTATTAGGAAGACCTTGGATACATCAGGCTGGAGCGGTCACTTCGACCCTCCACCAAAAGCTAAAGTTCGTCAAGAACGATCAACTTGTCACAGTTTGTGGGGAACAAGCCTTGCTTGTAAGCAACTTGTCATCATCTACTGGCATAGAACCCGAGGAGGTTATTGGAACTCAGTTCCAAGCACTGTCGGTGGGCAAGGACAATCAATCCCAAGGAGGAACCTCAATTTCCTCATACAAAGATGCTATCAAAGCGGTCGAGAGTACCGATACAACAGGATGGGGACGACTTGTCATTCCTATTGACAATAAAACAAAGAAGGGTCTTGGTTTTCTGCAACCTGTACCCGGACAGCTGCCAACGATGAAAGTCTTCATCCCCTTCAAAACTTCTTCCATAGTGGAGGTTTTCTTCACCCGGTGTCTCAAGCAGTACATGCTATCAATGAGGAAGATCCCTCCGACACAGATAAAGAATGGAAGTCCTACCTTAACGAGGACGGTTATATATCTCAGGAAGAGGTGCCTATACCATTTTTCTATCCCGCACAGAGTCCGAGATTTATACCCAGGTCAGATGTCGAAATGATATACGGGGATTGTGATCCGGAAGGATGTCGTGCTCCGCCAAATTCATTAGAGGAAGACACTCTGATGAAAGACAACTTTGACCACAATTACTATGGCCCAATGGATGGTCTGCCAATGTGGCAGCCTTACCCAGGAAAGTTGGGGCAAGAGAGTCAGCCGAACAATGAAAATCAGCTGACCGTTTTTTAACAGAATACCTGTGTCCCCACCATGTCATGAGATCAACACTCAGGTCATTCAAAAACTATTCAACAAGAAGATGAATTTGCAACATTTGCAGGACTTGAATTCATCAACTATGCTTTTCCTGAGGTTAACGTCATCGAGAGAGATGACTCCTCCAGTTCCAAAGAAGTGTGGGATACCTTGGACAACCGAGTGGGAAATACGACTATATGGTCAAGTACACCGCTCCCGAAAGCTCTCGTATCAGGCTCGAAGATATCCATCCTACTGGATGGGGAGATACAGCTGAGAGCACAAATACTATGCAAAATGCAACTGAGGAATTCTCCTACGACAATCCTGCTTGGGAGACAGATTCCAATGATCCCGCTCCACCAGAAATCAGCGTTATTTCTGAAGACAAATCAAGGAAGGTGCCAGACTTTGTGATTCACCGAGGAGTTCGCCGCCAATGGGTTGCCATCGAGGTTCCGAAGGTCGTTCATCAGTCAAAGTAATTGACATCTTTAACCTTTCACCCTACCCAGGTGAAACGGATGTTTTGATAGGGCTCGCTTTCTGTAAATTTCCCTCTTCGCTTTGCCCAAAGCGACAGAGTTTTGTTTTATAGGGCTGTAGTTTCAAGGATCGACTTGTTCATTAATAAAATAATGTTGTTATGTAATTTCCGCAGTTATTGCTGTTTTCTCTTTTTGTTTTTCCAGAAAATGGTAATCCTAAAAAACAATCAATAATAAAAACAAGCAGTAAAATAAATACACTGCACACACTTGCATTTTCTCTATCTCTTCTAAACACGAATCATCACGTCATGCAGATTGCTTGTTTTAAACCCCGTTGAAACATACGATCCGATGACTTCTCCCAACTTTGAGTTCCCGGTATTCGAGACTGAAGAAGAAAATGACGAAAAAATTCCAGAAGAGATCTCTCGACTACTCAGACAAGAGGAAAGGTCCATTGAACCTCACAAAGAGCCGTTGGAAATGGTAAACTTGGGTTCAGAAAAAGAGAGAAAAGAAATCAGGATTGGGGCACTGCTCAGTCCAACTGCCAAAGAGAGTTTGATAAAGCTTCTCAAAGAATTTCCCGATGTATTCGCTTGGTCCTATCAGGATATACCAGGGTTGGATACCAACATCGTGGAACATCATTTACCGTTGAGATCGGAATGTCCGCCATTAAAGCAAAGGTTGAGACGCACTCACCCGGACATGGCCATCAAAATCAAAGAGGAGGTACAGAAACAGATTGATGTGGGTTTCCTCGCCACGTCAGAATATCCTCAAGGGTTAGCCAACATCGTACCCGTTCCGAAAAAGGACGGAAAGGTCAGAATGTGTGTTAATTACAGGGATCTGAACAAGGCAAGTCCAAAGGACGACTTTCCTTTACCACACATTGACATGCTGGTAGACAGCACAGCAAAGTTCAAAATTTTCTCCTTCATGGATGGATTCTCGGGCTATAACCAGATCAAAATGGCGTCGAAAGACATGGAGAAAACTTCGTTCATTACCCCCATGGGACACCTTTTGTTACAAGGTAATGCCGTTCGGTTTGAAGAACGCCGGGGCAACCATTCAAAGGGCCATGACTACTCTTTTTCATGACATGATACACAAAGAAATCGAAGTGTATGTCGATGATATGATTGCAAAATCTAAAACGGAGAGTGAGCACGTTGAACATCTGTCAAAATTGTTCGAACGTTTAAGAAAATTCAAGCTCCGCTTGAATCCCAACAAGTGCACCTTCGGTGTCCGTTCAGGGAAACTACTAGGCTTCATCGTCAGCCAGAAAGGAATTGAGGTTGATCCTGACAAGGTCAAGGCCATTCAAGAAATGCCTTCTCCGAAAACTGAAAAACAAGTCAGAGGATTCCTGGGACGTTTAAACTACATCTCCAGGTTCATATTCCTTATGACCGCCACGTGTGCGCCGATTTTCAAATTACTCAAAAAGAACCAGGATTGCGTTTGGACAGAAGATTGCCAAACCGCCTTCGACAGTATCAAGGAATATCTGTTGAATCCGCCGATTCTATCACCTCTAGTGGAAGGAAGGCCACTGATCATTTACCTCACAGTTCTAGAGGACTCAATGGGATGTGTACTTGGCCAACAAGACGAAACCAAAAGGAAAGAGTCTGCCATTTACTATTTGAGCAAGAAATTCACCGACTGCGAAACTCGGTACACGATGCTTGAGAAAACTTGTTGTGCTTTGGCTTGGGCAGCCAAACGTCTTCGCCAATACATGATTTGTCATACTACTTGGTTAATCTCAGAAATAGATCCAATCAAGTACGTCTTCGAAAAGCCTGCTCTCACAGGAAGAATTGCCCGTTGGCAGATGCTGTTATCAGAATATGACATAGAGTACCACGCTCAGAAAGCCGTTAAGGGAAGTATTTTAGCCAGTCATTTGGCTCATCAACCGATTGACGATCAAGAACCAATCGGGTTTGACTTCCCAGACGAAGATGTCATGTATCTAAAAATGAAAGATTGCGATGAACCGTTACCCAGTGAAGGGCCAGAACCAAGTTCCCAATGGGGACTAATCTTTGACGGAGCAGTTAATCATTATGGAAATGGAATTGGGGCAATCATTGTTACCCCTCAGGGTACCCACATTCCTTTCACTGCCAGACTTACGTTCAAATGTACGAACAACGAGGCCGAATATGAAGCTTGTATCATGGGTCTCGAAGAAGCAATTGATTTAAGGATCAAAAACTTGGATGTATATGGCGACTCAGCTCTGGTTATCAATCAAATAAAAGGAGATTGGATCACATACCAATCAGGACTGATTCCTTACAAAGACTATGCAAGAAGGTTGTTACCCTTCTTTAACAGAGTCGAGTTTCATCATATCCCTCGTGATGAGAATCACATGGCTGATGCATTAGCCACTATCTCTTCTATGATTAGTGTAGGTCAATGGAATGACATACCTAAGATCGACATAATGCACCTTGAAAGGCCCGCTTACATCTTCACGATCGAAGCAGTCATAGACGATAAACCTTGGTATCACAATATCAAATGCTTCCTTCAGAAACAAGAGTACCCATCTGGGGCACTCAGAAAAGACAGAAAAACCCTCAGAAGATTGGCTGGAAACTTCTTCCTAAGCGGTGACACTCTCTATAAGAGAAATTTTGACATGGTCTTGCTCCGATGCGTCGACAGACCAGAAGCAGACATGCTTATGAAAGAAATTCATGAAGGGTCCTTTGGCACTCATGCCAACGGACACACAATGGCAAGAAAAATTTTAAGAGCGGGGTACTATTGGTTGACAATGGAATCCGACTGCTACAAGTACATGAGGAGGTGTCACAAGTGTCAGATATACTCCGACAAAATGCATGTACCGCCATCACATCTCAAAGTTCTTTATTCCCCATGGCCTTTTTCCATATGGGGAATCGACATGATTGGCATGATTGAGCCCAAGGCTTCAAACGGACATCGGTTCATCCTGGTAGCCATTGATTACTTCACTAAGTGGGTCGAAGCAGCGTCATTTGCCAACGTAACCCGACAAGTGGTGGTCCGATTTATCAAAAACAATATCATCTGCCGTTATGGTGTTTCGAACCAGATCATTACTGATAATGGATCTAACTTGAACAATAAGATGATGAAAGAGTTGTGCGCAGAGTTCAAGATTAAACATCATAACTCATCTCCCTACCGACCCAAGATGAACGGAGCGGTAGAAGCGGCCAATAAGAACATCAAGAAGATCGTTCAAAAGATGGTTGTAACCTACAAAGATTGGCACGAGATGCTACCTTTTGCTCTTCACAGTTATCGCACATCTGTTCGCACTTCAACAGGGGTAACCCCTTTCTCTCTAGTGTATGGCATAGAAGCAGTGCTCCCTATAGAAGTAGAGATCCCGACAATCCGAGTATTGATGGAAGCTAAACTCACTGAAGCTGAATGGTGTCAAAGCCGACACGACGAATTGAATCTGATCGAGGAGAAGCGAATCACGGTACTATGCCATGGTCAGTTGTATCAACAGAGAATGAAGAGGGTGTTTGACAAAAAGGTCCGACCTCGTGTTTTCAGAAAAGGAGACCTCATGCTCAAGAAGATCCAGTCATTTCTCACTGATTCGCGAGGTAAATGGACTCCGAATTATGATGGCCCCTATGTGGTCACGAAAACTTTCTCAGGCGGCGCCTTGAGACTTGCAACCATGGACGGAGATGAATTTGCCTACCCCACGAATGTTGATGTAATCAAGAAATACTTCGCCTAAAAAAAATGTCTCGGTGGATTGAAAACCCGAAAGGGCGGTCCAGGCAAAATTTAGAGACAAAATAAAAAAAAATCATCCCGGTGGATTGGAAACATCACAGTACAATCCAGGCAAAAGTTAGGGATAATGGCAAGTAACTATGTTCAACAGAGGCAGGTCCCTCAGCAACAGTTACACCATCCATCGGAGGAAAACTCCAGTCAAGGTCATCTTCGACAGAAGCTCAGGATGCCCCGAATTCAAAGTTGGTAGAAGGATAGTGGTCGTTATGTTTCAACGTAGCCCTTTTCCCTGTAAATTACCATTTTCTAACTTTGTATATACTCTTTGGAATCACGCGTTTGGCTGATCTCCATCTTATCAATAAAATTTGAGCCTTTGTACTTTTGTTTGTAATTCTTATTTGTTTTAGCTTTGGAGAACGACGTTGTTAACATGATTAACGATTCTTGAAATAAAACAAAAATGAATTTACTTGTTAAAACTTTTTCTGCTTTTAAATTAAAGATGGCAATTGCTTTTGACTGTTGAACATCAGAAGAACATCGGTCGCTTCTCCAGAAGTAATCGAACCTCAAAGTGCAGAATCAAAGTACTCCTTCTAACCCAGTACGCCTGAATGAAGGGATCAACTGTGTCAGAGACCTTGTTTCGTCTGACATGCCTCGGCCGAGTTCTTATCTCCTAAGCCCGATCAACGGTATTCCCCGCAGGGACTATCTCTCCTAAGCAAGGTGGAATTGCTATTCTGAACCAACGGTACTTCTCCGCCCCGCGATGGCCGAGTATCCAGTCGTGTTCACCTGTCAGTTTGTATGTCGCGTCAGTTTTATCAGCATAAACATACATGCATCATTGCATTATTGATTTGCATTCACATTTCATATTGCATCACTATCACTCTAGTCGGCCTTGTCCCCTAGTGATAAAAGTCCTCTCAATCGAGTTGCCAGCCCTTTCCTCGTCAGGAAGTGTTACGTCTGAACATTCTCTCTCCTCCAGTTTTATTTCTGGATTGAAGTGGGGTCCTCGACCACTTTGATAACTTGAACCTCTGAAAGACCAGAGAGCCCTCAGTTAACATCACTCTTCGCCATTGAAGATGATACCCTTGTTTTCCCGGATTAAAGAAAATCCCGAGAGAAAGCCTCCTAAACCGGAGATCCGGCAGTACGGCAGTTTTTCTCCGAAAAACCCACTGATGAAAAGGTCATCGGCACCTCAAAATTGGATCACATCATATGGCATTTCTCCGAGAAGATCTCCGAGAAAAGTATGATGTAAAGACCCCAAGCGAATGCAGTCTCTCAAGGGACTCGCATTCCCCAAGTAGAGTCAACAAATGGCATCTCCAACAGAGAAGTTTGTACACCTCTACAACTCAGACGACTGGGTTCCCCAGCAAGTTTGACATCAAAACTTTTTCCACTCAAATGGCATCTCCCCAGGAAAATTCGGCGAGAAGTTTGAAGGAAAGACGCTACGAATAGCGTCTCTTGTCAGTAAAGTTTATTGACGAAAGAAACTAAGACCAGTTCCTCGGTAGGAAACCAGGATCGAGGGGAAGTTTACATCAGAAACTAAGACCAGTTCCTGTGTAGGAAACCAGGATCGAGGGGAAGTTTACATCAGAAACTAAGACCAGTTCCTTGGTAGGAAACCAGGATCGAGGGGAAGTTTATTTTAGAAACTGAGACCAGTTCCTTGGCTGAAGACCAGGATCGAGGGGAAGTTTACCTTTTCTAAGCATCATTGCTTAGCTAAAGAAGATGAATGCGTAAGCTACCATTCATAACCACCATCAAAATTTTGGGTATTCTGATATTTAATCCTCTTGCACCCCGAATGCCCGAATACCTTCGTCATTCACACCTTCGTGTCCAAGAAGGTTAAATAGGGGCATCTGTCATACCCCAAATTTTGACAACTAGGATTTCCCATCATTGTGCAAATCATCATCACAATATGGATGGGTCATCATACTTCATCAGTCTCCCCAAAGATGGGTGAGCATCCACTACAATCAAGAATTAGGGTTTCAAGCCCTCTTAGAATTCTTAGACAAAGGATCAATCAAGGAATGACATGATCTTCAACTTGTCTAACCTCTAAAATATCCACAATGGATCAAAAGGACTCCCACTTCAAGGATCAAGCACAAGGCTGCTCCCTTCTAGGTGGATCAAGTCTCATGATCGACAGTGTCACCAAATTAGGGTTTTGGTCGACCAAGGCCTCCAGATGGAAATTTTTCATCTAGGCACAAGCCAATGATCCAAAACCTAACCTAATATACTCCATGGAACCTCATGGACCCAATCATCAAGTCAATTTTCCCTCAGGGGATGCATTCATCAAAAATCAGGAATTAGGGTTTCTTGACCTAATACACCCCTAAGTTGACTTTTGTAAGTTGTAAATGCGCCTAAGGGGGGTGAATTAGGCTCTTAAAAATTTCTTCGATCTTTTTACCGGTTCTTGGTTATTTTTCCGTTTGATGATAAGTGCTTGAAAGTAAAGTGCGGAAAGGAAAAATGACACAAGAGAATTATAGTGGTTCCCCTCACAGCCCGGGAGTACTCCACTCCTCCTTCAACACGAAAGAGATTTCACTATAGTTTAGAATTATTGTACAGCATAATCACACCAATGGTGATGCTTACTATCTAACCTATATGTAACTAAGTGTATGAAGAACAATCCTCTTCAAAACACTCACTTGTTTCCAACAATCCTGGACAACAAGGTAAAATAGAAAAATATTCTTGATAATAAGATTATCTATTGATAGTATGTTGATATCAATCTTGATATTCGATCTTCTCCTTTGAGACAATATCACTCAAACAATGTATACAAGTGTTCTTGACAAGAATGAGATGAAACAATGATATTTTGTGAAAGATATGCAGAAGTTTCTCTCAAGAAAAATGTTTGAATGAACACTTGAATAATATTTTGAAATATGAAAGGATGAGTGAATTTATGATTATGAAATTGTTAGGAGGTGAGTGTTAAATCTGAAAATGAAGTGTTTAAATATGTGTAGAACACCCCTACAAAAAGGTATGAGAAATATGCAGCAAAGGAATGAAAAGAGATGAGAAAGCAATGCATTTTTCCATGAAAAGTCACCATTTTTCGCACACAGTAACAGTGTTAATCGGTTAACCATATGGGTTAATCGATTAACATATGCTAACGTTAAGAAAATATTCAAATTTTGAACTGGTTAATCGGTTAACCCCACAGGTTAATCTATTAACAGAACTGATTTTTCAAGAAAAAGTTTAGAAAACAATGTGAACTTTCCATAAAAGATTTCCAATGCACTAGATCAAAGATATACAAGATGCAAGACATGTGAACATTTGTATAATCATTTAAATGACATTGATATACCTTTGTTCAACCTTTGATCTTCATGATACTTGAACACTTGAAGCTAATTGCTTCAACTTGATAGTACCTAGGATATCTTCTTGAACTTGAGCTTCTTGTACTTCATGTAGCTTGATTCTCTTTCTTTTTGCATATTATCTTTGTAGAGAGCTTGTTGTGTTGTCTTCATCAAAACTCAATGTGAGTGAAGCTTGCTTCTACAACTTTTAGGGCAAATCATGAGCCAAGACCTCAAGAGAGGGTTTGAGGGTCTCTAATGAACTATATTGATCCATTTGCAACAATGGATTAATCCAAGAAGCTTGAGCAACAAGTCTCAATTTCATCTGCACCACAGTTAGGGTTTTAAGGGAAAAGTCAACTGTAACTTTGACTTTTGACCAGGACATGCTCCCAAGCCCTATGACATGCATCAATATACCCTATGACACCCATGGAACATGTCCATCATGTTTGATTTAGGTCAAGGACATGATTTCCTGAAGAATTGCACAGTTTGGAATTCATCTGATAAAAAGTCAACTGTGCACAAAAGTCAACTTTGACTTTTTGAGATTTTTCACCAAAATGGATTTTTAACCCTAAAATGATGTTAATGTATGATTTGAATCATCATTCATCAAGAAAAATCAAGAAAAGTTGGGTAACTTGTAAAAGGGGTAACCATAAAAAACTTAGAAAATTTTCTAAGTTAAAAATAAAGTGGCTAGGGTACTAACTTTGGAGGGTCATAACTCCTAAACCACAAAGCCATTTTCTCCCATCCAAGGCTTGATTTGTAGATCTCATTGCCCTCTACAAAAACTTCAACTAGACCTAATTCCAACTCCTCGTGGATTTTGAGTTATGGAGTGATCAAAATCAAGAAAAGTCACTTTGTTCCAACACTTAGTGAAAATTTCACTAAGTCAGATTTTACCCTACTTTTTGCCAAATGTAGGGGGATTTTTCACTTGGATTCAAAAGAGATCAAAACCAAATATGTTCAAACATTTGTTGTATCATGTAAGGGCTTTCCAAAATGACCAAGAACATTACTAAATTCAATTTGAGTCATGAGATATGACATTGGAAAGTTACCTTGCTGAAATCTGCCAAGGCAAGGCAGAATTTGCATTTTTGCTCGATTTGCCAAAATCAGCCAAATCCAAATGCTCCTATCCACTTGGACACCTCTGAGGATTGAATCTAAAGGGGGCAACCACTGAGCCAAGCCTCCAAAGTCTTTGGAACAAGAAATAGCATGTTGAACCTAGAATGGCCAATATAGGGACAAGACTACAATTTTGGATTGGAGCATTCAATGGAAGCATCAAGGTGGCATGGACTGAGCCATTTGCAACTGAATTTAGTCAAGACTTATCCAAGACCAAGGGAACCACAGCCATGTGCCCTAACCTCTAGTCAATGGCTAGAGGAGACTTGGATTTCCATTGGCCAACATTGAACAAACACCTGCTGCAGTTTCCATTCACTGTGGATCCCAAAACAAACTTGCTCTACTATAAATAGAGCTCAATTGTGATCAGTTTAAGTACACCAAAGCCATCAAACAGATGTTTTCCTCAAAACCTCTTTCTCTTGGCAAAAATGCCTTCTTTAGCAAGGCAACTTTGAGTTTTTGAGCTTGAGTGCTTTTTCATCACAATCAATCACACACACACCTCATATATATCATATGTAAGCTGTGCAAACTATCACAAGTGACCTGTAATCACAAAATCACAAAGTCACCTCTCAAAACCTCAAAATAGACTTTTTTTTGCATTTTTCAAGCCATGTCTTGATTCAGTCACTTTCCAAACCAGATAAAACCTCAAACACACTCCAAATATCATCCCTGAACTGTCCCAAATGGTTCCCCTCATCTGGAACACCATTTGAGAGAGTTGCTATTTTGGCACTTTTAACCCCTTTTGCAAGAAAGGGACTGTTTGTGTTTTTGCAGGTACCAGTCAATTCCAATCATCTTAAAAGCTTCTAAGGGATCATTTGAGTGTGTCTAATGCATCAAATCGTTTCTGGAACAAGAGGTTTGACAGATTGCACAAAAGCTCCAAAATCTCAAAAAAGAGGTAAGCCTCACAACTTGGAATCTTTCAAACATGCAATGCTTTGAAGTCCATTGATCATAAACATCTCATACATGTTGTATATGTTGTGTTTGGACTAATTCACCATGTAATCCATGCTTGTACCAAGTTGTAGCATAGAAAATACATTTATAGGTCATTTTTGTAACACCCCCAATCTATACCCCCAATCAGATAAAGCAGTAAAAGAAAATTCAAAATTTCGTCAGAGTATATCTAAATTATCATGGCATAGAGTGGGAGAATCACATTATATTGAAACAATACATACAACACCTGCTCATAAAGATATGCAACAGTGGGGTAGCAATCAACAGAGGAACTCAGTTCCTTACACCCACATTTCAGAATTTAGAATAAAAGCGGAAAATCTAAAACTGAATAACATATATATATATATATATATATATATATATATATATATATATATATATATATCATGCAAAGTTTGTCATACATCAAGTTGTACATGCACAAGCCAAAAGATATATATACATAATACACAATAATCACAAACGGCCTCCCTAACTACCCGGTGTCACATATCAGAGCCGACCGACAAAAGAATGAAGACGCAAAGCTTCACAAAAATACCTCCAGCAACTCTAATCTGCAATGCCTCATAGAGCATTATAAAATAGCAGAAGGGTGAGAAAAACAACCATAAGATAATTGCATACAATCATATATAACCCAGAAATACACATATATACGTTTCTCACTACAACTCACACCATAATTCCAACACAATGCAACACAAGGTATAATTCATATTTCCATCACCAACACATATCCATATATCAATTCTATCCACAATTCCACACATAAAACAACCATAATGATTTATGCAATGCAAGAGACCGACACAACGACTCCATGCATATGCACATGCGATACCGACTTCCATTGTTTCTCATCACTAGTTCACTCAGGAACTCTGCTGGAATCATCGCTCGTTACATCACTGTAACTCTCCGTCGGGCATACGATGTTCCCCGTCGCTCACACCCCACATGGGCACACGACGTTTATGGATCGCTCACACCCCACACAGGCACACGACCCGATCGCTCACACCCCACATGGGCACACGATGTTATAGCGAATTCCCTCTGGAATCCAAACCGTCACTCAGGACGTCTCAACAATGCATATCATGATGCTTGGAACACAATGACTCATGACATTTAATATGCACACATATATGCATTCATCCACATCAACAAAATCACACTTTGCACTTATGCCCAAAACAATGCATTTAATTGCCACACGGCCACAAATCATCTCAACACCATCTAAACACATACATTTACATCATACAACAGCACCTTGCTTAATACATATCAATTACGCACAGTCATAACGACAAAAGTCGACAACCAACACTATTCCTAATTTTCTGACATAATTAAATCGGCTAATAATTTCTAAACCATCACAATAAGAAAGTACAGTTCAATAGCTACACAACGATACCAAGAATGTAAAAATCAGATAAACGGAACCCAAGTTACGAAAGAAAAGGAAAAACGATATTTTGAAAAGTCCCATTTTGCAATTGTGTTGTCCATACGCGTATTGCCCTGAGCCATACGCGTATGGGCAGAGACTCATTCCTCCCCAAGTTCACGTGTAAAAGTCCGTACGCGTAATGCCCAACCTCGTACGTGTATTGCCCTGAAATGTTACACGTACAATACGCAAATGGGCAGATGGCCGAGCAAAATACCATCCCATACGCGTATTGGCCCCAAAACACGCCCACGATCTGCATATTGCCAAGGTCCATACGCGTATGAACCTTCCCCATACGCGTATGACCTGGAAAAACCAGAAAAAATTTTGCAGAACTTTGTTCTGCGTTTTCTTACCCAAATTCATCCAAATCTTCACCTACACTCAGAAAATTACCAATACATCGCATAGCAACATGTATCTATCATGTACCAACAAGAATGAACACTAAAAACATAATTTCCAACACCTTTAATCAATTTCTAATCAATTTGACACAATATGGGTTTTACTAAATATTTTCATTTCAATCCAACAAACACCACAAATACACATACATAATCATACACAATCATACAATAATTGAGTTCCGCACCCTTACCCGATTAAATCGATTCTAGGAGTTGATTTCTTTGATTTTCCAAGTTTTCTTACTATTTCTCTTCTTCTTCTCTTTTCTTCTCTTTTTCTTTCTTCTCCTTTTCTTTCTTCCTATTTCCCCTTCTCTTCTAACTTAACAAAATATTGTGAAATGTCCAAAATACCCCCACACTCAAATATCTCACAAACGTTCCCAAAACCCGATAAAATATCATAACATCGAAAAATAATGTAATTTCGGATAAAAATTGAAAATAAAATAAAATAATAATAAAATAATCAAACGACTCGATTAAATAAAACTCACACAAAACTGGGGCGTTACAACTCTCCCCCACTTAGAAATTTTCGTCCTCGAAAATATACCTGAGACGAACAAATCTGGATACGACTCCCGCATCCGACTCTCCAACTCCCACGTCAAATTGCCCTCAGCAGCGCCTCCCCACGCCACTTTCACAAGTGCAATGTCCTTGCCTCTCAACCTCTTCACCTCGCGATCCAAAACCCTAACTGGTAATGCCTCAACTGTAAGGTTCTCCCTTACCTCGACCTCATCCATCGGGATCACATGCGATGGATCCGGAACATACTTCCGAAGCTGTGAAACATGAAACACATCGTGCAAATTCGACAGATTCGGCGGCAACGCCACCCTATAAGCCACAGCACCCACTCTCGCGGATATCTGGTAAGGACCAATAAACCGAGAAGTAAGTTTCTTCGATTTCAATGCACGACCCACACCCGTTACCGGCGTAACCCTCAAAAATACATGATCGCCCTCTTGAAACTCAAGATCTTTCTGTCTCCGATCATGATAACTCTTTTGCCTACTCTGAGAAGCCTTCATTTTCTCTCGAATAAGCTTCACTTTCTCCGTCGTCTGTTGCACCAACTCTGGTCCAACCACCGTTCTCTCACCAGATTCGTGCCAACACAAGGGTGTCCGACACCTTCGTCCATATAATGCTTCAAACGGTGCCATTCCAATACTAGAATGGAAGCTGTTATTATACGTAAATTCAAACAATGCAAGATAACTATCCCACGCACCACCTTGTTCCAAAACACACGCTCTCAACAAATCTTCCAACGACTGAATCGTCCTCTCCGTCTGCCATCCGTTTGCGGATGATAAGCCGAACTCAATCTCAATTTAGAACCCAATGCCTTCTGCAAACTTTCCCAAAATCTCGAGGTAAATCTAGGATCTCAATCAGAAACAATACTCAATGGAACCCCATGCAACTTCACAATCACACTGATGTAAATCTCGGCTAACCGCTCCAAAGGAAAACTGATGTCAATCGGAATAAAATGAGCCGATTTAGTCAGCCTATCAACAATCACCCAAATAGCGTTATGCCCTCACTGAGTATTCGGTAACCCTGTTACAAAATCCATGGAAATGCTATCCCACTTCCACTCAGGAATATCCAACGGATGCAACAAACCACTAGGCCTCAGATGTTCCACCTTTGATTTCTGACAAGTCAAATATGCATAAACAAACTGAGCCACATCTCTTTTCAATCCAGACCACCAGAAAATCTTCCTCAAATCCTGATACATCTTATTCGCTCCCGGATGTATACTCAAATTACTCCGGTGTCCTTCCTCCAAAATTATCTTTTTCAACTCTGCATCATCAGGAATACAAATTCTACCTCGGAATCTCAAAACACCATTAATATCCACTTGAAAATCCCTATCCGCATCTTTTTCTCCCAACAACATCAAATCCACAAATTTCACATCCAGCTTTTGCTTCTCACTAACCGTCTTTAGAAAATCATTAGTAATCGTTAGCATACCAAGCCTAACGCTATCCGACGTCACTTCACATACCAAACTCAAGTCTCTAAACGATTCCAAAAGTTCCCACTCCTTAACCATTAAAGCGGGCATATGTAACGATTTCCGGCTCAAAGCATCAGCTACCACATTAGCTTTACCAGGATGGTAATTTAAGCCAAAGTCGTAGTCCTTCAAGAATTCCAACCATCTACGTTGCCTCATATTTAGCTCTTTCTGATCAAACAAATATTTCAAACTTTTATGATCACTAAAGACTTCAAACCTTGCACCATAGAGATAATGCCTCCAAATCTTCAACACAAAAACCACAGCCGCTAATTCAAGATCATGAGTAGGATAATTCTTCTCATGAACTCTTAACTGCCTCGAAGCATAAGCCACCACCTTACCTTCTTGCATCAGAACACCACCTAGACCAATCAACGAAGCATCACAATAAACCATAAATGGTTCATAAGGATTCGGCAAAATCAAAATCGGAGCTATCGTCAATCTCCTCTTCAGCTCATTAAAACTTTCCTCACACCGAATATCCCAAATGAACGCTTGCCCTTTACAAGTCAATTGGGTCAAAGGAAGTGCTACCTTAGAAAAACCTTCAATAAACCTTCGATAATAACCGGCCAAACCCAAAAAGCTTCAAATTTCAGTAACAGATCTTGGAGCCTCCCATTGTAGAACTGCTTCTACTTTAGATGGATCCACAGAAATACCATTACCTGAAATCACGTGTCCAAGAAAACTCACTTCCGACAACCAGAATTCGCACTTGGACAATATGGCAAAAAGCTTCCTTTCCTTCAAAACCTGCAAAACAATACGTAAATGTTCTGCATGCTCCTCCCGAGACTTAGAATAAATCAAGATGTCATCAATAAACACAACGACAAATCGATCCAAATGCTCGTGAAAAATACGATTCATGTATTCCATAAACACACCTGGCACATTAGAAACCCCGAACGGAATCACAGAATATTCATAATGACCGTATCGTGTCCTAAAAGCCGTCTTCTGAATATCTTCTTCCTTCACCCTAATCTGATGATACCCCGACCTCAAGTCAATCTTACTGAACACACAAGCACCAACTAACTGATCCATCAGATCATCAATCCTTGGAAGAGGATATTTATTCTTGATTGTCACCTTATTCAACTGGCGATAATCAATACACAACCGCATACTCCCGTATTTCTTTTTCACCAATAAAACTGGAGCACCCCAAGGAGAAACACTAGGTCTCACAAACCTCTTTTCCAACAACTCATTCAACTGTTTCTTTAACTCAACCAACTCAGACGCCGACATATGATAAGGTGCCATAGAAACAGGTCTAGTACCAGGAACTAGATCTATAGAAAACTCCACCTCTCTCTCTGGCAGCAAGTCTGAAATATCCTCAGGAAACACTTCCAGAAATTCACACACCACAGGAAATACATCAAGTGAGACTTGACTGTCCACAGTTAAAGATGCAAACAATCCAAACAACTGAGCTTCGTCCGCCAAAATTCTCTTCAACTCTTTGGTAGATAAGAAACTCGAGTCTTCGTCTTCCTCAAGAGAAGGAAACCTTACCAGCTTATGATAACAATCAATATGAACTCGATTGAATTGCAACCAATTCATACCCAGAACCACATCTAAACCCTCCAACGGAAAACACACCAAATCCATCTCAAAGTCTTTACCATAAATGGTCAAAGGACATCTTAGACAAACCAAGGAAGTAGTTACTGACCCCATTGCTGGAGTATCAATAACCATCTCACCACCCATCACAGACAACACAAGATTCAAACGTTTTGCGTACTCAGACGAAATAAACGAATGAGTCGCTCCAGTATCAATAATAGCAACTAAAGGCATACTATTAATAAAACAAGTACCTCTGATCAGACGATCTGCACTTGAAGTATGAGTCCCCGCTAAAGCAAATACCTTCCCACCAGACTGAGCCTGCTTCGGTTTCGGACACTTGGTACTAATATGACCAGGTTCCCCACAGTTGTAACATTTCACCACATTCTTCCTTGCACAATCAACTGCAACATGCCCTACACCTCCACAATTAGTACACTTCCTCACATCTTTCCTGCACTCAAACTGACGATGCCCCAACTCACCACATTTATAACACCTCATAGGACCATACATTCCTCCTCCACTTGACCTTTTCTCAAAATTTCCCTTTTGTTTACCCTTATCAGCTGGTGTCACATACGGACCACCACGGAACTGTTGCTTCCATTTTCTGTCACTTACACTTTTGTAGTGAGTAGCACGAGCCTTACTATCCTCCTCATAAATCCTACAACAATCCACCAAATCAGAAAACCTCTGAATCCTCTGATATCCAATCGCCTGCTTTATCTCAGGACCCAAGCCATTCTCATACTTAACACACTTTGAAAATTCAGCAGTCGCTTCAGCATAATGAGGATAAAACTGCACAAGTTCCACAAACTTAGCAGTATAATCAACTACAGACATATTACCTTGTTTCAGTTCCAGAAACTCAATTTCCTTCTTTCCTCTTACATCTTCAGGAAAATACCTTGTCAGAAACTCCATACTAAACACAGCCTAAGTAATCTCCTCCTCTGCAGCTTCCAACACACGACGAGTACTAACCCACCAATCATCAGCTTCTTCCAATAACATGTGAGTACCCAGTCCCACCTTCTGATCTTCAGCACAATCCATCACTCGGAAAATCCTTTCAATCTCTTTCAGCCAAGTCTGTGCACCATCTGGATCATATCTTCCTTTGAAGACAGGCGGTTTGTTCTTCCTGAACTCATCATTACCAGCAGCATTAGGTGCACCCTGCACAGCCCGAGCCATAGCTTGCATAGCAGCAGCCAAAGCAGCATCGTTCCTACCAGCCATATTCTGTTCATTTCCAATAACAGAAACTATGGTTAAACAAACAACTCACTCCACACGCCACACGGACCAAGACTGACACAAACTGACACGGACTGGCTCTGATACCACTTAATGTAACACCCCCAATCTATACCCCCAATCAGATAAAGCAGTAATAGAAAATTCAAAATTTCGTCAGAGTATATTTAAATTATCATGGCATAGACTGGGAGAATCACATTATATTGAAACAATACATACAACACCTGCTCATAAAGATATGCAACAGCGGGGGTAGCAATCAACAGAGGAACTCAGTTCCTTACACCCACATTTCAGAATTTAGAATAAAAGCGGAAAATCTAAAACTGAATAACATATATATATATATATATATCATGCAAAGTTTGTCATACATCAAGTTGTACATGCACAAGCCAAAAGATATATATACATAATACACGATAATCACAAACGGCCTCCCTAACTACCCGGTGTCACATATCAGAGCCGACCGACAAAAGAATGAAGACGCAAAGCTTCACAAAAATACCTCCAGCAACTCTAATCTGCAATGCCTCATAGAGCATTATAAAACAGCAGAAGGGTGAGAAAAACCACCATAATATAATTGCATACAATCATATATAACCCAGAAATACACATATATACGTTGCTCACCACAACTCACACCATAGTTCCAACACAATGCAACACAAGGTATAATTCATATTTCCATCACCAACACATATCCATATATCAATTCTATCCACAATTCCACACATAAAACAACCATAATGATTTATGCAATGCAAGAGACCGACACAACGACTCCATGCATATGCACATGTTGTACCAACTTCCATTGTTTCTCATCACTAGTTCACTCAGGAACTCTGCTGGAATCATCGCTCGTTACATCACTGTAACTCCCCGTCGGGCATACGATGTTCCCCGTCGCTCACACCCCACATGGGCACGCGACGTTTATGGATCGCTCACACCCCACACGGGCACACGACCCGATCGCTCACACCCTACATGGGCACACGATCGTCTATAATCATCGCTCACACCCCACATGGGCACACGACGTTATAGCGAATTCCCTCTGGAATCCAAACCGTCACTCAGGACGTCTCAACAATGCATATCATGATGCTTGGCACACAATGACTCATGACACTTAATATGCACACATATATGCATTCATCCACATCAACAAAATCACACTTTGCACTTATGCCCAAAACAATGCATTTAATTGCCACACGGCTACAAATCATCTTAACATCATCTAAACACATACATTTACATCATACAACAGCACCTTGCTTAATACATATCAATTACGCACAGTCATAACGACAAAAGTCGACAACCGACACTATTCCCAATTTTCCGACATAATTAAATCGGCTAACAATTTCCAAACCATCACAATAAGAAAGTACAGTTCAATAGCTACACAACGATACCAAGAATGTAAAAATCGGATAAACAGAACCCAAGTTACGAAAGAAAAGGAAAAATAATATTTTGAAAAGTCCCATTTTGCAATTGTGTTGTCCATACGCGTATTGCCCTGAGCCATACGCGTATGGGCAGAGACTCATTCCTCCCCAAGTTCACGTGTAAAAGTCCGTACGCGTAATGCCTAACCTCGTACGTGTATTGCCCTGAAATGTTACGCGTATAATATGCAAATGGGCAGATGGCCGAGCAAAATACCATCCCATACGCGTATTGGCCCCAAAACACGCCCACGATCCGCGTATTGCCAAGGTCCATATGCGTATGAACCTGCCCCATACACGTATGACCTGGAAAAACCAGAAAAATTTCTGCAGAACTTTGTTCTGCGTTTTCTTACCCAAATTCATCTAAATCTTCACCTACACTCAGAAAATTACCAATACATCGCATAGCCACATGTATCTATCATGTACCAACAAGAATGAACACTAAAAACATAATTTCCAACACCTTTAATCAATTTCTAATCAATTTGACACAATATGGGTTTTACTAAATATTTTCATTTCAATCCAACAAACACCACAAATACACATACATAATCATACACAATCATACAATAATTAAGTTTCGTACCCTTACCCGATTAAATCGATTCTAGGAGTTGATTTCTTTGATTTTCCAAGTTTTCTTACTATTTCTCTTCTTCTTCTCTTTTCTCCTCTTTTTCTTTCTTCTCCTTTTCTCTCTTCCTATTTCCCCTTCTATTCTAACTTAACAAAATATTGTGAAATGTCCAAAATACCCCCACACTCAAATATCTCACAAACGTTCCCAAAACCCGATAAAATATCATAACATCGAAAAATAATGTAATTTCGGATAAAAGTCGAAAATAAAATAAAATAATAATAAAATAATCAAACGACTCGATTAAATAAAACTCACACAAATTTGGGGCGTTACAATTTTCAAAACCACTATCGGGTTTTGAGGAGGGAGTGTGATCTGAAAAAACTACCACCACCATTGGATTCCTTATGAAATTCTGGTCCAGATGCATATAAATTTTGTCTCAAACCATTAAGAATTGAGAAAGTTATGACCTTCACGTTTCTGAGGCAAAACTTGCCAAAACTTGCCTTGGGCCAGGCCTAAAACCAAGTCATGCCTTGTATATTTGTTGTTTTGTTTCAAACAATGGATGTATCACCACTCCAGTGGTAAGGCGCGCGCCTTGTAACCTTGAGGTCTTGGGTTCAAACCCCACTCATGCCATTTTGTGTTTTTTCACATTTTGCCATTTTTTCCAATATTTTCATGGTTTATTAATTAATTGGAAAATTAATAACTCTTTCAATTTTAATTATTTTTTATTGGTTCTTTTTGAAAAAAATCACAAAAATGTTGAAATATTTTATTCCATAAAAAAATTGAATTTATATTATTTATTTAATATAATTAGTATTTTTGTGAATAAATTCATTTTTATTTATTTTTAAACATTTTAAAATGAATATTCATCTTGAAAAATCAAGACCAAATGAGTTTTAATATCTCTTGTGATTTATACCTCATTTTTCAAACCTTAAACAAAAATCACATGTGGTTTATTCAAACCTATTTGGTATTTTTCATTGATTTTCTTTAAATATTTACTTTTAAAGAATAAAATTAGGGTTTCTTTGATTTTCACTCAAACAAATCATTGTCAAACACTCATGGGCCTCTAATAGAGTGTAAGACCCAATCCTTTTTTGACAAAACCATTTTTGGGCCTCAGTGTATTGTATAAGTCCCGATACCGTCAAAAACAAACGGCGCGATCGTCGCCCTTTTGAAAAATAACCTTTTGGGCCTCTCCTCGAGCTATAAGACCCATTTAAAACTTTTTGGGCCTCTAATAGAGTGTAAGACCCAACCCCCCTTTTAACCAAAATCACTTTGGGCCTCAGATATTGTATAAGCCCCTCTGCGTTAAAAGAAAACCTCGGCGCGATCGCCATTTCAAACGAAAAAATCATCTGGGCCTACCCTCGTGTTATAAGCCCCACTCTTTTTCTTTAAAACTTTTTGGGCCTCTTGAGAGAGTGTAAGACCCATCCCTTTGTACAGAAAACTTGTTGGGCCTCAGTCACTTGTATAAGTCCCTCTGTACAAATTCAAACAGTGCGCTCACTGATAAAAACCTGGGCCTCTCCTTGAGCTGTAAGCCCCAAATCTTTCTTTTTCAAAACACTTTCTCCTTTGATTTTGAATATACTATTGTTTTCAATCTTTCTTTGTTGAACAACTAACCAAACAGCATGGAAGCTCTACAACCGAGTAAGTGTTTATACGCTTTCATTTACCGCTTTCATATACATATAACTGTATTGTGGGGTTGTTTCACTGTAAGTCTTCTTTCATAAACTCATATCAACTGTGTAATAATAGTATAGATATTTAGAGTTTTCCCGGCCACTACGTCTAGAACTAGGTGACACCGTTTCGTTTATTCGTAGAAATAGACAACTAGATCCCCAATAGGATCACCAGATACAGTCTTCTCTTCGGTTGTCCTCATTAGGAATTGTCAAGAAACTCTATTCCCAGAGATGAATGTATTCTCCGTGAATGGCATCTTTGAGTTTCTTCCAAATTCTCGAACTTTCCTGACTTGATCTATTCCTTGTGAATAGCTTGCCTTGAATTTCTCGGGGTTTGGGGACCCACGGGCTTCTTAAAAGCATCGGCCTCCTCTTGGGCATCGTACAAGGACCCACAGGCTTCCTAAAAGCAACCCTGCCTCCTCTTGGGCTTAGTACAAGGACCCGTCGGCTTCTTAGAAGTATTCACAACCTCCTCTTAGGCTTCGTATAATGATCTCTTCCTCCGGGAATGATAGCCTCCTCTTGGGCATCGTACAAGGACCCGTCGGCTTCTTAAAAGTTTCCAGCCTCCTCTTGGGCTTCATACAAACTGTCCCGACGACCTCCTAGAGGTATAGGAACAGAACTTAGTCATCTGCATAGAACAGTCCTTTCATAGAGTCTACTACTGTTTCTCAAAGCACAGTACAAAAGATGACACTCTAGACTTGGACAGTCTAATCTCCTTGAGTCTCAAAGACATTCTCAAGTGACCCCTTCGTTAAATAGGAAGAAAACCCGTAGACTCGGACAGTCCTAATACCCTTCGGATTTCCCATTTCCTTAAAGAACAGGAATAACCTGGATCCTCGAATCAAATCCCCGAGTACAGCATTGCTCATATAAGAACTGATTTTCTCTCTAATGGACCTGTCACTTAACTTAATAGTCGCCACAACCTCCTCTTAGGCTTTGTATAAAGATCCTTCTCCCGTGAAGTTAGCCTCTCTCTTGGGCTTTGTACAATGATTCTCCCCAGCGGAGTCAAAAGTCGTTTAGCCTCTCTCTCGGGCTTTGTACGAGACACATAAGAGACTCCCTCGTTGAGTCAATCACCTCTTTCGCCTCCATCTCGGGCTTTATACGAGATACAAAAAGGTTCTTATTGAGCCAAACAAACCTTCAGCCTCCATCTCGGACTTTGTACGAGATATAAAAAACTCTCTTGTTGAGTCAAATAGCCTCCATCTCGGGCTTTATATGAGATACCAAAAGATTCCCTCGTTGAGTCAAAACCTTTTAGCCTCTCTCTCGGGCTTTGTACGAGACACGTAATAGCCTTCTCTTAGGCTTTGTATAAGAAAACCACTGGTTGATCCAATTAACCTTTTAGCATCAAAGTTGTGCCTCGTTCACAGTACACAAACATCAACAACTCCTTCCCCTCCATCTAACTGCTGTAAGCGGCAAGCCTCTGGATCATCTACATCCATACCAATGTCCCTCTTTTAGTATGAGAAATTCCTAAGGAAAGATGGCATTACTCTACACTGAGTTAAAGTCTTCTCCTTCAGGTTGAAATCCCCTATAAAGGAAATTATGGCATTGCCGGATTCACACATCCCGGTTAAAGTAATTCTCCTTTATAAACAGTCGTAACAGACAGACCCCTCTTTAGAGATGACAAATTCTCTCTAAGGTCAACACTTTTAGCTTCACATCTTGGGCTTTAAACAAGATACAAATAGACCCTTCAGCTTCACATCTTGGGCTTTGAACAAGATATAAACCAGCTTTTCAGCTTTACGTCTTGGGCTTTGAACAAGACACCAAAACACCCATTTCCTCCCATAGAATAGGAGGAACTACGAACGCTCTGATTTCCCTGTTTCGGTAAACGGGAATACGTAGGCATAAGATTGAAAGAAAAATCTTAGCGAGCACACTAAATAAAAACCCAAAATCTTATACTTTCATATATATATCCGTCCTAACATCTCAACCGATAGCCTAAAGCACCCCTCATCAACAAAATAACCTAGGAGAAACCCCGAATCTTTGTAGCATCTGTAAACCAACAGTTTCAACTGTTTAACCTCAGTATGCAAGCAGGGTTAATTGGAGACATCTATTTCCCTTCCTTCATCAGCTTTAATAGGATAAAAAATGAATCGAGTTGTAGTACCAGAGCGATCGTGCTTCGCAACCACATCCAAAAATCACTCGCTACATGTTTTATCAGAGGCTTGTGGAAAAAAAGTCAAGATTGGTTTTGGGCTAAAAATAAAGATTTGTTATCCATGATCCATATCCATTCCCATTTTTGGTTATCCAATTTCTAAACCATTTTTTTTATCCACTTTTAATCCCTTTTGTCACCTTTCTAATACCCACTTTTTTTTTTTCAATATCCATAACCATTTCCAATTTTTATCCATTATTTTCATAGACCATGTCCATTTTCATATATCCACTTTCTAAAATACATTTCCATTTTCCATTCTTAAATGTCCATTTCTTTATTTTCAATTACTAAAACCCAAGTCCCTATATCAAATTCTATTTTTTTTACCAATTAAAAATATCAATCATCCAAAATTCATTTTTTTTCAATTATCCATTTCCAATATCTATTATATCCATAAATCCATATCCATTATCCAACTTCTAAAAAAGTTACATTTTCATTTCTATTAGCCAATATCCAAATATCCTTTTCAAATCCATTCAATCATTTTTATCCAATGTATCCAATTCACACTTCTAAATTCACATTCAGGTATTCACATCACAAAACAAATTATTCTTTTTTTTTCTTCAATCATATTTTTGTTTCTAACCATTACACAAAAGTCATCAATGTCAATTAGGCCCATTACATTTTTACTATAACAAAATTGAAGGAATGATAACTTCATAAAGCCTTCATTCCACACGGCCCACTTTTCATACCATGCCAAGCCGTGAAACAATATGCACAAGCCATTTCAAGCCGCAAAAAGAAAAGTCGGACGAGATCACAAAAGCTGCTACATCACGTTGCAAGCCATGTCAAAATGCAAAGCCTTGTTTAGTTGTACAAGCTGCAAGCAAATATCAACATGAGCTGACTAATCCACGTCACGAATTAAAACGCAAAACGCAGCAAACAATTCCAAAACGGCATACATTTCAAAACGCTGCAGATTGAAGAGCAAAACGGCGACGGGTTTAAAGCAAAACGCATCCAGTTTCAACACAAAACCTCACGCAAAAAGCATCAAATTGAAACGCAAAAACTCAAGAGCAAAACGGCAATCCAATTTCAACTTCAATTCCTCTCCAGTTCTATAAATAGAGACCACCACTCATTCATTTCTTCAAGCTTTGATAGCCCTCAAACCTCTGCCAAAATCACAACTCAAACCATTTTTCTTCACCAATTCAAATTTTCAACCGAAATTCTTTCTTCGTCCAAAATTCTCACCACTCCAAACAAAAAGAAAACTCATATAAATCAACAACAACACAACATCAATGACTTGCGAATCAAAGGAAGAAAAGAGAAGAAGATTCAATTTCACCTGAATTTGAAGGTAGTCACCGTTTCCGACGAGATTTTGTGATTTAATTTTGAATCCGTGGTTGAGTTTTGTTCGAAATTGATCGAACATTTAAGATCCTCATTAAATTTTAATCGCAACCGTGTAAAGATTTTATCCCGTCGCTACCGTGAGAGCTCCGCCGCGAACATCCATGGCTGTAGTGAATAGTGTCGGAGTTGTGAAGAAGATGAATTAATTTCCTTCTGATATTTCTTTTCCTTTTTAATGTAGCGTTTTTGTTTTTTTCCCTTTTAGTTTTTTTTTTCTTTTATTTTCTTTACTTTTTTTTTCTCTAAATATTGGTTTAAGGTCGTGTGGACTTTGGTACTGTACGCACCATCACCATTTCTTCTTAAAACCTCACTTTCTCTTTTATTTTCTTAAAAAATATATATAGTTTTTTTTTATTTCAAATTTTCTTTTAATTCTCCATCAATTTTTTTTAAAAATATTAATATTTTTTTCTTTGATTTTCTTTATAAAAAAAAAGATCTCTAAGAAAATATTTCAAAAAATATATATTTGGCTTTATTTCTTCTTTATCTTTTTTTTTATCTTGATTTTATTTTAGTTTTTGGATTTGTATTACACTTTTAAAGGCCTTATTTCTCTTTAAATTCATTGGACTTAGGGTGTAGATGAAGTTGGATAAATGTTCACTAATTCAAATCTATCTTTAAAGTGAATTATTTAATTCACTTTAGGTGCTTTGAGTTAATGATATGTTTAGCACTTTAATCCACCAAAATGAGTGAATGAACTTAAAGATTGAATTGTCTTGAATTTGTAATTCAATTTGGTTTCCTCTTTTCTTCATCTCTTTTCTTTTTGATCAATAAAAGTCAAAGATATTGGAATTCTTTTGTTGAATTTCGATCGAGACGAGATCGCTACCTTTTTTCTTTTCGTGCGGTAGCGCTTGCGGATGATGATCTATATATCATTATCTAGCGTACATTAGCACATAGAGTTATTGACCGGCCTCATTTGTAGGGTAATTACTCCGTAAATTACTCGCGATTGCTTAACATATCGCAATATTTGTCCCGTATCGGAAACCATCAAGAATAGTTGATTATTTGTCTTATGGTTCACAACTCATGAAACTTGTTGTTAGGAGGCTTTGGTCTTATCAATCCTCTAATGAGTTTCATCAACCTTGACCTAAGTGCAATTATTCAATTGTTATTGATCACTAACACTAACAACTAATCACTAACTTACTAACAATATTATTATATTAATTTTGTTTATGTTTCCTTCTCGCTCCCTATCTCTTTTATTTTTTATGCCTCATTATTATCATTTCATATCATGTTTATGCTTCCGCCTTTTTCTCTTTGTCCACTTGGACCAAAAACATTAATAAAGGCTTAAACCATAAAAAAACTTAATTCTCCTCATCTTGGACTATTGGTTATTATCCTATGCTTTGGATTGATCTCTTTATGGACCTCTTTTGAAGTAATTTTGGACTTATGGACCTAGAATTAGGACTTCTTATCCCTTTGCTTGGAGTATGGATTGAAGACTTGCCTTTATTTGGCCAATTTGCTTAAGGATGGAATTCTTTTAATATTGCTTTGAAGTGGCTCCATTTTGGTTAGATCCTTCTTTTCCCTAGCTTTTATTTCATGCACTAGGATAGTCACTTCTTCTCCTCCCCATTCTTAAATTTTCAAAATCTTCTCTCTTTTTCAAAACCTTCTTGTTTTCAACTTAAAACCGCTTTCATAATAAAACCTTGACTTTTGTCAAGTGACTTTTTAAACTTTCTTTTCTTTAATAAATGTCAATCCATCTTAATCATACTTTGACCATTTCAAAAAGGTATAAAAAAAATACAAAACTCATCCAAATTCTTTTGTGCTTTTATGCACCTTTTTTCTTTTAAACTTTTCAAAAAGAATTAGACATGAGTCATTTTTTTGATGAGATGTAAAACTCCTAACCTTGGTATTTTGTTGAAAGTATGGTCGTTTTCCACTTAGATGTTGAAGTGATTAGTCTTGTTGATGTTAATCCAAGCAAATCCTCCATCTTAATGTGATGCAAATGCCACTTTCCCATACCTTTGGGTAATTAGTTGAGTATTCTCTCTTGAGAATGACAGGTTGTCTTTTTCAAGATAAAATAAACCATAACCAATAATTTTTGTTCTTTGTACCACGAACTACGGGGTTTTGATCCTACATTGCACATCGTGGGTACGTAGGCATGAGGCGATAAGTCTCTCCAAACACAAAAATCTTAAAAAAATAATTCTCATCTCATCTCCTCAATCTCTTTACAAGCAAACCATTTTCAGACCAAAAGCATGAATACATCAAAGGGCTCCTATAGAGTACTATAGATGTATTGGGTGCGTAAAACCTTCCCTTTACACAACCAACCCCCCTTACCCATTCTCTGTTTGTTCTTGTTGTTTTAGAACTCTTTAGGTTTTGTTCGCTCTTTTTCCTTTCCCTTTGTGGATAAAATAAATGTGTGGTGGCGACTCTTGCTTATTTTTTAGTTAAGTTAATCAATAGCTTACACTCACAAATTTCCCCGCTACAGAAAAGTGGCGACTCTGCTGGGGACAGATTGACCTCTTTCTGGTCCATCCCTTGAGGGGTTTAGCCTACTTTGATTTATTTACTGCTTTTTGTCTGTTTTGTGCTGGCTGGATTTTCTGTTTGGTGGGCAGGGTGTTCTGAGAGATAAGCCCACTACCCAGGCTTGAGCATATATATAGGTATTAGAGTGGATAGTCGTGACGCTTGCGTGAGGGTGGCCACGTATTGTCGTTCATGAGACCCACAACCAGACGAGGTTCTATCAGGAGCTACCTGCTACTGTACGTTGGTACAGGCCAGTAGCTATTCTCTTGAGGAATTGTCGACTCTGGAGACCATTTCCCGAGGACTCAGTTGCGGCACTCCTCCCGAGATGTGATAGTGACAGACCATGTTCTGTGGCAAACCCATTGCACATTCTCGATCCGAGGACCCAATGCTGGGAACTCGCTATAGGATACCCCTTTTGAAAGAGAATCAGTGGAGGCACTCCTTAATTGGCGATAGTACTGTAGTTCACAATAACATTGATTCAATCAAGATTCAATGAAGAAAGGGGCTCTGGTGTATAGAGAGGACCTCACCGTTTAACAAGTAATCATAAAAACGATGGAACCCACCATTTCTTTGTTTATTTCTATTTTATTGACTACGGTTTTTGGCATATCTAGTATCAATAGAAGTTATTATTTAAAGTTTCAATACTTATACTTAGAAAAAATGAAAAAAGTCGTGGTTGGGAAGGTTATAGTAGCAAAAGCCATTGGAATTTTTATTTTATACATTGGAAGACCCCGAGGGATGAATGTACTATTGCTTCTCGACCTCAGTGCCAGAAGCTGAGGACCTTTCGTTTTGGAGAATCAGTTGAGGCCTCCTCGATTAATGATGATGCCAAACCAGAAATGGTGAACGTATCATCATTTCTCGACCTGAGAGCCCGGGATACTGAACATCCTAGTACCCACATGTGAGAATGGGCGGGTGTTTACAGGTTTGCAGGAAGCCCTGACCTTCAACGTTCCCGGTACTTCAAAGCGAACCTCTGTCGTCAGCAACAGTTATTCCGGATCTGTGGAAGTTTTGACCCCTTGTTTGCTGCATTCATATTGCATTGCATTTGCATCAAGCATCATTCTGCATTGTTTCTTGCCTTTCCCAGGTGTCTTATTTGCTTCCTTTTCTTGGTCTTCATTCAGCCAAGCTGTCGCACCAGTATAATACTCGGGCTAATCTGAAGAAGAAGATGGATCAGTTGCAGCAAGAGAACCGTGAGCTTCGTGAAGAAGTATCAACTCTGAAGGATGGTTTGGAAAGACTCACTGCTATGATGAAAGCTCTGGTGGCTGCTCAGAATCAGCCGCCACCACCTCCTCCTCCGCTTTCAACTCCTGTGCAAAGGACAGTCATTTCTGAGATTGTCTCTACGCCCATCTCTATGGCGCCTACTAGTGTTCCTCAATACTCCATGCCTCCTGGTTTCCCCTGGGGCATACCTCATAACTTTGTTCCTGAAGGTTATCAACCACCACCACATCCTGAAGTTCCAGTTGTTCCTACCGTTCAACTTGTGATGACTGTACCACCGCCTGTGGTTCACACTGTTCCTTTTGGTGAAGAGCAAATTTTCCATACTGCTCTAAGTGAGAATGCCAGCGCTTATGATAGAATGGAAGAAATTTAAGACCAGTTTGCTGAAATGCAAAAAGAGATCAAAGCTCTGAGAGGTAAAGAGTTGTTTGGAAAAAAGGCTCATGAGTTATGCTTGGTTCCGAACGTGAAGATCCCGCATAAGTTCAAGGCCCCTGACTTTGAAAAATATAAGGGTAATTCTTGTCCGTTGAGTCACTTGACTATGTATGCTTGTAAGATGTCAGCTCATAAGGATAATGATCAGCTTCTCATTCACTACTTTCAAGATAGTTTGTCCGGTGCAGCTTTGAAGTGGTATATAGGACTTGATAGTGCTCGAATTCGCACTTTCGAAGATTTGGGTGAGGCGTTTGTGAAGCAGTATAAATATAATGTGGATATGGCTCCCGATCATGACCAGCTTCGACCGATGGCTCAGAAGGATAAGGAGACATTTAAAGAGTACGCGCAGAGATTGCGCGAGATTGCTGCTCAGATCAACCCTCCTTTGGAAGAAAAGGAGATGACCAAGATTTTTCTGAAAACTCTGAGTCCTTTTTATTATGAGCGTATGATTGCTAGTGCCCCGAGTGATTTTACTGAGATGGTTAATATGGGGATGAGATTGGAAGAGGGTGTCCGTGAGGGACGTTTGTCGAAAGATGGCAATTCTGCTGGAAGTTCCAAAAAATATAGTGGAGGATTTGCCAAAAAGAAAGAAGGAGAGACCAATGTAGTTTCTCGAGAAAGGTATAGAAGACCTCACAATAGAAATAATCAGTGTCAGCAACATGTCACATCTGTCACTCCTGTTATCAGTTCAGCTCCTGTTGTTCAGGCACCTCCTGCTCAGCAACAACGTTCTAATCAGCCAAACAATCAACGGGGCCGTTTTCAGAAAGATTTTGATCCGATTCCAATGACCTACACGGAATTGCTTCCTTGTTTAATTAAGAAGAATCTTGTTCAGATCCGTCCACCATCTGCTGTTCCAAAAGATTTACCATGGTGGTATAAGCCTGAAGCTCATTGTGCTTTCCATCAGGGAGGAGCTGGGCATGACACTGAGAATTGTTATCCACTGAAGATGGAGGTACAGAGATTGGCTAGAAGTGGTATTCTGTCTTTCGAAGATTCCAACCCTAATGTGCAATCAAATCCGCTGCCTAATCACGGCAAGGCGTCTGTCAATATGGTTTATGGTTGCCCTGGCACATTCAAAATCTTTGATATTCGTTGGATCCGAAGATCTCTTGTGGAAATGCATGCAGTTTTGAGTGAATACCATGATATTGATCATAATTATGCAGCCTGTTGCATCTGTTCTGTGAATCCTCGTGGTTGTGTGATAGTGAAGAGGGATATTCAAAGGATGATGGACGAAAATTTGATTGAAGTCACTGCTAAGAGAGACGAATATCAGAACGAGGTGAATGCTATTGAGCCACACTTTAATATTCCTGAAAGAGTTGTTATCTCTTATGACAGTCGGAAGACAGCTGCTACACCTTTGGTCATTCGGTTGCCCAGACCAGTACCCTATGAATCTGACAAAGCTGTTCCGTATAAGTACAATGCTACCATGGTAGAATATGGTAAGGAAGTGTCCATTCCTTCTTTGTCTTCTGTGGTGAGCATCGCTGATGTGAGTAGGGTGACCCGGAGTGGTCGAGTTTTTGCTCCTGAGCCTCCAAAGATTGTGGAGAATGTTATTGCTGGCAAACGAACTCAAGAAGAGAGTCATGTTGATGTTTCTGGTCAGTCCAGTGGTTTGAAGGTTTTTGAGGATGAAGTATTGAAATTGATCAAGAAGAGTGATTACAGTGTTGTGGATCAACTCTTGCACACCCCGTCCAAGGTTTCAGTGTTGTCCTTACTGATGAATTCTGAAGCTCATAGGAAATCTTTGCAGAAGGTTTTGGAACAAGCATATGTTGAGCATGATGTGACTGTTAACCAGTTTGATGGCATTGTTGCCAACCTCACCGCATGTAATAATTTGAGTTTCTGTGATGAAGAGTTACCCGAGGAGGGGAGAAATCACAATTTGGCTTTACATATCTCCATGAACTGTCAAGAAGATGCGATTTCTAATGTGTTGGTTGATACTGGCTCTTCTTTGAATGTGTTGCCAAAATCTACTTTATCAAAGCTTGCTTACCAAGGTCCTCCCATGAGTTATAGTGGAGTTATTGTTAAAGCTTTTGATGGATCTCGAAAGACTGTGATTGGAGAGGTTGATCTTCCAATCAAAATAGGACCGTGCTTCTTCCAGATTACTTTTCAAGTAATGGATATCTGTCCTACTTATAGTTGTCTGCTTGGCCGACCCCAGATTCATGAGGTTGGGGCAGTGACTTCGACTCTTCATCAGAAGTTGAAATTTGTTAAGAATGATAAGTTGGTAATTATTGGAGGAGAGCAAGCAATGCTGGTTAGCCATCTTTCATCCTTTTCGTATGTTGATGCTGATGAAACTGTTGGAACTCCGTTCTAAGCTCTTTCTGTTGATGATAAAGCTGAGTTACCCATGTCTTCTTTGAAAGATGCTTTGAATGTGTTAGAAACTGGTCGGTCTGACGGTTGGGGCCGAGTCATTGATGTGGTTGATAACCTGGGAAAAACTGGTTTAAGCTTTACGCCTGGTACAGTCAGAAGATATTTGAAGTGTATTAATGAGACCTTTCGCAGCGTCGGATTCATCCACAAGGATCACTCTACTGCTGCCATCATTGAAGATGATGAAGAGGAAGAACTTCCCAATTTCGTGACACATGGACAGATCTGCCAGAATTGGATAGCTGTTGACGTTCCTACTATTGTTCATATTTCAAAGTAATTTGTTTTTGTTTCTTCCAAAAATCCTTTCACTCTGCCCAAGGTGAAAGTGAATTTGTGAGGGCTTTGTTTCAAATTTTTATCATCATCAATAAAATGTTATTTTGTTTATCCATATTATGTTTTCCCTTTTTGCTTTATTTCTGAAAAATGGTAACATAAAAAAACCAAAAAAATAATAATAATGTGATAATCATCTTTATCTGCATGATACTTGCACTTTTTGTTCATATTCTAAAATCAAACATAAATCATTGTGCAGATTGATTGTTAAACCCATTGAAAAGAATGATCCTATGCCCCCTCCCAACTTTGAGTTCCCTGTGTTTGGAGCTGAAGAAGAGGGTATTGAGGAGATTCCAGATGAAATTTCTCGGTTGCTTGAGCACGAGGAAAAGGCCATTCAGCCTCATGAAGAGCCGTTGGAATTGGTTAATTTGGGTTCAGAGGATGATATAAAAGAAGTCAAGATTGGGGCACTGCTTTAGTCAGATGTTAAGAAGAGGATTGTGGAGCTTCTTAGAGAATATGTTGATATGTTTGCTTGGTCTTATCAAGACATGACTGGTCTTGATATTGATATTGTGGAGCATAGATTGCCGTTGAAGCCTGAATGTCCACCTGTGAAGCAGAAATTGAGAAGAACTCATCCCGACATGGCTGTGAAGATCAAAGAGGAGGTTCAAAAGCAGATTGATGTTTGTAGTGAGCAATTTTGGACGCGGTTCTTAAGCGTTGGTCGTTCTCTGCGGTTTGAGCTTAAAACTATAGGTCGATTCATTTTTTATCCTATTGAATCTGATGAAGGAAGGGAAATAGATGTCTCCAATTAACTCTGCTTTGCATACTGAGTTTAAACAGCGGTCTGTTAGGTTACGGATGATATCAATGTGGGGGGCCTTTGTACTGGTTTTTGTCTAGACAGAAGGTTTCTGGCGGGGAACAAGGATTAGGATGTTAGGACTGATGTTTTTGAATTACTGCTTTTGATTGATGGAGATATGGGATTTGGTTTTTTTGTTTAGTGTGCTCGCTAAGATCTTTTCTTTCGATCTTATGCCTACGTATTCCCGTTTACCGAAACAGGGAAATCAGAGTGTTCGTAGTTCCTCCTATTCTATGGGAGGAAATGGTTGTTTTTGGTGTCTTGTTCAAAGCCCAAGACGTGAAGCGAAAGGTGATTTGTATCTTGATCAAAGCCCAAGATATGAAGCTGAAAGGTCTCAACTTTAGAGAGAATTTGTCATCTCTAAAGAGGGGGGTTGTATGTCACAACTGTTTATAAAGGAGAATTACTTTAACCGGGATATATGAATCCGGCAATGCCATAATTTCCTTTATAGGGGGTTTTAACCTGAAGAAGAAGACTTTAACTCAGTGTAGAGTAATACCATCTTTCCTTAGGAATTTCTCATGCTAAAAGAGGGACAGTGGCATGGATGTAGATGATCCAGAGGCTTGCCGCTTACAGCGATTAGATGAAAGGGAAGGAGTTGTTGATGTTTGTGTACTGTGAACGAGGCACAGCTTTGATACTAAAAGGTTAATTGGATTAACCAGTGGTTTTCTTATACAAAGCCTAAGAGGAGGCTAATTTGTGTCTCGTACAAAGCCCAAGAGAGAGGCTAAAAGGTTTTGACTCGACGATGGAATCTTTTGGTATCTCGTATAAAGCCCGAGATGGAGGCTATTTAACTCAACAAGAGAGTTTTTGTATCTCGTACGAAGCCCGAGATGGAGGCTGTTGTTTTGTTTGGCTCAATAAGAACCTTTTTGTATCTCGTATAAAGCCCGAGATGGAGGCGAAAGGGGTAATTGAATCAACGAGGGAGTCCCTTATGTATCTCGTACAAAGCCCGATAGAGAGGCTAAACGTTTGCTTCGCTGGGAAGAATCATTGTACAAAGCCCAAGAGGAGGCTATGGTGACTGTTTCAGTTGAGTGACAGGTCCAATATACTGATTTTAAAGAGAAAATCAGTTCTTATATGAGCAACACTGTATTCACGGATTTGACTCAGGGATCCGGGTTATTCCTGTTCTTTAATAAAGCGGGGAATCCGAAGGGTATTGAGACTGTCCGAGTCTGCGGGTTTTCTTCCTATTTAACGAAGGGGTCACTTGAGAATGTCTTTGAGACTCAAGAAGATTAGACTGTCCGTGTCTAGAGTTCCAATCTTTTGTTCTGTGCTTTGAGAAATAGTAGTAGACTCTATGAAAAGACTGTTCTATGCAAATGACTAAGTTCTGCTCCTATACCTTTAGAAGGTCGTCGGGACAATTTGTACGAAGCCCAAGAGGAGGTTGGAAACTTTTAAGAAGCCAACGGGTCCTTGTATTAAGCCCAAGAGGAGGCTATCATTCCCGGAGGAAGAGATCATTATACGAAGCCTAAGAGGAGGCTGTGAATACTTCTAAGAAGCTGTAAGGTCCTTGTATGAAGCCCAAGAGGAGGCGGGGTTGCTTTTAGGAAGCCTGTGGGTCCTTGTACGATGCCCAAGAGGAGGCCGATGCTTTTAGGAAGCCGATGGGTCCCCAAATCCCGAGAAATTCAAGGCAATGCTATTCACCGAGAATAGATCAAAGTCAGGAAAGTCCAAGAATTTGGAAGAAACTCAAATATGCCATTCACGGAGAATACATTCATCTTTGGGAGTAGAGTTTCTTGACGATTCCTAATGAGGACAGCCTGAGAGAAGACTGTATCTGGTGATCCTATTGGGGATCTAGTTGTCTATTTCTATGAATAAACCAAACGGCGTCACCTAGTTCTAGACGTAGTTGCCGGGGAAACTCGAAATATCTATACTATTATTACACAGTTGATATGAGTTTATGAAAGAAGACTTACAGTGAAACAGCCCCACAATACAGTTATATGTATATGAAAGTGGTAAATGAAAGCAATAACCACTTACTCGGTTGTAGAGCTTCCATGCTGTTTGGTTAGTTGTTCAACAAAGAAAGATTGAAAACAATAGTATATTCAAAATCAAAGGAGAAAGTGTTTTGAAAAAGAAAGATTTGGGGCTTACAGCTCAAGGAGATGCCCAAGGTTTTATCAGTGAGCGCACTGTTTGAATTTGTACAGAGGGACTTATACAAGTGATTGTGGCCCAAAATGTTTTTCTGTACAAAGGGATGGATCTTACACTCTCTCAAGAGGCCCAAAAAGTTTAAAGAAAAAGAGTGGGGCTTATAACACGAGGGTAGGCCCAGATAATTTTTTCGTTCAAAATGGCGATCGCGCCGAGGTTTTCTTTTAACGCAGAGGGACTTATACAATAAGGGAGGCCCAAATGATTTTGGTTAAAAGGGGGTTGGGTCTTACACTCTATTAGAGGCCCAAAAGTTTTGAATGGGTCTTATAGCTCAAGGAAAGGCCCAGGTTATTTTGAAAGGCGACGATCGCGCCGTTTGTTTTTGACGGTATCGGGACTTATACAATACACTGAGGCCCAAAAATGATTTGGTCAAGAAAGGATTGGGTCTTACACTCTATTAGAGGCCCAAAAGTTTTGAAAATGATTTATGAGGGTTGAATTAATCCAAAAACCCTAATTTGTTTTCAAAAATGTATTTAATTGAATAAAAATTCAATTAAAATGATCAAAATTGTTTAACATGTGAAAAACAAATTGTGATTTTGGATTAATACTTCAAAAATTAAGTATTGACCTACAAAATAATTAGAAAGCATTAAAAGTTGCAAAATCAATGTAGAAAAAATATTTAATATGTCAAAAACAATTAAAATATTAATTCTTTGCAAAAATATCAATTATATGAAATAAATAATATTTTTGGGATTTTTGATAAAATAAAATATTTTAACATTTTTGTGAGTTATTAAAAAAAGAATCAACTCAAAATCATTAAAACTCAGAGAGAAATTAATTTTTGAATCAATTAAATAAAATCACAAAATTCAAATATTTGAATTTATGAAAATGGCGCCAAGAACATGGACCAAGAACACGCGCGTTTTCTGCCTTGCCCAGATTTGCATTTTCTATCCAATCTCACTGAATACTTGATTATATCATGCAATCCACATATCATTATGCTCGTCTCAACCTCACGATCATGTCTATAACACTTAATTTCATTTAAATTAAACATATAACAAGAAATCATGAAAAATCCTCAAGAACCCTAATTTTTGCATGAAGGCTAGGATTTTTGATACACGATTCAAACAATGCAATTAATTGAGGGAAAACATTCCATGCATGATTATGAACATATGGCCAAATTATTGTGCGAGGAAATATGCATAGATTGAGAGATGACCAAGTATGTGCTTACCTCTAAGCCGTGACAGCAAGTGCAATGTGATTTTTGATTTGGAGGTGTTACATATGAGTGGTGATGATCTGAACAGCTTCCCTACACCCTATGGAGTGTGTTTGGATGGTTGGACTTGATTGAAATTGGCTGGATCACTTTGTGGTACCTCAGCTGTGCTTTGGTTAAAACCTTGAGCAACCAACTGGTGATTTTGTGAAATTGGTGTTTCAGAAGTGATCTAAGTGTTTGATCAGCTCATATGTGATGTATGTGAGGTGTGTGAGTGATTGGTTTGATTAGAAAAGCTCTCAAACTCAAAACCCGATAGTGACTTGCCTTAGAAGGCAAAATTGGAGTGAAAGAAGAGATTTTGAGGAAAGCATCTGTTTGATGGCTTTGGTGTACTTAAACTGATCACAATTGAGCTCTATTTATAGTAGAGCAAGTTTGTTTTGCAAGGAATAGTGAATGGCAGCTGGTAAGTAGGTTTGGCCAATGTTGGCAAATGAAAATCCAAGTCTCCTCTAGCCATTGACTAGAGGTTAGGGCACAGAGCTTTGGTTCCCTTGGTCTTGGATAAGTCTTGACTGATTTCAGATGAAAATGGCTCAGTCCATGCCACTTTGATGCTTCCATTGAATGCTTCAATCAAAATTTGGAGTCTTGTCCCTATTTTGGCCATTATAGGTTCAACATGCTATTTCTTGTTCCATGGACTTTGGAGGCTTGGCTCAGTGATTGTCCCCTTTAGATTCAATCCTCAGATGTGTCCAAGTGGATAGGAGCATTTGAATTTGGCTGATTTTGGCAAATCGAGCCAAAATGCAAAATCTGCCTTGCCTTTGACAGATTTCAGCAAGGCAACTTGACACTGTCATATCTCATGGTGTAAGTTGAATTTGGCAATGTTCTTGGCCATTTTGGAAAGCCTTTACATGATACAACAACTGTTTGAACAAGTTTGATTTTGATCTCTTCTAATTCCAAGTGAAAAATCCCTCTACATTTGGCAAAAAGTGAAGCAAAATCTGACTTAGTGAAATTTTCACTAAGTGTTGGAACAAAGTGTGATTTCTTGATTTTGATCACTCCATAACTCAAAATCCTTAATGAATTGGACTTAGGTCTAGTTGAAGTTTTTGTAGAGGGTAATGAGGGCTAAAAATCCATCTTTGGATGAGAAAAAATGGCCATGTGGTTTAGGAGTTATGGTCCTCCAAAGTTGGTGTATTAGTGGTACTTTTTCCATAACTTAGAAAAATTTCTAAGTTTTATGGTTACCCCTTTTACAAGTTATCCCACTTTTCTTGATTTTTCTTGATGAATGATGATTCAAATCATACATTAACATCATTTTAGGGTTAAAAATCCATTTTGGTGAAAAATCTCAAAAAGTCAAAGTTGACTTTTGTGCACAGTTGACTTTTTGTCAAATGAATTCCAAACTGTGCAATTCTTCAGGAAATCATGTCCTTGACATAAATCAAACTTGATGGACATGTTCCATGGGTGTCATAGGGTATATTGGGGCATGTCCTAGGGTTTGGGAGCATGTCCTGGTCAAAAGTCAAAGTTACAGTTGACTTTTCCCTTAAAACCCTAATTGTGGTGCAGATGAAATTGAGACTTGTTGCTCAAGCTTCTTGAATTAATCCATTGTTCCAAATGGATCAATATAGTTCATTAGAGACCCTCAATTCATGTCTTGAGGTATTGGCTCTTGATTTGCCCCAAAAGTCAACTTAGGGGTGAATTAGGTCAAGAAACCCTAATTCCTGATTTTTGATGTATGCATCCCCTGAGGTCAAGTTGACTTGATGGATGGGTCCATGAGGTTCCATGGAGTATATTAGGTTATGTTTTGGATCTTTGGCTTATGCCCAGATGAAACTTTCCATCTAGAGGCCCTGGTCGACCAAAACCCTAATTTGGTGACACTGTCAATCTTGAGACTTGATCCACCTAGAAGGGGGCAGCCTTGTGCTTAATCCTTGAAGTGGGAGTCCTTTTTGATCCATTGTGGATGTTTGAGAGGTCAGACAAGTTGAAGATCATGTTATTCCTTGATTGATCCTTTGTCTAAGGCTCTGAGAGGGCTTAAAACCCTAATTTTGATTGTAGTGAATGCTCAACAACCCTTGAGGCATTTGGTGAGGCATGATGGTTCATCCATATTGTGATGATGATTTGAACAATGATGGGAAATCTTAGTGGTCAAAATTTGGGGTATGACAGATGCCCCTATTTAATCTTCTTGGACCCGAAGGTGTGAATGACGAGGGTATTCGGGCATTCGGGGTGCAAGAGGATTAAATATCGGAATACCCAAAATTTTGATGGTTATGAATGGCGGGTCGCATCCATCTTCTTTTACTGAGCAATGATGCTTAGAAAAGGTAAACTTCCCCTCGATCCTGGTCTTCAGCCAAGGAACTGGTCTTAGTTGCGGAAACAAACTTCCCCTCGATCCTGGTTTCCTACCAAGGAACTGGTCTCAGTTTCTGATTTAAACTTCCCCTCGATCCTGGTTTCCTACCAAGGAACTGGTCTTAGTTTCTTTTGTCAATAAACTTTATTGACAAGGGACGCTATGCGTAGCGGCTATCCTTCAAACTTCTCGCCGAATTTTCCTGGGGAGATGCCATTTGAGTGGAAAAAGTTTTGATGTCAGACCTGCTGGGGAACCCAGTCGTCTGAGTTGTAGAGGTTCACAAACTTCTCTGTTGGAGACGCCATTTGTCGATTCTACTGGGGGAAAGCGAGTATCTTAAGAGACTGTTTCCACTTGGGGATCTTACATCATACTTTTCTCGGGATCTTCCCAGAGAAATGCCATATGATGGGGTCCAATTTTGAGGTGCCGATGACCTTTTCATCAGCGGATTTTTGGAGAAATACTGATGCACTGCCGAACCTTTGCTTAAGAGGCTTTCTCTGGGGATTTTCTTTAATCCGAGAAAGCAAGGATATCATCTTCAATGGCGAAGAGTGACATCTGCTGAAGGTTCTCTGGCCTTTCAGAGGTTCAAGTTATCAAAGTGGTCGAATGCCGACTCTGATCTAGAGATAAACGGGAGAGAGATTGCTTAGATGACCCACTTCCCAACGAGGAAAGGTCCGACAACTCGATTGAGAGGACTTTTATCACTAGGGGGTAAGACCGACTAGAGTGATAGCTGTGCAATATGAAATGTAAATGCAAATCAATAATGCATGATGTATGTATGTTTATGCTGACAAAACTTATGCGACATACAAACTGACAGGTGAACACGACTGGATACTCGACCATCGCGGGGCGTGTAGAAATATCATTGGTTCAAGATAGCAATTTCACCTTGCTTAGGAGAGATAGTCCCTGTTGGGAGCTACCGTTGGTCGGGCTTAGGAGGTAAGCACTCTGCCGAGGTGTGTCAGATGAAACAAGGTCTCTGACACAGTTGATCCCTTCATTCAGGCGTACTGGGTTAGAAGGAGCACTTTGATTATGTACTTTGAAGTTTGCTTTCTTCGGGAGAAGCGATTGATGTTCTTTCGATGCTTAACAGTCAAAAGAAATTGCCATCTTTAAAAAGCAGAAAAAGTTTTAACAAGTAAATTCATTTTTGTTTTATTTCAAGAATCGTTAATCATGTTAACAACGACGTTCTGTAAAGCTAAAACAAGCAAGAATTACAAACAAAAGCACAAGGCTCAAATTTTATTGATAAGATGGAGATCAGCCAAACGCGTGATTCCAAAGAGTATATACAAAGTTTGAAAATGGTAATTTATAGGGAAAAGGGCTACGTTGAAACATAACGACCACTATCCTTCTACCAATCTTGAATTCAGGGCATCCTAAGCTTCTGTCGAAGATGACCTTGACTGGAGTTTTCCTCCGATGGACGATGTAACTGCTGCTGCTGAGGGATTCGCCTCTGTTGAACATAGTTACTTGCCATTATCCCTAACTTTTGCCTGGATTGTACTATGATGTTTCCAATCCACCGGGATGATTTTTTTCATGTCTCTAACTTTTGCCTGGACCGCCCTTTCGGGTTTTCAATCCACTGAGACATTTTTTTTTTTTTTAGTTTAGGCAAAGTATTTCTTGACTACATCAACATTCGTGGGGTAGGCAAATTCCTCTCCTTCCATGGTTGCAAGTCTCAAGGCGCCACCTGAGAAAGCTTTCGTGACCACATAGGGGCCATCATAATTCGGAGTCCACTTGCCCCGGGAGTCAGTGAGAAATGATTGTATCTTCTTGAGAATGAGGTCTCCTTTTCTGAAGACACGAGGTCGAACCTTTTTGTCGAATGCCCTCTTTATTTTCTGTTGATACAACTGACCGTGGCATAGTGTCGTTATTCTCTTTTCTTCGATCAGATTCAGTTCGTCATGTCGACTTTGACACCATTCAGCTTCGGTGAGCTTAACTTCCATCAATACTCAGATTGACGGGATCTCTACTTCTATGGGAAGCACTGCCTCCATGCCATACACTAGAGAGAAAGGGGTTGCCCCTGTTGAAGTACGAACAGATGTGCGATAACCGTGAAGAGCAAAGGGTAGCATCTCGTGCCAATCTTTGTAGGTTACAACCATCTTTTGAACAATCTTCTTGATGTTCTTGTTAGCCGCTTCTACCGCCCCGTTCATCTTGGGTCGGTAGGGAGATGAGTTATGATGTTCAATCTTGAACTCTGCGCACAACTCCTTCATCATCTTATTGTTCAAGTTAGATCCATTATCAGTAATGATCTCACTTGGAACACCATAACGGCAGATGATATTGTTTTTGATAAATCGGACTACCACTTGTCGGGTTACATTAGCGAATGACGCTGCTTCGACCCACTTGGTGAAGTAGTCAATAGCTAAAAGGATGAACCGATGTTCGTTCGAAGCCTTAGGTTCAATCATGCCAATCATGTCGATTCCCCATATGGAAAAAGGCCATGGGGAAGAAAGAACTTTGAGATGTGATGGCGGTACATGAATTTTGTCGGAGTATATCTGACACTTGTGACACCTCCTCATGTACTTGTAGCAGTCAGATTCCATTGTCAACCAATAGTACCCTGCTTTGAGAATTTTTCTCGCCATTGTGTGTCCGTTGGCATGAGTACCAAAGGACCCTTCGTGAATTTCTTTCATAAGCATGTCTGCTTCTGGTCTATCGACGCATCGGAGCAAGACCATGTCAAAATTTCTCTTATAGAGAGTGCCACCGCTTAGGAAGAAGTTTCCAGCCAATCTTCTGAGGGTTTTCCTGTCTTTTCTGAGTGCCCCAGATGGGTACTCTTGTTTCTGAAGGAAGCATTTGATATCGTGATACCAAGGTCTGTCATTTATGACTGCTTCAATCGTGAAGACGTAAGCGGGTTGTTCAAGGCGCATTATGTCGATCTTAGGTATGTCATTCCATTGACCTACACTAATCATGGAAGAGAGAGTGGCTAATGCATCAGCCATGTGATTCTCTTCACGAGGGATATGATGAAACTCGACTCTATTGAAGAAAGGTAGCAACCTTCTTGCGTAGTCTTTGTAAGGAATCAGTCCTGATTGGTATGTGTTCCAATCTCCTTTTATCTGATTGATGACCAGGGCTAAGTTGCCATATACATCCAAGTGTTTGATCCTTAAGTCGATCGCTTCTTCGAGACCCATAATACAAGCTTCGTATTCGGCCTCGTTGTTCGTACACTTGAACGTGAGTCTAGCAGTGAAAGGAATGTGGGTACCCTGAGGGGTAACAATGATTGCCCCAATTCCGTTTCCATAATGATTAACTGCTCCGTCAAAGATAAGTCCCCATTGGGAACCTGGTTCTGGCCCTTCATTGGGTAACGGTTCATCGCAATCTTTCATTTTAAGATACATGACATCTTCGTCTGGGAAGTCAAACCCGATTGATTCTTGATCGTCAATCGGTTGATGAGCCAAATGATCGGCTAAAATACTTCTCTTAATGGCTTTTTGAGCGTGGTACTCTATGTCATATTCTGATAACAACATCTGCCAACGGGCAATTCTTCCCGTAAGAGAAGGTTTTTCGAAGACATACTTGATTGAGTCCATTTCTGAGATCAACCAAGTAGTGTGACGAATCATGTACTGGCGAAGACGTTTGGCTGCCCAAGCCAAAGCGCAACAAGTTTTCTCAAGCATCGTGTACTGAGTCTCGCAGTCGGTGAATTTCTTGCTCAAATAGTAGATGGCAGACTCTTTTCTTTTAGTTTCGTCTTGTTGGCCAAGTACACATCCCATTGAGTCCTCTAGGACTGTGAGGTAAATGATCAGTGGTCTCCCTTCCACTGGAGGTGATAGAATCGGAGGATTCAACAGATATTTCTTAATACTATCGAAGGCAGTTTGGCAATCTTCTGACCAAACGCAATCCTGGTTCTTTTTCAGTAATTTGAAAATCGGCGCGCATGTCACGGTCATAAGGAATATGAATCTGGAGATGTAGTTTAAACGTCCCAAGAATCCTCTGACTTGTTTTTCAGTTTTCGGAGAAGGCATTTCTTGAATGGCCTTGACCTTGTCAGGATCAACCTCAATTCCTTTCTGGCTGACGATGAACCCTAGTAGTTTCCCTGAACGGACACCGAAGGTGCACTTGTTGGGATTCAAGCGGAGCTTGAATTTTCTCAAACGTTCGAACAATTTTAACAGATGTTCAACGTGCTCACTCTCTGTTTTTAATTTTGCAATCATATCATCGACATATACCTCGATTTCCTTATGTATCATGTCATGAAACAGAGTAGTCATGGCCCTTTGATAGGTTGCCCCGGCTTTCTTCAAACCGAACGGCATTACCTTGTAACAAAAGGTACCCCATGGGGTAATGAACGAAGTTTTCTCCATGTCTTTCGGCACCATTTTGATCTGGTTATAGCCCGAGAATCCATCCATGAAGGAGAAAACTTTGAACTTTGTTGTACTGTCAACCAGCATGTCAATGTGTGGTAAAGGAAAGTCGTCCTTTAGACTTGCCTTGTTCAGATCTCGGTAGTCGACACACATTCTGACCTTTCCGTCCTTTTTAGGAACGGGTACGATGTTGGCTAACCATTGAGGATATTCAGCTGTAGCGAGGAAACCCGCGTCGATCTGTTTCTGTACCTCCTCTTTGATTTTGATGGCCATGTTCGGGTGAGTGCGTCTCAACCTTTGCTTTACTGGCGGACATTCCGATCTTAACGGTAAGTGATGTTCCACGATGCTGGTATCCAACCCTGGCATATCCTGATAAGACCAAGAGAATACATCGGAAAATTCTCTGAGAAGCTTTATCAAACTCTCTCTGGTAGTTGGACTGAGCAGTGCCCCGATCCTGATTTCTTTTCTCTCTTGCTCTGAACCCAAGTTTACCGTTTCCAACGGCTCTTTGTGAGGTTCAATGGACTTTTCCTCTTGTCTGAGTATTCGAGAGATCTCTTCTGGAATTTTGTCGTCATTTTCTTCTTCAGCCTCGAATACCGGGAACTCAAAGTTGGGAGAAGGCATCGGATCGTATGTTTCAACTGGGTTTAAAACAAGCAATCTGCATGACGTGACGATTCGTGTTTAGAAGAGGTAGAGAAAAATGCAAGTATGTGCAGTGTATTTATTTTACTGCTTGTTTTTATTTTTAATTGTATTTTAGGATTACCATTTTCTTTGAAAAAGCAAAAAGATAAAACAGCAATAAATGCGGAAATTACAGAACGACGTTATTTTATTAATGAACAAGTCGATTCTTGAAACTACAGCCCTATAAAACAAAACTTTGTCGCTTTGGGCGAAGTGAAGAGGGATATTTACAGGAAGCGAGCCCTATCAAAACATCTGTTCCACCTGGGCAGGGTGAAAGGTTAAAGATGGCAATTACTTTACTGATGAACGACCTTCGGAACCTCGACAGCAACCCATTGGCGGCGAACTCCTTGGTGAATCACAAAGTCTGGCACCTTCCTTGATTTGTCTTCAGAAATGACACTGATTTCTGGTGGAGCAGGATCATTGGAATCTGTCTCCCAGGCAGAATTATCGTAGGAGAATTCCTCTGTTACATTTTGCAGAGTATTTGTGCTCTCAGCTGTATTTCCCCATCCAGTAGGCTGGATGTCTTCGAGCCTGATACGAGAGCTTTCGGGAGCGGTGTACTTGACCATATAGTCGTACTTTCCACTTGGTTCTCCCAGAGTGTCCCAAACTTCTTTGGAACTGAAGGAGTCATCTCTCTCGATGACGTTGACCTCGGGAAAAGCATAGTTGATGAATTCAAGTCCTGCAAATGTTACGAATTCATCTTCCTGTTGAGTAGTTTTTGAATGACCTGAGTGTTGATCCCATGGCATGGTGGGGACACAGGTATTCCGTTCAATGACGGTCAGCTGAGCTTCATTACTCGGCTGACTTTCTTGCCCCAAGCTTCCTGGGTAAGGTTGCCACATTGGCAGACCATCCATTGGGCCATAGTAGGTGTAGTCAAAATTGTCTTTCATCAGAGTGTCTTCCTCTAATGAATTTGGCGGAGCGCGGCATCCTTCCGGATCACAATCCCCGTAGATCATTTCAACATCTGATCTTGGTATAAATCTCGGACTTTCTATAGGAAAATAAAAAGGCGTAGGCACCTCTTCCTGAGACATATAATCGTCCTTGTTAAGGTAGGACTTCTATTCTTCATTTGTGTCAGAGGGATCTTCCTCATTGATAGCATGAACTGTCTGAGACACTGGGTGAAGGAAACCTCCACTGTGGAAGAAATTTTGAAGGGGATGAAGACTTTCATCGCTGGCAGCTGTCTGGGTACAGGTTGCAGAAAAACCAAGACCCTTCTTTGTTTTATTGTCAATAGGAATGACAAGCTGTCCCCATCCTGTCGTATCGGTACTCTCGACCGCTTTAATAGCATCTTTGTATGAGGAAATCGAGGTTCCTCCTCTGAACTGATTGTTCTCGCTTACTGACAGTGCTTGGAACTACGTTCCAATAACCTCCTCGGGCTCTACACTAGCAGACGATGACAAGTTACTCACAAGCAAGGCTTGTTCCCCACAAACCGTGACAAGTTGATCGTTCTTAACGAACTTTAGCTTTTGGTGAAGGGTCGAAGTGACCGCTCCAGCCTGATGTATCCAAGGTCTTCCTAATAAACAACTATATGTTGCCCGGATGTCCATGACCTGGAAAGTGACTTGGAAAGTGTGAGGACCAATAGTTATGGGAAGGTCAACTTCACCGATAACCGTTTTTTTGGATCCGTTGAATGCTTTGACGACAACCTCGCTGACTCTCATCGGAGGGCCCTTGAATGATAATTGCATCAAAGTGGACTTCGGCATAACATTCAGGGCTGACCCTGTGTCTACCAGTACACTGGCTAAAGCATCGTCCTAGCAGTTAACTGTAATGTTGAGCACCATGTTATGACGGCGACCCTCTTCGGGTAATTCCTCATCACTAAATCCCAAATTATTGCAGGAAGTGATGTTAGAGACAATGCTATCGAACTGTCTAATTGTTACATCCTGTTTCATAAAGGCTTGCTCCAAGACTTTCTGTAGAGCCTCCCTGTGGGCTTCTGAACTGAGTAATAGTGATAATACCGAGATCTTTGAAGGAGTCTGTAACAGCTGACCAACAATGTTATATTCACTCCTTTGGATGAGCTTCAGCATCTCATCATTATTTTTCGAAAGGTCGGGATTACTGGATTGACCGACTGGGGGATCGGGAGCTTCTGTCTGAAGTTCCTTTTCCTTGTTAAGTTCTCCAACTCCTCGGTTGAAGATTCGACCGCTCCGTGTTACACGACTGATGTCTGCAATGTTCACAATGGAGGGTAATGGAATTTCCTTTCCATTTTCAACTGTCGTTGCACCGTATTTGTAAGGGATCGCCTTAACTGATTCATACGGTAGCGATCCTAGTAGATAGATGACCACAGGAGCCTTCTGATTTTTCTGACCATCATAAGTAATCTCGATTCGTTCCCGGTTGGGAACTTTAGATTCGTCAAGTAGAGGGATAATGGCGAAAACATCCCTGGTCCTGTGATGACCAGAGATCGTGATAACATCCTCAACTTGCTCGGCAAGGTAGTTCGACGACCAGTTGATAGGTCCAGAACTCGGATATGGGCGAATTTCTCCACGATCCACCTGATCCTGAAGAGCTGCTCTCACAAGGTAACACCCTTGGTTACTTTCCGAACAGACGCTACAACTGTCATAGTTGTGTGGTGGCACCTGGCCACGCCGACTTTGAATACAATGTAACCTCACTAGGTTAGCTTCCACTGATCGGACATCCTGACTCTGACGCCAAGTGGGGTTTCTATTATTGATACTAATCTGCTGAGTATCTTCATCCATGTAGATTGGCATCCACCAGTGATTTAACAAGTGCTGAAGTGCCTCCTAGACAAGGGTACAACCTCGATCGTTTTCGCAACCTGCCTTACAGCTTTGATAGTCATGTGATATTAAGAATCCGAGTCGGACCTGCTCAGCATGTAACTCTACCAGGTTGGTATTCATCATGCGAATATCGAAGATCTGAACCATGTTGATCTGATAGGAGCTCCTATCATGGTAGTCTTGGATCCATCCAAGATCCATCTGACGCTGGAGGGCCTCTTGTATGAAAGAGCATCCCTGTTTATTTACCGAGCAAATCAGACAAGAATTGTAATCGTGCCGCGGCAGATTATGATATTGGCTTTGCCTTGAGTGCATCGCCACCAAGTTGACATTCATTGCACGGATGTCGTGGTTCTGAATGACGTTAGAATTCGTGTAGACCATGTTAACTCCACGAACTCGGTGTTCCTGGATCCATCCGAGATCCATTTGTTCCTGTAGAGCTGCTTGCACTACAGAACATCCTTGATTGTCTTCAGAGCAGATATCACACTGATGATAATTATGAGGTGGCACATGGCCATATCCACTCTGTCTACAATGCATCTTGACCAGATTGGTCTTTAACAAGAGTACATCGTAAATTTGATAGACATTGTTAGTCTCTCCTTTTATCAAATTGACTGCAGCCTTCTCGTGTTGAGGTAGCGGATTCGTGAGAACATTAGGATTTGTATCCTTGAAGGATAAGACCCCGCTCCTAACAAGTTTTTGCACGTCAGACTTGAAATTGAGACAAGTCTCAATGTTATGCCCTGATCCTCCTTGGTGGTAAGGGCAAGTTTGATCCACCTTAAACCAAAAAGGCGGATTTTCCGGTACTGTAAGAGGAGATTTAGTCTGAATGTGCCCCTTAGCCAGTAGTAACGGAAACAGTTCTGCATACGTCACGGGTATAGGATCAAATCCTGGTGGCCGTGTTGTACGGTTGTTGTTATATGGAGGACGAGCCTGCTGAAGAGGCTGTTGTGTCCTTTGCTGGTCAGGTTGGCTCTACGCAACCTGAGGTTGATACGTAGGAATAGACGCAGGGTTGATAGCAGGAGTCACATCTGCTACCGGTTGATAACGTCGTCTTTGCTTTCCGAGAGAGATATTCCCAATATCTTGCTCTTTTTTCTTAGGGAGAGCACTACCATATTTTTTAGTACCGCTTGTCAATCCAGTGTCTTTTACCAAACGTCCTTCTCGGACGGCTTCCTCAAGACGTACGCCCATGCCGACCATTTCGGTGAAATCACTGGGCGCACTGGCAACCATTCGGTCATAGTAAAATGAGCTTAAGGTCTTTAAGAAGATCTTTGTCATCTCTTTTTCCACAAGAGGTGGACAAATTTGAGCGGCAATTTCACGCCACCTTTGAGCATACTCCTTAAAGGTTTCCTTGTCCTTTTGCGACATCGATCTGAGTTGATCTTTGTCGGGTGCCATGTCCAAATTGTATTTGTATTGTTGGACGAAAGCAGTACCAAGATCTCTAAATGTACTGATCGTAGTACGGTTTAAACCCATGTACCATTTAAGTGCGGCACCGGTTAAACTATCCTGGAAGTAGTGAATCAGTATGTCCTGATTCTCCGTCTGAGCTGACATCCGCCGAGCGTACATCACCAGATGGCTTTGAGGGCAAGAGTTACCCTTGTACTTTTCAAAGTCGGGCACTTGGAACTTGTGCGGGACTTTCACATTTGGGACCAAGCAGAGATCTACGGCGTCCTTTCCAAATAGATCCTGACCACGAATGGCCTGCAGTTCCTTCTGCATTTCCAAGAATTGCTCATGGAGTTCATCCATTCTATCGAACATAGTTTCCTTCTTACCAGAAGGTGTCTGTGGAATCTGTCCTTCCGGGACAGTGTGCACCACAGGGGGTGGTACCGTGACTATGGCAGTGAGTCTTGGCGTCTCCCGAAGTTTGTAACCTTCAGGAGTCTTCAGTATGCCTCTAGCATCTTCGCTTTCCCGAAGTTTGTAACCTTCAGGCCCAACGGCTTCTGTTGTGATTCCCTGATCTTCAGTGATCGGCGGAACATATCCTTCCGGGATATAGTTAACAGGCATGCCCCAAGGAAGATCTTTCGGTATCTGATACCTAGGATCATACCTCTCCACTACGGGCGTTGAGGTGATCTCCGAGATCACAGTTCGTTGTAGCTGAGCTTCTGCCATGGCTTGCATGTCGTTACGAAGCTTTCTCATATCCTCTCTCAGAGCGTCGATCTCTTCTTTCAACTCTCTATTTTCTTCCTCAAGATCATCCATCCTTTTCTGACGATTAGCCCGAGTATTATACGAATGAGACAGTTTGACTCTAAAATCGAGACACAAACGTGAGATTCGTAGGTAAGAAGAATACGCGATGTGAGAATGATGAATGCAATGATTTATATTAATTGTTTTTTTTTTGTTTAATCAAAATAAACTTCAACAATTAGATTGCAAATATCAAACGGTGGGGAAACCCCTTTTTATTGAAATTCAAAGGATTACAGAAGTGGAAATACAGTAGATTATAAAGTGCAGAAACAGAAACCTAAACTAATGGGTCCTGAGTTCTCTCTGAAGAGAAATCAGGTGCTGATTCTGGTATCTTCCTTTTCTTTGACCGGGGCTCTTGGGCCGTTGTCGGGTTGTCATTCCTTTGCCAAGTGGAAGGAGCGAGCAAATTCCTTTGGTCATCTTGATTATCTACAGCATGTTGCTCCAAAATTTCAATCAGAGCATCTTTTTCTTTCAATAATTGCTGTATTTTGATGCACTCTATGTCGAGGGTGCGGTACTTGTTCTTCCAAGACCTTCTCTCCTTTTGAATTTTGTTGAGAGTAACCTGAAGCTTTTCAGTTTCCGTCATGAAGTACATGACAGATTCCCTCGGCGGAAGAATTCCGTAACGAGGATAAGGCATCTTTAGCTTGAGAGCTCTAGTTTGTACCCAATGGAGGTAAGGCTCCACCGAGACACATTCTGGTTTTCCCAGAGACTCTCGTCCTTTCTTATGAACATGCTTCCAAGCGTGCACTATTTCCATCTTCAGTGCTCTGTCATTTTCTCCTTCCTTGAAGAAAAGACCTTCCAGATGAACACCCAGTGGGATGTGTCTCATCGGGTATCCAAATTAACGGCAAACTAATACCGGATGGTAGTTGATTCCTCCTTTAGTTCCTATAAGGGGTACGTTGGGGAAGTTTCCACAACGGTCAATGATCCTGATTCCCTCATAAATCCTATTACACCAATCTATATCAGAGTTGGTAAGAGACATGATCTTCTGCGACCAACGTAAGGCACTCTTGCAATCCCAAAAAGCAGCAGACTTGGGCAAGTGAGAGATAAACCATTTGTAAAGCAGAGGTACACAGCATGTGATCTCCCCTCCGCTGTACAAATTTCCCAAGTGTACAGAATGATACGTATCTGCGAGCAAAGTCGGCACAGGATTTCCAATGAGAAAAACCTTAATGGAGTTAATATCGACGAAGTTATTGATGTTAGGAAACAAAAATAACCCGTAGGTGAGCAAGACAAAGATGCTTTCAAAAGCAGTCACGTTTCCTATACCGGCGAAGTACAGGGCTTTCTTTGTCAAGAACTGGGCTGGCAAACCTTGGATGTCACCCTTAGTGGTTAGGTGAGTCCTGACCTCAGACTCGTCCAAATGAATTGCTCTTGCAATGGTCTGATTCTTTGGAATTTCTTCCAGTCCAAAAAATGGAGCTCGATCTGTAATGTGTAGATCGATCAGGTGAGAATACTCCTCCAGGGTTGGTGCGAGCTGGTAATCCGGGAATGTGAAACAGTGATAAACCGGATCATAAAACTGAACGAGCGCATCCATGATTCCCTCAATCACATGGACTCTTAATAGTGGTAGCAAACCTCCGTGCTTGGCTCTGAAAGCCTCAGGGTTAGTGATCATCCTTGCTAACCTTCTCAAATCCTCTAGTTTTGGAACCTTGAAGGTATACTGGTGAGTTCTCCTTCTACCGAAATCCATTAATGCAATCTTTTTCTCTGATATTTGCAATCACAGTCTTAGTTTAATTTGAAAAACAGAGAGACTAGAAGAGAAGATTTTTTTTTGAATGTTTTAATGTTTTTATGAAATGAATGCATGAATGCAGCACACAAAAACATAGAAAAAACATGGGGTCAAAGGCTCGTTGTCATGAAGTCAAGGCTCTACCCATCCCCAAAGGTTTATACTAGGGTGATTTTTGTACCTGTACTCATTATCATCAGCTCCTCCCAGGAAAGCAAAACAACAAGCGGATCGCCAGCGAGTCGTAGTGCAATCTTAGAGTAAGTGTCATTCACCGAGAATAGATCACCAACCTCAAATGAGGGTAGTATCGCGTAACAACTATTTCCGATAGTTTCCGCACTACGAAAGGGTTTGGCTCCTCAGCTTCTCAGACTTAACAACCGGCCCATTGTCTAGGTGAGAGAATGGGTTACGTTGGTCAGCCTCCACTGAGGTTGATGGTCGACCCCGTCGCCATCACTTATCTTAGGTGTATACTCATTCTTTCCACATACGGCATCACCCGCATTCCCATTAGTAGAAAAATAAACATGTATAGCAATTAGGAAAAGCAGTATATATATTTGTCCTAATCATCCTAGACCTATGAGGCTAAGAATCCTAAGTTCCTGACAGAAAATGGGTTCCCCGGCAGAAGCCCCAGTCTGTGGTATTCACACAAAAAGGAAGACCGTGCCTAGACCTAACTTTGACAGGCCCCACGGTGGGCGCCATTTTTCTGTAGCTAGCAATTTTGGACGCGGTTCTTAAGCGTTGGTCGCTCTCTGCGGTTTGAGCTTAAAACTATAGGTCGATTCATTTTTTATCCTATTGAAGCTGATGAAGGAAGGGAAATAGATGTCTCCAATTAACCCTGCTTTGCATACTGAGTTTAAATAGCGGTCTGTTAGGTTACGGATGCTATCAATGTGGGGGGCCTTTGTACTGGTTATTTGTATTTTCGCCAATACTGGTTTTTATCTAGACAAAAGGTTTCTGGCGGGGAACAAGGATTAGGATGTTAGGACTGATGTTTTTGAATTACTGCTTTTGATTGATGGAGATATGGGATTTGGTTTTTTTGTTTAGTGTGCTCGCTAAGATCTTTTCTTTCGATCTTATGCCTACGTATTCCCGTTTACCGAAACAGGGAAATCAGAGCGTTCGTAGTTCCTCCTATTCTATGGGAGGAAATGGTTGTTTTTGGTGTCTTGTTCAAAGCCCAAGACGTGAAGCGAAAGGTGATTTGTATCTTGATCAAAGCCCAAGATATGAAGCTGAAAGGTCTCAACTTTAGAGAGAATTTGTCATCTCTAAAGAGGGGGGTTATATGTCACAACTGTTTATAAAGGAGAATTACTTTAACCGGGATATGTGAATCCGGCAATGCCATAATTTCCTTTATAGGGGGTTTTAACCTGAAGGAGAAGACTTTAACTCAGTGTAGAGTAATGCCATCTTTCCTTAGGAATTTCTCATGCTAAAAGAGGGACAGTGGCATGGATGTAGATGATCCAGAGGCTTGCCGCTTACAGCGATTAGATGAAAGGGAAGGAGTTGTTGATGTTTGTGTACTGTGAACGAGGCACAGCTTTGATGCTAAAAGGTTAATTAGATTAACCAGTGGTTTTCTTATACAAAGCCTAAGAGGAGGCTAATATGTGTCTCGTACAAAGCCCAAGAGAGAGGCTAAAAGGTTTTGACTCGACGATGGAATCTTTTGGTATCTCGTATAAAGCCCGAGATGGAGGCTATTTGACTCAACAAGAGAGTTTTTGTATCTCGTACGAAGCCCGAGATGGAGGCTGTTGTTTTGTTTGGCTCAATAAGAACCTTTTTGTATCTCGTATAAAGCCCGATATGGAGGCGAAATGGGTAATTGACTCAACGAGGGAGTCCCTTATGTGTCTCGTACAAAGCCCTAGAGAGAGGCTAAACGTTTGCTTCACTAGGAAGAATCATTGTACAAAGCCCAAGAGGAGGCTATGGTGACTGTTTCAGTTGAGTGACAGGTCCAATATACTGATTTTAAAGAGAAAATCAGTTCTTATATGAGCAACACTGTATTCAGGGATTTGACTCAGGGATCCGGGTTATTCCTGTTCTTTAAGAAAGCGGGGAATCCGAAGGGTATTGAGACTGTCCGAGTCTGCGGGTTTTCTTCCTATTTAACGAAGGGGTCACTTGAGAATGTCTTTGAGACTCAAGAAGATTAGACTGTCCGTGTCTAGAGTTCCAATCTTTTGTTCTGTGCTTTGAGAAATAGTAGTAGACTCTATGAAAAGACTGTTCTATGCAAATGACTAAGTTCTGCTCCTATACCTTTAGGAGGTCGTCGGGACAATTTGTACGAAGCCCAAGAGGAGGTTGGAAACTTTTAAGAAGCCGACGGGTCCTTGTATTAAGCCCAAGAGGAGGCTATCATTCTCGGAGGAAGAGATCATTATACGAAGCCTAAGAGGAGGCTGTGAATACTTCTAAGAAGCCGTAAGGTCCTTGTATGAAGCCCAAGAGGAGGCGGGGTTGCTTTTAGGAAGCCTGTGGGTCCTTGTACGATGCCCAAGAGGAGGCAGATGCTTTTAGGAATGCGATGGGTCCCCAAATCCCGAGAAATTCAAGGCAATGCTATTCACCGAGAATAGATCAAAGTCAGGAAAGTCCAAGAATTTGGAAGAAACTCAAAGATGCCATTCACGGAGAATACATTCATCTTTGGGAGTAGAGTTTCTTGACGATTCCTAATGAGGACAGCCTGAGAGAAGACTGTATCTGGTGATCCTATTGGGGATCTAGTTGTCTATTTCTATGAATAAACCAAACGGCGTCACCTAGTTCTAGACGTAGTTGCCGGGGAAACTCGAAATATCTATACTATTATTACACAGTTGATATGAGTTTATGAAAGAAGACTTACAGTGAAACAGCCCCACAATACAGTTATATGTATATGAAAGTGGTAAATGAAAGCAATAACCACTTACTCGGTTGTAGAGCTTCCATGCTGTTTGGTTAGTTGTTCAACAAAGAAAGATTGAAAACAATAGTATATTCAAAATCAAAGGAGAAAGTGTTTTGAAAAAGAAAGATTTGGGGCTTACAGCTCAAGGAGAGGCCCAAGGTTTTATCAGTGAGCGCACTGTTTGAATTTGTACAGAGGGACTTATACAAGTGACTGTGGCCCAAAATGTTTTTCTGTACAAAGGGATGGGTCTTACACTCTCTCAAGAGGCCCACAAAGTTTAAAGAAAAAGAGTGGGGCTTATAACACGAGGGTAGGCCCAGATAATTTTTCCGTTCAAAATGGCGATCGCGCCGAGGTTTTCTTTTAACGCAGAGGGACTTATACAATAAGGGAGGCCCAAATGATTTTGGTTAAAAAGGGGTTGGATCTTACACTCTATTAGAGGCCCAAAAGTTTTGAATGGGTCTTATAGCTCAAGGAGAGGCCCAGGTTATTTTGAAAGGCGACGATCGCGCCGTTTGTTTTTTACGGTATCGGGACTTATACAATACACTGAGGTCCAAAAATGATTTGGTCAAGAAAGGATTGGGTCTTACACTCTATTAGAGGCCCAAAAGTTTTGAAAATGATTTATGAGGGTTGAATTAATCCAAAAACCCTAATTTGTTTTCAAAAATGTATTTAATTGAATAAAAATTCAATTAAAATGATCAAAATTATTTAACATGTGAAAAACAAATTGTGATTTTGGATTAATGCTTCAAAAATTAAGTATTGACCTACAAAATAATTAGAAAGCATTAAAAGTTGCAAAATCAATGTAGAAAAAATATTTAATATGTCAAAAACAATTAAAATATTAATTCTTTGCAAAAATATCAATTATATGAAATAAATAATATTTTTGGGATTTTTGATAAAATAAAATATTTTAACATTTTTGTGAATTATTAAAAAAAGAATCAACTCAAAATCATTAAAACTCAGAGAGAAATTAATTTTTGAATCAATTAAATAAAATCACAAAATTCAAATATTTGAATTTATGAAAATGGCGCCAAGAACATGGACCAAGAACACGCGCGTTTTCTGCCTTTCCCAGATTTGCATTTTCTATCCAATCTCACTGAATACTTGATTATATCATGCAATCCACATATCATTATGCTCGTCTCAACCTCACGATCATGTCTATAACACTTAATTTCATTTAAATTAAACATATAACAAGAAATCATGAAAAATCCTCAAGAACCCTAATTTTTGCATGAAGGCTAGGATTTTTGATACACGATTCAAACAATGTAATTAATTGAGGGAAAACATTCCATGCATGATTATGAACATATGGCCAAATTATTGTGCGAGGAAATATGCAAAGATTGAAAGATGACCAAGTATGTGCTTACCTCTAAGCCGTGACAGCAAGTGCAATGTGATTTTTGATTTGGAGGTGTTACATATGAGTGGTGATGATCTGAACAGATTCCCTACACCCTATGGAGTGTGTTTGGATGGTTGGACTTGATTGAAATTGGCTGGATCACTTTGTGGTACCTCAGTTGCGCTTTGGTTAAAACCTTGAGCAACCAGCTGGTGATTTTGTGAAATTGGTGTTTCAGAAGTGATCTAAGTGTTTAATCAGCTCATATGTGATGTATGTGAGGTGTGTGAGTGATTGGTTTGATTAGAAAAGCTCTCAAACTCAAAACCCGATAGTGACTTGCCTTAGAAGGCAAAATTAGAGTGAAAGAAGAGATTTTGAGGAAAGCATCTGTTTGATGGCTTTGGTATACTCAAACTGATCATAATTGAGCTCTATTTATAGTAGAGCAAGTTTGTTTTGCAAGGAATAGTGAATGGCAGCTGGTAAGTAGGTTTGGCCAATGTTGGCAAATGAAAATCCAAGTCTCCTCTAGCCATTGACTAGAGGTTAGGGCACAGAGCTTTGGTTCCCTTAGTCTTGGATAAGTCTTGACTGATTTCAGATGAGAATGGCTCAGTCCATGCCACCTTGATGCTTCCATTGAATGCTTCAATCCAAATTTGGAGTCTTGTCCCTATTTTGGCCATTCTAGGTTCAACATGTTATTTCTTGTTCCATGGACTTTGAAGGCTTGGCTCAGTGATTATCCCTTTTAGATTCAATCCTCAGATGTGTCCAAGTGGATAGGAGCATTTGAATTTGGCTGATTTTGGCAAATCGAGCCAAAATGCAAAATCTGCCTTGCCTTTGACATATTTCAGCAAGGCAACTTGACACTGTCATATCTCATGGTGTAAGTTGAATTCGGCAATGTTCTTGGCCATTTTGGAAAGCCTTTACAAGATACAACAACTGTTTGAACAAGTTTGATTTTGATCTCTTCTGATTCCAAGTGAAAAATCCCTCTACATTTGGCAAAAAGTGAAGCAAAATCTGACTTAGTGAAATTTTCACTAAGTGTTGGAACAAAGTGTGATTTCTTGATTTTGATCACTCCATAACTCAAAATCCTTAATGAATTGGACTTAGGTCTAGTTGAAGTTTTTGTAGAGGGTAATGAGGGCTAAAAATCCATCTTTGGATGAGAAAAAATGGCCATGTGGTTTAGGAGTTATGGTCCTCCAAAGTTGGTGTATTAGTGGTACTTTTTCCATAACTTAGAAAAATTTCTAAGTTTTATGGTTACCCCTTTTACAAGTTATCCCACTTTTCTTGATTTTTCTTGATGAATGATGATTCAAATCATACATTAACATCATTTTAGGGTTAAAAATCCATTTTGGTGAAAAATCTCAAAAAGTCAAAGTTGACTTTTGTGCACAGTTGACTTTTTGTCAGATGAATTCCAAACTGTGCAATTCTTCAGGAAATCATGTCCTTGACATAAATCAAACTTGATAGACATGTTCCATGGGTGTCATAGGGTATACTGGGGCATGTCCTAGGGTTTGGGAGCATGTCTTGGTCAAAAGTCAAAGTTACAGTTGACTTTTCCCTTAAAACCCTAATTGTGGTGCAGATGAAATTGAGACTTGTTGCTCAAGCTTCTTGAATTAATCCATTGTTCCATATGGATCAATATAGTTCATTAGAGACCCTCAAATCATGTCTTGAGGTCTTGGCTCTTGATTTGTCCCAAAAGTCAACTTAGGGGTAAATTAGGTCAAGAAACCCTAATTCCTGATTTTTGATGTATACATCCCCTGAGGTCAAGTTGACTTGATGGATGGGTCCATGAGGTTCCATGGAGTATATTAGGTTATGTTTTGGATCTTTGGCTTATGCCCAGATGAAACTTTCCATCTAGAGGCCCTGGTCGACCAAAACCCTAATTTGGTGACACTGTCAATCTTGAGACTTGATCCACCTAGAAGGGAGCAGCCTTGTGCTTAATCCTTGAAGTGGGAGTCCTTTTTGATCCATTGTGGATGTTTGAGAGGTCAGACAAGTTGAAGATCATGTCATTCCTTGATTGATCCTTTGTCTAAGGCTTTGAGAGGGCTTAAAACCCTAATTTTGATTGTAGTGAATGCTCAACAACCCTTGAGGCATTTGGTGAGGCATGATGGTTTATCCATATTGTGATGATGATTTGCACAATGATGGGAAATCTTAGTGGTCAAAATTTGGGGTATGACAATGTTGGTTTTCTTGTAACTTCTGAGTATCCTCAATGGGTGGCCAATATTGTGCCTGTTCCAAAGAAAGACAGAAAAGTCTGAATGTGCGTTAACTATAGAGATTTGAATAAAGCAAGTCCAAAAGATGATTTTCCATTGCCACACATTGATATGTTGGTAGATAATACTGCTAAATTCAGTATCTTTTCTTTTATGGATGGATTTTCCGGTTATAATCAAATAAAGATGGCACCCGAGGATATGGAAAAAACAACATTCATTACACCCTGGGGAACATTCTGCTACAGAGTGATGCCCTTCGGTTTGAAAAATGCTGGTGCAACGTACCAGAGAGCTATGACCACTTTGTTCCATGATATGATGCATAAAGAAATTGAGGTCTATGTGGATGATATGATTTATAAGTCAAAGACTGAAGAAGATCATATTGAGTACTTATTGAAGCTGTTTCAACGTTTGAGAAAGTTTAAGCTCCGTTTGAATCCTAATAAATGCATTTTTGGTGCCCGTTCTGGAAAGTTGTTAGGCTTTATTGTCAGCCAAAAAGGCATTGAAGTTGATCCTGGTAAAGTTAAAGCCATTCAGGAAATGCCTGCGCCCAAAACAGAGAAACAAGTAAGAGGATTCTTGGGACGTTTGAATTATATCTCCCGATTTATATCCAATATGACTGCTACATGTGCGCCGATCTTCAAGCTTCTTTGCAAAGATCAGGGTTGTGTCTGGACAGAGGATTGTCAGAAAGCTTTTGAAAGAATTAAAGAGTATTTGCTTGAACCTCCGATCTTGTCTCCTCCTGTGGAAGGAAGACCTTTGATCATGTATTTGACTGTGCTGGAAGAGTCTATGGGATGTGTTCTGGGTCAACAAGATGAATCTGGTCGAAGAGAGTTTGCCATTTATTATTTGAGCAAGAAGTTCACCGATTGTGAGTCTCGGTACTCAATGCTTGAAAAGACATGTTGTGCTTTGGCTTGGGCTGCCAAGCGCCTCCGCCAATATATGTTGAATCATACGACTTGGTTGATATCCAAAATGGATCCAATCAAGTATATTTTTGAAAAGCCTGCTTTAATTAGGAGGATCGCTCGTTGACAAATGTTGTTGTCAGAATATGATATCGAGTACCGAACTCAAAAAGCGATAAAAGGAAGTGTTTTGGCTGACCATTTGGCATACTAGCCAATTCATGATTACCAACCTATCAGGTTTGATTTTCCTGATGAAGATGTGATGTACCTAAAGGTTAAAGATTGTGAAGAACCATTACCTGGTGAAGGGCCTGAGCCGGGATCCCGTTGGGGTTTGATTTTTGATGGAGTTGTTAATGAATATGGCAATGGTGTTGGGGCAATAATTGTTACTCCTCGTGGTTCTCATATTCCTTTTACTGCAAGGTTGATGTTCACTTGCACAAATAATGCGGCTGAGTATGAAGCATGTATTATGGGCTTGGAAGATGCTATTGATTTAAGAATCAAGATTCTTGATGTATATGGAGATTCAGCCCTAGTGATTAATCAGATTAAAGGAGGATGGGAGACACCTCAACCTGATTTGATTCCTTATCGAGATTATGCAAGAAGGTTGTTAACTTTCTTCAATAAGGTTGAGTTTCACCATGTACCCAGAGCAGCAAATTGAATGGCAGATGCCTTAGCAACTATATCCTCCATGATTATGGTGAATCGGTGGAATGATGTGCCCAAAATCGATGTTATGCGGCTTGATAGGCCAGCTCATGTATTTGCAGTTGAAGAGGTTGTTGATGATAAACTGTGGTATTATGATATTAAATGCTTTCTTCAAAATCAAGAGTACCCGCTTGGGGCATCCAAGAAAGATAAGAAGACTTTGAGAAGGTTGGCTGGTAGTTTCTTCTTGAACGATGATGTGTTGTATAAAAGAAATTATGACATGGTCTTGCTCAGATGTGTGGATAGACATGAAGCGGACATGTTGATGAAAGAAATTCATGAAGGATCTTTTGGTACTCATGCCAATGGGCATGCAATGGCTAAGAAAATGTTAAGGGCGGGTTACTATTGGCTGACAATGGAATCTGACTGTTGCAAATTCGTGAAGAAGTTTCATAAGTGCCAGGTTTATGCAGACAAAATCCATGTACCACTAACTCCTCTCAATGTTATCTCTTCTCCATGGCCTTTCTCCATGTGGGGCATTGATATGATTGGAATGATTGAGCCTAAAGCGTCGAACGGACATCGTTTCATATTGGTGGCTATTGACTATTTTACCAAGTGGGTTGAAGTGGCGTCATATGCCAATGTGACCAAGCAAGTAGTGGTCTGGTTTATCAAGAATCAAATCATCTGTCGGTATGGTGTTCCGAGCAAGATTATCACTGATAATGGGTCGAACCTGAATAACAAGATGATGAAGGAATTATGCGATGAGTTTAAGATTGAGCATCATAATTCTTCTCCTTACAGACCTAAAATGAATGGGGCTATTGAAGCTGCTAATAAGAATATTAAGAAGATTGTTCAGAAGATGGTTATTACTTACAAGGATTGGCACGAGATGCTCCCTTTTGCTTTGCATGGGTATCGTACATCCGTACGCACTTCAACTGGGGCAACCCATTTCTCTCTTGTTTATGGTATGGAAGCAGTGCTCCCGGTGGAGGTTGAAATCCCTTCTATGAGAGTTTTGATGGAAGCTAAATTGTCTGAGGCTGAATGGTGTCAAAGCAGATATGATCAATTGAATTTGATTGAAGAGAAAAGAATGACGGCCTTGTGTCATGGCCAATTGTATCAACAGAGAATGAAGAAAGCTTTTGATAAGAAGGTTCGACCTCGTGTGTTCAGAGAAGGCGACCTCGTGCTCAAAAGGATCTCGACTTCTACCAATGATTCTAGGGGCAAGTGGACTCCTAATTATGAAGGTCAATATGTTGTTAAGAGAGCCTTCTCTGGCGGTGCATTATTTCTTACAACTATGGATGGTGAAGAGTTCACTCGTCCTGTGAATGCCGATGCAGTCAAGAAATACTTCGCCTAAAAAAATAAAAGAACAGCTCGCTAAGTTGAAAACCCGAAAGGGCGGCTTAGGCAAAAATGAGCGTCTTGGTGGGCTGAAAACCCGAAAGGGCGGTCCAGGCAAAAATTAGAGACAAAAAAATAGAAATAATTATCTCGGTAGATTGAAAACCCGAAAGGGCAATCTAGGCAAAAGTTAGGGATTCTGGAAAGTAACTGCATCTGGCCAGTCTTGATCATTTGAAAGCAACATTGTCTATCAAGGATTCTGCTTCAATCATCCTCAACTGAAGTTTTCGCCATAGTGGAATTCAAAGTTGTTAGGGAGAATAATGGTCATTGTATTTCAATGTAACCCTTTCCATGTATTTACCATTTTTCAAACTTTGTAATGATCCATGGAATTACGCCATTTGCGGACTTCCATTCTATTAATAAAATTTGGGCCTTTGTCCCTTTGTTTGCAGTTCTTATTTTGTTTCTGTTTGCAGAATTTCATTTATTTTTTATGATGATTTTTGAAACAAAATGTGAATAATTTATTTAAATTTTTTAAAATTATAAAAACATTTTCCTTTGAGTTATGAATGAGAAAAGGAACATCAATGGTTATTCCAAGGACAGTAGGATCGATGTTTTCCTCGGCAGGGTTCGTTCTCGCTCCTTTGGCATAATTTATTGATATTTCCCCAGTAGAGTTTGTCGATATTTCCCCAGTAGAATTTGTTGATATTTCCTCAGCAGATTTTGTTCCTATGAATGTGATCAGTTGTTGACAAGGTGTTGGGTTTGTTATGATGTGTTGAATTCATAAGGTCCACTGTTGTTTGGTTTCTTCCCCAGCTAGGTCTTGGTTTGAATCTTCTCCAACTGATTATGTTATGGTCAGGATGAACTTGGTGTTTGTTTGTTGGATTCTTATCGGTGGTTGTGTTTCTCACCAGGATGATTTATCCTTGCTGATTCCCCAGCGGAGACAGAGCATTACTGTTTCGTTTGCTCTCTAATCATAAAGCAGTGAGGTTAACTTCTCATTTCCCTGGCAGGTCCAAGGTGTACTTCTCTCCAGATTGTTTTTCAGAGATTTATCCTCCTAGTGAAGTCGCTGATGAGATCTCTTTTAGTTACCTGTTGGGTTTTCTCTCATTTATGATGAGTATTGATCTAAAATCCCCCACAGCTTGACCTGTTGCTATTTTCTCAGCAAGTCCAGGATGATTTGCCCAGAATTAGTTAATCCTCTGAGAGTGTTCCCGTATCTCCAGTAGATTTGCCTTGTTTTCCCAATGGAATTTCGCATAGGTGTTTATATGTCTACAATCCCCAGCGGATTCATTATTTTTCCACAGCAGATCTCTTCATCCTTTTGAAATGGAAGTTCCGGTGAATTTTTATCCCCAGGAAGAATCAGAGATTGGGTTTGTATGATTCCCCAACAGCTTTTCTGCCATTTTCAAATCAGAGTTTATGTTGTTATCCTCTTTATGGATCATTGATGTTAGAAGATTGATATTTGGGTTTTTTCCCCAAGGAGTATCTTCTTTTCTCCAGCATGATTTGAGCCTTGTAGTAGGATTTATTTTCCTTTGATGGCTTTTGTTTATCTCTGGCAAGATTTCTTTGGCTAAATGCCTAGCAGAGTTGCCAATGATATCTCCATCTTGTTGAGATTAGCCGAGTATTTAGTGGTGTTGTGATGTTTATTTCACCCTCTGCTTTCCTTTATGTCTGTTTTGTCAGCATTTTCATACTCATAAGCATTGCATGCGCATTCATTTGTTGTGCATAGCATGTTGTTGTTGCATTGTGCATTTGTGTTGGTGCTTCTTTGCTCTCTGGTATTGTTATCCCCGTAGAGCATGTGTGTCCTCTCTCCATTTAGAGTGTCGACCCGTAAGCAAAAAAATGCCTATCTTTGTTAATTCCCCACTGAGTTTATTTCTCGTGGAAGATTTTGATTCAGTTTCCTCTCCAGTTCATTATCTGGGTGGAATTAGTCCCCAATTGAGATATTTCCTCCTCGGGATGAGTCTGGTTTGACCGTTTCTCTCCAGCTTGTTCCTGGATTGAACTTTGGTCCCCTGCAACTTCTGTTTGGATCTCTAGGCTGTGAAACCTGGATTGAGAGTGTATTTATTTTGCACCTTTGAGGATTCTGCGCCTTTCAGCTGAAATCTGCGTATGACTCCCCTTTTGGAAGGTTCAATACTGTTTCGTGGCATTCCTTTATTTGAGAAGCCCGAGGCGATGCAGTTATTACCTTTTGTGACTCTGATGAATGGTAAGTCTCTTCGGTTTGACGGGACAGTTCGTTGTTGAGATTTTGTGACTCCGATGAATGGTAAGTCTCTTCGGTTTGATGGGACAGTTCATTGTTGAGATTTTGTGACTCCAATGAATGGTAAGTCTCTTCGGCTTGACGGGACAGTTTGTTGTTGAGATTTTGTGACTCCGATGAATGGTAAGTCTCTTCGGTTTGACGGGACAGTTCGTTGTTGAGATTTGTGACTCCGATGAATGGTAAGTCTCTTCGGTTTGACGGGACAGTTCGTTGTTGAGATTTTGTGACTCCAATGAATGGTAAGTCTCTTCGGTTTGATGGGACAGTTCATTGTTGAGATTTTGCGACTCCAATGAATGGTAAGTCTCTTCAGTTAGATGGGACAGTTCGTTGTTGAGGTTTTCTAATCCGATGAATGGTAAGTCTCTTCGGTTTGACGGGACAGTTCGTTGTTGAGGTTTTCTACTCTGATGGATGGTTAGTCTCTTCGATATGCTAGAGATAGTTCATTGTTGAGGTGTTGATTTTCCCCAGTGGAGCCTTGTTGTGCTAGGTCTCCCCTGTTGAATTATATCCTTGTTGTGTTATGGTTTATTTCCATATACAATTATCCCCAGTTTGAATCATTTCCTCAGCTGAGTCCCAGTAGTTGAGCGGTGTGTTCCCCGGCTAGTTGGTGGTCTCCGGTGATGTGTTTCCCCGGTGGAGTTTCTTTCTCCTGTTCTTCGTTTTGTTTATCTCCTGTGGCATATTCTTTCCCACAGTGGTCTTGTGTCTGCATATAATTTGCATAATCATATCATTTTGTGGTCTCTTAGGGCCAAAAAATGGGTTTATTGTTATATTTAAGTCTCTTCTATCCCGTCGAGACAAAGATGCCAATCTTCTTATCTCCGGATAGAAGAAACTTAAATAGGGGCAGCTGTAATACCCTAATTTTTACCCCTAAGATCCCACATATCATTTTGCATCTCATATCTCAAACAAGATCACAGTCTTTGTTTCCCCCGAGTATCTGTGTATTTCTTACTTGTTTTATATTTGTTTATGTTTATTAACCTCTAACCAAAATACCAAAAATATTTTGCAACTTTTTGCTTGTTTCTTCTTCTCTGTGTGATTAGGGTTTTCCAGGGAGATTGATGGCAGAGACATGGTTGGGAAGCAAGTGTGGTTGTTTAGTTGTGGTTAAAGTTAGATGGAAATTTGACCTAATCTTGGTCAAACTATCAAGCGTTGGTTCCAAGTGCAAGATATTTGTTTCAGTGGGCTATTTCTCAAGCAGTGACCTTCAAGATGAGTGGTGATATTCATCAGGTTCATCTGAGTTCATCAGTCCAGACTGTGTTCCTCTGTGGATTTATTTTCCCAGAAATTGTTCAAAGTGGTTCAAGATTTATTTGATCAGAGATTCAGAGGATGACAGATTCAAATGGTCGTTGTTCAGTTGTGGCTTGTTCAGTGATAGGTGTGTTTTATCAGAGGCTTGTGGAAAAAAAGTCAAGATTGGTTTTGGGCTAAAAATAAAGATTTGTTATCCATGATCCATATCCATTCCCATTTTTGGTTATCCAATTTCTAAACCATTTTTTTATCCACTTTTAATCCCTTTTGTCACCTTTCTAATACCCATTTTTTTTTTTCAATATCCATAACCATTTCCAATTTTTATCCATTATTTTCATAGACCATGTCCATTTTCATATATCCACTTTCTAAAATCCATTTCCATTTTCCATTCTTAAATGTCCATTTCTTCATTTTCAATTACTAAAACCCAAGTCCATATATCAAATTCCATTTTTTTTACCAATTAAAAATATCAATCATCTAAAATTCTTTTTTTTTCAATTATCCATTTCCAATATCTATTATATCCATAAATCCATATCCATTATCCAACTTCTAAAAAAGTTACATTTTCATTTCTATTAGCCAATATCCAAATATCCTTTTCAAATCCATTCAATCATTTTTATCCAATGTAGTATCCAATTCACACTTCTAAATTCACATTCAAGTATTCACATCACAAAACAAATTATTCTTTTTTTTTTTCTTCAATCATATTTTTGTTTCTAACCATTACACAAAAGTCATCAATGTCAATTAGGCCCATTACATTTTTACTATAACAAAATTGAAGGAATGATAACTTCATGAAGCCTTCATTCCACACGGCCCACTTTTCATACCATGCCAAACCGTGAAACAATATGCACAAGCCATTTCAAGCCGCAAAAAGAAAAGCCGGACGAGATCACAAAAGCTGCTACATCACGTTGCAAGCCATGTCAAAATGCAAAGCCTTATTTAGTTGTACAAGCTGCAAGCAAATATCAACATGAGCTGACTAATCCACGTCACGAATTAAAACGCAAAACGCAGCAAACAATTCCAAAACGGCATACATTTCAAAACGCTGCAGATTGAAGAGCAAAACGACAACGGGTTTAAAGCAAAACGCAGCCAGTTTCAACACAAAACCTCACGTAAAAAGCATCAAATTGAAACGCAAAAACTCAAGAGCAAAACGGCAATCCAATTTCAACTTCAATTCCTCTCCAGTTCTATAAATAGAGACCACCACTCATTCATTTCTTCAAGCTTTGATAGCCCTCAAACCTCTGCCAAAATCACAACTCAAACCATTTTTCTTCACCAATTCAAATTTTCAACCGAAATTCTTTCTTCGTCCAAAATTCTCACCACTCCAAACAAAAAGAAAACTCATATGAATCAACAACAACACAACATCAATGACTTGCGAATCAAAGGAAGAAAAGAGAAGAAGATTCAATTTCACCTGAATTTGAAGGTAGTCACCGTTTCCGACGAGATTTTATGATTTAATTTTGAATCCGTGGTTGAGTTTTGTTCGAAATTGATCGAACATTTGAGATCCTCATTAAATTCTGATCACAACCGTGTAAAGATTTTATCCCGTCGCTACCGTGAGAGCTCCGCCGCGAACATCCATGGCTGTAGTGAATAGTGTCGGCGTTGTGAAGAAGATGAATTAATTTCCTTCTGATATTTCTTTTCCTTTTTAATGTAGTGTTTTTGTTTTTTTCCCTTTTAGTTTTTTTTTTCTTTTATTTTCTTTACTTTTTTTTTCTCTAAATATTGGTTTAAGGTCGTGTGGGCTTTGGTACTGTACGCACAATCACCATTTCTTCTTAAAACCTCACTTTCTCTTTTATTTTCTTAAAAAATATATATAGTTTTTTTTTATTTCAAAATTTCTTTTAATTCTCCATCAATTTTTTTAAAAAATATTAATATTTTTTTTCTTTGATTTTCTTTATATAAAAAAAGATCTCTAAGAAAATATTTCAAAAAATATATATATTTGGCTTTATTTCTTCTTTATCTTTTTTTTTATCTTGATTTTATTTTAGTTTTTAGATTTGTATTACACTTTTAAAGGCCTTATTTCTCTTTAAATTCATTGGACTTAGGGTGTAGATGAAGTTGGATAAATGTTCACTAATTCAAATCTATCTTTAAAGTGAATTATTTAATTCACTTTAGGTGCTTTGAGTTAATGATATGTTTAGCACTTTAATCCACCAAAATGAGTGAATGAACTTAAAGATGGAATTGTCTTGAATTTGTAATTCAATTTGGTTTCCTCTTTTCTTCATCTCTTTTCTTTTTTATCAATGAAAGTCAAAGATATTGGAATTCTTTTGTTGAATTTCGATCGAGACGAGATCGCTACCTTTTTTCTTTTTGTGCGGTAGCGCTTGCGGATGACGATCTATATATCGTCATCTAGCGTACATTAGCACATAGAGTTATTGACCGGCCTCATTTGTAGGGTAATTACTCTGTAAATTACTCGGCGATTGCTTAACATAGCGCAATATTTGTCCCGTATCGGAAACCATCAAGAATAGTTGATTATTTGTCTTATGGTTCACAACTCATGAAACTTGTTGTTAGGAGGTTTTGGTCTTATCAATCCTCTAATGAGTTTCATCAACCTTGACCTAAGTGCAATTATTCAATTGTTATTAATCACTAACACTAACAACTAATCACTAACTTACTAACAATAGTATTATATTAATTTTGTTTATGTTTCCTTCTCGCTCCCTATCTCTTTTATTTTTTATGCCTCATTATTATCATTTCATATCATGTTTATGCTTCTGTCTTTTTCTCTTTGTCCACTTGGACCAAAAACATTAATAAAGGCTTAAACCATAAAAAACTTAATTCTCCTCATCTTGGACTATTGGTTACTATCCTATGCTTTGGATTGATCTCTTTATGGACCTCTTTTGAAGTAATTTTGGACTTATGGACCTAGAATTAGGACTTCTTATCCCTTTGCTTGGAGTATGGATTGAAGACTTGCCTTTATTTGGCCAATTTGCTTAAGGATGGAATTCTTTTAATATTGCTTTGAAGTGGCTCCATTTTGGTTAGATCCTTCTTTTTCCTAGCTTTTATTTCATGCACTAGGATAGTCACTTCTTCTCCTCCCCATTCTTAAATTTTCAAAATCTTCTCTCTTTTTCAAAACCTTCTTGTTTTCAACTTAAAACCGCTTTCTTAATAAAACCTTGACTTTTGTCAAGTGACTTTTTAAACTTTCTTTTCTTTAATAAATGTCAATCCATCTTAATCATACTTTGACCATTTCAAAAAGGTATAAAAAAAATACAAAACTCATCCAAATTCTTTTGTGCTTTTATGCACCTTTTTTCTTTTAAACTTTTCAAAAAGAATTAGACATGAGTCATTTTTTGATGAGATGTAAAACTTCTAACCTTGGTATTTTGTTGAAAGTATGGTCGTTTTCCACTTAGATGTTGAAGTGGTTAGTCTTGTTGATGTTAATCCAAGCAAATCCTTCATCTTAATGTGATTCAAATGCCACTTTCCCATACCTTTGGGTAATTAGTTGAGTATTCTCTCTTGAGAATGACAGGTTGTCTTTTTCAAGATAAAATAAACCATAACCAATAATTTTTGTTCTTTGTACCACGAACTACGGGGTTTTGATCCTACATTGCACATCGTGGGTACGTAGGCATGAGGCGATAAGTCTCTCCAAACACAAAAATCTTAAAAAAATAATTCTCCTCTCATCTCCTCAATCTCTTTACAAGCAAACCATTTTCAGACCAAAAGCATGAATACATCAAAGGCCTCCTATAGAGTACTATAGATGTATTGGGTGCGTAAAACCTTCCTTTTACATAACCAACCCCCCTTACCCATTCTCTGTTTGTTCTTGTTGTTTTAGAACTCTTTAGGTTTTGTTCGCTCTTTTTCCTTTCCCTTTGTGGATAAAATAAAAGTGCGGTGGCGACTCTTGCTTATTTTTTAGTTAAGTTAATCAATGGCTTACACTCACAAATTTCCCCGCTACAAAACCCTGATACAAAAAATAAAGATTAAGTGGCCCAAGAAGGGGGATGGAAATAATGCTTATTTTTATGCCTCTATTGGAAACAAAAATTGGTAAAAAGGCATCCAGGTTCTCCGTAAGAATGATGAGACCATGTTAACTGATCAGAAAGATATAGAGGCTAAGATCCTGGAGTTCTTTAGCAACCTAGTGGGGAAAACTTTTAACATATTGATGGGAATTAATATTGAGACCGTGAGACAGGGGAACCATCTTACTGCAAAATAAAGAATCTCTCTGACCACCCTTATTACAAAAATGGAGATCAACACAACTTTAAAGGGTATAAGAGACATGAAAGCTCCTGATATAGATGGATATGAATCCAAATTCTTCAAAATAACTTGGAGCATTGTGAGTATGGATTTTGTTAATGCAGTCCAAAAAATTTTGTGAAGGAGAAAATGTATAAATCTATCAACTACACTTTGGTTACCTTGATCCCAAAGTCCACTGCAACCAAAACAATTAAAGAGTACTAACCCATAGTCTCTTGTACAACCATTTACAAATTCATCTCCAAAATTATGACCACTAGACAAAATAAGGTTCTAAATAACATCATACACCAAAGTCATACAACTTTTGTTCCAGGCTAGCATATCCATGACCACATTCTTATGACTTATGAACTCATAAAAGGTTACTCTAGAAAAGGTGAGACCCCTAGATGTATGTTGCAAATGGATATCCAAAAAGCTTATGACACAATAGAATGGTGTGCCCTAGAGACAATTCTGAAAGAACCTGGTTTCCCTAGCAAGTTTATCAGATGGGTCATATTTTCTACAAATTCAACATTAATGATTCATACACTAGATGTATGAGAGCAAAAAGGGGTCTCAGGCAGGGAGACCCTTTGTCCTCTTTCCTCTTTGTTATTATTATGGAGTATCTTTATAGGTCCATACAAAAGCTAAAAGCAATTATAGATTTTAATTTCCATTCTAGGTGTGAAAAGCTCCACCTAGTTAACCTTAGTTATGTTGATGATTTGCTCTTGTTTGTTAGAGGGGATGCTACATCTATTAAGATGCTCATGCAAAGTTTCTTAGATTTCTCAAATTCCACTAGCCTTAAAGTGAACCCTTCAAAATGCAAGGCATACTTTTGTGGTGTAGTTGATGATGTCAAAGAAGAGATCAAATCCATGACCTCTTTTACAGAAGGTTCTCTTCCATTCAGGTATTTGGGGATCCCCCTAACTAGTAAGAAGCTCACAACTCAAAAATGCACGATATTGGTGGATAAGATTATAGTGAGAATTAGGCATTGGAGCTCTAGATTGTTGAGTTTTGCAGGTAGGAAGCAATTAATAAAAGGTGTGATATTTTCCATAACAAACTAAGGGATGCAATGTCTGCCAATTCCTAAGAAAATGATATAGAAAATCGAAGCCATTTACATAACCTTTCTATGGACATGTAGAGATGAAGGCTCAAGGAAATCCCATATAGCTTGGAAGAAGATTTGTACTCCTAAGTACCATGGGGGTCTAAACTTGATTCAATTGACTTAATGGAATAGAGCTAACTAAATTAAGTTGCTTTGCAATCTTAGTGGTAAAGTCGACAAATTATAAGTCAAATGGATTCATGTTTATTACACTAAGAATGCTGAAATTCTGACAACTCCAGCTAAGAAGGAGGGCTCTTGGATAATGAAAGAGATTCTTAAGAAAAAACAGGCCATGATACAGAAGAATATGTGGCAACCTATGTAGAACAAAACGAGAGTCAAAACTAAAGGCATCTATCATGACCTTGTGGAAGAGAAAAACAAAGTTCCCTGGAGAAAAATCTTCTATGATAATAGGGCAAGACCTAGAGCTCAATTCATCATGTGGCTTGCTTTTCATGAAAAACTAGCTACAAAAGAGAGATTGAAACGATTTGGGATGATGGACAATAATTGTTGTTGTTTATGTATTAACCAGGAAACTACTCACCATTAATTCTATGAGTGTATGGAGATGAAGCGTATTTGGAAATATGTACTCGGATACATCACAGTCCTAGGGATGGCACAGTAAGGTCAATTGGATAATGCGGCAGGGCATAGACAAAGGTTAGAGAGCCAAGTTGATCAATATAGCTTTTATTGAAACCTTATACGAATGTTGGAAATATATAAATGATATTAGCTTTGGTAATACTTTTAGTAACACTAGTATAAGACCAAATAATATAGATGCTTTGATTTATAGGGCGTGGATGAATCATAAGCTTAGAGCTCGCATCGATAGATTGATGATGTAACTTAGTTAGTTTCTTTGTCTCTTTGTTTTTTTCATAGGCGGGATCCTATGGACCGCCTCTTGTAAGTAACTGTTTTTTGGTTAATTAAAATATTTTGATTCCAAAAAAGAAAAAAAAAACTCTCTTTGGTTACCATAAAGTTGATTATCTATATCAACTTATCATTGATTCATAACATAACATGCATATCTTTAACTTCTTAATATGCATAATCATTTTTATATTCAGATTCATAAAAAATCTACAATATGACAGACAACTAAACACAAAATAAAATAGGAGAGAAAAAAACTCTAAAATCACATTAGTGAATAATAAAAAAACAAAAGATTAGTTAGTGGATGAAAAGTTAATTATTAAAAAATAATTTAAAATAAATATGAGAAATTATTAATTTAGTGGAAAAAATTAGTTATTTTAAATAATATAATTAAAATAAAAATTAAATTAATATGATAAATGATAAGTTAGTGGAAGAAATATTAGTTATTTTGAATAATATAATTTTTTTTAATAAGCTTTTGAATAATATAATTAAAATAAAAAAATTAAATTAATATGATGAATTATTAGTTTGTGGAAGAAAAGTTAATGTTTTACTAAATAATTTAAAATAAATACGAGAAATTATTATGTTAGTGAGAAAATTAGTTATTTTAAATAATATAATTAAAATAAATAATTAAATTAATATGATAAATAGTTAGTTAGTTGAAGAACAAATAACTTTTACAAAATAAAATAAAATAAATATGAGAAATTACTAAATTAGTGGGAAAAATTAGTTATTTAAAAAATAATATAATTAAAATAAAAAAAGTTAAATGATAAATTAGTGGAAGAAATATTAGTTATTTTAAATAATATAATTAAAATAAATAATTAAATTAATACGATGAATTACTAAATTACCCCAAATTTTGAATAATAATAGAATTAAAATAAAGAATTAAATTAATACGAAGAATTATTAAATTACCCCTGATTTTGGCCAAAAAAATTATTGCAATGACTTAACAACTTTTAAATATACTAGACATTTTATCGCACGGAATAGTCATGCATAATTTCATTATTTAATATTTCAATATAATGAAATAAATCAAAAGATATTTCAATATAATCTTTTGATACATATAATGGATAATTTAAAATACAAATGAAAACGGGTAACGATACAAACCTTACAGCTTTTTTAATACTTGAAAAATGTTGCATCCTAATTGATAGGATTTTCTGCATATGAATTAGTGAAACCATTGATGTTCCCTGTTCAATTTAATTTGCTTACAATTTTTAATTTAATTAATTAGGAACGTGTGAAGTTATAATCCACTATAAATATAAGAATAAATTAATATGATTAATAAAAATAATATTAATTGTGGAAATTTTATTGGAGAGGTGGGTGGCTTATTAAAAATATATCAAAAGTATGCTTCCAAATATACATCTAAATCATTTCCACAATCCTACTTTTAGCAAAAAAAAATTATATATTATATGATGCTTCAAAATATACACATAAAATTATGCTTCCAAATATACACCTAAATCATGTCCACAGGAAGGAAAAGCATTAAAGCAGTTACATAGAACAAACAAATGAGCAGTTACATAGAACAAACAAATGAGCATAAAAACTCTCATTTTTTTTTTTTTTTTGAAAAAGCTAAATATATTAATAATGCACAAGATGTGCTAAACATAAGTACAAACTGCAAACAAACTGCAAACAAATTTACAGTATGACCACCACACCCAACAAACTCTCTTTTTTTTTTACATTTAAAGACAACACATAATTTCAACGTAAATAAAGTCACAAATAAAAACATGAGGATGAATATGTTTATGAGTATGGGTCTAGAAAAGTAACTATATATTTTATTGAAAAGAACGTTAAATATGTTGCGTTATTAAATAAATAAAAAATAATTATGAGAAATTTAAAACTTAGTGGGAGAAAAATATGAAAAACTATTAAGTTAATGGGAGAAAACTTATTATTTTTATTAAATAATTAAAAATTAATATGAGAAATTACTAATAATTAAAAATATATAATCAAATTACTAAATTACCCTTGATTTTGGCGCAAAAAATTACTTCAATGACTTAACAACTTTTATATATAAGATATAAGATAAGATAAAAAAAAACGGTAGTTTAGTCTCTAGTAATCTCTTTTCTAAAGTTTTACATGAAATTTTGATCAACTTTACATTGAATATATATTTTGTTAGAATATTTTATAATTTAAATATTATTTAATTATTATATTCCAATAATTATTATGTGGGCACATATATTTTAATTATATTAACTATTTATCAAATTAAGAGTCTTAATTGATTCAGTGGTCAAATAATTTTAAAAGACTATTTAGATTTTTATTTATAATTAATTAATTAATTGGATATGAACTCAAATATGAGTGAATGTCAGGATGACCCATTTCAGAATAATGGAACCCTAATTGATCATCATCTTATATATAGGCTAGGGGTGGACAAGAACCATCCACCCGACCCAACCCAATTGAAACTGAAAAATAAAAGGAAATTGGGAAGGTTGAATCGATCTAACAGGTCAGCGGTTGACATAACCGGTTTAAAGGGGTTAATATGTGTGGGTCGGGTACCAAAATCTGACCCACGGGTACCCTAACCGCTTGGATGGAAGGGTAATACGTTGAAAACCAATATCATTTCCCTCATTCCGTTTTCACTTCGTATCTTTTGCTCTCTAACATGAAAAGAAAACCCTAGCAAACCTCCATCGTCCCTCACCCTCTTCTCACCATTCATCATCGTTCCTTACCCTCTTCTAATCATTCATCACCGTCTATCACCCCTTCTAATCATTCACCACCATCCCTCACCCTATTCTCATCAATCGCAACCGGCCCTCACTGGCTTCTAAGGTTCTAATTCACATCTTTCATCGATCCCTTTAACTTTTCTTCTGACTAATATCTTTATGGTTTCTTATGAAGGTTTGAAGTCTTTTTGAAGTTTGAATCGAGGTGACATCGAAGGTTTAAAGACTTTTTCATCTAAAGGTTTGAACACTCTCTTTGGATTGTTTTTGTTTTGTATGATTTTGTGGTTTGTGTTTTCTATATGTTTCTTACCCAAGCTGCGTTCTTTTTGGTGATAGGGATAGCTAAAGGTTTGAATGGAAGTTTGAATCGAAGCTGACATATTTTTGGTGATTGGGAGAGGTAAAGGTTTGAAGACTTCTTTTGGATTGTTTTTGTTATGTATTATTTTCTCTCTTGTGTTTTCTTTCTGATTTGTTCTTGATTTGGATAGATAGATCAAGGTCAAATTAGAGGTCAAGGTTGCATGGATAAAGTGTTAGAGCAAGGCCAACGTAACTGTATGTGAATTCTTGGTGTTTATTTTAACATTAATTTCATGTTCATATGTTGAATCTTGGTGTTTTGAAACTGCATAGTATAAAAAAGTGTGATTGATAGTCATTCTTGGTGTTAATTGCTTGCAACATGCATATATTATCTTAAAATGTGTGACAGGTTTTCTTCTCTTGATCAATATGCATATTTATTGTTGATTCATAATTATTGCATGTCAATCTTCTTGCAATTTGAAATAATGTCAGATCATACTTGATGTTGATTCATAACCATAATTATTGTTGATTTTAAAATTGAATTCTTAGTGTTAATGTGTGATTGGATTAATAATATATAAGCATAAAATGGTGTTGTGTTGTGCATGGAGGATATATGGTTTCAATACTATTCTTACTAGTTTAGCTTTGAATTGGTTGGATTTAATTCATGAATCAAGTCTATCAACATAGAGTTATAACATGACCAATCCAGAAAACTCACTTCATTTATTCATCTACTTTTTAGTATTATTATGCTTCTTTTATGAAATTGATTAGCAACATCTCTTATATTTCTTTAGGTTTTTATGATCATACTTAATCTCACGTTTTGTTATTTTACAAGGATGGAAGGGATGCATTCTTACAGAAAACCTTGGAATATGCCTGTAGATCTGGAGTGTAACCCTCTTAATCAAGGCATGATGTTCGTTCCGAATATGAACGTCAAATCTAAGAGTAAGTGCCCTATTCACTTTCTTAGATTTTATAAAATCAGCATGTGGATGTTTTATTAATATGAACCTTTATTTTCTTATGAATGAAGAATAAGAATGTGGGTTAATTATCATGCTAGTGCCTCGTTCAGAATGTCAATGTTTTGAAGATTTTCTTTTCTTTTAATACAATTCACGTATTCATATAAATAAACAAGTTTTTTTTATTTATAAACATATGGTGAGATTTTAGGATGGTACTCAAATACAACTCATGTCCATAAAGTTTCAAACGTATCTTACTGCTGAAAATGGCTGAAAATGGAGGAGTTGATGTTATAAGAAACAATGATGATCAACTCACAATTTGAATCAAAGCACCAAATGGTTTATTTTTGCAGGTACTGATCATCATTCCATTCCCAAGGTATTAATAATTACATAGAAATTTAAATCCTTTGACCATATATATATGAAGGTTCAATCGGAGACAGTAGTGAGTGCAGAATATTAAGGCACAAGTTGGGAAGAAAGTGATCCATCAATTTTTCTTATGAAAATTGTAAGAACTTTACAAGGAGAGTACCAAATTACTAATGGTTATGGTCCGGATAAAGCTCCTCAAGTCTTAAGGGTGAGAAATCTGATAAAGTTTTCATCAGAAACTATAATTTGTTGAAATTCTTTGTTGGATTTCCAAATCACCTTAACTTTGAGCTTTGATGGCCTTGTAGGATCATTGGGTTCATACATAATCGAAGATGATTTCAAATTCATGTCATAAAATGGGTTGAATGCTTTCACATGGGCACAGTAAGTCTTTGAGATAATATTCTAATTAAATTGTAACACACTATCAGAAAAAGTTGAAATAATGACAAATATTTAACGACAAATAACTTGCAGAAACCATGGGATGAAAGTGATTGTGGATTTGCATGCAGTGGAAGGTTATCAAAATGGCAATGAACATAGTGGGACAAAAGATGGATATACAGAATGAGGTGATTCTTATATACCTCATACAGTCTCTATCATAGACTTCTTAGCAAAAAGGTTTTGTATCCTTAGATAATGTTATAATTTCTTTTTTATATCAGAATTTAAGATTGGAAGATCATTAGTTGTATTGACCGCTAAGTTTGATATTTATGCAAAACAGATTACTTTAAATCAATGTATAAGTTACACTGTGATATTGGATCTCTAATGGATGAAAACAATGTTCCTGCATTTCATTTTGGATTCAACATTCTTATGATATGTTTAGATTTGAATATCAAGTTGGATTAAGTTTAATTTAAAAAAAAGCTCAAAATGTTTTATTTGGCTCAAAACAAAATCAACCTAATAAACCGATTGTATTAACTCGCGACCCCTTCTAACCCAACTCGTCCAAACCGATTGTAAAAATGGGCAGAAATTGGCCAAGAGGACTCAACAGCAGGTTGGATTGGGTGAGGCTTTTGGGTCCGAAACCGCCCAACTCGGTCCGTTGTCCACCTCTAATATAGGCTATGGTCCCCAATATATCGTACACAAGTAGTTTATCTCTTCTCCCCATTTGAAGAGCGTCATATCCTAAATTTTGACCACTAAGATTTCCCATCATTGTGCAAATCATCATCACAATATGGATGTACCTTCATGCCTCATCAGTCTCCTCAAGGATTATTGAGCACTCACCACAATCAAGAATTAGGGTTTCAGGCCCTCTCAGAGCTCTTAGACAGAGGATCAATCAAGAAAGGACATTGTCGCATCTGCGAAAATCAACCGACAGAAAAGAACAGAAGAGTCACCACCGAACGTTATTTATCCCGGAGCAGGGAAAGGAAACGATCGAAGAAAACCTCAATAAAGGGAAAGGAATGGTCGTCGCAACCATCGCCTGGGTTCGGGAGTCGGTTACGCGAGAGGAAGGTATTAGCACCCCCTCGCGTCCATCGTACTCGATGGGATCCACGCTTGTTGGTTATTGATCAAAGGGTGTAAGGTATCTGAAACTCAACTGCTAACTGGAAACTGGAAACAAAAGGTGAGATGGAGAAATGGGGGAAAAAGAGAAAAAAGACACAAAGGACTCGCAAGGATCGTCGCAATCCTATGCCTACGTATCTTCATTAACCAATGAAGAATCAGAGTCAACGTAGTTTGGACTACGGATTTGGGAAGAGTGAAAGGATTGTGCTCGGAGAGATCTCGCATGATCTCCTGCCTACGTATCTCGCTCGCACGCGAGAATCAGAGCGACGTAGTTCCCCTCACTAGGGATAACTTTGCTTTGTTTGTGTCTTTTAAGTGGAATACGCCAACGTTCGCGTTCCAGCAGTTTAGATGTCGCAGCTCGTTGTACGGAGTCTTAGGCATTTACTTGTTTGCGGTAGAACATAAGTGATGCATCCTTTATGAGTGGATTAAGGGAGATGGGAAGAGATGACTCAAAGGTGTAAGAGAAAACGGAAGTTAGTTGTTAGTCTGCTAGGGGATTCATCTCGATCGCACGTGTGTGAGAGGAAAGGGAAAGTTAGTTGTTAGTGTGCTCGCCGAGATATCGCATCTCGTGCCTACGTATCCTCAATCTGAAAAGAAGGAGGAATCAGAGCATCCGTAGTTCACGCTACTACGGAACACAGGAAACGGTCTCGATCGCATGGGTGCGAGAGAAAAGATGAGACTCACGAAAGGTCTAAGGGAAACTGAATCTACAAGTTAGCATGCAGTGATGGTTCTAAGGTCAAGATCAAGAGGGAAATCTACCTAATGTTATCATACACAGATTGTTATCCTAATGTCTCTCCTACCACCGACTTAATCAAAAATTAAGTGGAGCGAGGAATCCTACGGGATCATGTCATCAGACAAGTAAACACAGGATAAATCAATCACAAAATGAACTAAAAACAAACGAAAGAATAAACAATGTCAGTCAACAATAATGTCAAACAATCAAAATAAGAAATGGGGAAGCTTTAGCCAAGGGGTCATATCAACCGAGGCAAACAAGCTAGCTGTGGGAAATAGGGGTACTCGCCCAATGGTGTCGAGAACCATGGAGAGCAGAGTAAGAAAGGGGAAGATGTGAATCAGATCACTTAAGCATCAGCATCGGTCAATGTGAGCTATAGACAAGGCGTGGGGGTTTGATTGCTAAATCCTTCTTCCACTTGACGGACTTGATAACAAGAGTAAGCTATGTTCAAAGCATCAATCATGTAATAAGAGCTAAGAACATCCTGGGACTAGAAATGGCGGGAGTCGATTGCGGACTCTCATTCTGCCTGATGCCTTCTTTGAGGTCTTACAAGGGGATACGGGAACGGGATGCCTCTTGGTGGTCTTAGGCACAAAAGTAAATAATCACAAACAGAGCCTCCTTTGAGGACTTCCAGAATTGTCGGCCAAGTGGCACGGACTCCTAATGTTACTTCTCATGGCATCAAAAGGAAAAATGCGGAATTAGTAAAAGAGAAGAGAAGTAATACTGAACGGATATAGATCCGTATTGTTAGTTCTTGGATTGGCTAGAATTTTGGTAAAACAAAGTTGTTCAATGTTGATGTCACATGGGTGATGTCTTAACATTGAGTCTTAACATTGGATAATGTTAAGTGTTTAAGTTGTTGAAGTTTTGAAGTCTGATGTCATATGCGATGTCATGACATCAGATATGCAGATCATTAAAACATCAGGTTTGAGATGTTTTTAGGGTTAAGCGTATTAGCTGGATTTTGGGAGAGCTGTTAGAGTTATTGGATGCGAATATCTTAGAGGAGATATTTTCTGTTGTAAACAGATTTTATGCAGATTTGTAGGAGTGTTTAAAGGCTGAAGATTTAAGAAGATTTTGAGAGAAAATCTGTTTTGAAGATTCAATTTTAAATAACAAATCAGGTCAGATATTGTAGCAGGTCCAAGCCCAAATCAAATAGTTGTATAAAGCGCATCAATCCTGAAGAAAAAAAACGAAGAAAGAGAGCTAAAGACTGAGAGTCGTTTGTGTCTTCGTGTATGTGTTGTAAACCATTATAGTGTGAATTGGTGTTGTTTTTTTGAGTTGTTCTTGATCAAAGCTGTGAAGCAGAATCAAGTTATGTTTTTCAAAGTGTGTGATCTTTGAATTATATCACTGAAGAGACTTAGGGATTGAGTAGTGTTTTCATACCTAAGTCGTCTCTTAGGTAGAAGGTTCATTAAGTAGTGATTAAGTTTAGGAGATGTCAACTGGGTTGTTGAGTCTGTAAATTAATTCTACTGATAATGAAATTCATCCCTGGCTTGGTAGCCCCCAGAGTAAGTTGTTTAACTGAACTGGGTGAACAATTCTTTGTGTCTTTTCTGTTGTGTTATATTGTCCATTGCAGAGTGTATTGTTGTCACATCACACGTAACATCATATATCTGGTACCAGAATTTCAATTGGTATCAGAGCAGGCATCCTGCTCTGCATCTGGGTGAGATCTAGGGCTGATACTTTCTGGTAAGATGGACAAGGAAGTTGGAGGATTTGTGAATAGACCCCATATTCTGGATGGCTCTAATTATGATTATTGGAAGCCAAGGATGATTACCTTTTTGAAATCCTTGGACAACAGGGCTTGGAAGGCTATCATAAAAGAATGGAAAGCACTTGTTGTTGTTGAGAAAGATGATGCTGGGAAAGAAAAAGAAGGCAGCTCAAAACTAAAACCTGAAGAAGAATGGACCAAGGAAGAAGATGAGCTTGCCCTTGGTAATTCCAAAGCTTTAAATGCTATTTTCAATGGAGTTGATAAGAACATATTCAGGTTGATCAATACATGTGAAGTTGCTAAGGAAGCTTGGGACATCTTGAAGACTACTCATGAAGGAACTTCAAAAGTTAAGATGTCAAGACTTCAACTTCTGACATCAAAGTTTGAAAGTCTAAAGATGAAGGAAGATGAAACTATTCATGACTTTCATATGAGTATTCTTGAGTTGTCTAATGCTTCTAGTGCTCTTGGAGAGAAGATGACTGAAGAGAAGTTGGTGAGGAAGATTCTTAGATCCCTTCCCAAGAGATATAAGATGAAAGTAACTGCTATTGAAGAAGCTCAGGATATCAGCAAACTGAGGGTTGATGAGTTAATTGGATCTCTTCAAACATTTGAGCTAGGGTTAAGTGAAGAGGAACCTGAAAAGAAGTCCAAGAGTATAACTTTGGTTTCCAGTTCTGAAGAAGCCAAGAAAGGGAAAGAGGATGATTCTCAGGAGGAGCTGTCTCAGGCTATTGCTTTGCTGGGAAAACAGTTCAACAAAGTTATGAAGAGGATAAATAGGGGTTATAATCCCAATGTCAAGAACATTACTTCTGACATCAACAGATCAGGAGAACAAGGGAAGAAGTCTAAAGATGAAGAAAAGTCCAGTAATGACAAAGGGATACAATGCTATGAGTGTGAAGGGTATGGATATGTCAAGAAAGAATGTCCTATTTTTCTAAAGAAGCAGAAAGGGTTATCAGCTTCTTGGTCTGACAGTGAGAGTGAATTTGAAGAAAATTCAGCTAAACTTGTTAGAGCTATGGTTGGGGTTTATGAGTCAGATGATGATTCTTGTGAAGATGAGGTTACTTATGATGAACTTGCTGTCACTTATAAAGATATTTTCATAAGAAGTGAACAAGTGTGTCTTGAAGGAGAAAAGCTGAAGAAAACCATAGTACAGTTAAAAGCTGAAAAGACTGAACTTGAATCTGAAGTCAGTATGCTTAACTATAAACTGGACTCTATGACCAAAACTATCAGAATGTTAAACAATGGTACTGATGCTCTAGACAACATTCTTAGTATTGGGAAGATGGCTGCAGACAAATGTGGTTTGGGATTCACCAATGATGCAGGTTCTAATGATGTTATCACCTCCAAACCAGTGATGTTGAAACAAATGTTAAAACATCATGACAGAAATCCATCTAAGAAGAAATACAGGCACTGGAGATGTCACCATTGTGGATGTTTTGGACACATTAAGGCTTATTGTTATAAGCTACATGGATATCCACAAAAGGCTCATCAGGTTATTCCTAGACAGAACTGTCACAGAAGAAGGCAGGTTACCAAGCCTAAGAAGCAATGGGTCCCTAAAGTTAAGGTTACCATCTTGATAGCTCACACTTCTTTAAGGGTTTCTACCAAAGAAGATTGGTACTTTGACAGTGGGTGTTCAAGGCACATGACTGGAGTTAAGAATCAGTTGGTAGATGTGAAGCTTCATTCTTCAGGCCATGTTATATTTGGTGATGGGGTCAAAGGAGAGATTAAGGGGATTGGTAAACTGAACTGTGCTGGTGCTCCCAGACTGGATGATGTTCTTCTTGTTAAAGGACTGACAATAAATTTGATTAGCATTAGTCAACTTTGTGATCAAGGATTCAAAGTAGACTTTACAAAGTCTGAATGCATTGTCAAAGATGATAAAGGAGAAGTCATTATGAAGGGAGTCGGGTCTAAGGACAATTGTTATCTTTGGGTGCCACAAGACTCAAATTCTTCCACTTGTGTTTTTTCTAAAGAAGATGATGTCAAAATCTGGCATCAGAAGTTGAGACGTCTTCACCTAAAGGGAATGAAGAGAATCATCTCCTCAGAAGCAGTCAGAGGAATTCCCAAACTTAATATTAAGGAAGGAAAAGTTTGTGGAGACTGTCAAAAAGGGAAGCAGACAAAGATGTCTCATATGAAGCTTCAACATGACACCACCTCCAAGGTCTTGGAACTACTTCATATGGACTTGATGGGACCTATGCAGGTTGAAAGTCTGGGTGGAAAGAAATATGCGTATGTAGTTGTGGATGACTATTCAAGGTACACCTGGGTGAGCTTCATCAAAGACAAATCAGAGGTGTTTGATGTTTTTAAAGATCTTTGTCAAAGACTCCAAAGAGAAAAGGAGAGTAATGTTATCAGGATAAGGAGTGACCATGGAAGAGAGTTTGAGAATAGCAAGTTTGTAGAATTTTGCTCTGCTGAAGGTATAAGTCATGAGTTTTCATCTCCTATTACTCCTCAGCAAAATGGAGTAGTTGAGAGGAAGAAAAGAACTATCCAAGAGTCTGCTAGAGCTATGATCCATGCCAAGAAACTTCCCTATCATTTCTGGGCTGAAGCCATGAATACTGCCTGCTACATTCACAACAGGGTTACCCTGAGAAGAGGCACTTCATCCACTCTGTATGAACTATGGAAGGGAAGAAAACCTAATGTGAAATACTTTTGGGTTTTTGGAAGTAGATGTTATATTCTGGCTGATAGAGAACAGAGAAGAAAATTGGATTCCAAAAGTGATGAAGGAATATTTTTGGGATACTCTACCAACAGCAGAGCATATAGGGTTTTCAACTCTAGAACCAAGGTGATGATGGAGTCCATCAATGTGGTGATTGATGACAATGATAAGCAGAAAGATGATGATGTCCTAGATGATGTTGGAACATTAGTTGGTGAAGTTGCACCAGAAGCTGAAGACAGAAGTCCAACTCCTAGTGTTGCTGCTGCTGAGCCTGAATCTGAGCAACCTCATAAAGATCCTTCTATCAGAGTGCAGAAGGACCACCCAAAGGAGCTTATTATAGGTGATCCAAATTCTGGAGTGAGGACTAGGTCAAGAGAAGTTGTAGCAAGTTCATGGTTTGTTTCCAAAATTGAGCCAAAGAATGTCAAGGAAGCATTGACTGATGAGTTTTGGATAAATGCAATGCATGAAGAGCTGGAGCAATTCAAGAGGAATGAAGTATGGGATCTTGTGCCAAGGCCTGAAGGGGTGAATGTGATTGGGACCAAGTGGATCTACAAGAACAAGTCTGATGAACTAGGAGTGGTTTCCAGAAACAAGGCAAGACTTGTTGCACAGGGATACACTCAAGTTGAAGGAGTTGATTCTGATGAAACTTTTGCTCCTGTGGCTAGATTAGAGTCCATCAGATTACTCTTGGGTGTGGCCTGTAATCTCATATTCAAGTTATTCCAAATGGATGTGAAGAGTGCCTTTTTGAATAGTTACTTGAATGAAGAAATGTATGTAGATCAACCTAAAGGGTTCATTGGTCCAACTTTTCCTAATCATGTTTACAAACTTAGGAAAGCCCTGTATGGGTTGAAGCAAGCTCCTAGGGCCTGGTATGAAAGGCTTACAGAATTCTTAGCATTGAATGGCTACAGAAAAGGAGGAATTGACAAGACCTTGTTTGTCAAGGAAGAAGGAGGAAACCTGATGGTAGCCCAAATCTATGTTGATGACATTGTATTTGGTGGGATGTCATATGAAATGGTGAAACATTTTGTGCAACAGATGCAATCTGAATTTGAAATGAGTTTGGTTGGAGAACTCAGCTATTTCCTTGGTCTACAAGTTAGACAAATGGAGGACCCCATCTTCATTTCTCAAAGCAAATATGCTAAGAACTTAGTGAAGAAATTTGGCTTAGAAAATGCTAATCATAAGAGGACTCCTGCTCCTACTCATTTAAAATTATCCAAGGATGAACATGGAGTTAGTGTGGATTAAAGTTTATATAGAAGCATGATTGGGAGTCTATTGTATCTCACAACTAGCAGACCTGACATTTCTTTTACTATTGGAGTTTGTGCCAGATATCAATCTGAGCCTAAAGCCAGTCACTTGAATCAAGTGAAGAGGATCCTGAAATATGTTAATGGCACTAGTGACTATGGGATACTGTATAGTCATGGATCTGGGACTGAGTTAAGGGGATATTGTGATGCTGACTGGGCTGGGAGTGTTGATGATAGGAAAAGCACTTCAGGAGGTTGTTTCTTCGTAGGGAATAATCTAATTTCTTGGTTTAGTAAGAAGCAGAACTCTGTGTCTCTTTCTACTGCTGAGGTCGAGTACATAGCAGCAGGGAGTAGTTGCTCTCAACTGGTGTGGATGAAGCAAATGCTGAGTGAATACAATGTCAAGCAAGATGTCATGACATAGTACTGTGATAATTTGAGTGCTATTAATATCTCTAAGAATCCTATTCAACATAGCAGAACTAAGCATATTGATATAAGGCATCATTTTATAAGAGATTTGGTAGAGGATAAAGTAGTTGCCTTGGAACATGTTGCTACAGATAAACAGTTAGCTGATATCTTCACTAAAGCATTAGATGCAAACCAATTTGAAATTTTGAGAAGTAAATTGGGAATTTGCATTTATGAAGATTAAATGTGCTAGAGAGTGTATTAAGCAGTTGTATTCTTTATTAGATATTGATTTTATTCAACTGCTGAAGGCATACATGTTTGAAGTACATCAATAGTTACAGATTATCCCAACCCCTGCATCTAAATAAGCTTTCCAGTCTTCATCCCAATCATCATCAGAAGCATGTTGTTGCACATGAAGTTTCTTGTTGGGTTTCATGGTTGTCTCTGAGGTTCTGCCTGTCTTTGTGGTTTCTGAAGTAGTTTCAGCTGCAGTCATTGTTTTGCTCCTCTTCTTAGGTGGATCTGAAGTCTTGTCCTTCTGCTTGAGGTTCTTTGTTGCATCTTTGGTGTTTGACTGGCTCATTCTTGGTTGTTGTGTGGTGCTGCTAGAAGAAAGAAAGGCTTGTTTTTATAACACAAACAAGGAGCATTGTTTGTATCGCCTGACCAGTCAAGGTGTTGGAACTTGTTTTTTTGGGGAAAGCTTGGTGTTTGAATGTGTTATTTATTATGACAGGACATTGTGTTTGGTGATTGTCCAATTGTGGCTAAAAAGGGGGAGAGTAAGCCTAGCCTTTGTGTGTAGAGTGTGACCTATCTCAGTTCTGGTGCAGATGTTGAGGGGGAGTGTGCATGTTGAACAGTTGTTTATGTTGGTTCTGGTTTTGAGGGGGAGTTTGCCCTTTGTTGATAGGTGATGTGCAGCATTTTGAAGTAGGAGCTGTTTTGAAGGAGTGCTGCTAGGAGTTTCTAACATTTTTTTAATTTTTATCCGCTGCTGAAGTCTCTGATGTTGCAGAGTTTGTTTTAGCCAAAATTAGCCAAAGGGGGAGATTGTTAGTTCTTGGATTGGCTAGAATTTTGGTAAAACAAAGTTGTTCAATGTTATGTCGCATGGGTGATGTCTTAACATTGAGTCTTAACATTGGATAATGTTAAGTGTTTAAGTTGTTGAAGTTTTGAAGTCTGATGTCACATGCGATGTCATGACATCAGATATGCAGATCATTAAAACATCAGGTTTGAGATGTTTTTAGGGTTAAGCGTATTAGCTGGATTTTGGGAGAGCTGTTAGAGTTATTGGATGCGAATATCTTGGAGGAGATATTTTCTGTTGCAAACAGATTTGATGCAGATTTGTAGGAGTGTTTAAAGGCTGAAGATTTAAGAAGATTTTGAGAGAAAATATGTTTTGAAGATTCAGTTTTAAATAACAAATCAGGTTAGATATTGTAGCAGGTCCAAGCCCAAATTAAATAGTTGTATAAAGCGCATCAATCCTGAAGAAAAAAAACGAAGAGAGCTAAAGACTGAGAGTCGTTTGTGTCTTCGTGTATGTGTTGTAAACCATTCTAGTGTGAATTGGTGTTGTTATTTTGAGTTGTTCTTGATCAAAGCTGTGAAGCAGAATCAAGTTGTGTTTTTCAAAGTGTGTGATCTTTGAATTATATCACTGAAGAAACTTAGGGATTGAGTAGTGTTCTCATACCTAAGTGGTCTCTTAGGTAGAAGGTTCATTAAGTAGTGATTAATTTTAGGAGATATTAACTGGGTTGTTGAGTCTGTAAATTAATTCTACTGATAGTGAAATTCATCCCTGGCTTGGTAGCCCCCAGAGTAAGTTGTTTAACTGAACTGGGTGAACAATTCTTTGTGTCTTTTCTGTTGTGTTATATTGTCCATTGCAGAATGTGTTGTTGTCACATCACACGTAACATCACATATTTGGTACCAGAATTTCACGTAGCAAAGCGACGCAAGCAAAAACAACGTAAGCGCCTGTTAATGTTAATGAACAAACATGTTAGAAATGAGCATTTACAAAGTAAGCAAACTACGTCATTCTTGGAGATTTCCTTGAAGCACCTTGCACAAATCAACAAATGAGTTAGAAATCACAAGGAAAAAACAACAATGAAACAACCGAAGGAACAAGGCCTTAGTTGGTAAACACCTTTGGTTAAATCCTACCCACGTTAATGGACCAAAAGAAATCAAACAGTTACAAACTATAGCAAAAGCTAAAGTCTACCTCAAAGTCAATTGTAAACTACAAAAGAAAGTCATTACAAGTTAGATGAATTGAATTAAAACGTGAAAATGGACCAGGGTAAGAAGTGAAACACCTTATACACATGCTTAAAACCAATCTCAAAGTGTCACAAAGGTTTGCATTAAACTCTCTCTCCAAAGTCAATTCATTTCATGAGCAACATCACCTTTAAACTTCTTATACAAGTATGTAAAATTGGCACTCAAGTAAGGCAAATGAAATGACATGGTAAGGCAATGTTAAAGCTCACACACCAGAGTCAAATGACCTATAAAATGTCCTAATTGAATCCCAAAAACAATCAAGCCATTATACATTTAATTGGTGTCAAAGACGTAGGCAAAGTGGAAGCATCGTCCGAGTTTTGCACACACAAAGTAAGCATCATTTAAGGCATATGAAACGATCAAATGTAATATTCAAGCACATCTCAATTGTGCATCAAAATACACTTAATAATGTGCTAAAACTCATATTCAAATTTGGCTCAAAGTGACCTCATACAAGTCCTAAACATAACCTATCTCTATGCATGCTTACACATAATATATTCACATTGGGAAATTTATGAAGAATAGCAAAATGCCTTTGAAAATTATGGGTAATCAACCAAGTCATTCCAAGTCCAGTATGTAATCACATGCAAAAGATAGGGTTCACATCATGCACCAAAATCCCTCAAATAATTGCAAACGTAGCACAAACGTCAATGATGATCATACGAATTAAAGCTCAAAAGATTAACTTCAAAAGTATCCCAAAACTCAAGTACAACGCACCAATTAATCACCATGATGTTAAACAATCAAATGCCTAAATGTACATCAAAATTAAGTCCAAATTGTCAATGAAAGATCACATTCTATGACCTACATCACAAGACATACCAAAATGAACACATTTCTCTCCAAAATCCAAGAAAAATATCAAACAGCCCCCAAAATGGAATTAAAAATATCCAAAAATAGAAAATAAAATTGTCAAAAATTAGTTAAAAGGATGAGGATGCTTCATGAATTTAATTGGAATTTTATGATGATCATAGCTATTTTTAGAATTAGATTTTGAAACAAGTACAAAAAAAGAAACTAGGAATAATGGAAGAACCAGGGGGTGCGCTATAGCAGAGATTCCATTTCACTTCTTTATTGGGCTCAAGTTGAGGGGTGCGAATAGCAGTAAGAAATAGGCCCAAGGCGTCTCAGGCTTGATGACTCACGGTAGTCCCTCATAATCTTGGAATCAATCCTAACCGTGTGATTTATCTTAAGGGATCATCAAAGGTCCTGATGCGTGTGGTGCATGGCAACAAGTCTGGGACGGCATGTACTTGATTAATAAGGTGGTCCTACCGGACGGTGACAAGTGTCACCGTCGAAGTGGACCACCACCACAAACCTTATCTCCTCGTGGTCTTTAAACGAGAAACAAGACGTTCAACTCTTAAGCACCTCTCTCTCAAACGCTCAACCGTCCCTCTCTCTCTCTATGTTATTCGCCACAAAACCTAATCCGGTCGGAGAAGGACGGTGGCCGGCAGCGGCGCCACCGTCTTCTCCGACGACCTACCACCACCAAACAACTAAATCTAAACACAAACCCCCCTTAAAATTATCCCCTGAACCTGAATCCGACCTTGGATTAGCCTAACTCGTCGCCAAACACTCAAATCGAAGCGATGAATTGAAGAACCCTAAAAACTACTAGTTCCATCGAAAATGCAAATGATTATGACAAATTTTTAGAAGAACAACCGACCTTTGACGCAGAGCTTTTCGTCGATGCGTAATCGAATTCAAAAAATACCAGAGGCGCTATAGGTTAGTCTTCGACTCTTTGCTTTGAATTCTTGTAACTTCTTCCTCTTCTTCTTAACTTCTTCACTCTGAATATGCGTGTTGCTGTTGTTTCTGTGCGTGAATCTCTGTGAATCTCGTGTGTGAGTTATTGTTGATATGGATGAACTCGTACGTTCTGCGCGTGTGCCGTTGAATTGGTTATGCGGAATTGTGTTGTTCTGCCAAATTGATGCGTGTTCTTATGATTTACAGGTCGTAGATTGAAGGTTGAAGTAAAGGTCGAAGCAGAGAATTGAAGGTTTGGTTGAGGTTGAAGATCGATTGGAGTTTTCTGCAAATTTCTTGTGTATTGAAGATGGAGGTTCTGGCTGGTGAATTCAAGATGAAGACTGGAGAAGGCTCAAGAGGTTGAAGGAACCATTGAAGGATGGTGATGTTGCAGGTTGAAGGTTAAAGAACAATGGAAGAGTAGAAAGTTGGTAGAGGAAAGTTGCAGAATGTGGAGAAGGAGAGAATGATCGAGAGAGAGAGAAAGAGAGAGAGAGAGAGAGAGAGAGAGAGAGAGAGAGAGAGAGAGAGAGAGAGAGAGAGAGCCCAGAAGAAGTTAGTTCTGTTTTCTGTTAGAGTTAGTTGGGTTCTGTTAGGATATTTTTTGGTGTAAAGTGGTTAGAGAGATTGGTTAGGGATTGGTAATTCTGTTAGTAGTGGTTATGCAGTTATTGTTAGAAGTTTCTGAATTTTGGTTATGGAAGTTGTGTTAGAATTCTTATTCTGTTAGGATCTCTGGAATTCTGTTAACATTTCAGTTTTTTCAGTTAAGAGATTTTTTTTTACAGTTAGGGAATTTCTGGTAAGTTATGAGGTTGTGCTATGACTTGATCAAGCTGTAAAAACTTTGCAATGTAATCGTTTTTCTGCCAAGAATTCTTTTGCTGCCATTGTATTTTTATAGCTACTGTTATCACTTTTCTGCTGCTGCTATTTTCTGATATATATTTGGTTTAACTAAGCCACAATAAGGCAAACATAAAATGGCTACTTCTATACAACCAAGCAGAGCGCCAACAAAGACTTGAGGTAGAATGTGACCAACATGTTCCTCTAGCTTCCTTTCACCAATTGGATGGCCTTGAAACATGTCACCCTGACTCATATTAACCACCTAACGCAGTAGCATAAAACCCAAAGAGCATAAAACGACAATTGTAGAACCAATCAGTGCACCAGCTAAGACTTGGGGTATGGTTTTGAATTTGGATTTTGGAAAATGGATTTTGAATGGATTTATGTGGACATAAAAAAATGGATTTGGAAATGGATAATTTGGATAATTTGGATTTTGGATATGAACTAAATTGAATAAAATGGATATCCAACATGGTTATAGGTTTTGGATGTGGATGATGAAATAGATAGCGCTATTTGGATTTGAAACCATGGATTTATGACTGAAAAGTGTATTTGAGATGGTTATGGATGGATTAATGTGGATACAAGCTTAGAAAATGAGTTTAAAAGTGGATGTGAATTATTTGTGAAATGGATATTATTAAGAAAAATGGTTTAAAATGGGAAGGAGAAGTTTAAAATGAATGTGGATATCAGTATGACAATGGTTAATTGGTTAGAAATAATGGGCTTGTATCTTGAATTCCAGGTAATCCACATGAGCAATCCTAACGTGCTCCTTAAGAACGTTGATCCTTTTGAATGTCCTCAAACCAAATTTCAAATCCAAATCGAATTCACCTTCTTGATGGACCTCCAGTTCCACTTTCAAATTCACATAAACCCGTATTTCAGGAAACAAACAATAAGCAATGGAGAGAACAACAATATCCTAACCACAGTATGAGTCCACAACTTGATCTCTTCCATGAATACCTAGAATATCTCCAACGTGAAATCTTGATCACCACTGAGACTCTTGAGAAACTTGAAGAAAATAAACTTGATGAGAATTCAACCCCGAATGAAGATGAGAGTCTCACAACAAGAGAGAACCTTGAGCCTGCCCATGATACCTTGATCCCACGCCTTAGGAGCTCATGCAAATGTATGAATATAAGTATGACCTAATGGATATGCAGATGAGAGCGAAGCAAAAGCCAAAAAATGTTAGAAAAAGTTATGGCAAATTTTGGGGTGCTAAAGACATGATCTTCAACTTGTCTAACCTCTTAAACACCCATAAAGGGTCAAGAGGTCTCCCACAACAGGAATCAAGCACAAGGTTGCAACATTCCAAGTGAATTAAGCCTCAAGATCGCCAGTATCACCAAATTAGGGTTTTTGTCGACCAGGGCCTCCAGATGAAAATCTTCATCTGGGCATGAGCCAATGCTTCAAAGTCTAACCCTAGATACTCTAAGGGACCTCATAAACCCAATCATCAAGTCAATTTTACCTCAGGGGATACATTCACCAAAAAATCAAGAATTAGGGTTTCTTGACCTAATTCACCCCTAAGTTGACCTTTTGGGACAAAACATGAGCCAAGATCTCAAGACATGATTTGAGGGTCTCTAATAAACCACATTGATCCATTTACAACAATGGATTGATCCAAGAAGCTTGATCTACAAGTTTCAATTTCATCAGGACCACTGTTAGGGTTTCGCGGAAAAAGTCAATTGTACCTTTGAATTTTGACCAGTACATGCTCCCAAACCTTGGTACATGATTCAAAACACCCTATAACACCTATGGAACATATCCATCAAGTTTGATTTAGGTCAAGGACTTGATTTCATAAAGAATCACACAGTTTGGAATTCATCTGATAAAAAGTCAACTGTGCACAAAGGTCAAGTTTGACTTTTTGAGATTTTTCACAATTATGGTTCCTTGACCCTAAAACAATGTTAATATGTGATTTGAATCATCACATATCAAGAAAAATCAAAGAAAGTGGGATAACTTGAAAAAGGGGTAACCATAAAAACTTAGAATTTTTCTAAGTTATGGAACAAAGTGGCTAGGGTACCAACTTCCAAGGATCATAACTTGTGATCCAAGAAACCATTTTGCCTGATCCAAAGATGGATTTGTAGCTCTCATGGCATACTTTAAAAGTGTCAACTACACCTCATTCCAATTCCTCGTGGATTTCAAGTTATGGAGTGATCAAAATGCTGAAAACACAAAAGTGACACTTTTCCAACACTTAGTGAAATTTCCACTAAGTCAGAATTTGCCTTACTTTTTCCCAAAAGTAGAGGCATTTTTCATTATAATTCAGGTTGGATCAAACCCAAAGATGGACATCATATTGAAATAGGATATATCAGCTTTCCAAAATGTCCAAGAACCCCATGAAATTTCACTTGAGCTAGGAGTTATGACAATGGCAATATGCCTTGCTGTAAACTGTCTTGGCAAGGTAGATTGTGCATTAGGGCTCGATTTGGCTAATTTGTGCAAATGACAAACAAGTTTATCCATCTGAATACCTCAGGGGGAGACCAAGGAGGAACAAACACTGATACATAAGCCTCCTAAGTCTTTGGAACTACAAGTAGCATGCCAAACCTAAAAAGCCTAAAAGGGGGACAAGAATCCAATTTTGTTTTGGAGCATTCAATGGATGCTTAGAGGTGGCATGTATCAGAGCAAAAATGAACACTTCAGTCAAACCTTATCCCTGAACTAAAGAACCATAGGCATGTGCTCTAACCTCTAGTCAATGGCTAGAGGAGACTTAAGATTCCAAAGTGGTCCAATTGGCTAACAGCCTGCTGCAGCCACCATTCACTATTACTTGCAAAACAAACTTGCTCTACTATAAATAGAGCTCATTTGTGCTCAGTTTAAGTACACCAAAGCACTACAACACTTGCTTTCCTCAAAATCTCTTTCTCTAGGCAAAAAATGCATTCTTTAGTAAGGTAACTCTGAGTTTTTGAGTTAGAGAGCATTTCCATCATAACTCATGATCCAAACACATCCAATATGTCATATCTAAGCTGTCCAAACTCTCACAAGTGACCTGTAACACCAAAATCACAAAGTCCTCTCTCAAAACCTCAAAATTGGGCTTTTTTGCATTTTTCAAGCCATGTCTTGATTAAGTCACTTTCAAAACCAGATAAGACCTCAAACACACTCCAAATATCATCTTTGAACTGTCCTAAATGGTTCCCCACATCTGGAACACCATTTGAGAGAGTTGTCATATTTGTCACTTTTGCCCCTTTTGCAAGAAAGAACTCAAACTTGTTCCTGAGGATTCCAGTTGGTTCCAACCATTCTAAAAGCTTCTAAGTGATCATTTGAGGGTGTCCAAAGCATCAAATTGTTTCTGGAACAAAGCACTTGGCAGATTACTCAAAAAGCTCCTTAAGAGGTAAGCATCATAACTTGAACTCTTTGAAATATGCATTGTTTTGAAGTCCAATGATCACGCATATCTCATACATGTTATATATGTTGTGTATGAACCAATTCATCATGTAATTCATGTCTATAACAAGAGGTAGCATAGAAAATGCAATTATAGGCCTATTTCAAGAACACTATCGGGTTTTGAAATAGGAGCCTCATCTGAAAAACCACCACCACCATTGGGTTCCTTGTGAAATTCTAGGCAGGATAGACCTAAATTTTGTCCCAATCCATGGAGAAATGAGAAATTTACAAGCTTCACGTTTTTTGCCAAAACCTTGCTTTGCCTTGCCTTGGCCAGGCCAAAAACAAGGCATGCCTCATATATTCATGGGGTGATTTTGATACACGGATGTATCACCACCCCAGTGGTAGAAGGCACGCGCTGCACCCTAGAGGTCTGGGGTTCGAATCCCCCTCGCCCCAGATCCTCTTTTATATAACTTATTCCATTTTTATTATTTTTCAGGTTATTTTTAAATGATTTGGAAAATTAATAACTCTCTCAATTTTAATTATTTTTTATTGGTTCTTTTTGCAAAAAATCACAAAAATGTTGACATATTTTATTCCACAAAAAAATCAGATTCATATGAATTATTTAATATAGTTGATATTTTTGTAAATAAATTCATTTTTAATTGTTTTAAACACTTTTAAAAGTGGATTTTTATCTTGAAAATCAAAACCAAATAAGTTTTAATTCATCTTGTGGTTTAAACTTCATTTTTCAAATCTCAACCAAAAATCACAAGTTGTTTATTCAAGCTTATTTGGTATTTTATCATTATTTATTGATTTTTTTTAAGAATTTACTTTTAAAAATGATGAAATTAGGGTTTCTTTGATTTTCACCCTCACAAATCTCTTAAAAACACTTTTGGGCCTCTAATAGAGTGTAAGACCCAATACCTTTTTAACCAAAACTTTTTGGGCCTCAGACATTGTATAAGTCCCACTGCATTTTCAAAAACCTCATTGCGATCGCCAGTTCAAAATCAAATTTTTGGGCCTCTCCTTGAGCTATAAGACCCATTTCTTTTCTTAAAAACACTTTTGGGCCTCTAATAGAGTGTAAGACCCAATCCCCTTTTGACCAAAACTTTTTGGGCCTCAGTTGTTGTATAAGTCCCAATACGATATTCAAAACAACAGTGCCATCACTGTTAAAGTTTGGGCCTCTCCCTGAGCTGTAAGCCCCGATCTCTGTTCAAAATACTTTCTCCTTTGATTTTAAATCCAAATGTATAGTTGCTATCAAAACTTTCTTTAATTTCTTTGTTGACCAACTAACAAAACAGCATGGAAGCTCTACAACGGGTAAGTGTTTATCTGCTTTCTTTTATATGCTTTCATATACACAACTGTATTGTGGGAAGCGGCGCATGGTTAGTCTTCTTTCATTCTTTAAATACATGTCATATATATATATATATATATATAACTGTATTGTGGGAAGTTGCGCATGATTAGTCTTCTTTCATACTCTTTTAAATACTCGTCATATATCAACTGTATATATACTAGTATAGTTATTTAGAGTTTTCCCCGTCAACTAGGTCTAGAACTAGGTAAAGCCTTGTTGGTCACTCTTAAATACAAACAAAACTAGATCCCCATAGGATTCCAGATACAGTTTTCCCTTCTCTTGGGGTTAAACAATATGGAACAAAGAGAAAGGCAGTATTCTCGGTGAACCTTTTCTCAGACTGTCAGCTCTAGAAATTGTCAAAGAAATTCTACTCTCCAGAGTTGATCTATTCTCTGTGAATAATATCTCTTGAGTTTCTTCCAAACCCTTGAACTTTCCTGGAATGATCTCTTCTATGTGAATTGCATTTCTTGAACTTCTCTTGGTTTGGGGACCCATATGCTTCCTAAAAGCATCCCCGCCTCCTCTTGGGCTTTGTACAAGGACCCTTCGGCTTCTTAGAAGTTCTCATGCCTTCTCTTGGGCTTAATACAAGGACCCTAACGACCTCTTAAAAGGTATAAGACAGAACTTAGTCATCCTTTGCTAGAGCAGTCTTTCCAGTGTCAAACCTCAGGCCACTTTAGGGTTGATTCTCATCCCTTAAGGCCCTTGCCCTCTTTTGGGCATCCTACAAAAGATAAAACTCTTCAACACCAGTAGACTTAGACAGTATAAACCCCCCTTTGAGTCTCAAAGACATTCTCAAGTTCCTTTCAAACATAGGAAAAAACACATATCACTTTGTATAAATCTCCAGTAGAAACCAGGTCTCTCTCATGAGAGTTCTCCACCCTTGGGCCTGCCTATGGATCTAATCCTCAGCAGTAAGATAACCTCCTCTTAGGCTTTGTATAATGATCTTTCCTCAACACAGTTAGCCTCCTCTTGGGCTTTGTACAATGATTCTCCCCGGCGAAGCTAACCTTTTCAGACTCTCTTATTGAGTTCATCACTTTCTAAGACTCTCTTGTTGGGGCAATCTCCTTTTAGCCTCCGTCTTGGGCTTTGTACAAGACATATAAAAGCACTCTCTTATTGAGTATAAAAGACTCTCTTGTTGTGTCAATCTCCTTTTAGCCTCAATCTCGGTATTCATACGAGACATCAAATCACTCTCTTGGTGAGTATAAAAGACTCTCTTGTTTAGTCAACCTTTTCATACTCTCTTGTTGAGTCAATCACCTTTTCAAACTCTCTTGTTGAGTCAACCTTTTTTAGCCTCAATCTCGGGCTTTGTACAAGACAGATAAAAGCACTCTCTTGTTGAGTCAAACCCCTTCAGCCTCAATCTTGGGCTTTGCACAAGACACAAATTTCCCTCTCTTGAGCTTGGGACATATATCTTCCCTAGCCAAGTCATTTCCTCCCAGTCTTCTTCTAGGCTTTGATGAATGATTTTCCCCAAGAAGAGTCAAACTCATTTTAAGCCTCCGTCTCGGGCTTTGTATAAGACACATAAAAATATCCTCACCAGAGTCAGTTAAATTTCCCATTTCAGCCTCCGTCTTGGGCTTCGTACAAGACACATATAGACCTCCCCGACGGAGTCAAAACCCTTTTCAGCCTCCTCTTAGGCTTTATATAATGATATCCCCAAAGAGTCAGTCTCTTTTTACCTCAATCTTGGGATTCGTATAAGACACCTATATCAACACTCTCTTGTTGAGTCAGTCATATTTAGCCTCATCTCAGGCTTTATATAAAGAAATCCCCTAACCGAGTCAATTAACCTTTTAGCACCAACCTTGTGCTTTGATCAAGGCACACAAAAATCAACAATCCTTCTTTAGAGATGACAAGTTCTCTCTCAGTCAAACCTTTTATCTTCAATCTTGGACTTTGAACAAGACACAAATAACCTTTTAGCTTCATTCTTGGGCTTTGAACAAGACACCAAAACATCATTTTCTTCCCATAGAATAAGAGGAACTACGATTGCTCTGATTTCCCTGTTTCGTTTAAACGGGAATACGTAGGCATAAGATTGTGAAATCTTAGCGAGCATACTAATCAAAAACTCTAGGTCCAATACTTTCATACATCAATCAAAACTCAGGACCAGTACCTTACCAAAAACATCGGGAACACCCGAACATCAACAAAAACTCACTCACTCTCTCATATTTCCCAAGAAACTTTCCCAACCCATTATCAGATAAACACTATCAATTACAAAGCGAGACCCAAAGCTAACATCTTGTGGATAACCACATATAGGATGGGTAATTGACAACTACTCATTGTATAACCTGACCCCGGACCCCCCAATCTCTTTAAAGCGCTTGTTCAGTTAAACATTTGCGTGCAAGGTTAGTTTTAGATAGCTTCTATTTCCCTTCCAGCTTCACGGGATAAATAAGAAATCAGAAAGTAACACCCTTTTTCCTCGAGGAGGAAAAACCAAACTTCAGCGATAAGGTGGTCACGTCACCGACAAAAATCGCTCGCTACAAAGAGTATTCAAGGCATTAGAAGTACTGGTTGAGTAAGAACTATACAAGTCATTAGATGTTCGTTGTTTGTCTTCTAAGTTTCAAGATTACCGCCAACAAAAACTTTTTCAATAAATCCAGGTATTCCTGCAATCTCTTCTCTCATATACTAGAATGTCGGAGATCCTGTAATTATATACACGTTCGTATTATCTATTTTGTTCTGCACTAAAGTATATGGCATAACATGTAGAACATGTATATGTTATTAATCGTTATTGATTTAATTCCAACAAGCAGTATCATAGTAGTTCTTCATGATAAGTTTATTGAGATTTTTCCACTAAACTTCAATTTTTTTTTTTGTGGATATGCAATTATGAAACATATAATTGAAATTCGTGATTGTGTGAATTTTGTTTTTCAAGACATGAATTTTTATGATAATATTTGATGATGTTTTATGTTATTTGTTAAATCATTGTGATAGTACGAAATTTATGATTGTGTGTATATTTGTTTTGAAACGATTTGTATGGTTTAAGTTCTTTCATATAAATTTATACGTACGCATGTTGTTTTATGTTCTTTCAGATAAAGGATTATACATCTTCTATATATAAATATTTCTTCATGGATGATTGTAATTGTTTGGTCCTTAATTGCATTATAATCTTAAATATTTGTTTTGATCATGATTTTGTATAAAATAAAAACCATAGAAATATATTAGAAATAAAGTTTTTAATTTGAAATTAAATATTTTATTATGATATATATATATATATATATATATATATATATATATATATATATATATATATATATATCACAAATTTTATATTTTATTCAAATATAATATGTTGCCATCGCATAAAGTTTTGAATTTGACTTGCAAATTATATGACAAAGTTCTGATTCAAAATAATATCTTTATTTATTTTTTTTAAGAAAAGTATTTGTGAAACTTTTGGTTTTCTTTGAGAGACATGATATTTAATATATATTATGCTAAATATAATTGGAATTACATATATGCTTATAATCGATGATTGAGAATCATAAAAATATATTTTCATTAAAATTTTTTATTTTTAACACTTTATTTGTGGCTTGAGAGTATATATTTAGAAATATGTAAGTTAACGAGTTTTTTTTTTATTTTAGTCTCTGTAATTTTTTGTCTGAGTCCTTATATCTCACTTTTTGCGTTCATTTTAGTCCCTAAAGCCAAAAATCCCAAAGAAAATCCATTTCCTTCGGATTTTCCTGGGGATTTTGGTTTTAAGGACTAAAACAAACTCAAAAAGTGAAATATAGGGACTTAGACAAAAAAAATTACAGGGACCAAAATAAAAAACACGTTAACTTACAAGACCAAACGTGCATTTAAGCCAATATATATTTATGTCAATTATTTGGTTAAATATTGAATTTAAATCTTATTTTGGTGATTTGATTCTTGGTTTTGAATTTAAATAAAAAAAAATTATTATCAAATCATTTTATTTGATTTTTAATTATTATTTTATCTTTTAATTTGATTCACATAAAATCTGCACATGAATTTAGATTTGGAGAGATAACACAAATACTAATTTGCTTGATATATATATTTAGTTATTATATATTTAGTTATGGAAATTTTTTGAATGAATGTCTCTCAAAATTATAAGGTAAAACTAAAGATTTAATTATTTAAATTTTTTATATTTGAATTTTAGAATTAGTTTTGTTCATTCTAAAATAATTTATTTAAACAATTATTTGGTGTATATGTGAATTTGTTTGACATTTATTTCAGATATATAAAAATTTAATATTTATCTGATTTGAAGTTATACATGTAGCATGATTATGTTAGTTGAGTTTATTGTTATTAAGTTTTATACAACACTTTTTTTTTTTAATAATGCAATTTGTATAAATTCATAAAATTTATGTTTTATTGTGAATTTAATCTCACACTAAGGACTTTCAAGAAATATTATTATTATTATTAAACAACATTCTAAATGAATACGACCTACATTTGTGGGTAGTGCCTTGTAAATTTAAGACTTTTTTCATTAAAATTATTAAAATATCTAGTAGTTTTGATTGAGTTGATTGAAGCAACATATTGCAAATGTAACCTCTGTTGTGTAAATTTGATTAAATTGGAATTACAAAAGATGTAATGTGTAATTGTTCGTGCGAACTGTTATAGTCAGTCAAAAGGAAGGCACAATTTGGCCGAACAATTGCATACCTATAATGTTAAATATGTAGTAATTATTAATTTTATCCATGTGAGTAATGATTGATGTCAAAGACTTCCATTATTTGACCGAACTTATTACTAATGTATGATCATTGCGCGAGAGTACCGTTTACCGTTAATTTTTGCAATCAAAGATTGAGAATTAATGGTGTGTTTTATATCTTGTTTGAGTTTTTTAATTTATGAGTAAAGATGAATTGAATGCCTATATAATAATTTATTGACATATCAGTAATGATGTTGTATGAGTGTAAATCTTTCAAATATTTATTTGTATTGGAGTATGTAGAATACATTGTATAGGTGGGCTAGTTTCTTTGTATTGGGTCATAACTTTGGGCCAGGTGTGTATTAGCTTCACCTTGTGATCTTGTAAACTACTTAAGCTCACACTCCTTTTACTTGTATAATAACTGATTCTGTTAATATACATTTTCATCTGCAAGCTTCTGGTTTGCACATAGTGCTTACACCAGAAGCATGATTCATTCCTAAAACGCTGATATGGTATCATTCGCGGAATCGATCCTCACCGCTTCCTACACTGTTCATCTCTGATTCATCTTTCTACTCTCTATTACCTCGTCTTATTCATTTTCTTTCTTCATTTCCTTTGCTTCATCTAGCTCATCAATGGCGAAATCGGATAATCAAGCATCCACAAACAAGGAACATTCATGTGACGTTTCTACTATGCTCACAGGGACGAAAACTTCTCACTCGTTTGGTCCAAAACTTTCCATCAAGCTTCAAGAAAACAACTACCTATTGTGTAATCAACAGGTTGAAGGTGTGATTCTAACACAGAAAATGCACAAATTTGTGGTTAATCCTCAAATTCCATTGAAGTACAAGACTGCGCAAGATCGTGTTGAAGGTACAATTTCTTATGAATAGGAAGCTTGGATTGTACAAGATCAAGCTCTCTTTATCTGGTTACTCTCCACCATCTCTGAATTTGTGCTTCCTAGGGTTCTTGCGTGCAAGCATGCCTTTGAGGTTTGGGACAAGATTCATTTATGAGTTAATAAAGTTATCTCTTTAGCGTACCACATAGTCCCGTAAGTTAACTGTCTCATTTGGTTTTTAGATAAATTTTATGATGTTAATTGTCTCATTTGGTTTTGATATGAATACTATAATAATAATTGTCTTATTTGGTTTTAAAATAAGTATTCTAAAGTTAATTTTTTCATTCGGTTTTGAGATGAATACACTGCAAGAAAAAAAGTATTTGCGACATATAGGTTGCGACGGTTCCCTGAAAACCGCCCTCCTTCGTAAGTTACGACGGTTGTCACGACGATTTTGGACAACCGTCGTTAAATTGTTTTTAAAATTAAACATTTTACGACGGTTGTAGATCTAACTGCCCTAAAAAGAAGTCCGTGACATTTCAATAATCGTCGCCCCCAAATAAATTCAACAACCTCAAATAAATTCGTAAGTATGAGGGTAAATTCAACAACCTCATACATTTTGGACAAAATTAGGGCTACAGTGGTTCTTGAAGGGCGTTCCCCCAAAAGTTAAAAGAACAGCACGACCAAAACTGAAATAGAAGAATGGAAAATTTATTCGTTTCAAACTACGTCTTTTCAGCTTCTTCTTTTCATATTCGGAAAGCTTGAAATTACCACCATAATACCACTGCAAAAACCCTAACGCCGCCGGCAACGCTGCATGGTATCTATCCCACACCACCAGTTCCAAACCCATCTTGACATGTTAGTATTCTTAAACTCTAAATTAATTTCTCTCTGCTTCTTATTTATAATAGGTTTCAATTCAAAAACCCTAAATCAATTTCTCTTTGTTTCGCTTCTAATTCATCCCTGTTTTTGTCTGTGTTGCTATTAGGTTTAATGATTCACACTCCAATTTATTCACACTCCACTAATTTCCAAACAGCAAGGCACCGACATTGATGTTATGCACGCAAACGTGAGGTATAAATGTTGTATGTGTGTTGGGCATGGGACACGCCGAAAACCATAGGTCTCCGTGCTTCTTAGCAACAAGACATTATTTGAGTGAATTTCAACTGCGAGCTTCATGCCCAGAGTACATGATAATAGGAAAAGTGATTGCTATTTCCCCTAGGCAGTGTTTTAAAAATCGGGCCGGTCATCAAACCGGTGAGGGTACTGGGTCACTGGTTTATCGGTCGAACCACTGGGTCACTGGTTTATCGGTCGAACCACTGGGTCATTGGTCGAACCGCATGACCAAACCGGATTAAACCGGATAACTCGGTTGAATAAACCTGTCATTATAATAGGTATAAAACCGGTAAAACCGGTCGAACCGGATGATTCAGTCTCTAAAAAATATAACTAACACTTAAATTTTTTGAAAATATCATATCATAAATTCACAGGTTCATAATTTAAATTCAAATTTTAAACAGAGTCTAATTGTAAATTTTAAACAGAGTCTAAATTAAACAGAGTTTAATTTAAATTCATAGTTTTAATGTTAATAGAAAATCAGTTTTAATGTTAATAATTAGAACAATACAAATATTAACATTATTCTAAATAATAAATTTTTCAAGTCTATATATATAATGGAAATCAGTTAAGTCTAAAATTATATTATATTTAGTTTTTTAATCTGTGTTCTTAAATTTCTATACAAATATTTGTATGATGGTTTTTCAATCAATATAAATACAAAATAGTAAAAATAGTTTTGTGGATATTACGAAACTTAATTTGTGTATCACTTGAATCAAATGAGTGATCACTATTATTCTTGGAGAAAAGTTCCTATGTATTTGAGTAAAAAAAATTAAATAAAAAATTAAAAAAAATTAAATAAAAAAAAATTAATTAATTTTTTTTAAAAATAAGCAGTTGAACCACCGGTTTTCCCGGTTCGCACCGGTTCACACCGGTTTCCACCGGTTCGAAGACATGGCCGATCGAGCAAGTGAACCCGGCCGGTTACCTGACCGGTTCCCGGTCCAACCGGTCCGACCGGCCGGTCCGGTCCGGTTTTTAAAACACTGCCCCTAGGCTCCTGGACTCTGCTTATTTTTGTAATAAAATTTCTGCTTGGCTCATCCCAAATAATAAATTTTATATTTATCCTTATTTCAGATAGCTAAGGTCCCTGTAAAAGAATACGCTTCTGATGAAAAGAAGGTGGCTAATAAACAGTCTCACCTGGTATACTCCTTCTTCCTTGGGTTAAATAAAATTTTATTAAAGTATCCAACTGCAACTTATGTTACAAAGGAAGTTTTGCATTGTGTAGGAGAATTTGGTTGCTGGAAATGATTTTTTGAACAAAATGGCTAAGGAAGCATATAGATCATACATATTAGCATATGATTCACATTCCTCGAAGGATATATTCAATGTTCAACGCCTCGATCTGCAAGTACAACTCTTAGAGTATATTATATTTTATAATTATTTCATTAAATATATTGTCTAAATTGATCTTATGTAGTTAAGCGCTCGTGCCTTGACAGTATAAATACCTGTTACTGGGAACTTTTATAATTCTTTCATTCTGACCAAAAGCTTCGAGAATAGGGGCAAATTGAATGGTTAATTAGTAAGAATAAATTATTGAACAAAGTCAATATAGATTAAAGGATGTTTTTTATGTTTGAATTCCAAGTTTAACGGTAACATCATATTTAGTGAACATTTGGCGGTGGAGTCAGAGCTGCTGTTAGTGGATATCTTACTGAGATCAGTGCATATTTAATAGGTCTTTTTAATTCTCACTCTCATCAGTTATTTGAACAAATATTATTCTTGACAGATAACCAAGAAGCCAAGGCATATTCTAAAGATATCTCTTCTTATTGTGGAAGGTAAGAGGTAACTAGGTTTACGTTTTAACTATAACATGCTTTAACGTAAGACATTTATGGCATCAACGTATTTCCTTTTGTTGGTGCAATGACACCTTGTGTGATGCTTCATAAGAGAAACATTCATGAGGTACATTTGTAGGCTATTAATATTGTGAGTCCTAAATTGGTAAAGAAAGCCAAATATGAAATCAAAAGTAAAGTCAAATTGGTTATGCAGAACTTTTTCACATTGTGGGAAAATCCCTAAAGCGAAAAATCCTTGCTTCCATATATTGTGGTGTTTATTACGGTCGGTTGCGGTAGTCCCGAAGTTTAACGATTTATGAACAATCATACCTTCCCTTGTATGCATAGTAAGTATTTGATTCTCTCCTCCATCCTAAACCTAAATTTTTGTTATGGTTCAATTTTGTTTTTATTGATGATCTGGTATAGTTTGAAACAATGTCTACCAATTATGTTATAATGATTCAAAACAGTAACAAGAATGTTATGAAATATTGAAGTGGGTGTTGAATGTGAAGTTTAAATGATTTGTTAATAGTAGTTCACAATATATAGTGCTTCTGAGGTAACTTATGAATGTTAAGCAATTGATATAAAGGTAGGTTTCTCATCTAACTATCCATATCTTCCAGGTCGTTAGTGTCGCTGTTTTGCAGAAGAGGCAAATTAAGCAAAAGCTGCATGAGCTGTTATAATTGCTGGTAAAGAGCTTATTAAAGAGATTTCTAGTAATGAGTTGATCTTTTTCTCCAAGAAGTTTTGTTGATCATGCTGGTAGCCTTTTCCCGTACTAAATTTATGGTAAGACTGTGCAGATGCATATTGTTTCTTGTTGGTTGCATACTTGTTTTTCTCAAACATATTTTTTCTCCATTTGTATATGTATGCCATTTGTTGTATATGCTTATTAGTAGACTTTTGTTTTCTTCTATATGCTTATGTAAAAACTATAGTAGTGTATGTTGTTTTTGTTAAATGTGTGACATTAATATTTTTCTCAGCTTGGCCACTGAATATAAAATGTTCACTAGGGTTGACTCTCTTGTTTTATAGATGTAGCCTTTTGCGACAACCTGGGAATTGCATGTTAGGATCTTGATGGGATGTGGTGCTCAAACCCCTCCAACTTTGTGGTTTGAGGTAATGATGTTTTGTTGATGAGCACCTCTATAACACCTTAATGTTGTGGCTAACAATAACACTAATGTTGTATTGATTAAAGACATGGTGACATGGTCTTCCATTGTTGTAGACTTGATGACAACAGTAGATGGATGAGTTGCAATCTAAAAGATGGATCGTTGTGAACATAATACTACTGGTAACAAGAATTGCAAATCCGCAGTGATACATTATTTAATTTTAATTATAGTAATATATACATATATACATGCGACAATTTGATTTCAGTGACAAATATGACTTGGTGAGATTCATAAAAGAAATTCAAAGTCAAGGACTCTATGTCTCAGAATTGGACCCTTCATTGAAAATGAATTGACATATTATGTTTGTGACTAATTTTGTTTGTGTTGTTGTAGTTTAACTGGTTCTTTAACTTAGTTTCATCAAATATGACCTTCTTCTATAACTTCAAAATTAAAATTTAATTCACCTACCCCAAGTTCTACTGGGTTTTTGATATAATCTCCACCTTCCGGCGGCTACTCGGTTGCCATGTGTGGAAATAAGTTTGCATGGGAATTTTAACACAATCACTAACTATCCACTAGTTTATAGTGGAATTTCAACTTAATGTTGTCACTGATTGTTGTAGTCATGCTAGTTGTAGTCAATTTTTTTTATTGTTTACAATATTTTAGAGCTTTATTTTGATAATCAACATTTCACAATTCTATAACAATTTTAGTGTTGAAATTAAATAATATATTATTGAAATAATGACAGTGTTACTAATCATTTAGTTTAAAACTATTTCAGGGTTATTGTTATGGATGAAGCCCATGAAAGGTCACTAAACACAGATGTCCTTTTTGGAATATTGAAGAAAGTTGTAGCCAATCGTCGTGATTCAAGCTTAAATGTGAGGGTTGCAATCAATAAGTTTCTATGGAGAAATACCTTATGTTGAATCAGACACCTTCTATTGCTGCATTCCATTTAAAAAGGTTTAAGACAAATGGGTTTTTTGTTGAAAAGATTGATAAGCATATTGATTTCCCATTGGAGTTGGACTTGCAACCTTACACCATTTTGAATGAAAACAATAATGTAGGTTTTAGTTTTATTTTCCCACTTACATTTCTCCTGTGAATTCTTTGTTTAGACCCATTTTTATGTTGACAGGTACCATTGAAATATGATCTATATGCAGTTGTTGTGCATATTGGATTTTCATCTAACTTGCTGTATTATTTCTGCTTTGTTCGTACTGCTCCAGACACATGGCATAAGTTGGATGATTCAAAGGTAGCATCTGATAAACTTGTTCCACATAGAAGATATTTAGTTGTTTTTACAAATATGTTTAATTATAAAGGTGGACAGTGTCTTCTTGGTTCAATATTTATATGTTGTTTTTCAAGATTTTTCCCTAGGATCCCAGGCTTCCATTGCTTGAAAATATTCACTTATTGTTTGTTGCAAGTTTCATTTTTGTTGTTCGTGGTTTGGTTTCCTTTGCATACAGTTTGTGTGTATTTAACATGTAATATCTGGAAATTATTCAAGTTACTAAGGTATCAGAAAAGACTGCGCTGTCTCAGGAAGCCTACATATTATTTTATGCCCGACATGATACTCCTTGGTTTTCAGAGTTTGCAGAATCTACATTTCCATCCCTGGATTTGAGTATGATGAATACATCTCCCAAGTCTGTTTTAGACAACACTGATGGCCAGGATAAGTCATTTCCTATTTTAAATGAAAATGTTGAGATGAATAAGGGCGAGGACTACAAAAAAAATTCTGAAAAGAAGTTTGATTATTCTAGTTGACAAAGTCGCGAGTTACTTAAAATTAATGATGTGATTGATGCTTCTCCTCGCCGTGAACAATTTCCTGTCGAGACTTCAAATAAAAAAACTCTTAATGTTAAAGGATTGGAAGATATCAACTTTAAAGTGCTACCTTTGAATAATGCCTGCTTGACTGGTACTGCAAAGGCTGGTGGGAGTTCATTTGCTGATAACAGTACTCAAGATAACAACAAATCTAATCAGTGTTATGGATTTCTTAGAGAATGATGTTTTCCTTTCTCTTACTCCTCCCAACACCCCCTTTCTCAGACTCCAGGTGATTGAATACACTTTTTCTGATAGTCTTTTCTCTTGTAACTTTATGATTTACTTTGTTTGATAACCTTGAGTTGCATTTGTCAGGTAAGAGTTTCCAGATCTCACGTGAACATCTGAAGACAGAGAATCAAGGGACCAGTAGCAGTAAAAGATCATCATCAAATAAATCAAATAAGTCATCCGATAGTCCTGGAAAAAAAGTTGTCATCACTTATCTTAAGAAGATGCCTAGTTCAAGGAGAGGTGCATTTATGGACTTAGTTAATGCTAGTCATAACAAAACTTCCCCAGAAAACAAGAGAAAAAACACCGATTCATCGGCATCTGACAAAGGCAGTGCTCACAAGAAATCAAGAAATTATAGCCGGATAGATTTTAATTGCAAAAATATTCTTCAATGTATTTGATTCCTTATTTGAATATAATTGTAATATGATAAGCTTCTAACTTATAAAGTGACATGGTGCTTCTATAAATGTAATATGAAATATATGTTTAGTTGAATGAAGAATATATGTGATTTTCTGCCCCATTCTGTTCATATTTCTACAAATAATTATTTTTTAATTTTAAAAGTAAATTACCTGCGGATTTACCTGTGGAAAGGAAATTTCCTATGGATTTACATGCAGATGTACCTGTGGAACAGAATGTTGCGATAGTTGGAACCGTCGTAATCAACAATAAAAACAATAATCAAATGGAAAGTTACGACGGTTGGTAACCGTTGCAATATGCAGATTACGTAAGTTCTCTACCCGTCGTGAGAGATAACGACGATTGGTATGACGGTTTTGACAACCGACGCGATACGGCCTCGCGACACACGTTTCTACGACAGTGCTGCAACCTTCGTGAATTGCAAATTACGACCGTTTTAACCGTCGTAATCTGCCAAAATAACTGTCGCAATCTGCCAATTTTCTTGTAGTGATAAGAGGAAAAATTATGGATATTATAAAATTAGTGGGAGTAAGTTTATGTTTCTTATATAACATGTCAATTTTATTGTATTAAGTGAAAAATGGTATATTTTATTATGTGAAGCTAAGAAATCTCTAATGAAAATTTAGCGATGGAAGTTTTTGGGAAAATCTCTTTTATGTTAAATTATTTTGGTAATTTGAGATTATTCTCAAGGTACCATTCAGATATCACAGAAGAGTTTCACCAATAAGGTTGAAAGTAAATTCAACATAAAATACAATAATATTTGGGATATTTCAATTACTAAGTTAGACTATTAGGTCTCAATTATAACTACCTTAAAGTAAATATGAAAATTTGAGTATTTTCTTACATTTTGGTTGTAAGAATTTTATATATGATTTTTCTTATATGTATATGGAAAATTTGTACACTTGAACAAATCAATATTGAACTGTTGATAAAAAAGGCAACCATGAGGATTATTATAGAAAACATAATAGCTTGTGTTCACAAATCGGAGATCGGACAATGGGGAGATTATTAGTATGTTAGACTCCAATATTTTAGATATCAAATAGACATTCTAATACATAATAAATGAATGTATGTATTTATGTCATTTAGTTACAATTCAATATAAGAATTTGAAAGACCACTCAAATTATACTGTGTTGTAAGACAGACATATATTGTTTCAACAATATATTTTAAAAGGCCTGTTGACTTATAAGTTATTATTGTTGAAACTAGAATATATACATATGGAATTTAAGCTAAAGACTCACTAATCAAAGACTTGATATATAAGGTCTTTCATATGATTATTGTCACTAAGGATGTCCTAAATTAGTTACTTTTTCTTTATGTTTAATAAAATTTTTTTATATCAATACAAATTTTATGTTAAGATTATTTACAGAAATAAAGTTTATGAGGTTATTATTGTTATAACCATTTCTGTATCGTTTGTGCAAATATTGAATTTGCAAACTTCAGTTTGATCTCAATAAAGAATTTTGTTAGACCAGTTGGAAATATGCATGATTTAGAGATCATATTACATGAAATTTTCATGTCACTCATCCATATCGATCTATGTCATCAAGTACATTGATGTGGTGGTCGTCGGGGTTCTATCACGTTATACGTCAATGACAACAGTCGCGGTGATCCCATTATTTATGTATGAGGTGGAGCAGATTGTAAAGTTGAAATCTAAAGATAAGTTTTTGTATGCACACCTAAAAAATTGTGATATAATTATTAAAAATATATCGCCTAAGTGGGAGATTATTGCAATATTATATAATTTAAATATTATTTAACCATTATATTCCAATAAGTATTATGTGGGCATATATATTTTAATTATATTAGCTATTTATCAAATTAAGAGCCTTAATTGATTAAGTGGTCAAATAAATTTAAAAGGCTATTTTGATTTCTATTTAGTAATTAATTAATTAATTGGATATGAGCTCAAATATGAGTGGAAGTCAGGATGACCTGTTTCAGAATAATGAGAACCCTAATTGGTGATCACCTTATATATAGGTTATGATCCCCAATATATCGTACACAAACCATTTATCTCTTCTCCCCATCCGATGAGTATTCAAGGTATTATAAGTACCGATTGAGGAAGAACCACACAAACCACAAACCATCAGGGGTTCGTTGTTTGTCTTGTAACTTTCAGGATTACCGCCAATAGAAACTTTCTCAATAGATTCGGGTATTTCTGCAATCTCTTCTTTCATATACTAACATGTCGTAAATCATGTAATTATATACATGTTCGTACTATCTATTGTTAAATACGTAATTCATTGTTTTAGAAAGATTATATTTGATTTAGAAAGATCATATTTTATTTAGAAAGATTAGATTAGATATTTTTGGGCTTTTATAGTTTGGGCTTTAGCTTGAGATGCAAGTTAACCTAAATCTATAAATAGGGAGAAACCCTTATCATTGTAATAATCAAGTTTGATAATCACAGTTTTGTAGTTGCAAAGTGATAATAAAATTCCACAGTTGTGGGCAGAGGGTTACTTTATAGAATTTTTCATCTTCTTCTCCAACGCTATTGTTTTCTTTCTTTCTTTCAAATTTTTTTTCCATTGCCATTGTGTGATTGTTAATAATCTTGAGATCAAGATTGAATAGGAATTCTCCATAGGTTGTGGTTGAATTTCAACATTTGGTATCAGAGCTCAGGTTGCGATTAAAGGAAGCAAAACCGTGATGACGATGAATCATCCAAACGAGCACTTTTCGGCGAACCTTCCGATTCTCAAGAAAGATAATTATGAGAATTGGTGCAAGCCGATTAAGGTGGTTTTCTGTTATCAAGATCTTTGGGATCTTGTGAAGGAAGGAGTAGCATCGCTTGTAGAGAACGCGACGGATCAAGAAAAGGCTGCACACAAGGAATTAAAGAAGAAAGATTATAAAGCTCTCTTTATAATCCATCAATGTATTAATCCTGATTATTTTGAAAAGGTTAGTGATGTAGAATCAGCAAAAGAAGTTTGAGAGATTCTTGAAAAATCGTTTGGAGGTGCTGAAAAGGTGAAAAAAGGTGAGGTTACAAACTCACAAAAGGACTTATGAATTGCTTCAGATGGAAGACAATGAAAGTGTAACGGATTTCTTCACTAGAGTTACAAAACTGGTGAATCAAATCAAGGTATGTGGAGAAGTGTTGACATCAAGATCAGTTATTGCAAAGATCTTGAGGCCATTGGCTCCAAAGTTCGACCACGTGGTCGTAGCCATATAAGAGTCGAAAGACTTGTCAGTATTTATGAAGGAAGAGCTTCAAGGGACGCTTGAGTCTCATGAACAAAGGATGGACGAAAGAGCTGCAGGAAAGTCGAAGAGTGATATGGCTTTGCAGGCGCAGTCAAAAAAAGAAAGGAAAGACAAAGGAAGCTGGAATGGCAACAAAGGTAGAAGGGGATACAACAATTCGACTGGTCGAAATCAGCAGGAAGAAAATTGGTCGAATCAGAGAAAACCCTGGAGCCAAGGCAACCAAAGAGGTGGTGCTGCAGGTAGAGGAACAAGCGGTGGTCGAAAGTCAGACAAAAGTCACATTCAGTGTTTCAACTGTCAGAAGTATGGTCACTATTTTAGTGATTGTCCAGAAAAGAAGAAGAATTAAGAAACTGATGCAAAGCTGGCGAATCATGAAGAAGAAAAGATGTTGTTGATGGTCACAAATGGAGATGATGAGAGATTCCAAGATCAGTGGTACTTGGACTCGGGATGCTCATCACACATGACTGGAAGAAAAGATTGGTTTGTCAACATGAAGCCCTCGACGAAGATCATGATGAAATTTGCAAATGATAATACTCTAGCAGCTGAAGGTATTGGTGATGTTCTGATTATGAGGAAAAATGGCAAGAGGTCAACAATTTCCAATGTGTTATACATACCAGACATGAAGAGTAATTTGCTCAGTATAGGGAAGCTAGTCGAAAAAAACTACAAGGTGTCGATCGAAGACAAGGTGATGACAGTTCTAGACGCATGTGGTTGGTTGATCTTGAAGGCTCAAATGTCTCATAATAGGACCTTCAAGATTGAACTTAATGTGATGAAGCATAAATGCCTTGTAACTGCAGCCAGTAGAGATGAATGAATGTGGCATTATCGACTTGGTCACCTCAATTTCAAAGACATTAGAGAGTTGAAGAGAAGAAATATGGTTTTAGGATTACCAGAAATCGACATTCAAAGTGAAGTTTGTGAAGAGTGTGTTCAGTCGAAACAACACAAGAATAGCTTCAGTAAGGATGCAGGAAGAAAGTCGAAGGCAGTTCTGGAAGTCATATACTCTGATGTATGTGGTCCTATCCAGGTGGATTCGATTGCAGGCAATAAATACTTTGTCACGTTCATAGATGATTTCAGTCGAAAGTTGTGGATTTACCTCATCAAGAAGAAAAATGATGTGATATAGGTATTTGCCAGATTCAAATCTATGGTCGAAAGATAGAGTGGTCAAAAGCTGAAAATTCTGAGGACTGATGGTGGTGGAGAGTTTGTGTCGAAAGAGTTCGATGCATTATGTGAAAAAGAAGGGATTGTGCATGAGGTGGCGCCACCCTACACCCTACAGCAAAATGGAATTGTAGAAAGAAAGAACAGAACCATCATGAATATGGTGAGAAGTATGTTGAATGGAAATCATCTACCCAAAGAATTATGGGGATAAGCGATTTCGACGACAACATACATATTAAACAGACGTCTGATGAAGAAGCTTGTAGGAATCACACCAGAAGAATGTTGGTTTGGTGTCAAGCTTAGCCTCAGTCACTTGAGGGTGTTTGGATCTATAGCACATAAACATGTGCCAGATCAATTGAGAAGGATGCTTGATGACAAGTCGAATCAGATGATCTTGATAAGATATAATTTGACTATAGGTTACAAGCTGTTCGACCCAGTGAATAAGCAGGTAGTGATCAGCAGGGACGTGATCATAGATGAGCTTAAAGAATGAGATTGGAATAAGAATGTCAAGAAGAATACAGTGAGAATCTCTTGTGAAGAACTATCCACTAAAGTCGAAAGAGAAGTTCGACAGGAACAAGTCAGAGATAAAGCAGGCCCAAGCAGACCTCGACGGACAAGACACATTCCTGCAAGGTTGCAAGAATGTGTGATTATATCAGATGATGTGGTCGATGAATAGGGTGAGCTGGTACATTATGCTTTCTATGCAAATGTTGAACCAGTCAATGCAACTGAGGCATTGAAAGATTCGAAGTGGGTGAAAGCAATGAATGAGGATTTAGACTTCATCGCAGTCAACAACGCTTGGTCACTTGTCGAATTGCCTCAAGGCAAAAAGGAAATTGGTGTGAAATGGGTTTACAAGGTGAGAGTGAATCCTAAAGAAGAGGTAACTCGACACAAGGCGAGACTTGTGGCGAAAGGATTTCTTCAGAAGGAATGAATCGACTTCGACAAAGTGTTTGCACCTGTTGCTAGGATCGAAACAATCAGGTTGGTTGTTGGTCTAGCAAATATGAACAATTGTCACACATGTCAGATGAACGTGAAGTGTGCATTTCTTAATGGCCCCTTAGACGAAGAAGTTTATGTCGCACAACAAGCTGGGTATGTTAAATGAGGCGAAGAAAGAAAGGTGTACAGGTTGCATAATGCCCTGTATGGACTTAAGCAAGCTCCAAGAGTTTGGAATAAGAAAATCGATAACTTCTTAAGGGAGAATGAATTTGTGAAATGCACAACTGAGCATGGAGTATAGGTAAGGAGAAGCAATAGTGAATTGCTAATACTATGTCTCTATGTCGATGACTTGTTGATAACAGGAAGTTGTAAGAAGGAGATCGAAGACTTCAAACATAACCTGAGTGAAGAGTTTGAAATGTTAGACTTGGGAAATCTCTCATATTTCCTTGGTATCGAATTCTACAAGAGTAGTAGAGGTTTGATGGTGCACTAAAGAAGATATGCAGGCGGAATACTCAAGAGATTTAAGATGTAAGATTGCAACCCAACTTCGACTCCAGCTGAGAGCAGATTGCAACTGTCGAAGGATTCAGATGAAGATGATGTCGATCCAACCCAATATAAAATACTTATTGGGCCACTTCGATACCTTTGTCACACAAGGCTTAACTTAGCATACAACGTGGGTATGGTAAGTAGATTCATGTAGAAGCCAAAGGTATCACACCTAGCAGCGACAAAGAGGATACTGAGGTATCTGAAAGGAACTCTCGACTACGACATTTTGTTTCCTGCAACTGATGAAGAAAAAGAATGCAAGTTAGTGGGATACACTGACTCAAGTTAGTGTAGTAATGATGAGGATAGAAAATCCACAACTGGCTATGTGTTTATGTTAGGTGGTGCACCAGTTGCTTGGAGTTCGAGAAAGGAGCTAGTAGTGGCGTTGTCATCATGCGAAGCAGAATATATAGTTGCTTCTCTTTGTGCATGTCAAGCAACCTGGATGGTGAACCTGGTCGAAGAGATCACAACGAAGAGTCATGTAACAATTACCATGAAGATCGACAACTTGTCATCTATCAACTTGGCGAAGAATCCAATAACACACGGTCGAAACAAACACATCGAAATGAGGTTCCATTATCTTCGAGAACAGGTAGCAGAAGAGAAGATGAACTTGAAACACTGCAGAACTGAGAATCAGATTGCAGACATCATGACGAAGGGAGTGCCAGTAGAAGTGTTCAAGAAGTTAAGGTCTATGATGAATGTAGATAGTTTTGACACAATGAATTAGGTGGTGTGTTAAATATGTAATTCATTGTTTTAGAAAAATTATATTTGATTTAGAAAGACCATATTTGATTTAAAAATATTAGATTAGATATTTTTTGGCTTTTATAGATTATGCTTTAGATTGAGATGCAAGTTAACTTAAATTTATAAATAAGGAGGAACCCTTATCATTGTAATAATCAAGTTTGATAATCACAGTTTTGCAGTTGCAAAGTGATAATAAAATTTCACAACTGTGGGCAGAGAGTTACTCTGCAGAATTTTTCATCTTCTTCTCCAACGCTATTGTTTTCTTTTTTTCTTTCAATTTTTTTTTCATTGCCATTGTGTGATTGTTAACAATCTTGAGATCAAGATTGAATAAGAATTTTCCATAGGTTGTGGTTGAATTCCAACATCTATTTATTCCGCACTAAAGTATATAATACCAAAATTGTATAAGTAAAATGGCAAGACTCAAATTTATAAGATTCAAATTTCATCACTTAATTATTTAAATTTATATTCCAATTTAATATAATAATACATTAGATTCATTGTACCAAAAATAAATAAAAAATAATACATTAGACATGACTTTTAAAAGTAACTATACATTTTCCAATCCAAATTAATAAGATTAATATAACAATACTATTTATTGACGAACTCTTATTTGAAATTTAAAATAACACGAAAAAGCTAATTGCTCAATATGTAAATTTAATTATGTGTTTTTTTTTTAATTTGATAAATTTTAATATATTAAATATAAGAAAAAGAACAAAACGAGAGCATAACACAAATTTTGAATATTAGATACATTTTTAAATCCCACGATTAAAATTCTTATTTGATTTAATAATATTATAATATTATAATATTATATTTATTTTATTCATTTAACTTAAGATTTTTTATATACTAACACTTTTTTATATCACAACAATTGACCAATTTAGTATAGAGATACAAGAAAGTGTCATGTATTTTGAGACCAATAATGACATTGATTAATTAAGAAGTAAACGCTAAAAGACTAATAATGGCGTAAATAACAGAACAAAATCAAAAGTGAGAGAGCATAAATGCAACTTTTGAATATTAGATATGTTTTTAAATCTTGTTATTAAAATTCTTATTTGATTTAATAATATTATAATAATATATTTATTTAACATAAAATTATTTATATAAGATTTTTTATATCACAATAATTGGCCAATTTAGTATTGATATACCAGAACATGTACTAAAGACATTCAATTTTTTAGACCAATAATTACATTAATTAAGAAGTAAATAAAAGTTAATTTTTTTTTTGAAAATACAAATTAATTTTTTGTTATTGTAATAAATATATGATATATGATATTTTCAGACAAACTCACATTTTGAATTCTTTAATTGTTTTTGTTTAGTAACTTAATAACCATAATTTTAACTCTAAAGGTGAATAAGTGATAGTACAAGTTCAAACCTACATAATGCAATTACATACCTTTATGGTTAATAACGAAGTTGAATTAACGAGATTTCTTAAATCCTCATTTACAACTTAACTAAATACATACTCAATTTATCCTACAACTACTATTAAATTTTTTAATTATATGGTAAACAATTAATTGGTCAATGAATATATATTTATGTTTATTTTATTTGTACATCTATTTAGTTAGTCAATACATAAACTTCAATTATGAATTAACTATTTAAATAGTAATATATATATATATATATATATATATATATAAATTACTTTTTTAAGAATTAAAATATAGATTAAAAACAAAATAAAATATATTTGTAAGAATTAAAATAAAGGAAAATTTACATAAATTTAAATTCATAAACAATATACTTATTAAGAACATATACAAATATACATATTTTTGGCTATCAAACCAACACTTAAATTATTCTTACAACAAAACTATTTGATTTTAATACGGATGACTTAAATTTATTAATAAATTAAATAATATAATTTATTTATTTCCATTTAATTTTATGCATTGATTCAACTGTAATACACCTTCCATTTAATTTTTTAGAGTTATTAAATAATTGATATATTTAATCTATATATTATCTAAATAAATCATTTAGTCAATGAACTTAAAAAGTCAAATAGTCAAATTTATAAAAGTATGATTATTCTAAAATTTTGAGAGTTATTAATGATAGACTATAAATATAAAGTCAATGCATATGAATTAAACATTTTTTATTTTGATCAAATTTACATTGAATATAAAGTATTTTTTTTTTATATTTGAGCTAAAGACCTCCAAAAAGTTTTTTTAGGCAATAAATACACTTTAAAGTTTAAACACGATTTTTTATATTTGGGATAAAGTTCTCCAAAAAAACTTTTAGACAAGAAATACACTTTAAAATTTGATTTTCTTTTTAGAATTTAAGGTCAAAATTCATCACAAAAGTTATTATTATTATTATTATTATTATTATTATTATTCTTATTATTATTATTATTATAATATAATAAACCAAAAAAAATACAATATCATCTGTTTTTTATTATAGAGATCAATTTAAATATAAATCTATATTATAACTAATAAAATTAAAAAACAAAATAGTATTTTATAAAAGCAAAAATAAAAACGATATAGTTTTTTTTGGCAACTAAAAAGATATACTTACAATAACTAAAAGCATATCTAAATCTATTTTACATATTTGTTTTAAAGAAAATATTCAAAAAAGGGTAATACTTAGACAAGAAGTAAAGTAGTGTGTAAGGATTATAACAGTAAAATATTTGTAATGACGGGGATATAATTGTCATTTTCAATGACCCACTACATCTTTATAACATGCACAAGCCTCTGCTTGTGTGGCTTGTGTGTGCTTTTTCTCTCCAACCTTCCTTCGTCATTTTCTCTCTCTAAGACTCATCTTCTCTATTTCCAGTGAGAGAGAGCTTAAACCTTTTTTCAACTTCACTCTCCTTCAGCATCTTCAACTGTAACTTAAATATTCAACTTTCTTCGATTTTTCTTCTGTTTATCTTCAGGTATAACTAATCCATCAATTATTTTTCTCTACTTTCGCTTTTTAGGGTTTTGTTTTCTGCTTGCAATTTTTTCACTGTGTTGCTGTTGTGGTTTGCGATTATTTTTTTGCTTTATTTTTTTCGAAGTGTTTTTGTTTTCTGTTTTTTTTGTTCTAGTAGATCTAGTACTTACTGTGTGCTTCTGATGTTGCAGTTTGTGATTCTGACTCTGATCTGTATTTTTTTTCCTTGTTTTGAAGATTTTTCTATGTTTATTGTGTATTTTTGTTACTGAAGTGCTTATTTTTGTATCTGTATGTGTTTCTGATGCTAGAGTGTTTTTTTCTTTATTTGTTAATTTTTTTAGGGTTTGATTTGGAGGAGATTTTCTTATGGTTTTGTTAGGTTTCTGTTTCAATGTGTCTGAAGATTCATGTGGTTCAATAGCTTTTTGTTTTCATCGTTTAGTTTACTTTTTTTTTTGTTGTTTTATAAGTGTAGTTTTTTTCAGCGTTTTTTGATTTTCCCCTTTTTTCTGATGGCTGTAAAAGTTGGTATCTACTCCCGAGGGTCAATAGATGCCGGGTTTCGTTACTCAGTTTTATTCATTGTTTAGTATTTGCAGTTTTTAAAATCTTAATGCAGAATTTTTTCATGCTATTTTTGAAATTCCATGCTTTGGATATTTTTTCTCAAAATGGTTAGTATGTGTTTGTTACTTTAGTTCATTGTTTATTGGAAGGTTGTAGCTAGCTTGAGTGATAGAAACATGAATATCTTTTGTTTTACTTAGTTAGTTATTATTATCGGCGTTCTTTACTTTTCTGTTTGTTTTGTAAAATTATAATAATAGTAAACTGTTTGCTTAATTTTTATTTTGGTTTCGTGTGGATGTTATTACAAGTAAATAAATGTTGCAACACTTTTTGTTGTGGTTTCTTTGTGTGCAGCCTTATGTTGTAACATTTTTTGTTGTGGTTTCTTTGTGTGCAGCCTTCATTATGGTTAGGAAGAGGAGAACTGAGGGACCTGGTGGTGAAAGCTCTGATGGTCAACACCCTTCTGAGAGGAGTGTGCCGCCTCAACAACAGGCTGGAGGTGCAGGTCCCCAGGGAGGGGGAGGACCCCAAGGAGGGCGAGGCTGGGCTCCCCAAGGTGGACGCGGGGGTTATGGAGGTGGACGCGGTGGTCGTGGGATGCCCCAACAGCAATATGGTGGTCCACCCCCAGAGTATCAAGGAAGAGGTAGGGGAGGACATCCCCAGTCCCAACAGCAATATGGTGCCCCCTCTGATTATCAAGGAAGGGGTAGGGGAGGACCTCCCCAGCCCCAACAGCAGTATGGTGGTCCACCTGAGTATCAAGGCAGAGGCAGGGGAGGACCTTCTCAGCAAGGAGGTCGTGGATATGGCGGTGGCCGAGGTGGATATGGTGGTGGTGTGGGCCCTGGTGGTGGCCATGACACAGTTTCTTCTTACGGAGGCCCACCTAGGCCACCAGCACCCGAGCTGCACCAAGCTACCTCAGTTCCTTCCGTGCCATATCCAATTGCGGTGTCTCCTCCACCTGCACCAAGTGAGGCAAGTTCATCTTCTCAACCACCAGAAGTGTCTGAAGTGGAACAGGATATGGGACAGATGACAATTCATTCTGAAGAGACTCTCGCTCCACCTCCTGCTAGTAAATCATCACTGAGATTTCCCCTTCGACCTGGAAAAGGGAGCTATGGCAAGAAATGTGTTGTTAAGGCAAACCACTTCTTTGCTGAGTTGCCAAAGAAAGACCTGCATCAGTATGATGTATGATCCACTTTTAACTAGTTTTAGTATTTTCTTACCTGTTCATATAATTTAATGCTACTTGCTTGTATTGTTGCACTTGGTTGCTTAGGTGACAATTACTCCAGAAGTGACTTCTAGAGGTGTGAACCGTGCTGTTATGGAGCAGCTTGTGAGACTGTATCGTGATTCTCACCTGGGAAAGAGACTTCCGGCTTATGATGGCCGCAAGAGCCTCTATACTGCAGGGCCACTTCCTTTTATTACAAAGGACTTTAGAATCACCCTGGTTGATGAAGATGATGGGTCAGGAGGGCAGAGGTTTGCTTGTGTATTATCACCTGTTTTATTTTCATGTTTAAATTGTGTTTATTTCTTTTATTTTAATTTTATTTGGTTAATTGTTTTTTAAACAGGAGGGACAGGGAGTTTAAAGTTGTTATTAAACTTGCTGCACGTGCTGACCTTCACCACCTGGGACTCTTTTTGGAGGGGAGGCAGACTGATGCACCTCAGGAAGCTCTGCAGGTTCTTGACATTGTTCTCCGGGAGCTTCCTACTGCCAGGTTCTTGATTTTACATTCTTTTGTTTTGAATGCATTTTTTCACTGTCTTTGTAAGCCAATGCTAATTACGCTCTTAATGGTGTAGGTATAATCCAGTGGGAAGATCATTTTATTCCCCTGATCTAGGTAGAAGGCAGCCTTTGGGTGAGGGGCTGGAAAGTTGGAGAGGATTTTATCAGAGTATTCGTCCTACTCAAATGGGACTGTCTTTGAACATTGGTGCGTATAGTCATTGGCGTAGCTTATATACTTTGTACTTCTTTCTGTTGATTCTTCATTCTATTGTTTGCTTCATCATTTTTGCCATTTAATAAATATGCTGATTTATCATTAATTTTTTATAATGCAGATATGTCTTCAACTGCATTTATTGAGCCACTGCCTGTGATAGATTTCGTTACCCAGTTGCTGAATAGGGATGTCTCATCCAGGCCTTTGTCTGATGCTGACCGAGTTAAGGTTAGATTTGTTAATGTCCTTTATATTTAATTTTTTATCTATTACTCCCTCCGTCTCATAAAAAGTGTCATATTTGAGCAATGCGCGGTTCTTAAGAAAATGATTAGATGTGTTGGTTGTAGTGAAAAAGTTAATGTCATTTACTAAAATACCCCTATTAAATGTAGTTGATAAAGTAGTTGAATAAAGTGAAATTTAATGAATAGGGGTATAGTAGTGGAAAAATAATAATAATTACAACATTTGTAATGTAAATGGACAATTATTTTGAGACAAAGAAAAAGTGCAAATGAGACACTTTTTATGAGACGGAGGGAGTATTATTTTACAACTCTACATAACTCTTCATGATGTTGGTCAACGTATGATTATATTTAATTTTTTATCTATTATTATTTTACAACTCTACATAACTCTTCATGATGTCAGTGAACATATGATTAAATTGCTAACATAACTGCTGTGATTCAAAGTATTCAAGCTCCTTTGATTTTGTTGTTACTGTATCCCTAGCTTACATGCAGTTGGGAATGTAAAAATCATTCAATTATTTTAGTTTGGCCTATCTGAGATGTTTTACTCCTAGCTTATCTCTGAGATGGTTTACTCCACAGCATTGCTCTCTAGAAGAAAATGAGAATCATTTGCAACAATGCTATCTAGAAAAGTTGTTCCGTTGCATTACTCACTAGAAAAAAATGAGAATGATTATTGGTTCAAGTCCCAAATTGAATACTCCCCTTTATTTCTAATGACAGATAAAAAAAGCACTCCGTGGTATCAAAGTTGAAGTAACACATCGTGGCAACATGAGAAGAAAATATCGTATTTCTGGTTTGACTTCACAAGCTACTAGAGAGCTAACGTGAGTTATAGTGATATGCATTTTTCACATGCAGTATATAAATTCTTTTGCTGAATTTTATTTTTAAATTTTTCTATTATTGTAGTTTCCCTGTGGATGAGAGAGGGACTATGAAGTCTGTTGTTGAGTATTTCTTTGAGACCTATGGTTTTGTCATTCAACACACTCAGTGGCCTTGTTTGCAAGTGGGCAATACTCAGAGACCAAACTACCTTCCAATGGAGGTAAATGTCTGCATAAATTTTCTCTTATTCTCTATTGCATTGTAATGCCTGCCTATGTGCTGCTTATGGTAGTAGTATGTGTGTGATGTAGGTCTGCAAGATTGTCGAGGGGCAAAGGTACTCTAAACGATTGAATGAGCGACAAATTACTGCCCTGCTCAAAGTCACCTGCCAACGTCCACTAGATAGGGAACGCGACATCATGCAGGTCAGTAGAACGTTTCTCCCGCATCATCCTTGGTGTATTTATCTGTTGATATTTTTAATCAATAATATAATTTGTATATAACTTGATGATTTTTGTTATTATTTTTTCATTGTATACATATATGTTGTATTTTATTTACTTATTGGTTCTTTATTGCTTGTTGGTATGTTCAATGTAGTTTTGGCTTAACTGCAGTCCGTTCCTGTTTTGAGATGAATGTTTAGTGTTGTTATTCTGTAATTAATGCATCATGTGGTTGTTTTCTTCAGACAGTACATCATAATGCGTATCACGAGGATCCTTATGCTAAAGAATTTGGAATCAAAATAAGTGAAAAACTCGCCCAAGTTGAAGCTCGCATCCTTCCTGCGCCTTGGGTATTTTTTCTTGGGATTCTTACTTGTATTATCTGAATATTTTATCTGTTTATAATGGCATTTTTTATCATGGTGCCCTTTACAGCTCAAATATCATGATACTGGTAGAGAAAAGGATTGTCTACCCCAAGTTGGCCAATGGAATATGATGAATAAGGTAATTTGTATTTTCTGAAGCTGCACATGCTGGAAATTTCATGATGAGCAATGCCAGTTAAATTTGAAATATTAATGCGTTATCTGGTTATTTCAGAAAATGGTCAATGGGGGAACAGTTAACAATTGGTTCTGCGTAAACTTTTCTAGGAATGTGCAAGACAGTGTTGCACGTGGCTTTTGTGAAGAACTTGCCCATATGTGTTACGTATCTGGCATGGTATGTGTTTGCCTTGGTGTCATTTTTACCCTTTTTTTGTGTATCTCAATCACTTTGTCATTTTAACATTGATACATCTATTCAGGCATTTAATCCTACACCAGTGGTTCCTCCAGTAAGTGCTCGTCCTGACCAAGTTGAGAAGGTTTTGAAAACGCGTCATCATGATGCCAAGACCAAGCTGCAGGGAAAGGATCTCGACCTGCTCATTGTCATTTTGCCTGATAATAATGGTTCTCTTTATGGTAAATGATACTCTGACTAATACTTCAAATTCTCCTCAGTAGTACTAACCAGGCCTGTGGATAGCATGTGACCTTAACATGTGGAAATTTGATATGCAGGTGACCTCAAGCGAATATGTGAGACTGACCTGGGAGTTGTTTCTCAGTGTTGTTTGACTAAACATGTTTTTAAGATGAGCAAGCAGTACCTTGCAAATGTTTCCTTGAAAATAAATGTTAAGGTTGGGGGTAGGAATACTGTTCTTGTTGATGCACTTTCACGACGCATTCCATTAGTCAGCGACAGACCTACTATTATATTTGGAGCTGATGTGACTCATCCACACCCCGGTGAAGATTCAAGTCCATCAATAGCAGCTGTATGTATATTTGAATTGTTTTTAGTTTGAATCAACTTAGTTGAATATATATTTGAATTGTTTTTAGTTTGAATCAACTCAGTTGAATATATATATTTTGTACTTCATTTAAAATAATGCCTTTGATATTGTAGGTTGTTGCTTCTCAAGATTGGCCGGAAATCACCAAGTATGCTGGGTTGGTTTGTGCCCAAGCACATCGGCAGGAATTGATTCAAGACCTTTTCAAACAATGGCAAGATCCAGTCAGAGGAACATTGACTGGTGGAATGATCAAGTACTGTCTTTATTTCTAATGGACATATATGAGTTGCTTGCTGGATGTTGTCTAGAAATTTAATAAACTGGATTTTGAGTTTTATTTTTTATTTTATCTAGGGAACTTCTTATATCGTTCCGGAGAGCAACTGGTCAAAAGCCCCAGCGCATCATATTTTACAGGTAATGTTATGTTTAGTGTTTTAAGTTCATTTGTGTTTTTTTTAAAGATAACCTGCTAACTCTACAAGGTACTTGCAGAGATGGAGTTAGTGAAGGGCAATTTTACCAAGTCCTGCTGTTTGAGCTTGATGCAATCCGGAAGGTAGTTAACCTGCAAGTCTCTTTCAGTAATTTCAATGAATAATTTATTCTTACTGTGCTGACTTTTTTCATCCTATCTGTTGCTCCCTAACAGGCCTGTGCTTCACTTGAACCCAACTATCAGCCTCCTGTGACTTTTGTGGTGGTTCAAAAACGTCATCATACTAGGCTCTTTGCGAGTAACCACCATGACAAGAGTTCTGTTGATCGCAGTGGCAATATATTACCTGGTATTTAGTCTCTTTTGAATTTTAAATGCTGTTTTAAGATTTTTAGTTTTTTCTTTAGAGTGATGCACTCTTCCTTTCTTGTAAATAATGCTGTAGGAACTGTTGTGGATTCTAAGATCTGCCATCCGACCGAGTTTGACTTTTATCTATGCAGTCATGCCGGAATACAGGTAAACTTTTGCTTCTGTTGGTGTAATACTTTAAAGTTGGATTATTCCTTTGCTCTTATGTTCAAGAGATTTTTGCAGGGTACAAGCCGGCCAGCTCATTATCATGTTTTGTGGGATGAAAATAATTTTACTGCGGATGCTTTGCAAAGTCTAACCAACAACTTGTGCTACACGTAAGTAACCAACTAGTAATTTGATGGGGGAATTAAATGTATGCTGCTTTTCATTTTCGTCCGTCAAATATGAAATTTAATCTGGTCCTGTTTTTAATATTTTCTGCAGATATGCCAGATGCACCCGTTCTGTTTCAATTGGTTAGTTTTCTCTCAGCTATATAGTAATGTGAAAACTGTTTCAGTTCATAGTAAATTATGTTGCATGTTTTAACAATTTTTGTTATGTAAAACTAATTGCAGTGCCCCCTGCTTACTATGCTCATTTGGCTGCATTCCGGGCAAGGTTCTATATGGAACCCGAGACTTCTGATAGTGGATCTATGACAAGCGGCGCGGTTCCGCGCGGTGGAATGGCAGCTGCTGCTGCTGCCGGGCGTAGTTCACGTGCACCGGGTGCAAATGCTGCTGTTAGACCCTTGCCTGCGTTGAAGGAGAATGTCAAGAGGGTCATGTTTTATTGCTGAGATAATATATTTGAAGTTTGTTGAAGGACTGCTGAGATCATAATTGAAGTTTGATGAAGGACTGCTGGGATCATATTTGAAGTTTGTTGAAGGAAGTATCAAATAACTGGTCTAGTAATGTTAAGGGTTTGTATTCAGCTATTTTGTCGTGTTTCATAATCATCATCTGGTATTGGTGGTTGTTTTGTTTAAGTCGTTTTATCCAACTATCCGTTGTCCTGGACCATTCTTGATTCAAAACTATGTTTATTGTTGAATGGAAGACTATGTTTCATTATTATGTTAACAGTGTTTGGATTTATTTTGATGGAATTGTTACTATCAATGTCATTTTATGTCGCTCCATCACTACTGATGGTCATTTATTTGCTTCTGTTTGCCGTCAGGCTTTCTGAACCATTGTCGTTGTCTTTAGCTATTGTTTTCATTGTTGGATGGCACTTTAAATGTATACATAGTGGGGTCGTTGTCGCAAGATACATTAACATTTTATTGATTAAAGGATCTAAATAATAACATAAAAATTATATAAATTAAATAATCTTAGAAGCCATATTGTTCCTTTATATAATCCGAAAAGTTGAAATATTAAGCTAATAAGCAAGACTGAATAAAATCCTATTATATCAAATATCATTTTGACCAACACGTCCTTTTTCCCTTTTATATTGAGAAGATTTATCACATTTTATACATCTTTCTCTGTTCTCTTCAATTTGTCAATCTTAATCTTGTAGAGAAAATTTGTTAAAGATATTTTCGACATGCATGAATGAAAAAAAGAAAGAAAGTGAGAAACTGTTTACATTTATTGATGACGGGCCCATTTTATCATTGGGTTCATCCTAAAATCCACCATTGCGTTCAATCACGTGATTGAAGTCTCCCTTTCAATACACCAAATTTATTAAGTTATATATATACTATGCAAATTCATCATTTCAAATAGGGTTAAACACCTTTTTGCCCCCTGTCATTTGGGGCGAATCTCAAAAACAATTTTGTAAAAAAAACACAAATTTCATCCCTGTAATTTGGAGATTCTCTCATTTTAAACCTTTAGTGGATTTGATTATTTAATTTGCTGAGGTGTCATTGCCATGCTGGCAGTTTTAGAATAAGTGATGCTTATGTGTCATTTATTCCATTTATTTTTTTTTCTTTATTCCAATTACCATTATTTCTTTAATTCGTTTATGTAATTAAAATCAAAAGGCATGCAATCCCTTTCATTCACCCCCCGAAAACCTAATTTAGAAAACACGCAGCTTCTTCATTGCGGCTTCAAAGTTTAGGAATCCACCATTGTCAAGTTGCTGAAGGTTTGTTAGGAATGACACTGTTCAACATAAGCTTTCACCATGGTGGTCAGTTTGTGCGTGATAGCTTCGTTTTTTACAGCGGAGGAACTGAAACCATTGTTAGTGGGCAAGATTCAGACACTTGGTCATACTACGAAGCTATGAGTTTCGATTGTGGTTTCGACGGTAGTGGAATTCGAATGTGGAGGAAAATCTAAGGTATTGATGAAAACTTCTTTCACGTGACTGATGATGTTCATGTTACAGAAATTGCAAATCACGCTATTATGAACAACGTTGAGGGACATATTTGGCTTTAGCATTTTATTGGAGATAAAATAAAGAGGGCTGAGAATCCGAATATACTTGAACTTGATGTTGGTGAAGCGAGTGAAGATGAAGAATCCGTAGGAATAAGATTTGGGGACAGCGAGGAAGAAAGAGTGAATGATGACAACAAAGGCTTTGTGGTTGTGGAGGTTGAGAGACCGGATGAAGGTAATAGGGTTGAAGTTGGTGGTAAGAAGCTAAGGTACAAGTTAAGAGCTAAGAAGGATGCACCAACTTTAAGGTCTCCCAAAAAACTGAAGTTGCGTGTTCCTGCAAGGATCCTTAATGGCAAACCTAGTCCATCAAAGGTTGTAGAGCAAGATGGAGATTATGAAAGTGAAGAACTTGGCAGTTCTGATCCAGATGTTAGTGACAATGAAAAGATGCCCAAGTATGAGAGGTTTAGAGGAGATTTACTCAACAAAGACTATGAGTTCAAACTAGGTATGGAGTTTAACTCTCTTGTTGAATTTAAGGATGCCATAAGAGAATGGTCTGTTTTAAATGGTAGATAGATTAGGTTTGTCAAAAATGAAAGTAATAGGGTAAGGGTAGAATGTAGGGGTAAATGTGGTTTTTTAGCCCTTTGTAGTAAAGTTGGTGACAAACACACTTTTCAATTAAAGACTTGGGTGGGGACCCATACATGTGCTAGGGTTTTGAACAACAAGTTAGCAAATTCTAAGTGGGTGTCTAAGGTTGTGGTAGAAAAGAGGCAACATAGTGGCAAGGTCAAAGTTTCAGATGTAATGGCAGAACTAAGGAACAAATACTCAGTTGGGATTTCTAAGGGAAGGGCATGGAGAGCCAAACACATAGCTGAAGAAATTATTGAAGGTGACTCATGTAAGCAATATTCCATGTTATATAATTATGCTGCAGAACTTAAGAAATAAAATGATGACAACACTGCAAGGATCAATGTGGAGAGGCCAATTCCAACACTTCCACCAAGGTTTGGTAGTTTCTATTTTTGTTTTGATGGCTGCAAGAAAGGGTTTCTCCATGGTTGCAGACCACTTATTGGTGTAGATGGCTATCATTTGAAGACAAAGTATGGTGGCCAACTACTTATTGCTGTGGCTAGAGATCCAAATGATCAGTACTTTCCTCTAGCATTTGGTGTTGTGGAGACAGAGACAAAGGAAAGCTGGAGATGGTTCTTTCAACTCCTTATGGAAGATATTGGGCAGCAAAAGAAATATGTTTTCATATCTGACCAACAAAAGGTATGACTTTACTTATACTAATAGTTATGTATATGTGATTGTTCGTTAATTTTTGTTGTCATTACCATAGGGACTAGTGGTTGTATTTGAAGAGATGTTTGAGTCAATCGAGCATAGAATATGTCTAAGGCATTTGTATGCCAACTTCAAAAAGAAATTTGGTGGAGGCAGTGCAATAAGGGATCTAATGATGGGAGCAACAAAAGCGACATACCTACAGGCTTGGGAGAAAAAGATGTCTAAGTTGAGGCTACTTGATCCAAAGGCTTGGGAATGGCTAGTGGGTGTTCCCACAAAACTATGGTGTAAGCATGCTTTTAGTTTTTATCCAAAATGTGATGTCCTGATGAATAACCTTAGTGAGTCATTCAATAGTACCATATTGCAGGCTAGAGATAAACCAATTATCACTATGTGTGAATGGATTAAGAATTATCTCATGAATAGGGTAGCTATTAGTTTAACAAAGTTAGACAGATGAAAACACAAGATCATGCCTATGCCTAGGAAAAGATTGGACAAGGAAGTTGTAATGAGTGGTAATTGGATTCCTACTTGGTGTCAAAACATGGTTTGGCAGGTTAACCACACATTTGATGGCCATCAATTCATTGTTGATCTTAGCAAAAAAACATGTACTTGCTGTTTTTGGGAACTTGTTGGGATTCCATGTAGGCATGCCATAGCTGCTATGAGTTATCAGAAATTAGATCCAGAAACATTTGTGGATGACTGTTATAGTAGGGAAACATATACTAAATGCTATTCATATAGTGTGAGTCCCACAAATGGAATGGATATGTGGCCTTATGTTGAAGTTGAGGATATGCTTCCACCCACATTTAAGAAAGGTCCAGGAAGACCAAGAAAACTTAGGATTAGAGAGCATGATGAAAATGGATCTAGGATGAGGAGGCCTGGTGTGAACTACAGGTGTACTAAGTGTGACAGCATATGCCATAACTCCAGAAAATGTCAGAGTAAAGAACAAAATCCTGCCGCATTAAAGAGAAAGGTCAGTACGTAATTGAATATGTTTCATTGTTGATTAGTTAATACATTATGTTTCATTGTTGATTGTTGTTTATATTTTTGGTAACTTAGAGAAAAGCACCAAGGAAAGTGCCTAAAGTAAGCAGTGCTGCCCCTGCCAATGCTACTAATGATGTTGATCCCACTGCCAATGCTACTGATGATGTTGCTCCCCCTGCCAATGCTACTGCAGAGGTGGATTACTTTGATGCACAAGTTGAAGCAATAGTGGCCTCAGTAGAAGCTGAGTACCAAACAACCCAGTCATCTCAGATAGTGAATCCAACACCAACAAGCAAATCTCCCCAAAAGAAAAAGAAAGTGGGCTCTAAGAAGAAATGAAAACAGTCTATGGAAGTTTATGGCATTTTGATTGTAGTCTATGGAAGTTTATGACATTTTGATGTATGGTATTTTTGTATGTTTATGACAGTTGTAAGTTTAGTACCATTTGATGTATGGTATTTTTGTATGTTTATGACAGTTGTAAGTTTAGTACCAATTGACAATGGTATTTTGTATGTTTATGACAGTTGTAAGTTTAGTACCAATTGACAATGGTATTTTGTATGTTTATGACAACTGCAAGTTTAGTACCAATTGACTGTTGCAAGTTTTGTATGTTTATGACAGTTGCAAGTTAACATATCACTTTGCCAATTTACAAATTCTCCTGCAGTAAAATACCAATAACATACCAAATATACCAAGTCAAACACATGGTTCAAATTTCATTCATTTCAATGTTCATACAAACAGTACTCCTGAATTGGTACAATACATAGTATTTCTACAACAAATTCTACCTAGTACTAAACAAAATAGCAAAAAAAATCCAAGATGCAATAAGAGTGTACGCGAGGACATTAATAATCTTCTGATCTTTTGCAGACTTCAGTTTCAGTTTCTCAATCTTCCTGTTCATTGACATCCTGTAGCGGCAAAATCGTGAGTGTAAGCTATTGATTAACTTAACTCGAAAAGCAAGAGTCGCCACCGCACTTTTATTTTATCCAAAAAGGAAAGGAAAAAGAGCGAACAAAACCTACACAAGCTCTACAATGAGAACAAGTGAAGAGAGTCCGGGTTCGGGGGGTTGGTTACGCAATGGGAAGGTGTTAGCACCCAAAACGTCTATAGTACTCTATAGGAGCCCTTTGAAATATCTACCGCTTTTGGTCTGAAAAAGTTTGCTTGAAAAGTGATTGAGGAGATGAGAAAAGAAATTGTTTTTATGATTTTTGTGTTTGGAGAGACTTGTCGTCTCATGCCTACGTACCCACGATGTGCAATGTAGGATCAAAACCCCGTAGTTCGTGGTACAAAGAATGAAAATTGTTTGTTTTGGTTGTTTTTAAATGTAAAGACAAGTCGTCATTTCTAAGCGAATAATTCCGCTTAAAGAAATGAATCATGTCTAAACTTATGAAAAAGTTAAAGTAAAAAGTGCACGAGGGCACAAAAAGAGAGTGATGAGTTTGATGCTTTTTAAGTCTTTTGAAAAAGGTGTCAATATGCTTATGTAGTTTAGCATTTGATTAAGAAATGAAAAGAAAAGAGTAAAGATCACTTGACAAAGTCAAGGTTTGTTCATGAAAGCGGTGAAAGTTTGAAATCAAGAAGGTTTTGAAAAAGGGAGAGAGTTTTGAAAATTGAAGAATGGGGTAGAGAAGAAGAGACTATCCTAAAGCATAAAGTAAAAGCTAAGGAAGAGAATAGCCTAACCACACAAGTAAGCTTCCAAGTCTTCGAACCATAATTCCAAAGCAAGGGGAGAAAGGTCCTAAGTTCTAAGTCCAAGGTTCCAAGAATTGCATTGGATGTCCAAGGTCTAAGTCCAAATCTCCATGTCCATTGCAAGGGATAGTAACCATAGTCCAAGATTAGAATCACAAGTTTTTAGAGGTTTTGGCCTTTATTAGTGTTTTAGGTCCAAGTGGACAAAGAGAAAAAGGCATAAGCATAAACATGTGTCCAACGGACAAAGGAAAAATTACAGAAGCATAAACATATGTCCAACGGACAAAGGAAAAATTGCGGAAGCATAAACATATGTCCAACGGACAAAGGAAAAATTGCGGAAACATAAACATGAAATGAAATGATAAAATGAAGCATAAAAGTAAAAGAGATAGGGTGCGAGAAGTAATTGTAAAGAAGTTAGTACAAGAGTAAATGTTAGTAAGTTAGTAATTAGTAGTTAAAGTTAGTGATCAATTATAATTGGATACTTGCACTTAGGTCAAGATTAATGAGAACTCATTAGAGGATTGATAAGACCAAAGCCTCCTAACAACAAGTTCCATAAGTTTTGAACCAAAAGACAAATATCAACTATTTTTGATATTTATTCCGAGGCGGGACAAATTTTGGTCTATGTTAAGCGCACGCCGAGTAATTTGTTCGAGCAATTACCCTACGAATGAGGCCGGCCATGAGATGTATGTGTTAATGCACGCGAGATAAACGATATAGGGATCGTTATCCTAAAGCGGTGCCACACGAAAAGAAAAGGTGGAAATGATCTCGTCTCGATCGAAATTCCATAAAGAAATTTCACGATCACTTCGACTTTCATCGATCAAAAAGAAAAAAAAGATGAAGAAAAGTGGATCTAAAAAATTATGATCCACACACCCAATCAAAAAAGCCAAAATAGAAATCTCAACAAAAAGACAAAGTTAAAAAATAAAGTCAAAAATATTTTGAAATATTTTCCAAGAGATTTCTTTTCTAAAAAAAGAACAGTAAAGAAAAAGAAAAGAAATGTTAAAAGGAATTAAAAGCTATTTTCCAAGAGAAAAGATTTTTTCAAAAAAAGGAATTAAAAGAAATTTTCAAAGGAAATAAAAAAAAGAGGAGGTTCACGTATGAAAATGGAATGGTGGTGATAGTGAAACCATGGGCTCACACGGCCCAAGTTAAAAAAAAGGAAACAAGCTTTTTAAATCAAAATTAGTTAAAATGGATCAGAAAAATGAAAAGAAAAAGATAGAACATCATCTTCTCCAATTCATCACGCACGCGGTACTGTTCACGCGGCCATGGGGGACGGCAAAGCGCATCACGGAGGAGCGGCGGGAGGCGAGATCAGCACGGTTGTGATCGAAACGAAGAGTGGATTCCAAATACGTTACCAATTTCATGTAATGGTGCTTGAATGAATCGAATCGGAGCCGCAAAGTTTCGTCACCAAACTCCAATTACCTTCAAATTCGGATTGGTATGTCTCGAAACCTTCTTCCTCTTCTTCTTTTATTTGAAGCTTTGAACTCGTCTGAGCTGTTGATGTTGTTGTTGTTGAAACCGTCGAGAACTTTGTTGTAATGCGTTGCGAAATTGTTGCAGAATTTGTTAGATGCTCTGGTTTTATTCAGTGGAAGGAAAAGGATTAAAATGGAGTACCAAGAATCAAAGAAGACTGGTGGTTGAAGATTATTGAAGTTTGAAGGTGATTTAGATGAAAATTTGGTGTATGAAGTTTTCTGCTGGTGTTAAATCGGTGAAGGTTTAGTTTGAAGCTTGGTATTTGATTTTGGCAGGGTGATGAGAGGCTCTCCAAGCTTGGAAAATTTGTGAAAGGGAGCTCTCAATTTATAGATGAAATGGTGAGTGTATTGGTGAAGGTTATGAGTAGAGTTTTTGAAGCTTGAAGGTTTTTGGATTTGAAGGTGAAAATTGAAATGGTTTTGGAGATGAAGCGTGGGATGAATTCGGCAGAAATTTCTTGGCTCTTCAAAGCTTGAAATTGGAAGGAGGTGAGGCTATTATTTATAGATGGATTGGAGAGTTTTTGAAATGAAATTGATGTGAATTTTTCTTCGATGTCGTTTTCAATTTTTTTCTGCGTTTTGGTTCTGAATTTGTTGCGTTTTGCTAGCTTCATGTTGCCGTTTTGATTGATTTTGTTTGCGTTAAGGCTTGGTGAAGTCGCAGCTGGCTTGGAAGTTGGAAGCTCGGCTGGGTTTTGTGCTTGCGGTTTGGCTTTGTGCGTTGTGACGTGTTGGTTGTGGACGTTGTATATCAGCTTGGAATGGCTTGTTGTGTGACTTCAAGTGGCTGCGCTGTAGTTTCGTGAAGGCTGAAAGTTTGGTTTGGACGTGTGTGTCTCACGTTGCAGCTGGGGATGGCTGGAAAAGTGTTCATGAGTTGACGAGAAAAAAAAAAAAAGCAGCAAGTGGGTCGTGTGATGGGCTTCATGATGCCATATCTTTTTTTTCAATTTTTTGTAATGTAGATGGGCCTAATATGAGTGTTTTGTTTTTGGACTTTGGAAGTTGGATATAGGTTATGGAATGGATGTAATTAATATGGATTATGAAATTGGAATGTGGATAATTTGATATTTAGAGAATGGATATTGGAAATAGACATTGATTTTAGAAAAATGGTTTAGAAAGTGGAGAATTAAAATGGTTAAAGAAATATGGATATTGGAAAGTAAATGGATAAAAAAAAAGGTTTATGGATTTTGAAATGAACAATGGATTATGGTTAAAAAATGGATAATGAATAGAAATGGTTTAATCGGATAAATGAAAAAAAAATGGATTTTTTAGAATGGATTTAAAATGGATGCTTGGAATTTAAATGGAAATGGATTTAAGAAGTGGATAAAAATGGTTTAATGGATATTTTGAAAAATGGGAGAAATATGGATATGGTAAAAATGATAGAACCAAGTTAGGTATTAAAATGGACTTTTTAGGGATTGGAATTAAATGGTAAATTGGAATAGAATTGGATATGAAGAAAATGGTTTAGAGAATGGACATGGAAAACTTGGTTTAGAAAATGGGTTATAAAAAATGGTTTAAATAGCAAAAAGTGGAATATATGAAAAATGATTAAAATGTGAATAGTGTTTGGAATGAAAAATGGTCTATGAAATGGATCATGGATAACAAGTCTTTATTTTTAGCCCAAAAACCAATCTCGAATTTTTTTGTTTCACAAGCCTTTGATACAATGTGCCACACAACAAATCACAATCGAAACAACGACCATCTGAATCTGTTTGAACCCAAAACTCATATGCGCCACTGCCTGATAAACTGAAGAATCTAAGCACCAGACGTCTTGCTTTTGAACAAACACCTGTGACTTGAAACCACTTCATTGTCCTTGACAAACCTGCACAACACAAGCAAACGACAGCATATTTTTTTTGTATTTTTGGTTAGAGGTTAGATAAACAGAAACAAGTAAGAAAATGAGAATCACACAGGTGCTCAAGAGAAACACAAACCGTGATCTTGTTTGTGGTTATGAGATGGAAATGATATGAGCGAAATCTTAGGGGTAAAAATTAGGGTCTTACACATCCCAAACTCCTTTACAAAATTCTTCCCAAACTCTGCTCCCAAATTCCTCATAACCTCTAACATCTTTTCACTTTCAATTGAACATCCATCATACCGAGGTTCTTCAAGTATTCCACTGTCAAGTTCATCGTCCCACTGAAATCCATTACAATCATCATCCTTCTGAAAAATATTGAAAACCTATTAACATTAAAAAAAACGAAATCTGGTAAACTATTAAGAACTAGAGATATGAGGACAAGCGAACAAACCCCCCAATTTTTACACTTCCAATATCTTCTTCTTGGGTTTGACTTTGATTTCGAAACAAAAATTTTCATAGGAAGGTCGTGCCTACAAATTGGAGCTTTCTGTCCACTGCGATTGATCCCAGAACTTGCGCTTCCTGCCATTGATTGAAGCACAAATGTGTTTAACCCTTTCAAATAGACTAAAGCACAAATTCGCTGATAGATCTTTAAGTTGCTATTTTTTTGACGAGATTTTAACTTACTAATAGGTAACAAATTACACTCATTTATTATTGCTGTCAATACCAATGAGTCAATTCTATTTATTTGTTTAATTTTGTTTATACTTACAACCAAACACTCTTAATTTCTTTAATGTAGAAGAATTTGAGTTTTTTTTTCCCTTTAGAAGTAAGAATCAATTATCCTCTGCACGATGTATTTGAATTCAGAATCTTTGATTTACTTGATTACCATTTCATTTAAATGTTCTTAGATATTGAGAAATTTGAGTTAAACACTTCTTTAAATTTCATTTGTATCAAATATCTCAGTCAAAGAGGGACAGGGAGGCGAGGGAGCCAAGCTAGCGGAGTTGGGTGTCCAGAAATGTAGGGTTTAATTGTATTATGATAGTCATGATATCATTTATTTAACAAATAATCATAATCAGGTGTATACCGTTAGAAAGTTTTTATAAGATTAGAGTTATTGGCCTTTGAACCGATTTTACTTGAAAAGATTTATATGTCGATCAAATCAGTCACTAATGACAAGTTCAAATGCTGTTTGAACTTATTATATATTCTTTAGTGTTAAATAGGTGGTGTACCTCTTGATTTTCATAATGTGCGTGTCATGCAAAGAATCATAAGGGTTGTTGTTAAAAATTGATAAATTTCATTATCTTTTGATTATGCACACAAGTATATAATCTATCATACAAGTGAGAAACTTTAGCAACTTATTCTTAACTTACAACACAAGTAAGTTAGTAACTTCATAATAAAGTACTAATTAACTATCTAACCAACTGCATAATCCTAACAAATTATTTCCTAAACTGAAGACTACTACACAAACACAAACATAGTAATACAATTTAGCATAAGAAACAAGAAAGTTAATCTAAGCTACACATGTCACGCATGCCAAGTTTTATTCTTAACTTGCAACGAATCAATTCAACCGGTCTTTATCTTGTAAGGTATCTAAGAAAGTGGTAAATGACATTTATATGCTTGCATCTGCCATGCTTAACATGATTTATTTGACAATTAATTGAAGAAATATTGTCAACCAATATTACAGTCTTCTTCTCTTGAGATTTAACCAATTGATCCAGAATTATTCTAAGCCATATGCCATGGCATACGCATAAGAATGCTGCAACAAATTCAGCTTATGTGGTGGAAAGAATGACAATATATTGCTTCTTGAAGGACCAAGATAGACCCTGATCTAAACATAAACACATAGTTAAAAGTGTTTTTCTTAGAAAATTTCTTAACACACCACCCAGCATTCTTAGGCACCTAGCGCACTGACGAAAATACCTCTGCGTTCCGGATGTGCACATCCGGACGCACAGTTTTTTAATTTTTTTTTAATTTTTTCCGGATGTGCACATCCAGAATAAATTCGTAATTGCAAATCCGGATTAAATCCTGAAACTGAACTCCAAAAATCCAGCAATGTTTCTCTCAGTCATAAAATTAAATCAGGATTACATTCAGAAATTCGGCATTACATCGACAGAAATTTAAATAGTACAGGATCAATAGTCTGGTGGACGCTTGCATATCTCTAAGATGTCATCGACCGTTCTTCGAATTTTGACGGTCGCCTCGAACTCGAACGAGAATTGTTCTTCGTAACCCAAAAAAGTTTGCCACATCGCTCTAACATCGTCTTGATTCTTGAGCTCAACAAGGGTGTAAGCGACGTTCCCTTCGTTGTCAACCGAAGGTGAACGATACTGAAGCTTCGCAACCTTCCGTTTGTCTCCGTAAGGTAGGAGAAGTTGGATGTCGTCAATGATCTGGCCGATGGAGATGTCCCTCGTTAGCGTAAACGTTTGACCGCGTGTTTTGCCGTCGGTGAAGGAGACACTAGCGGCATACCAACTGACCTTGATTTGATAGAATTAAGACATTTTGAACTTGTGTGAAAGATATCAAATGAAACCCCTAATTTATAGAAAAGTTAGGGTAAAGTTATACCTGCCTAAGTTCGTTCCGGATGTGTAGATCCGGACAAACCCTAAAAATATTGGTTCCGGATGTGCAAATCCGGAAATTGTTCGGATGTGCAAATCAGAATGTTTTACTGATACAATTTTAAAACAGAATTGAACAGCTTATGCAGCCACTTGGAATACTTTCAGTGCAATAAAATTCGTAAGTGTATTAAAAAGACACATAGATAAAAATACAATATATTTCACTTCAATAATGTACATTGTGTCGTATGATTATACAAAAGAGTTAAAACAAAATTCTCCGTCTAAATCTATTGGAGCTAGGACTTTCGATTTTTCCGCATTTGATGCTTTTTCAATTGCGTGCAATCTTTCGAATTCAAGCATCCTTTCGACAAAACTATCCGGCCAAGACTCGGCTATTGCGGTTGCATGCGTCGCCCATTGCGGTGATTTAGATGGTATCGGGCATCCGGGTTTCAAGATAACTTGTACGAAATGTCTTGATTTCGCAAGCCATCCGATACACATGATACGATCATTTGGATTCGACGGAGGTGCGGTGTGGAGTGGAAAAAAAGTTTCTGAAAATTCGTATCTCGTCAAGTCGATACACACCATATCGTAGGCACATGCTATAAGATGACCCATCTCGGGGAAGCTCATCCATTTCGATACCGGTGCCGGACCACTCAACCACGGAACAAGTGACTCGTGAACCTTGTTGTAATTTTCTTGATTTTCATAGAGACGCAAGTATGCTTCTTTATGCGTCTCCAACTCTAGGATAAGTTGATGACGTACAAGTGCATGACCTTCTTCTCCTTTACCGAGTAGTGCCGACACGGCTCGGTAACCGCAATTACCATCCCCTACAACATCGATTATACCGTCGATATGCTTGTGCATAAAAACTGACATCTCGTCAATAAAGGAAATCATACGTGTAGTTGGAGTCGGAGTTCGGACTCGTGGAATCGGTGTCGGAGCCAGTTTGGAAATGCGAGCTCCTTTCATGACACTTTGTAGAGATTTAGGAGTCGGGGAGTCCGGAAAGATTTGGTCAACGTGCTCATAATACGAAGGAGACCGAGTTGTTGAGTTGTCATTTGGTGTAGGCTTCAACTTCTTCGGAGCACCCTTTGTCTTAACCGGTTGAGACGGCGGTATCATTGCGGTTGTTTCGGGGAAGGCAATCTTCCTCAACTCTTCTTTGATGTGTAGCTTCATATTGTCATCGGCCTTCGAAAATCTATTTTAAATCGCTTCCAATTCGGCCAAAATAGAAATATCCGGTTTATCTCCTTCCTTACAACCATCATCATCAAAACTAAGTCTCATCCAATGAGGGCAAACTTCGTCAATTTGTATTGGCTCACCTAGTTTCAACTTTTTAGCAATGACACAAGCACAAGGAAGACCATAGGTTTTCACAATAGTGCAACCACACTTTGCACTATCGGCACCTACCGTTTCGGCTCGGTTGGCCTCGTGAAAAATATAGCCCAACCCCGCCCGAGACATGTTGCCGATCAATTGAGAGTTGAGGAAGTTACCTTTAAACCGATGTTCCAAAACCGTGATGTTCCGACCGAAAGTGGTTTGTATCTCATTGTGTTGGTTTTTGATCATTAGATGCACGGAGTCCCAATCCCGACATAAATCCCCCTTGCTATTCCCCAACCAATTCTTCAAAGTGGCATGTGCCGACTTAAATCTATTGGTGGTAGTGTTTCCAAGATGTCGTACGTTATCGGTCCACGCACAAACAATCTTTTCTTTCACTTGATCAAGAATGGTGGATTCAACATATTTCAACAAAGCGGGGTACCATTCACACACTTTTCGGAATTTAATGACCGAATCAGCATATAATTTCGTCGTGGAAGAATTTAGAATATGAGTCCATGCATCCATAATTTTCTCTACAATGGCACCCGACTTGACCACTTTTCCGTCTTCCAACTCCACTTGTTTCGCACCCACCGCGGTCTTAACCCGACTTCGCACATTCTTTGTTATGTGAAATCGACAAAGTAGTGCATTGGAAGAAGGAAAGACCTTTGCAACCGCATTCATCAAGGCGTTGTCGCGGTCCGTAACAATTGCTTTTGGCATTTGAACATGTTTCTTCAAAAGTGACCGACACGTCTCCAACGCCCACGTGAAATTGTCCTCTTTCTCACACTCCAAAAAGGCAAAGCCGACGACATATGTCTTATCCGTAGACGTAATACCAACCATCTCAAACAATGGAAGACGATACTTGTTTGTCTTGTAGGTGCTATCGAGAATGAGCACTGTCGAGAATGTGTTGAATAACTTGATGGAATTCGGATGAGTCCAAAAAATATCTCGGACCGTAATTCCATCATCGCGATATCTGTACCGAGACACGTAATTGTTGTCCTCCAACACTTTCAACAGTTGTTGCATCTCACTCATATCTCCCCTAATTGCCTTGTTCGTTTGATACCAAATGTTATACACTTGCTTTATGTTTGCAACATTTTCGGGTTCTTTCCATTTCAACGTCGCAAGTATATTCTTCGGTTGGACAAGGTTCAAGGTCATGTCAGCTATACATGTCTTCTCTTCCACCTTGAGCCGACATACACTTGGATGACCTTGAAGCTTTGAGCACATTTCGTGGTTATGTATACCACAACGAACGGTAAATCTCCATTTCTTGGAAACTAACATGTAACCACCAATCTTAAAAGGGCACTCACATCTTCTAGTACTGGTCTCGTCTTTCTTTAACTTCCGTAGAGGTGCTTGATATTTGTCGCTTCTTTCGCAACCCAAAATTACAAAAGCTTTTCTTCTATCCGACCCATTATCCGATCTCCCGATATTTACACCGAAGCCAAGCTCAATAGCCGTCCTACGAATGTATGCGATCATGCTTTCACGATCATCAAAGTCTTGCTTGTTGTTAAAGTCACCGCCGACATCAACCGATTTTACGAGCATACCTTCATCTTTCGGGGAAATCGGCACAACTAATTCTTTTTCCATGTTATCGGGGTGCACCATATCTATTTATAAACAAGAATAGAATAATTAATATGTATAAATAAAATATATTCAAAAATGCTGAAAATATAAATTAATTAGCTTCAGGCATTTTTCCGGATGTGCACATCCGAAAATGTTCATGCTCAATTCGTTCCGGATGTGCAGATTCGGAAGTAGCGTAACTTGTTTTTCCAAAAATGTAGATTGATAATGTGAGAAATGTAGTGGATGAAGTTGAATGTTTACCTGAAATTTAGTCTTTCCTTGCTCCCTTTGATTAGTTGCACCAAAAACTTGAACTTTTTGAGTGAGAAATGGGATTGATTAAGTAGGGTTTGTTTAGTTGGTGAAAGTGAGAGTATTAGGAGAAATGTTGAGAATGGGAAGGGGGAGTGATCATGCAGCTTCAAATATATCACATTTTTTCGTCCGGATATACAGATCCGGAGGTCTTCCGGATATGCACATCCGGAACAAATTTTTATTTTTTAAGGATACGGTGCGTCCGGATGTGCACATCCGGAATCAGGGGGCAAAAAAATAATTTCACGTGGTGCCTAAGAAACTTGGGTGGTGCATTAAGAAATGCTATTTTCTTATCATCAAGGTTTCCTGTATAATGAATCAGACGATGCGTGAAACTTATATTCATTGTTCATCTAGTACAATATACCAAAGCTCATAGATTCAGCCTACTTATCAATTGAGTTCGGTGCATTGTTCTACCTCTAGATCATTTTTTTGAGCTAACCTTGTTTTCCTCAATAGTATCAGCTTCAAGTTTTTGCTTTTGGGAAACTTCATTCCAATTATAAATCTTCAATGCTTCAAAATTTACACCTCTAAGTATTACAATCTTCCTCTTCACATGATCATATAACTTGCATGTCTTATATTCTTCACCGACACCAAGATGGACACACTTTATGCCTTTTGGATCTATTTTTTTCTTTGAACATATGACACAATTGCACGTGCTAGACGACAAAACACTCCGAGATTATTGATCATACCTATTCTTAGATAATTATGTTCATAGGATCTTGAGCCATGAATATTAGATCATCACCATCATCATATTCTTCAAAAGTCACACTCCCTCCCAATTAAGACACTCATTATGATATTGTCCCAACTTGTGACACTTGTAGCACTCTATAAGCTCCTTTACTTGTTTGCCTCTTCTATGGCCTCATAATCCCATACAACCTTTTCCTCGACCATATCCCATACCATAATTAACCATTTGAGGATCTTTTCCTTATCCTTATCTTTGCATGCCTTTTTTTGTTCATGAACAAGAAGGCTGCTCTATAACTCATCAATGGAAAGTGTTGGGCTATTCCTTCTATATGGAGTGACCCAAATGAATGTGGGTTAGTAACTCATGTGTGTGTAAGACTTTGTTACAATTCAACAAATAGACTTATGTCATTCATTCATTGTGTGAGGGACATAAAGAAGAAAAGCTAAAGAGAAAATACTATTCCCGCAGCCACAATTCAGCACAAACCAGTTCCACGAGATCAGAGTTTTTTCACAATCCAACCGTTAGATTGTTTTTTATTTTTTGGTGACAATGATCACCACTAATAGAGGTACATTCTGAATGGTAGAGATCAGATTTTGAATTTTCTAGACCTGTCTGCCGATTGGTTTTCTGAGGTGCACTTTTTGTGGTTGATTTGGTTGATTGTATCTCTTGTTTCTTGTTATATTCCGAGATTGATTGTAAGTCTTGAGTATGTTGATGTATGCCTCTAACTAGTGTTAGAGAGAACTTTGATTGTGTCCATAATTTGATTATAGTGAAGATTTAAGTGGCCTATGGGTCTCGTGGTTTTTTTTTACTTCTAGTTAACGAAAGTTTTTCCACGCCAAAATTGTGTCGTATTGTTTGGTGTGTTTTGTTGATTGTCTCTAAGTTGCATTTGCTATTTATGAGAGATTGTGTTGTTGGATTATTCTGTTGCATTGTGGATTTCCTCCTAACAAAAAAGATAATGATATCATTGGATTCTTCAATGGAGAAAACTACATTGCCAAATCTTGCAGACATGGACCTCAAAATTTTCTCGACCATCAAGATATCAACCATCTTCTTCTCATGACCAGTCATCCTTTAAACAATTGAAATTTTTTTTCAAAATAATCTATGACAAATTCACTCTCATCCATACTAAACACCTCAAGCTTTCTATGAAGAGTTTTCATTTGAGAACGCTTCACCGTAGTAGATCATTGAACTTTCTTGCACACTAAATCCCAAATTTACTTCATTGTATTGTGCACCACGATTTTTTTTAGAATGAAGCGACTTGTGAATGGAAATAAACACTTCTTCACCTTCAAGTATCAGAGATTGCTTTCAGCAAAAAGTTTCACATACTCAAGTTTTACATCTAAATGAGCCACTGTGACACCATATTTAATAAGACTACCACGTGTTTTCCATAAGTTCATCCCAATGATCATAGAAATCATCTAACTTTGAAATGGAAGATGGTGCGAAACTCGAATTCACGTCCATTTTGTTAGATACATTAACATTAGTTACAAGTTAGTTACAAATTTGTTATATTAGACGAGAGTTAGTTATTATTTGCAAGTTAGTTACAAATTAGTTTGGTTACATTATATGAGAGTTAGTTATACTCTTAGTCCATATAAATATCATTGTATCACCTTAATAAATAAAACTCTCATTTTGATCAATACAAACTTTATATTTTCCTTATTCCATAGTTTTTATAGATTATATCAAGAGTATTAATATGGTATCAATAGGCATGGTTTACATGTTAAAGAGAGATAATTCACTACATTTTACATGTTAAGATTATATCAAGAATCTTAACATGGTATCAATAACCACTTACAGAGTTTCCTAAAAACCAAATAATGACTGCATCTGTTTTCTCCTCCAGATCCAATTTTGCCATCAAGAATCGGAAGAGAATTGGAAACACCATTACTACCATTCATCTTTGAAGTCAACAGGAATCACGATCCCTAAAAACACAACCACCGACATGCAGTTCTTGAATTTTTGATCAAGAAGAACGAACCAGAAGCTCTATATACCAATTTATTAGTGCTAATGCACTTGGGTGGGGAAGGAGTGTGTGTGTGAGAGAGAGAGAGAGAGAGAGAGAGAGAGAGAGAGAGAGAGATATTATGAAAGGTAATTATATTGAATTGTTAAAACTGAGCTGCACTATACATGTATTTATATACAATAGGTTACTTTTAACTCAAGTATCTAGTTTAACAAACAAACAAACTTGCTAACCAAGTAACTAACTAACTTGGATTATATCACAACAATAGTCAAGCTGTCTAACTTCTACTCCAAGAAAGTACCCAAGCTTACCTAAGTCTGTCACGACAAAGCTATCTTGCATTGAGCTTTTGAATATTTTAAACATTTTTTCATCATTTTATGTATATGTCATATCATCAACATAAAGACAGACAATGTATATTTTACATTGATCTTTATGTTTCAAAAACAAAATGTGCTAATGAGGATATTTGCTGAATTGTTCTTGACAGAAGTAAGATTCAATTTTGTTGTATAAAGCTCTTAGTTCTTGTTTGAGTCCACACAATTATTTTTTGAACTTTACACCTTTCCGTCCCCCTCTTGATATCCAAGAGGTTAATCAACATAGACATATTCTATCAACTCCATGAAGGCAAACACTTTTTACATTAAGGTAATATACATCCCACTACTTATATGCTGCCCAAAGCCAAGATAGTTATGATAATGTCCCGTCTAACAACAGGAGAGAAACTTCATTATAGTCAATTCTATGTTTTTAAGAGTATCCCTTTGTCATTAGCCTTTCTTATTTTTATTCTTTTAAATTTCCCTATTTTCATTGTAATTTGTTTTGTATATCCATTCGACACCCATATTTCTGCAGCATGATGGCAAATTTGTTAGCTTAGTGTGGCTGTTCTTTTCTGTTGATTTCATTTCTTGATCCATGGTTTCTCTCTAGTGTAAGATTAACAACATATTCATACGTTCTTGGATCATAATTTATGATAAAATGGTAAAACAATGTAATTTTACACCATATGCAGTTTCTTGACTTATGACAAAGTCCCTAAGGTATGCAGGTTTTTTTAAGTATTTCTTTTGTAGTTCATCTCCATTAGAGCCAGCCTCCTCATCATTTGAGTCCAGTGTATTGTTCTACCTCTAAATCATTTTTTGAGCTAACCTTATTTTCCTCAATAATATCAGCTTCAAGTTTTTGCTTTTGGGAAACTTCATTCCAATTATAAATCTTCAATGCTTCAAAATTTACACCTCTATGTATTACAATCTTCCTCTTCACATGATCATATATCTTGCATGTCTTATATTCTTCACCGACACCAAGATGGACACACTATATGCTTTTTGGATCTATTTTTTTCTTTGAACATATGACACAATTGCATGTGCTAGACGACAAAACACTCCGAGATGATGGATCATACCTATTCTTAGATAATTATGTTCATAGGATCTTGAGCCATGAATATTAGCTCATCACCATCATCAGATTTTTCAAAAGTCACACTCCCTCTCAATTAGAACACTCATTATGATACTGTCCCAACTTGTGACACTTGTAGCACTCTATAAGTTCCTTTACTTGTTTGCCTCTTCCATGCTCTCATAATACCATACGACCTCTTCCTCGACCATATCCCATATAGAGGTGTGCAAAATATCCGGTTATGAGATCCAAATCCATAATCAAATCCAAATCCAAATCCATTTAAAATATCCGGATATAATTAAATGGTTATTAACCAGTTAAATTATTAATGGTTGGTTATCCAACCATATTTTATTTTTGGATCCGGTTATAATCCAGTTATTATCCAAAATCTAAATATTTAATTCAATTATATGTTTTTGAATAAAAAAATAATTTTTTTTAGGAGGAAGCGAGATCTTCCAAAAACAATTATTTTATTTTCAAAAGGCCTTAGCAAAATTTCAATTTGACAGTTAATCAGTTGCAGATTCGTGCACAAGTTATCTTAAAAGTACTAATGTTATCTCTTTTATTTTAAGTTGCTTTCGGATCGACGAAAAGATCACTCGTTACTTTCTGTAGTAATACGAAGCAAGAAATAAAAAAAAAGGAAACTAATCATTAAAATTGTAATAGCTATTATTACTAGAACTTTGCTCTTACTATAACAAAGATTTTGCAGGTAGTTAATCCAAAAGCTGATACAAAAATCGATTATGAACCCAACCTATTAAGTGCTTCTACCGGCACAGAAAATTGCGGCTCCAACTCAAGAGCCTCCTTGTACGCTTTCTTAGCTTCCTCCTCCATTTTCTTCCCTTCATAGCACTCCCCTAACGCACACCAAGCTTTTGCGTTCTTGGAAAAAAATATTTTTGAAAAAGGAATTAATAACCGGTTTAAAACAGGTTATATAACCATAACCAAATTTAAAATCGATTTTATAACCAGTTTTGATTGAAATGTGGTTATGATTATGAATCCAAACCATTTAATTGATTTAAAAATGGTTATGGTTTAGTTTTTAAAAATAACCAACCATGCACACCCCTAATCCCATATCATAATTAACCATTTAAGGGTCTTCTCCTCATCCTTATCTTTGCGTGCCTTTTTTATTTGTTCATGAACAAGATGACTGCTATACAACTCATCAAGTTGGTTTGGTACATTATGTTGTATCACCTTAATAAATAAAGCTCTCATTTTGATCAATACAAACTTTATATTATACCTATTCTATAGTTTTTTATAGATTATATCAAGAATCTTAACATGTTAACAATAGCCAAGGTTTACATGTTAAAGAGAGATAATTCACTGCATTTTGTGGAGAAAATCCACTTTTTTAAATAAATTAGTTGCAAGTTTTAGCTTTTATCAAAATTATGGCAATTTGAAGAGACGTTGCTACCTAAAAGTTTTGGATGAAAACAGTGTCGGCCCAACACATCTTGAGGCCTGAGCCGAATTTGAAACGTGATATTTATAAAATATTTAAATAAATTTATTAAATTTAAGTTTAAATTTTTAAACTTTTTTATTCAAATTTAATTATTCTATTATAACTAATTTTAATTAAAAAAAATTCAACCGATAATAAAATTATTAATTAATTTAATCTTTGTTGAAATTTTAGATTTCTATTTAACTTTGAACTTCTAAATTTAAATTTGAAGTTAGTGTTATTTAAAAAAAATGCCACAGTAAAAAAAATTAAAATAAAAACTATAAATTAAGAATAAATGAAAAATATTTGAACAATAAAACTTAATTACTAATGAATTATTTGCATAAATTTCGTTAAAATGTTCGTCTCTTTTCACTATAATAAAATTGTTGTTGATTGAAATAAAATCTATAAAATAAAAAACATAATTTTAAAAAAAATATAACTATGCTAAAAAAAAATTAAAATACATGGTGAGTGCAATAGTTTTTTAGGATAAAAAAACACCAAATGACAACAATTAAAAGGCACAGAGTCCTATGGGAGTTGTCATAAATGTAATGTTATTATAACAATATACGCATAAAATAATATTACTAGTAGTCTAAATATAACAATAAATATTATCGGTATAAAAAGTGAACATTTGTAGTAGAAGACGAAGAGTTAGAGGCCCTAGGCAATGGCCTTTGTCGCCTTACCCTGGGGCCGGGTCTGGATGAAAGTCTAGTCAATTATTTTGTGCTGGTGAAATGAGTATTGCTTCCTAGAAGTATTAGAGCTTAATATTATTTGAAGATCTTCTGCAACTTGTTCTTGCCACCGGTTTGTCTATATTTTTGAAGATTGAAGACTAATTTGAATTATTTGATATTCCTTTTTGTTGTCTTAATGGTGATTAGCCTTAATTGGTTTTATTTTTTTCTTCTTCCAAGTATTTAAGTTTTGAGTTGTTGTTTATGTTTGATGGTTAAGTGTTCGATCTTTGCTTCCTCCAAGTGGTTAGTCTCAAGAGTGGAGTTGTGGTTTCTACTTGATGGTAAAGTTTTTGTTTCCTTATTTGGCATTTCAGAAGGTTAGTCCCAAGAATGGAGTTTCTTACTATTTTTATTTTGGAGTGAATGTATTGGAGATGCCAAAAGAAGATTGATGAGATCCAAGAATTGGTCTAAAACTTCTAAAAGCTATGCACTTCATTTGCTACCAATACGAAGTTTACTTTTTTTTTGTTTACTTTGATTGTATTTTTGTCGATTCTTTATTTCATTCGTGTTATTCTTTTCAAGTTGGAATTGTTGTCAAAACCTTCCAACTTAAGGGAGAGGGGATGTTAGAGATATTGGCATTAGTTAAAATATCACTTTATGAATCAAGCTCTCATTTTGATCAATATAAAGTTTATTAGATTTTTCATATTTTCCCTCTTTTATAGTTTTTATAGATTATATCATATGAATCTTAACACATTGCAAGGAAACAAATTGAGGAGAAGAAAGGAAAAATCTTAATGAACACAAACAAGATCAAAGAGGGGTTTACCCAAACAAGTAAGAAGGAAAAATTATGTTTTGTGAACAAGAAAATCATGCAGGATCTTGATACAAATTGATAGAAATTGTTCAAATCCATTAACTTTTGGCTATGCATACAACATGTATATAAGTTGTCATACAAGTGAGGAAATTTATAGATTATAATCAGCTTACAATACAACGTTACTTCACAACTAAGTACTAATTAATTAAGGGCATTTCTTAATACATCACTCAAATTTTTTAGGCACCACGTGAAATTTCTTTTTTGCTCCCTGATTTCGGATGTGCACATTCGGACGCACCAATTTTTTAAAAAACGTTGATGTGTTTTGGATATGTATATCCGGAAAAATTCCGGATCTGCTGATCCGGAACAATTTCTTATTAATTCGCGCCGCGCCAGACCTTCTTCCTCCCCCTCATTCTTCACATTTTCATTTTTCAAACACCAAACTCTCTCAAACTCTCAAATTCTCAATCCCACAAATCTCGACTTTTTTCACTCGAGTTCGGCGCAGAGCAACTTCTACAACGACCAAGACACTCCAAATCCTCCGTATCTCAATTTATTCGGTAAGTTTTCGAACTTTAGAGTTTCGGAGTTATTTTCGAGTAATCAATTTAGAGTAGACTTTTAGGTGTATAAATTGTTAGGTAATATGAATAACATAGGTTAGAGACAATGTAGGTATTGTTTGCTACTTCAAACGGATGATCAGAGTATTAAAATGCCCTTTTCTAAGGTACAGTAGCCATGACTGCGTTTTTAGAACTTCAAATATGTACCGGATGTGCAGATCCGGTAAGATTTTAACGTTAAATATTTTGAGTGCTTCCGGATGTGCACATCCGGAAACACCCAAAGTTAAATATTCTGAGTGCTTCCGGATGTGCACATCCAGAAACACCCAACGTTAAATATTCTGTGTACTTCCGGATGTGCAAATCCGGAAGACACTTGGTTTTTTTTGGTTTGTTTGTTTTCTAAAATTATTTTAAAAAAATTCTAATTTATTTATTATGCTTTGCAGATTACATGGCTGACAGAGACGACCGTATCATACATGGACGGACAGCTCAGCACGCATCGGTCCGACGTGAGCGGATGCAGTCTACAACCGAGGCTTCCGACGCAGAGGGAGTTAGGGTAGCCCCTACAGCTGAGGGACATCCTACACCACAACCATCTACCTCACAGGTTCATGCCACTTCCACATCACAGGTTCAGGTCACTCCCCCGTCAGCCGCCGATTCTACATCTCGGAGGCATCAAGTTTCTACTGCTAGTTCATCAGGGTCCCAGCCCGCACGCAGACGTCACCGGGAGACTCCAGCTCCATCAGCTGCTCCTATTTCATCCCCTATTCCTGTTCCTGTTCCTGAGGGTGATCTCCCAGCACATGAGGGTGGTGACGCCGATGACGATTTCGATGAGCTGAATGGTTACCCCGGGGGACCGTCTGATATGTCCCTACTCGTGGGGTACTCTGAGCATACTGCCAGATATGTCTGGCTAGGAGAGGTAATGTAACACCCCAAATCTATACCCCCAATTAAATAAAGCGATAAAAATTTCATCAGAGTATAATTAAATATTCATGGCATAGACGAAGACGTCACATCAATTGAAACAAAACACAATAAACCTGCTCATAAAGATATGCAACAATCAGGTAGCAAATAACAGAGGAACTTAGTTCCTACTACCCACAATTCAGATACAGAATAAAAGCGGAAAATCTGTAACTGAATCTCATATATATATACATCATAAAAAGTTTGTCTGTCATATACATATTCATACATGTACAATCCAAAATACGTGTATACATAATACAAATAATCACATAACGATCTCCCCGACTACCCGGTGCTACATATCAGAGCCGACCGACAAAAGAATGAATACCTAAACTTCACAAAAAGACCTCCAGCATCTAATCTGCAATGCCTCATAGAGCATTTAAAACAGCAGAAGGGTGAGAAACACAATCATAATATAATTGCATACAATTATATAATAACACCAACATACACATATAGAATATTCTCACCACAACTTACACCAGAATTCAAATACAAAACAACACAATGCATATCTCATATATCCATCACCAATGCATAACAATCATGCACAATACAATTATCACCAACACACACACACACACACACACACACACACACATATATATATATATATATATATATCTCAACTCATCAATTCCAATCACAATTCCACACAAAATAAATCCATTCATGATTTATGCATATGCACAGAGACCGACACAACGACTCTATGCAATGCAATGCGGTACCATCCATCCATCATCTCAACACTACTTTACTCAGGAACTATTGGAACTGTCGCTTGTTACTTAGCGTAACTCCCCGTCGGGAAAACGATGTTCCCCGTCGCTTTCGGTCCTCTTTGTATAAGGCTCACGACGTTTATGGATCGCTTTCGGTCCTCTTTGTATAAGGCTCACGATCCGATTGCTTTCGGTCCTATTTGTATAAGGCTCACGATCGTCTATAATCATCGCTTTCAGTCCTCTTTGTATAAGGCTCACGATGTTATAGCGGATTCCCTCTGGAATCGATTCGTCGCTCACACCCACTAGGGCACACGACATCACAAGAATGCATATCATGATGCTTGGCATACAATGACTCATGACATTCAAATGCACACATATATGCAACCATCTCAATCAACAATAATCATGCGTTACCATCAAGCCCAAAATAATGCATTTACATCATACAACAGTACACAAGTCATACCATATCTATCAAAGGCATATTGCATGATAACACATTAAATACACACAATTAAAATGGTACAAGTTGACAAAACGACACCTTTCCAAATTTCCGACATAATTTAACCGGCCAACAATCTCAAAACCATTTTAATAAGAAAAAACATGTCAAAAGCTTTCCAACGCACCAAACTGCGCCTCAAACCGACTTACGGATCAAAAGTTATAAAGAAAACAAATTGGGAAAAGCTGTCATGTTCGCAATGCGAAGCTCCTAGCGAGTCCTTCGCTCCCTCATTCGCAGTGAGAATACCCCAGCGAACCATGGCAGAAAGGAAAATAGACTACAGTTCGCAGTGCGAATCTCTGGCGAATGCCTATCCAACACTGGTTCGCTGCCCCATTCGCAGTGCGAACGTCTGGCGAACCAAGTCAGAACTGAAATGAGGTAAAGTTCGCAGTGCGAGTCTCTGGCGAATGTTCGCCCTCACCTTCGCAGTGCGAATAGCCAGCGAATGCTCGCTTTCCCTTCGCTAGGGGATTCGCAGTGCGAACCTGCGAATTCAGAAAAACCCAGCAGCGCTGTTACACACCCCAAAACCATATTTTCCCCACCAAAACACTTCCAAACCAACACATAGCAATCAGAACATAACCCAATCATGGTAACAAGTATCCTACAACATTTACACCGATTTTCAACCGCGAAAACATCGATTTCTCTCTTCCGACCTAGAATCGAAAAGCTATAGAACACCACAAACATTCACACACACACACACATACATAATCATACACAAGCATAAGATAATCGAGTTTTGCACCCTTACCCGATTTACTCGTGTTTTTGAAAGTCGGTTGATCAATTTCTTAATCCACAAGTTTTCTCTCTTTTTCTTCTCTTCTTTTCCTTCTTTCTCTTTTTCTTCTTCTCTTTTTCTTTCCTTACTATTTTACTCTCTTTTCTTTCTATTATATAAAAAATATAATATCTACCCCAAATAAAAGACCAAAATACCCCTACACTCAAATATCTCGCAAACGTTCCCAAAACGCGCTAAAACATAATCACGATGAAAAATAATACTTTAACAAATAAAAGTCAAGAATAAAATAATATAATAATAAAATAATCAAAACGACTCAATTAAAGAAAACTAACTAAACTGGGGCGTTACAGGTAACCTTTCTCGGTTTATTTATAGAATTATTTTCGTTGAAAATATGTTCATTTGTAACATTGTTTTATTTGGAAATTTTCAGGAGAAGGATTCACAGAAGTTCTATAACCATGGGGGCAAGGTTATGGACATGCTTGTGGCTCTGCCAGAGGATGAATGGTTCACATCTGCACTTTCTATCTCTGGTTTTGGAGGCATGTCTAGGATTGGGTATCCCCAGATCATGTACGGTATGCTGATGGCCTTTGTTGAGAGATGGCACCCTGAGACATCCTCATTCCATCTACCGTACAGCGAGATCATGATCACACTCGACGACATCTTGTGGCTTTTACATCTACCGATCACGGGTGCCCTTCTCCGTCACGGTAGGATATTGAAGGGGGACGCGATGGAGATGCTGATTGAGGAGCTTGGGGCTACCCCAGAGGAGCCACTTGCGGAGGTGACCCAGTTGAGAGGCGCACACGTTCGGTTCTCCTTTCTAACACGCAGATTTGGTGAGGAGCTTGAAGAGGCACGACGGGCAGCAGGGGATGCAGCTGAGGTGGAGATCCACAGGCAACGTGCCCTGAGATGCTACTACCTGTTTTTGTTCGGCACACAGCTGTTTGTGGACATCGGCGCCTATTATGTTGATGTCGTTTACCTCAGGTACCTTTTGGATCCACAGAGATCCATGGGTACAGCTGGGGGCGGCTACGCTGGCATACACCTATGCTAGGCTCTCAGATGGTTGCCTCTGGGCAGCCAAGACTGTGGCAGGCAGCTGTAAACTATACGTGGTAACAATCTAATATTCTAAGTCATTTTTCATTTCTTTTCTTTCTATATTCATTATAATGTTTGACACCGATGTTATGTTTTCCATTTGAGGCGTGAATATTACAACACTTTCCCAAGATTACTGGTTGGGGGAATGTCGACGGTTACACTGAGGATATGCCACGTGCTGCTGCATTTCTCCTGCTCAGAGGGAACCATGCGCCCGGCCCCTACAGAGTGTATCTTGATCGGATGGCTGCTGAGGACGTTTTTTATCACCCCTATGCCGATCACCGTGTGACGCGCCCGTCAGATGAGGTTTCGCTGTTCTCAGGATGATTGGCATGCAGTTCGACCATTACTGCTCGATACCTGCCGGAGCGCGTCTTGCGCCAGTTCAGTTACACGCAGACGATCCCCAGGATGCCTCATGAGTCTGCTCCTCTAGGCTTGACCCGCGTGCAGATATATAAGATATATGCTGACTTCCATTCCCACTTGGTACCGAAAGAGGCTCGGGCGACCAGAGCGCCAAGAGATTGGAGCGTTGCTGCCGGGTACATCATGTGGTTCTACACCGTCTCACACCCATGCATGGTGCCCACTGTCGAGGGATCGCCATCCAGACCTGCTCATCAGGAGATATTAGAGGAGCGACAATCTCAGTTGGACCATACTCAGGATGTCCTACCTCGCTGTCGTGAGATAGAGCAGATAGCGCGGGCGGCCATTGCGGACGATCACCTCCCTGAGGGCTTTGGTGCCGACTTGCCGTGGATAGGATTATTGAGATTGCTCAGGGGGCACTTCAGTACCGCAGACATCGAGTCAGGACGGCGGGTCGGGGCAGAGGAGCAGGGGAGCCAGGAGAGATCCTTCGCCATACGCAGTAGTTTTTTTTTGATGTATTATATTTTTATTACATGTATGTACTGTATTTTGATAGAGGTTTATTATGTATATATATCATTTTATTTTATATATGGATGTTGTCGAATGTATATTAAGTTGCGACGATATATTAACATATGCGACCAACCAACAAAACCGATTTAAAAAAAAAATTAAAGTTCTGCTTTTTTCCGGATCTGCAGATCCGGAATTTTTCTGGATGTGCATATCCGAAACACATCAACGTTTTTAAAAAAATTGATTTGTCCGGATGTACACATCTGGAATCAGGGGGCAAAAACGAAAATTCACGTGGTCCCTAAAAAACATGTGTGGTGTATTAAGAAACCTCCTTAATTAACTAACTAAGAGTACAATCCTAACAAGTTTGATATTCACCAAGATGTTAAGTATGAATCATTGTCACAGAAGAGGGGCGGGGAAGTTGAGCTAGTAGAGCATCGTGAGACTCCCTCCACCCCTTCCCCTTGAATTTGATCGAAACACGCATTATGTTCAATTGTGTGTGCGCGCGCACACGAGGGTTAACTCTTGCGGTTCAGTTTAAGAGTATTTTTATAATATTAATTGTAAGATTATATATATATATATATATATATATATATATATATATATATATATATATATATATATATATATATATATATATATATATATATATATATAATTTGTAACAATGAAACTCTAATTAATTCAAATAATATAACAGAACTACAACTGCCATGAAGTCACAAAATAGGCAAACTCAGCTTAATTACGTAAACAAACTTCATGTTCATTGTTTACGAATTGTATTCTAATTTATATTTTATTATTAGTTTATATTGTAAAAATTTTCAATATTTAAATCTAAATAAATCTTTAAACTCAGAGAATATATAGTTGGTAGAAGTAACAAACTTATAGAATAATTCAACTATGAATTCTTGTATAGGTGAAGTGTTAGAAGAAGATGAAGGTGAAATATATACGAGAGTGACTCAATAGAGTAAGAAGTGAACATGGTGAGACAAGTGTGGAGTTAAGCTTGAGGACTAAATAGGTGCGAGTGCAGACTATACAGGTGTGGTTGCAGAGATATGAATATGACTAGAGGTGTTAGAGAAAATGGAGTAGAAGGACAAATAGTGGACATTGTAGGACTTAGAAAAGACTGAAATGATACATTAGAGTTTATATTGAGGTTGTGGAGCACCTTGAGTAAGGTTGACAACAACGATGTATATAACATTTTTCTAAGTCTTTTCAATGCGATATTCTTGAGTGAGAAATAGAGATTATAATTCATCAAGAAAGGCAAACTCTGACATAGTGTTCACAACAACAAAGCATACTAATAAGGAAGAGCATAAATAATTAGACCAATTTGATCTTGATGTAAAAATGCGTCTCCAATTGACACGAAAGTGTTAACAATAGCATGCATTTGTCCGAGAAATTAAGCAATGGTACATGTACCATTTGTTAGTGATCACAATTGAACTGTCGATATTTCATTTCCATTTGTGTATGACAATACAAATGAATCTCCTCTCAGAATTTCCATGAAGGACAAAGAAGAATGGATTAAAAGACTAGTGTGAGACTATTGGGTCGAATTCATGCTGCGTCGAGGGAAAACTTTCATGTATTTCAACAGGAGACAAGCATGAAGTCGAAGCTGGGTCACATGCTGTAGTCGAAGTCTGTTCTAATATGTATTGTCGAAATGTTTGTCTAATTGGACCTTGTGTTAAGGATCCAATTGTTTAGGTAGCTTGAGCTGCAAGTTATCTAGTTAGTCTATAAATAGGCTAGTACACTCAGTTTGTTGAGTGTGACAAATTGTGATATTCATTTGTAATCATTTGTAACCCTAAATGAGAAAGTGAATAGTAAATAGAAAATATTTGCCCCAATCCTTATTGTTTTTCTTCTTGTTTCTCCGTTAATCCTAACCCTTGTGGGTTTCTTGATCATAAAGAAACCGTTTATACTTTGTGCAAATGCATCGTTTTTCACAACAAATTGGTGCGGTGAGCGTGGAGAAGATGCCTTCAACAAAGTATGAGATTGAAAAGTTCACCGGAGTGAACGACTTCGGTCTGTGGCGCTTGAAGATGAAAGCCCTACTGGTACAACATGGTTGTTTGGAAGCGTTGAAGGGAATGACAGCCATGAACGATGCGTTAACGGAAAAAGAAAAGACCACCATGATAGAGAAAGCACACAACACAATATTATTGAGCCTTGGTGATAAGGTTCTGCGACAGGTATCAAAGGAGACGACGACATCGGGGTTATGGGTGAAGCTTGAAAGCTTGTACATGACCAAATCTTTGGTAAATCGTTTGTACCTGAAGCAGGCTTTGTATTTATTCGAGATGAATGAAGATAAAGCGTTGACGGAGCACCTGGATACGTTCAACAAGCTGATTCTTGATCTTGAAAATATTGATGTGAAGATTGATGACGAAGATCAAGCACTGTTGCTGTTGTGTGCTATGCCCAGAACGCATGCTCACTTCAAAGAAACCCTCTTGTATGGAAGAGAGTCCCTGACCTTTGAAGAAGTTCAAGAAGCCTTGTATTCGAAGGATTTGAACGAAAGAAAGGAGCAGAAACCATCATCATCAGTTGGCGAAGGGTTGTCCGTGTAGGGGAGATCGTCAAAGAAAGATGGTAGGTTTGACAAGAAGAAAGGTAAGGCTCAGCAGAAGTCTTGTAATAGTGATATGTCTGGTATTAAATGTTATCACTGTAAGAAGGAGGGTCACATAAGAAAGGTGTGCCCTGAGCGCCTGAAGAATCATGGAAGTAAGGACAATGGCAATGCAGCTATTGTGCAAGATGGTTATGAATCATCTAATTTCCTTGTAGTTTCGAGCAGCAACTCTTGCGAAGAGTGGATTATGGATTCTGGATGTACTTGGAATATGACTCCAAACAAGAATGTGTTTGAAGAATTATGTGATCAAGATGGTGGATCAGTGCTGCTGGGGAACAATAAAGCTTGCAAGATTGCAGGTATTGGATCTGTTAGATTCAAGCTCCATGATGAGTCAATAAGGTTATTGACTGGGGTCAGGTATGTACATGACCTTAAGAGGAATTTAATTTCTCTTGGTGAATTCGACAAGAAAGGACATGTCTTCAAAGGAGAGCAAGGTATCCTAAAAGTCATGAAGGGGTCGAAGGAAGTCTTGAGAGGCGAGAAGAAACTAGGCTTGTATACCCTTGAGGTTGAGGTTGTAAGTGGTTCGACAAATGTTGTATCCACGAAACCTGTGTCGAAGACAGAATTATGGCACATGAGATTGGGCCATGTTAGCGAAAGAGGCCTGATCGAATTGGGGAAGCAGAACCTGCTAGGTGGTGACAAAGTCGAAAAGTTAGAGTTTTGTAAATCTTGTGTACTTGGAAAATCCTGTAGGGCGAAGTTTAACAAAGGCAAGCAAAGGACACATGGATCCCTGGATTACATTCATGCTGATCGTTGGGGGCCTGCAAGGAATCCTTCACACTCAGGTGTAAGGTATTTTCTATTCATCATTGATGACTATTCCAGGAAGTTATGGGTATTCATTCAGAAGACGAAGAATGAAACTTTTGAGAATTTCAAAAGTTGGAAGGTTCTGGTCGAAACTCAAACTGGCAGAAAGGTTAAGAGGTTGAGAACCAACAATGGCCTTGAGTTCTGCAACGAAGCGTTCGACAGTTACTGTGTTGAGTCTGGGATTGCAAGGCATAAGACTGTAGCAGGTACTCAACAAAATGGCTTAGCTGAGATATTCAATCGAACAATCCTTGAAAGGGTTAGATGCATGTTGGTGAGTGCTGGATTGAAGAAGGTGTTTTGGGTGGAGGCTGTTTTGATAGCAGCTTATCTGATAAATAGATGTCCCTCGACTGCCCTGGGAATGAAGATTGTAACACCCCAATTCCCATCGCACTAAATAATACATAAATAAATCAGAGTGAATACAAATTTATTATTCTTAGACAGAAACAAGGATGCCACATTTGAAGAAAAACAACACAATCCCTGCTCATAAATTTGATACATAACACAAAATGGAATAAACCTAAAGGGAAACTTTTTCCAACAAAGGGAAAGTTCAATTATGGAATAAAGCGGAAAGATCCATAACTGACTTGTTTTACAAAATAAATTATTTTATAACATCAAAATATTCATACAAAGGTAATACAAAATAGATCCAATAAATGTATACATATATAACAAAAGCATTCCCCGACTCCCGTGTTACGTATCAGAGCAGACAGACCGACAAAAGGGTGGAGAACTAATCTTCACAAAAGCCTCCAAGATCCTAATCTGCAATTGCCTCATAGAGCAACAAACCACATCAGAAGGGTGAGAAATAACAACTAAATCAAGATTGCATAATAATATGCAACACATATAAATTCACATGCATAATTATTCTCACCACAAGCATCACATACTAAAACATATAGCATGCCAACAGATACATAACATATTCCTAATAATCCAACCACATAGCATATATCAATTATACCAACATGATCACATATTCACACATAAGGCATACCAAAGTTATGACATATGGAAACACACCACCACATCACATATCATATGTCTATACATAAAACATATCATCCATAACCAATGCGTTTATCACAAATGCATATCAAATCACCAATGCTATCACAAGCTCAACACATAATCAATCAATTCATAATCTCCCACACATAATCAATCCATTCATATTTTTCACACATAATCAATCCATGATTTTTCACACATAACCAATCCATTCATGATTTATGCAAATGCACAAAGACCGACACAACGACTCTATGCAATGCAATACGGTACCAATCCATCCATCATTCTCATCATTAATTCACTCAGGAATTATTGGAATCATCGCTTGTTACTTAGTGTAACTCCCCTCCGAGCAAACGATGTTCCCCGTCGCTTTAGGTCCTCTTTGTATAAGGCTCACGATCGTCTATAACGTCGCTTTAGGTCCTCTCGGTATAAGGCTCACGATCGTTATAGCAGATTCCCTCTGGAATCGTTTCGTCGCTCACACCCACTAGGGCACACGACATCACAAGAATGCATATCATGATGCTTGGCATACAATGACTCATGACAATCAAATGCATACATATATACAACCATGTGAACCATCTCAACATCAATAATCATGCATTGAAATCAAACCCAAAACAATGCATTTATTTTCCATAAGGCCACAAACCATCATCACAACATTGCATTACATGCATACACATCATATAACGGCACACAAGATATACGTTATATATATCAAAACATATTGCATGATAACACATCAATCGCACACAATTACGACGGTAAAAGTCGACAAAATGACACATTTCCAAATTCCCGACACAATTAAATCAGCCACTAATCTCAAAACCATTTTTTATAAGAAATAACATTTCATTAGCTTCCCAACGCATCCGACCGCGCCTCGATCCGAGCTACGAATCAAAAGTTATGAAGGAAACAAAACTGCACAAACTATCATGTTCGCTAGGCGAACCTTCTAGCGAGCATTCGCTACCACCTTCGCTAGGCGAATGTCCAGCCGAAACCACAAATAGACCAAAACAGACACAAAGTTCGCTAGGCGAACTCCTTGGCGAACCTTCGCCTTGCCGTTCGCTTCGCGAACCTCTGGGCGAACCAAGGCATCAATAAACAGAACTGAAAAGGTACAAAGTTCGCTAGGCGAACATCGCTGGCGAACATCGCTAGCGAACGTTCGCTGACCTTCGCTGACGGGTTCGCTAGGCAAACCCTCGAAAGCTGTTCGCTAGGACTCGCCCCAGGTTCGCTAGGTGAACCCTGGAAAACTCAGAATACCAGCAGCGCTGTTATTCACCCCAAAACCAACATTTCACCCACCAAAACACTATCGAACCATAACATAACAACCAAAACCTTCCCCAATCATAACAACAAGTATTCTACCACATTTATATCGCATTTCAACCGCGAAAACATCGATTTTTATCAATTGTTCACAAATTCAACCCAATGGAAAACATATATTTTTCGACTAAACATTCAAACAAACACATACATATATATATATATATATATATATATATATATATACAATCAAAATATAATCGGAACTTCTCACCCTTACCCGATTAATCGAAGTTCAAGCTTTAATTTGGATGTTTTCTTCTATCCCAAGTTATTTCTCTTCTTTTCCCTTCTCTTCCTTTCTCTCTTCTCTTTTTCTTTCTCTCTATTTTTCTCTCTAAACTCTCTTTTCTTTCTTTCTTATAATAACAAATATCTAAACCCATAAAAAAACTATTTTACCCCTCAACTCAAATATCTCGCAAACGCTCTCAAAACGCGATAAAACAGAATAACGATGAAAAATAATATATTGCCAAATAAAAGTAAAGAATAAAATAATATAAAAACGATAATAATTAAATCGACTCTATTAAATAAATCGGACAAAACGGGGCGTTACAATTCTCCCCCACTTAGACATTTTCGTCCTCGAAAATATACTTGGTGCAAACAACGTCGGATACGACTCTCGCATCCGACTAATAAACTATCATGCCAACAAAAGGCACACCACGAATAACACAAACTGACAAACTACCTTGCTAACAGGAGCTACAACAACGACACGACAACTACGACAACTACAACGACAAGATGCAAAGCCCATACAATGCACTTGACGACCAACTCACAACTCAAAGAAAACCCAAATTACGAACACACTGGTTCACTCTTGAATCGGAACACAACAAGATCGTTACCCTCACCCTAGGTAACACTCCCCTAATTCCCCACACAGGAATTAGCTACTCACACTCGACCCAACACGATAGGAACGAGGCAACAACACAAACAAGAACACAAGTTCCACGACCCAACATCGTTCCAACAACCTCTACATAACCACAATACCAACATCCTTGTCACATACCAATATTACAACAATGCTACGATTCACCAATCGAACATATAACCAAAACATCCATCTACATAGTAGCCCATGAATAATATTTAAACCTTTCACCTAACACTTCCATTCTGAAACGTCCAATGGTCTCATCATTCCTACATGTTTTCAATGTTCAACCTATGAACTCTTACAAGTCACACACTCATATACGAAATGTGCCACATCACGCTTTCGATGCGCACTCTGATTACTCGTAACCATCAAATCTACCAATTTCACGTCCAAAGTCTAACTCTTTCTCATATTCACCAAAAATCATTAGTGACCTTTAACATACCAAGCCTCACACTATCAGATGTCAATTTCCACACCAACTCAAATCTCTAAATTCTTCCAAAAGTTCCCACTTTTTAACCATCAAAGCAGACATATGTAAAAACTTTCGACCCAACTCATCAGGCACGACATTAACTTTACCAATAGGAAAATTCGAGCCAAGGTCATAACTAATCAGGAATTCCAACCATCCTCGTTGTCTCCTACTTTACTCCTTCTGATTAAACAAGTACTATAAACCCTTGTGATTACCAAACACCTTGAACCTAAAAACCTCAAAATAATACCTCCAGATTCTCAACACAAAAGTAACCGCAGCCACCTTGAAATCATGAATCCTCAATTGTCGTAAAGCCTAAGCTACGACTTTACCCTCTTGCATTAACACACGGACTACACTCATCAAAGACACATCACAATACCTCACAAACAGTTTATTAGGATCACACAGAATCAAAACTGGAGCCGTAGACAACTTCTACTTCAGCTCTCTGAAACTTTCCTTACAACGAACATCCCAAACAAACGAATTACCTTTTGCAAGTCAATCGAAGTAACGAAAATGCTAACTTGGAAAATCCTTCCATAACCTCCGGTAATAACCAACTAAAGTCCAAAAAGATTTTAATCTCCTTAACCAACTTCGGAGCCTCTCCTTGTAGAACTGCGTCCACTTTCGATAGATCCATAACAATACTATCATCAGAAATCACATATCCAAGAAAACTAACATTTTTCAACCAAAATTCTCACTTGAATAACTTAGCATAAAACTTCGTCTCTTTTCAACACTTGTAATTCAATTCTCAAACACCCTACATACTCTCCTTCTAATTTTGTAATAGATCAGAATATCTCTAATGAACACCACTCTGAACTTATCCAAACTTGTCCAGACTCATATACAGGCTTAACCGAGTAAATAACAACCTATCCCGATGATAACAAACATAACCAGTCACATGAAATAGATCAAAGCCTTAACTAAAAAAATTCGCCACTCTTATCAAACATTCCATGCAATTGTAATTTCAATCAAACTCAACCAAACCATTCCAGTCCTCTATTCTTGAAAGTGGACACTTATTCTCAATCGTTACCTTATTCCACTGTCAGTAATCCATACACAATTTCTTCTCTTGACCGCCCAATTCCACAATTCCAACATGTATCAACAACCAACCAAAAAGAACTCTTAATATCAATATTACATCCACATATAAGGGTTTTCTCAAGATTTCCATTAATGCCCTAACTTTAAAAACTCCAAAACTCACCTAAACTCTAAGTTTTACTTTCCATAGTCTCAATACCATTATACACACCATGCTTGTTATTCCGTTCAATCATCCTTCCTTTTTGTTACTAACAATACTGGAGCTCTCTAAGACGACACACTTGGCCTCACAATTCTCCTTTCCAGTAAATCTTCCAACTGCTCTTTCAGTCCGGGTACTTCTAATGCTAACATCCAATATTCCATCCGGAAATACATCTGAAAATCACACACAACTGGCAGCCCATCACTGTGGCCTTTCTGCCAATTTCTAGAAAAATATCATCACAAACATAACAACATCTTAGTCTCATCTCCTAAGAGTTTTCTACTTACTTAGCAGATATAAACCTCAACTATTCACCTTTGTCCAATTTTGAGTTCACTCTCTACTCTCTGAGAAGCAGCCATTAATAATACCCAAGCATTCTCTCTCAATGACTTCCCAACTGGACCAACCTACCAAAACCTCTAATCCGTCTCATCTTCCGATATTAGAATCTTCCTCGACTCAATAAAACAATCAGTAATCATTTTCTTAATTCCAAACAATTCATTGCACACACTATCAAAGCCGGAAAGACACGTCTATTTCATCCAATATAATTTCGTCTACTATCAACAAGAGATTAAGGGTGATCAGTTCCTCAATTTGCCAATAGACAGCCGACAATCACGATAGGGCACAAACCGTCTTTACCAAACTATAATAGCATTTCTTACATCTTGTGCACAAAACTACCTAAGGCACAAATCCTTAATTGACATAAACCTTACCTCTACACCCCTACGGAACCGGGAACAACACTTTCCAAACAACACTTACACTCTTGCAACTAACGACACACAACCGAAGCAACTTGGGGAAGCACAAGCTTCTCCCCCACTTATCTCATTCTAAATCCTGAAGACAAAGGGTTAGGAAACTAGAAAGTACTGACAGTGTTTCACACACATATCACATACTAAGGAACAAACAACATCGACAGTATTCAACTGTCACACCAACTGACTCGACAACTTGGCCGGACGGACCGACCTGCTCTGATACCACTAATGTAACACCCCAATTCCCATCGCACTAAATAATACATAAATAAATAAGAGTGAATACAAATTTATTATTCTTAGACAGAAACAAGGATGCCACATTTGAAGAAAAACAACACAATCCCTGCTCATAAATTTGATACATAACACAAAATGGAATAAACCTAAAAGGGAAACTTTTTCCAACAAAGGGAAAGTTCAATTATGGAATAAAGCGGAAAGATCCATAACTGACTTGTTTTACAAAATAAATTATTTTATAACATCAAAATATTCATACAAAGGTAATACAAAATAGATCCAATAAATGTATACATATATAACAAAAGCGTTCCCCGACTCCCGTGTTACGTATCAGAGCAGACATACCGACAAAAGGGTGGAGAACTAATCTTCACAAAAGCCTCCACGATCCTAATCTGCAATTGCCTCATAGAGCAACAAACCACAGCAGAAGGGTGAGAAATAACAACTAAATCAAGATTGCATAATAATATGCAACACATATAAATTCACATGCATAATTATTCTCACCACAAGCATCACATACTAACACATATAGCATGCCAACAGATACATAACATATTCTTAATAATCCAACCACATAGCATATATCAATTATACCAACATGATCACATATTCACACATAAGGCATACCAAAGTTATGACATATGGAAACACACCACCACATCACATAGCATATGTCTATACATAAAACATATCATCCATAACCAATGCGTTTATCACAAATGCATATCAAATCACCAATGCTATCACAAGCTCAACACATAATCAATCAATTCACAATCTCCCACACATAATCAATCCATTCATGTTTTTTCACACATAATCAATCCATTCATGATTTTTCACACATAATCAATCCATTCATGATTTATGCAAATGCACAGAGACTGACACAACGAATCTATGCAATGCAATGCGGTACCAATCCATCCATCATTCTCATCATTAATTCACTCAGGAATTATTGGAATCATCGCTTGTTACTTAGTGTAACTCCCCGTCGGGCAAAAGATGTTCCCCGTCGCTTTAGGTCCTCTTGGTATAAGGCTCACGACGTTTATGGATCGCTTTAGGTCCTCATTGTATAAGGCTCACGATCCGATCGCTTTAGGTCCTCTTTGTATAAGGCTCACGATCGTCTATAACGTCGCTTTAGGTCCTCTCGGTATAAGGCTCACGACCGTTATAGCAGATTCCCTATGGAATCGTTTCATCGCTCACACCCACTAGGGCACACGACATCACAAGAATGCATATCATGATGCTTGGCATACAATGACTCATGACAATCAAATGCATACATATATACAACCATGTGAACCATCTCAACATCAATAATCATGCATTGAAATCAAACCCAAAACAATGCATTTATTTGCCATAAGGCTACAAACCATCATCACAACATTGCATTACATGCATACACATCATATAACGACACACAAGCTATACGTTATAGATATCCAAACATATTGCATGATAACACATCAATCTCACACAATTACGACGGTAAAAGTCGACAAAACGACACATTTCCAAATTCCTGACACAATTAAATCGGCCACTAATCTCAAAACCATTTTTTTTATAAGAAAGAACATTTCATTAGCTTCCCAACGCATCCGACCGCGCCTCGATTCGAGCTACGGATCAAAAGTTATGAAGGAAACAAAACTGCACAAACTGTAATGTTCGCTAGGCGAACCTTCTAGCGAGCATTCGCTACCACCTTTGCTAGGCGAATGTCCAGGCGAAACCACAAACAGACCAAAACAGAGACAAAGTTCGCTAGGCGAACTCTTTGGTGAACCTTCGCCTTGCCGTTCGCTTCACGAACCTCTGGGCGAACCAAGCCACCAACAAACAGAACTGAAAAGGTACAAAGTTCGCTAGGCGAACGTCGCTAGCGAACATTCACTGACCTTCGTTGACGGTTTCGCTAGGCGAACCCTCGAAAGCTGTTCGCTAGGACTCGCCCCAGGTTCGCTAGGCGAACCCTGGAAAACTCAGAATCCCAGCAGCGCTGTTATTCACCCCAAAACTAACATTTCACCCACGAAAACACTATCAAACCATAACATAACAACCAAAACCTTCCCCAATTATAACAGCAAGTGTTCTACCACATTTATATCGCATTTCAACTGCAAAAACATTGATTTCTATCAATTGTTCACAAATTCAACCCAATGGAAAACATATATTTTTCGACCAAACATTCAAACAAACACATACATATACATATACAATTGAAATATAATCGGAACTTCTCACCCTTACCCGATTAATCGAAGTTCAGGCTTTGATTTTGATGTTTTCTTCTATCCCAAGTTATTCCTCTTCTTTTCCCTTCTCTTCCTTTCTCTCTTCTCTTTTTCTTTCTCTCTATTTTTCTCTCTAAACTTTCTTTTCTTTCTTTCTTATAATAACAAATATCTAAACCCCTAAAAAAACTATTTTACCCCTCAGCTCAAATATCTCGCAAACGCTCTCAAAACGCGATAAAACAAAATAACGATGAAAAATAATATATTGCCAAATAAAAGTCAAGAATAAAATAATATAAAAACAAAAATAATTAAATCGACTCGATTAAATAAATCGGACAAAACGGGGCATTACAAAGACACCTGAAGAAGTTTGGTCGTGTCATCCACCAGATCTCGACAAACTGAGAGTATTTGGCTGTTTAGCCTATGATCACATTAGGCAAGACAAGGTCGAACCTAGAGCTCTGAGATTCATGTTCCTTGGATATCCTAAGGGAGTCAAGGGTTATAGGCTGTGGTGCCTAGAACCAGGTCACAGAAGATGTATCACAAGTCGTGATGTAGTTTTCAATGAGGTCGAAATGGCGTTCAAGAAAACTGGCGATGTTTGTCGAAGTGCAGAAATCTCTGAAGAGGAGCTGGAACAGATACAGATGCCTGTTGAGGTGGAGCATATTGATGCTGAAGTGCATAGCCCAGATGAAGTCGAAGAGCAAGATGCTGAACAGGCTGAGGAAATTGTTGATGACTACCTACTGGCAAGAGATAGGTCAAGAAGAGTCATTAAGCCACCTCAGAGACTTGGTTATGCAGATCTTATAACTTTTCTTTAATCTCTTCAAGTGAGGTGCTTGAGGAAGAACCTAGAGATTACAAGGAAGCTATAAGGAGTCGAAAAAAGACTGAATGGCGAAAAGCCATGGATGACGAGATGAAATCTCTTCATGATAATAAAACTTGGGAGCTAGTTGAGAAACCTACTGGAGCAAGGTTAGTCAGTTGTAAGTGGATTTTCAAGGTCAAGGAAGGAATCGAAGGAGTGATGTCGAAGCGCTTTAAGGCGAGGCTGGTTGCTAGGGGGTTCACTCAGAAAGAAGGAGTCGACTTCAATGATGTGTTCTCACTTGTTGTAAAGCATAGATCCATTCGAATGTTGTTGGCCATGGTGGTAAAGTTCGATTTGGAACTTGAGCAAATGGATGCGAAGACAACATTTCTGTATAGTGACCTTGATGAAACGATCCTGATGCGTCAACCTGAAGAGTATGCAGAAAAGGGTAAAGAAGATTATGTGTGTAAGCTGAATAGGTCTTTGTATGGCCTGAAACAATCTTCTAGACAGTGGAACAGGAGATTCGACAAGTTCATGGCACACATTGGTTTCACTAGGAGTCAGTTCGATCACTGTGTTTACTTCAGAATCGACCTGGAAACTCACTTGTTATTTTGTTGCTTTATGTGGATGATATCCTCATAGCTAGCAAGAGTGTTGAGGATGTAATAGAGGTAAAGACTGAACTCAGTAAGGAGTTCGAAATGAAGAATCTGGGAGCTGCCACCAGGATTCTTGGGATTGACATCCGGAGAGATAGAAAGCAGTCGAAGTTGTGCTTATCTCAAGAGACATACCAAGGGAAGCTTCTCGACAAGTTTGGTATGTCGAATTCAAAGCCTGTTGTGACACCTACAAATCCTCAGTTTAAGCTTAGTACTACTCAAAGTTTGAGTACTAAAGCTAAAAGAATCTATATGAGTAGCATTCCATATGCTAGTGTAGTGGGTTCTTTGATATATGCTATGGTCTGTATGAGGCCAGACATAGCGTATGGAGTGAGCCTTGTGAGCAGGTATATGGCTAATCCTGGAAAGGCACACTAGCAAGCTGTAAAGTGGATTCTCAGGTACATAAATGGGTCTTTGAAAAGAGTATTGATTTATGGTGGAGCCTGTGGTGGTGATAACATAGTCGAAATCGAAGGATTTGTCGACTCTGATTATGCAGGTTGTATGGATTCCAGAAAGTCTATTTTTGGATATGTGTTCACAATGTTTGGCACAATAATCATCTGGAAAGAGACGCTTCAGAAGGTTGTTGCCTTATCAACCACTGAAGCTGAATATATTGCCCTTACTGAAGCTGTGAAGGAAGCATTGTGGCTTGAAGGTTTTGCAAAAGAGCTGAAACTTCAAGGTCGAAGTATCACTGTTAAATGTGATAGTCAAAATGCAATGCACCTGTCGAAGAATTCAGCCTATCATGAGCGAACTAAGCACATCGATGTGAGGTTGCACTTCGTCAGAGAGATAATCGAGCGTGGTGAAGTCCAGGTGCTGAAGGTTTCGACTGAAGACAATGCTGCTGATATGATCACTAAGACATTGCCGAGTTGCAAGTTTTTCCACTGTATGCAGTTGATAAAGCTGCATGATGAAAGCTAGTTGATTCCCTGGTTGTTTAGTCAGATCCAAGGTGGAGATTTGTGAGACTATTGGGTCGAACTCATGCTGTGTCGAGGGAAAGCTTTCATGTATTTCGACAGGAGACAAGCATGAAGTCGAAGCTGGGTCACATGCTGTAGTCGAAGGGTACATATTGTAGTCGAAGTCTGTTCTAATATGTAGTGTCGAAATGTTTGTCTAATTGGGCCTTGTGTTAAGGATCCAATTGTTTAGGTAGCTTGGACTGCAAGTTATCTAGTTAGTCTATAAATAGGCTAGTACACTCAGTTTGTTGAATGTGGCAAATTGTGATATTCATTTGTAATCATTTGTAACCTTAAATGAGAAAGTGAATAGTAAACAAAAAATATTTGCCCCAATCCTTGTTGTTTTTCTTCTTGTTTCTCCGTTAACCCTAACCCTTGTGGGTTTCTTGATCATAAAGAAACCGTTTATACTTTGTGCAAAGGCATCGTTTTTCACAACAACTAGAGAATGAAGTTATTCCGCCTTTCTATGGTTTTGATTTTTCTGCTTGTCTCATTTATTATCTTATTCTTCATCGATTTTGGTTATTGAACTCCTCTAGATTAAATTTTAAGCATATTTTAGAATTGTGTGCAATTCAATAAATTATGTTTTTCATTAAATTGTGTTTTGCACGCATTTAATGGAACCCTGAGTAAAAGTCGTTGCAAAGTGGTTCAAGTCAAATTAGTCAAACATTTGAGTAAAGAAACACATAAATGAATAATTACTATCATAGTAGCTTTAGATTCAATCAAAAACATCATTTTTCTTAAAATAGAAACTATATGAAGTCTGATTCAAATAATGGACATTCATGATTTGAATTAATAAATGAATTTAAAATTCAGGTTTTGCCACTGCAAATGTGATTCGAATCACAAGCTTCTCTGACTCGAATAAGAAGCAAGCTTAATTCAAATCAAAAAATCATTTGAAATCATAGATTTTGATTCTGTCAGCATGATTCGAATCAAATGACAAAATTTTGGATTTTAAGTTCTTGATTCAAATCATTTCCTCATTCAACTTGAGTCACACCCATTGCTATTGACTCAAATCAAAAGGTGTTTTTACTCATTTTTAATGTTCAATATGAATATATAAATTACTTTTTTCATTTTCTCATATCATATAATCATACTATCATAACTTTGAAAGTCTTTCAAAACATAGTTTTAGCTTTCAAAGTATACTTTTTTTCATCACAATTTTCTATCGCATCTGAATTCATCTTCAACCTATAATAAGGTTGCCATGATGTGGTTGCTTCTCAATTCTTAGAGTGTAAGATCTATCCTAGACGAATTTCATTCATTTTAAATTTTTGTGAATTTTGTGAGGAGAAAATCAAGATTTGTATTGTATGGTATTGCTGAGATTGACAATCCAGCAGAAGCACAAAGAAATAATTTCTTATCCATCAAAGACTTTGGTAGAATTAAGTAAATGTCGTTATGGAACAAAGTTGAGAGTTTCTATTCCTTCATATAGGTTTAGAGCTCAAACAAGAGTTCGGTAAGATCGAGTGAATATCGTTGCAGAACAGATGCTTAGAGTGTATCTTAGATCTGAGTAAGAGGAAGATTAAGACTGAGTGAAAGTCTTAGTATTTCAGCTGTGTGGGTTTTGTATAACAAAATAAGGAAAGATTTAGATTGGAGCTATTAATTTGTTTTTAGTTTTGTCATCTGGTTCCTTGATTGTAAGAACCCACATTGTATAATTATCAAAATAGTGGAAGACAATGAAATTTCAATGGCATGCCATAGGAGACTGGATTAGATGCAAAACAAGGACGAACGTGCTAAACCCGTATCAACCTTGATGCAATCTTCTCTTTCCCTATCTTCTTTTTAATTTTCTGTGTTGCATGTTTAGGTTTTTACTACTTTATTAGAAATCAGATGTTGTTTGGCTTAATTTGTTCATAGCAATTTGTTGTATTAGTTTAGGTATCTTAATGATTAAGTCATTTAGATTATGTTTCGTAAGATTAATTTTGTGTATAAATTGTAATATTAGATTGATTTATTGATTAATAAAAATTCGATTTAAACTCCTTGTTCAAATTGAATTTATATTGATTTAATTATTGATTTAATCATTGACTAGTTAAGATTTCCATTGTTCATGTTTTAATCTATCATCTAAACATCAAATAACTCCTAATATCAAATCAACACATGCACAATTTTATTTGCCACCCAATTTTGTAAAAAACTCTGATTTCATTTAAAAATGGCTTAAATAATGTTTTCGTCCCTGTAAGTTGGCGAGTTTTTGGTTTTCGTCCCCGTATTTTTTTTTTTCGGTTTTAGTCCCTATATCTCACTTTTTGGTGGTGTTTAGTCCCTAAAGCCAAAATCCGTAGGAAAATCCGAAGGTTTCCTGCGGATTTTCCTAAAAACCAAAATCCGCAGGAAAATCCACAGGAAACCTCTATAGGGACTAAACACCAACAAAAAGTAAGATATAGGGACTAAAACCGAAAAAAAAGATACAGGGACGAAAACCAAAAACTCGCCAACTTACAGGGACGAAAACATTATTTAAGCCTTTAAATTTTTTTTTGAAACCGAATTTTATAAGGGTAAAGTCTACTCAACCCCCTTCAAGACTTTTCTTACCCATATTCTATCCCAGTAGAGAGTATGAATTGGTAGATAACAACCATGTGCAGAGGAGAGATTCTTGTTCTTCCCAAATTACATAGACAAGATTTTCAATCGCAACATCACGATTAGAAATGGAGAGAAATGGTCTAGCAATTTGCGGCGTAACAATATATTTCACCATTTTTGTACCTCGATAGACACCTTCAACTTGTTATTTCCACTGACGATAATTTAATTCATCAAGCATGATGGAAATTTGTTGTTTGAAAGTAGATTTTATGACATTGATAGTTTGTTTATGATTACTTGGAGGTGGTGACAAGAAGATTTTCCTACCAAAGTCTATTGAACTAGGTTTCTAAAAGAAAAAGGAAAAGAACAACAAAACTATCAAAAAAAATTAAAATAACATTTCTCATTTGATTCATATTTTTTCATCTCTCAATGAGAGTACATATATAATAGTAGTAATGGGTAACATGAAGATCTAATAGCTAAAAGCATATCTTAAAAATATTTGAAATAAAGGCTCAACTAAGATACATTTTTTTTATAACTTAATGGTCTAAAACTAATTTCATATCCTATCATTACTTACCCCTTGAATACCGACCTTGTCCTCAAGGTTGTATACAAGTAACGAAAAAGGTTTTCACATATGATGTCTTGCTTGCATTGGATCCCAAAACAGATACAAAATGCTGACAAGACCACACTGAGCTTTCAAAAAATAGGATGTATTGTGCAGAAGTTTGTTAACATAAAGGATAAAGATGACATCAAGACTTCAGTTAAACCCTCATCTCCAATCTCACGTGCCAAGGATGATGTTGCTTGAAGTGCCGCTATCCACAATCCACCACTATAAGCACTTACACCAGTTACAAACCCTGTGTCATAAATTTGATATGGGAAACCTTTATTCTTAATCATTCCATCACCATCCTTGTCAAATTGGTCCATATATGCAATTGCAATATAAATAGAGGGTCAGGCAGCTTGTGCAAACTTCTTGTCACTAGAGCAACCACATCCATGTAAACCTGAAGAACAAAATTTGTATTCAAGTCTTTTCACTTATCAGTGTTATAAAGATTATATCCATTTACTTCAAATCAAGGATCAGAGATTCCGATATCATGAGGAACAACACCAAGAACCTTTTTGTAACACCCCAAAATTTGCCCTCTTGTTATTACATAGCTTATGTTTTATTGCATTGCATTTATATTTCATTTCATCTCATATCTCATACAAGTTGCAAAGGGCATGTGATCAGTTGATTTCAGAGCATTGACTATTCAAAGCAGGAGAGCTAAAGCCTAAGGTCTTCAAGCAAGCCTCAAGAGTCTCTTAAGTCTCATATGATCTCAATTGATCTCAAGTTTGAATCTCTCTGTTATCCTCAAGATCAAGCTACTATAAGCATTTATTTTGCTCAGATCAAGCACAAGAAGCTCAGGATCCTCCTCTCTGGCCTTCTTTTAATCTCAAGATTCATCAATTTTCAGGTTTCAGTTCAAACTTTTCTTGCACGAATTCACTGATTCTAAGCTTGTTTTATGTTGATTTCAGCTTATTAGAAGCTCTTGAACTCTGGATAGTTGATAGAGCTTGTTAAAAGCTTAGATCCAAAACCTAGGGCAAAACTTCTCCCCTTCGATTCTCTCTGTACATGCTTGATATGTGATTTTTATTGATGGATTTGTGTTCCTCTTGAGCTTAGCTTTCTTTTGGTTTACATTTTGTGAATTTATGGGAGGTTTGGAGTTTTGCAGTGGCCGGAGGTTGGCCGGAGAAGATGACCGGAGGTCCTTCTCCGGCCGGTGAGATTTTCAGGCTAGGGTTTTGTAACTTTAAAATGCGTCTGTTGATTTGTGTTTGATCCAAAGGCCAGGAGCTTGCCAACGCATTAATGAGGCATGTGCCTCACGCGTGCCTCTCTTTTCTTCAAAATTTGACTTTGACTCATTTCATGTGTGTGCGTGCATGTTTGTTATGATGTGCTTTGTATGTGAACCTTTAGATTTGATTACTTTCATGATTGATCTGATTGACTTGCATCATGTGGCTAAGATTGAGTCAACTGTTGACTGAAGGCACACCTTAATTCTGTGAGCTACGCGTGTTATTGGACTTGGATCATAACTGCTATTCACACACCCTGCTTTTAAGCCCAATGACATTTGAACGTGGCTTTTACTATGTTCACACTCCCTGCATATTTTCTTTCTCTTTTTAATTTCTTTGTTTATATTGTTTTGATTTTATTTTCTTAAAAATACCAAATGCATTCTAAAAATTCCAAATAAATTCACATGACATTAAGACACATTTAAATAATTTTATAAATTTTTTAATTCTGATTTTATTGATTTTTGCTTATATTTTCATAATTTCCTTTTATTTTCTTTTTAAATGATCTTCTTCATTGATATTTGAACTTCTCCATTTTATTTCTCTTGACTCACATAATCTTTTGCACTCATTCTTTTTGTCATGATTAAAAAATACTTTGAAGTGTCTAAAAATATTTTTTTATTATTTTTAAAGTCATTTTATCATTAATTCTCATGTACATCTTTGTGAATTCTTTTGATGTGTTTCAATGTGACTTTGTGGATTGGTTTGAGCATGTTCCCTTTTGAATTTTACCATGATATTTTTATGTATGTTTTGTCACTGACTTAGGTGGTTTGTGACCTACTTTAATAATTTTCTCATTTGGTTTGGTAATTGTTTGATGCCTTGTGTTTGAAGTAACATTTGTGTTCATTCTTTTACTTCTTTCTAGCATAGTTTGAGAAGGCACTTGTGCCATCTTATTAGGTTTGCTTTGTGTGGGATTATAGGACCTCATTAGGATGTTATAGGTCCCTTTATGTGAATCATAAGTCATTTGCATTGTATTTTCATTTGGATTGTGTATATGTTCTAAATACATCCTTACTTGATTTCTTATGACCTAGTTTCACTTCTCTTCTCTTCTAACCATTAACATGACTTGTACTTGAATCATCAATGCCTATTCATGAATTTTAATTGCATCTCATCTTTGGTATGCTACTGACCCATAATCATCTCATGCATTTAAATGTTCATTTATATCATCTTGCATACTTGTTTATGTTTGACCTTATTCATCTTTCTTTCTTAACTAGTTTTAATGTGGTTTGCATATGCATCTTGTATGATTAATTCTTGCATTATTATTACATCTTAAATGTAATTTGGTACTGATCTATGATCCATGTTCATCCATTTTTGGTTTGCCACTTTAACTTGTGTTCCATGTTACTTCTTTTCTTTAAGTGAAACTTGTTTCTTCTCTTCTCACTTCTTCTTCATCTAACTTCTTATACTTGATCATTCATTTTCATAACTTGTATGCCCATTCATATGCATTATAGGACATTCATATATGATGTATGATTCTAGCTTTGACATTTCATTAGGCATTAGTGCATGTTCATCTTGCATAATCATTCATCTTTCATCAATTACTTTTATGGTGCATTTCTTTGTTGTTTAAGACATTGTTAGTGCATAGTTTGTTTATGTTTGATCTCTTAACCTTAGAGGAATTTATTAGGGTATAAGTTCTGACCTAGAAGCTTTCTCAACCTTTAGGATCTTTCTTCTTTAGTTCCTAACTTGTTTGATTCTTACTTGTTCTTCTCTCCTTATTTCTTCACCTGTAAATTGTTTTGCTAACATTTTCAGGGGCTAATGGTAAGTCAAGTGTGTGAGAGAGCACCCACATACAACCTCTTTTCTTATCTCTTTTAAGCTTTCAAGTTGTGATTGTGATAAGCATCTTATGCTTCTTTGACATTTCATTGCTTTCATCCCTTTGAGTTCTTAACTTAACTTAAATCTTTGAAGTAAGTTAGAACTCACTCTTCTTCTCTTTTCTTTTAGACTTAGGTTTATAAACCACACTTAACCATTAGGAACATCCAAGCATGATAACTCTTAGGATTATTAGTCTCCCTTTAGACTTTTACCTTTCTTAACCTTTGAGTCTCTCTTCTCCTCACCTCAAATCAAAAAGCAAAACATCTAATAAAGGCATAACATATATTGTATTTGAGCCTTTCATGTGAGAATAAGATAGTGAGGGGCCTTCTCTCACTTTTTTAGAATGTTTATCATACGTCCAGTCTTGGGTCGATATGCGAGGCATTCGATCCTACATGAAAGACTTAAATACAATATGCGTTGTAAACATAAAATAATCAAAACACTTCTTTTCAAAATACAAAAACAAACAACCAAATCTCTTCTCATCTCTTTCATTCCATTCTTAAGGACTCGTCATGTCCGTTCTACCGCAAACAGGTAACGCCTAAGTCTCCCTACAGCGAGCTGCAACACCTAACTACTGGAATGCGCACTCTGACGTTTCCATTAAAAAACACAAACAAAGCAACCCTTGTTGAGCCGAACTACGTTTGCTCTGATTTCCTCCTTCTCGTCCGATGGAGGATACGTAGGCACAAGACGACGATGTCTTGGCGAGAAACCTCCCCCCTTAGTTCACGTCCGAACTACGTTGACTCTTACTTTCCCGTTCCCGAGGGAATACGTAGGCCTAGGACTTCGAGGACGTCCTATCGAGTCACTTCTTTTTCTTTTCTTCTTCGTTTCTCCGTTCTTTTTCGTTCTCGTTCCTTCTCCGATCCAGTAACAGTGGAGCTCTAGACGACGACACCTTTTGATCGAGACGACAAGCGTGGATCCCATCGAGTACGACAGACGTGTTGGGTGCTAACACCTTCCCTTCGCGTAATCGACTCCCTTACCCGTTTCTCTTGGTCGTGAGACCATGCTTTTCCTTCCCTCAGGTTTATGCAGTGTTTCCTTTCCCTCTAATGGGATAAATACACATTGCTGGCGACTCTGTTTCTGGGCCACTTTTGCGTTTGTACTTGGATGAAAATCCCGGGAGGGTCAGCTGGCGACTCTGTTGGGGACAGGTTGACCTCTTGCTGGTCCATCCCCTTTTGCGAGTCAATCCTAGCGCTTGTTTATTTTTCTTTCATTAGGTGTTTACTTTGATGCTGTTTTTGCTATTTTACTATTTTACGGCTTTACTGTACTACTGTATTTACCGCATTTACTGCATCATATTTCATTATTATACTAGACTGTGCTGTGCTGGTTTTCTGTTTGGCAGGATAGGTATTCTGAGAGATAAGCCCATTACACAGGCTTGAGTACATACATAGGATTAGAGTAGAAAGTAGTGTGGCCTACGTAGCATCTTGTTATGTATGGTTTATACGAAATCCACAACCAGACGAGGTTTTCTTGGGAGATGTTCTGATTTGCGCGTCTTGTGCATTTCGGTGTGTTAACCTAGGAAGCTGTCGACTCAGGTGACCGATCATTGAGGACCTTAGTGGAAACATCCCTCTTTAGTGGTGACAGTGGCAGGCCATATTCTGTGGCAAACCCATTCACACCCGAGGGCCTACTTTGGAACTTGCATAGGATGACCTTTTTTTTTTGGGAATCAGTGGACGTTCTCTTTGTTTGGCGATAGTACTGTACCCCGAGGGATGAATGTACTATTCATAGTTTTAAAAACTGGACCGGACCGGCCGGTCAGATCGGGAACCGGCCAGGTAACCGGTCGGGTTCGCTTGCTGGATCGGGCATGTCGTCGAACCGGTGAGAACCGGCGGTTTTCGCAAACCGCCGGTTCAACTGCTTATTTAAAATTTTTTTTTTAATTTTTTTTTTAATTTTTTTAAATTTTTTTTTTTAAAATTTATTTTACTCAAATACATAGGAATTTTTCTTCAAGAATAATAGTAATCACTCATTTAATTCAAGTGATACACAAATTAAGTTTTGTAATATCCACAAAACTATTTTTACTATTTTGTATTTATATTGATTGAAAAACCATCATACAAATATTTGTATAGAAATTTAAGAACACAAATTAAGAAACTAAATATAATATAATTTTAGACTTAACTGATTTCCATTATATATATATATATATATATATATATATATATATATATATATATAGACTTGGAAAATTTATTATTTAAAATAATTTTAATATTTGTATTGTTTTAATTATTAACATTAAAACTTACTTTTTATTAACATTAAAACTATGAATTTAAATTAGACTCTGTTTAATTTCGACTCTGTTTAAAATTTATAATTAGACTCTTTTAAAATTTGAATTTAAATTATGAACCTGTGAATTTATGATATGATCTTTTCAAAAAATTTAAGTGCTAGTTATAGTTTTTAGAGACTGAATCATCCGGTTCGACCGGTTTTACCGGTTTTATACCTATTATAATGACAGGTTTATTCAACCGAGTTATCCAATTTAATCCGGTTTAATCCGGTTTGGTCATGCGGTTCGACCAATGACCCAGTGGTTCGACCGATAAACCAGTGAACCAGTACCCTCACCGGTTTGATGACCGGTCCGGTTTTTAAAACACTGGTACTATTGCTTCTCAAAATAGAGAATCCGAAACTGAGGAACCGCTGTTTTAGTACCCACATGTGAGTATGGGTGGGTGTTTACAGGTTTGCAGGTGACCATGCCTCCCACATACCTTGATATTCTGGTATTTTCACAGACAGATGATGTAACCTATTACAGTTAGTTGGTTTCTATCTACAGTAATATTCCCAAATTTGTACAAACACCGCACACACAGTCCATCACAGACACTAGCACATTGATACCATGCCCTTTTGCATTGCATTATCATGTCATAACATTCATGTTTGTCATTTACAGGTGCTTATTACACTTCTGTTTCCAATCAACGGGCTCGACAGAGACAGTTGCCAAGAGAAAGAATAATGTTGCCTACAAATTCCCAGAACCTACTTTGGATTTATTGCATAAGGTGATAGCTATGGCTGACCCGGGTGTTCTTATCAACTTCCAGAAGAGATATGGGAAATTGGTGAAGATGGTCTGCAGTATCACACAGTATGAACATGATGCTTTTCACACTTTGCTACAGTTTTATGAGCCTTCGTTGAGATGCTTTCTCTTTGCTAATTATATTTTGATGCCTACGTTGGAAGAATTCTCATTTATTTTGGAAATTCCGGTCAAATCAGCATTACCATTCTTTTCTGGTAGTCACCCTAGCATAGAGGAGATTGCACCTGCGGTACAGGTGAAAGATTTAGTGCTAAAAAGAAATGTGGCTAGCAAAAATGGGGTCAAAGGTTTTCACTTAGAATTTCTTACCGATCATGCTCAAGAGGCTGCTGGCGCAAAGAATTGGGCAGTTTACAATTCCACCCTGGCTTTGTGCATATATGACATTGTTCTTTTCCCTAATCAACAGGATTTTGTGGATATGCAGGCTATAAGAGTTTTTGTTCTCAAAAATACGGTTCCTACTTTGTTAGGAGATTTTTACTACTCTGTGCACTTCAAGAATGAAAAAAGAAGGGGAGGATCTGTCAACTGTTGCACTCCACTTTTATCTCATTGATTTTTGAAGCATTTACCTCAGACAGGTACTTTTGTAGACACAAATAATTCTTTAAAATGGTCCAAGCGGATAATGGGATTAACTGCTAATAACATTGTCTGGTTTGATCATCAGTTGCTGGGAATATAGATTATCACCAGTTGTGGGAATTTTCCTAATGTGCCTCTAATTGGCAGGAAATGGGGAGTCAATTATAACCTGATCCTGGCCATTAGACAGTTTGGATATGCTTCCAGGTATCCTCCCACAGATCGGTATATTGAGAAATCTTTGTTCTTTACAGGGACTGAAGATGAGGAAATGCTGAGAGAAGCTTTAAATGCTTGGGGGCACCTGCGTAAAAAAGGAAAAACAGTTTTTGGAAAAGGGGATTGCAGATCTTATTCTGATTATGAAAGATGGATTGAAATGAAGGTAAACGAATTACTCTTGCCTTTTTTAAGGGAACCCCCTCTATATCCCGTAATGCCAGAGCAACCTACCACGGTAGCCATCGAGGAATTTGACAAGCTGCAGAAGTTGATGAAGGAGCTTCAGGTGGAGAATTCCGATTTGAGTAGTCTTCTTCAAAACGCTCTACATGCCAACAAAGAGTTGGAGCAGAAAGCCCAAGATGCTGAAAAAATCTTAGCAGCAAGAGAAAAGGATTTTGCCGAAAGAGCTCAACATTTCCAGAAAATTAGTAAGGGTGCCAATGCTTCCACTCAAGCTCATAAGAAGACCAAACAGGCCTTAGCCCAGACTAAAGACACGCTAGCCAAGTTTCAGCAAGCCTGGGATGAGGTTAGAATCGAAAACGCAGAGTTGCAGGAACAGCTAAGGATCAAGGATGACGAGCTTAAAAAGGCACATGAACAATGGAGGAAGTATCAGGAGAACCTTAGCAAACGTCAAGAGCAATTGGAAAGTGCCAGAGAGGAGCTAAAGACTTCCAAGAAGGAGCTTGAAGAGGCTATGGTAGATATGTGGAAACTCAAAATGCAAGCCGGCGTGAAAAGGCATAAAGGGGTCTGTGATGATGAAGCTCTCCTGATGCATATGGGTTCGCTGACTGAAACTCTCACGAAAAGAGATGTTCTGATTAAGGAGTTAATCAAAAGACCAAATCACCAGCGCACTCGCATACTCTTCGAGGAAGTCAAGCATTCAAGTGAATAGTTGAAGGATTTGGAGTTGTCAAATTGACAGTTTATTTTCTCTCATTCTCTTAATGTAGTTTTTGTTGATGGATATCATCAGGCTTGTTGATGAATCCACTATATTGATGTATGCTGTTTGAACTCATTGTTGAATGCTGTGCATATGTCTGGTTTCTTTTTAATTGAAACGAACAGTTTATTCAGAAATATTCCTTTGGCAGTTATCTGTACACAAACACATAATCACGGCATGTCTATTCATATCACGATTTCTGATCTTCAGATTTCTATGGTTAAGATTGGAATCAGGGTGTAAGGCACCTCAGAAATGATAAACATGGCATTTGCATTGCATTGCATATCATTTTTGCATGATAGGTACTCGTTGTAGGTCCTCTAACCTTTATTTGGTTTCAGGCACTATAGCTGATAACCACATCCACTGGTACGCAACTCGCAGAAACCAAGCTAAGATCATGGATCAGATGCAGACTGAATTGGCTGAGCTGAGGAACAGGATGAACCAGTTCATGACATTAATGACTGATATGGCCCAAAATCAGGAAAGACTCAGGGCAATGGTCGAGTGGCCAGAAGTAGAGGTGCAGGATGGCAACGATAATAATAGAGGTACTGGTGATCAGACTGGCGTTAATGGAGATGGTGGCCCTCCTAGAAATACTAGGGTTCGTCACGTTGTGGAAGATAACCAAGATGAGCAGTTCACTCTGTTAGATGCTGAAGATGAGAACACTCGCAGATTCGACGAGCTCGCTGAAAAAATCAGGTCCATTGAATCCCAAAACACTCTTGGTTTTGATGTTTCCGACTTGGGATTGGTACCTAGAGTAAGAATCCCACATAAGTTCAAGCCACCAACATTTGACAAGTACAATGACACTACTTGCCCTTAAACTCATCTTCAATCCTATGTGGGGAGGATAACCGCTCATACTGATGATGAGAAATTGTGGATGTACTATTTTTAAGACAGCCTTACTGGGGCATCTCAAGAATGGTATATGAAGTTGATCGGGACTTCTGTAAGGAACTGGAAGGAGTTAGCCCAAGCTTTCGTCAAGCAGTATCAATACAACATGGATAAGGCTCCAAACCGTACTCAGCTGCAGAGTATGCCTTAGAATGCGAAGGAGAGTTTTAAGGAATATGCTCAAAGATGGCGCCATTTGGCTGCCATGGTTCAACCTCCACTGCAGGACCGAGAGATGGCCGACATGTTTATGGGTACTCTTCAGGGAGCTTATCTTGATAGGTTGGCTGCCTGTCCTTCAACTGGGTTTGCGGACATTGTAATCGTTGGGGAAAGGATTGAAAGTTTGTTGAAGCTCGAAAAAATACAAGATGTCAGTGGTGCTAGTTCTTCAGGAGTGAGGAAGCCATTTGCTGGAGCTACCAGAAAGAGAGATGGGGAAACCAGTGCTGTTTATAAGAATAGAGGAAGAGGTAGAGGCTATCAAGATTCCTATAATCAGGTTGCTGCTGTGACCATTCCTAGTCCACAAGTTCAATCACAGCCACAACAACAGAATGTTCAGCCACAGAATAATCAACAGCCACGGAGATCATATCAGCAAAGACAAACTGACAGGCATATGGACCCTCTGCCTTTGACTTACGCAACTTTGTTACCTCAATTGTTGAAGCTTAATCTGGTGGAGCTTCGTATGATGGGCCCGACTCCTGCTGTGTTACCAAAGGGTTATGATGCTAATGCCCGCTGTGAGTTTCATTCTGGGGCTCTAGGTCATACTATTGAAAAGTGTCGGGCATTTCAGCATAAGGTACATGATTTGATTGATGCCAAGGAAATTAATTTCTCAACTCCACCGAATGTGCTTCAGAATCCCATGCCAAATCATAATGTGCCAAAGGTCAACGCCATTGAAGATGGGAAAGTTTTGAATTTGGTAACTGATGTGAACAGGGTGAGGACTCCTTTGAGTTATGTGAAGGCTCCGTTGTTGAAGGGGCAAGTGTTCCCTGGCTGTGAAGAAGGTTGTGTTGATTGTGAGAATCAGAGTAATGGTTGTGATAAACTGAAGGCCGGTATTCAAAATTTGATTGATGAGGGTTGTCTACAGTTTGATCAGGGGGATAAAAAGGACGATGATGTGTCAGCTGTTACCATTTATTTTACGCCAGCTGAAATTCAAGTGCCAGCGCCTGCTGCTGTCATTGTGCCTGATGTAGTGAGTCATGTTACTATTACGGTACCAGGACCAGTTCCTTATACTAGTGGGCGGGCTATCCCATGGCACTACGGTGCAGATGTTTACTACCAAGGAGAAAAGCACGAAGTGGAAACTCCAGCTGGGGGTAGTTCCAATATTGATAATGTTGGAGGTCTTGGTGGCTTCACCAGAAGTGGACATTTGTTTGCTCCACAGACTTTGAGAACTAATGCTGAAGCTGAGGCAGCAGCCAAAGCCAAGGGTAAATAGGTGGCTACAGAGGAGGTTGTTGTTCCTGAATCTGTGCAGAAAGGTACTTTTGAGAAAGAGGTCGAGGAGTTCATGAGACTTATCAAAAAGAGTGATTATAAAGTGGTTGATCAGTTGAACCAAACGCCATCAAAGATTTCTATCTTGTCATTGCTTATGTGTTCTGCAGCTCATCGAGAGGCACTTTTGAAGGTCTTGAATATGGCCTATGTACCTCAAGAGGTTACTGTGAATCAATTGGAGTCTGTTGTTTATAATGTCAATGCTAGCCATGGGCTAGGTTTTATAGATTATGATTTGACTACTGAGGATCGCAATCACAACAGGGCATTACACATCACCCTGGAGTGTAAAGGTGCAGTATTATCTCATGTGTTGGTAGACACGGGGTCTTCCCTGAACGTGTTACCAAAGAAGGCCTTAATGAAGTTAGAAGCTGACGGAATTATTCTAAGACCAAGTGATTTGGTAGTGAGGGCTTTTGATGGTTCGAAACGTTCTGTATTCGGAGAGGTAGAGCTCCCAGTAAAGATTGATTCTCAAGTGTTTAAGTGCGTGTTCTACGTGATGAACATTCAACCCGCATATAGTTGCTTGTTAGGCAGACCGTGGATTCATGCCGCTGGGGCAGTGACATCTACGTTGCACCAAAAGTTGAAATATGTGGTTGATGGTCAAGTGGTGGCTGTATGTGGAGAGGAAGACATCTTCTTCAGTCAGCTGTCTACCTTTAAGTACGTGGAAATGGATGGAGAGATCCATGAGATGCTGTGTCAAGCATTTGAGGCAGTCAATATTGGTGATTCGTCTTCAAAGGAAGTATCTTCTCAGAGTAAAGAACAGGTGGGTACTTCTATTGCTTCTTACAAACAGGCATTGGAAGTAGTCAAAGTAGGTAATGCCCAAGGCTGGGGCAAATTGATTGAAGTCTCTGCAAAGGAAGATAAGTTCGGTGTAGGCTATAATCCGTATCAAGCTGCTGCAACAGAGCGCAAGGGGCCGATTACTTTCTATAATGGGGGAATCATTAATCTAAATCAGATGTGTGCTGCATGTGAAGATGGCGTCGACAGTGATTGTGATCTCGACAATTGGGTGCGCTCGTGTGTACCGGGTCAAGAGCTTTGCAATTGGTCTGTTGAAGAAATGTTCAAGTTACTCTTCAGACAGAGTAATTTTCTTTGTTTTTCTCTGTTGCATGTTAAAATCTCGCGCTCTGCCCAAGGCGTGTAGATCCATTTGTAGGGCCTCATAATTGCATTTGCAAGGTTTTTATCATTAATAAAGGACGTTTTACATGCAAATTTTGTGTTCCTTGCCTTTCATTTTTATTTTTGCAGAAAAAACAATAAAATGGCAATGTTTTATTTTTGTTTCCTTTTCAAAAAGTCGCATTCTAAAATAAAGCATGACCCTCAATCATGCAGACTTAATCACCCGGATTTCATTGATAACGTTCTGCTATGGCCAAGTATGACTTTGATAATCTAATCTATCAGGCCGAAGAGGGGGATGAAGAAGACTGTGAACTTCCCGAAGAATTGGCTAGATTGTTGAAGCAGGAGGAGAGGGTCATTCAACCTCACCAAGAGACAATTGAGGTTATCAACATTGGTTCCGAGGACGCAAGGAAAGAAATTAAGATTGGAGCCAGTCTGCAGGCCGAGGTAAAGAAAGAGCTGATCAGTATGCTGCGGGAATATGTCGACATCTTTGCTTGGTCATATCAAGATATGCCGGGGTTAGATACAGACATTGTTGTGCACAGGTTGCCGTTGAAAGAGGGATGTCCTCCTGTCAAACAGAAGCTTCGGAGAATTAAACCAGAAATGGCTCTCAAAATCAAAGAGGAGGTACAAAAACAATTAGATGCGGGATTTCTAGCCGTCACCAATTACCCACCATGGGTTGCAAATATTGTTCCTGTGCCGAAGAAAGATGGTAAGGTCAGAATGTGCGTTGATTACCGGGATCTAAACAGAGCAAGTCCGAAAGATGACTTTCCTTTACCTCATATTGATGTACTGGTTGACAACACCGCTCAATTCTTGGTATTCTCCTTCATGGATGGCTTCTCCGGGTATAATCAAATCAAGATGGCGCCGGAAGACATAGAGAAGACAACGTTCATTACCCCGTGGGGTACCTTCTGTTACAAGGTGATTCCTTTTGGGTTGAAGAATGCTGGGGCAACGTATCAGCGAGCTATGGTAACACTATTCCATGACATGATTCATAAAGAGACCGAGTGTTATGTAGATGATATGGTTGCCAAGTCTCGAATAAAAGAAGAGCATCTGGCCAATCTGCAGAAACTGTTTGAAAGGTTGAGGAAGTTTCGACTAAGGCTGAATCTGAACAAGTGCACTTTCGGAGTGCGGTCCGGTAAATTGCTGGGTTTTATCGTAAGTGAAAAAGGAATTGAGGTTGATCCTGCCAAAATAAAAGCGATACAAGAAATGCCTGTACCAAGAACAGAAAAAGAAGTACGTGGTTTCCTAGGTAGATTGAACTACATTGCACAGTTCATATCTCACCTCACAGCCACTTGTGAACCAATATCTAAGCTGTTAAGAAAAGAACAAGCGGTCAGGTGGAATGACGATTGCCAAAGGGTTTTCGAGAAAATAAAAGAATATTTGCGGGAACCTCCAATTCTCATGCCTCCAGTTCTAGGGAGACCATTGATCATGTATTTGACTGTGCTTGAAGGATCCATGGTTTGTGTTCTCGGTCAACATGACGAGACAGGTAAGAAAGAACACGCCATCTACTACTTGAGCAAAAAATTCAATGATTGCGAATCACGATACTCAATGCTTGAGAGGACATGCTGTGCACTTGCATGGGCTGCTAAGCGATTGAGGCAATATATGCTCACTCATACAACCTTGTTAATTTCAAAGATGGATCCTGTCAAGTGCATATTTGAGAAACCAGCATTGAACGGACGGGTTGCACGTTGGCAGATGGTACTGACTAAATATGGTATCCAGTATACTTCTCAGAAAGCCATCAAGGGAAGTATTTTGTCAGATTATCTTGCGCAACAACCAATTGATGACTATCAGCCGATGAGGTTTGATTTTCCTGATGAGGACATCATGTTTCTTAAGGCCAAAGATTGTGAAGAACCGCCGTTTGACGAAGGGTCGGATCCTGATGACAAATGGAAATTGATGTTCGATGGAGCCGTTAATATGAATGGAAGTGGCGTTGGGGAAGTTCTTATCACTCTAAAAGGGTCTCATATACCTTTCACTGCCAGATTAACTTTTGATGTCACCAACAATGAAGCAGAATATGAAGCTTGCATTATGGGCATTGAAGAAGCCATTGATTTAAGGATCAAGACTCTTAAAATATTTGGGGACTCTGCTCTAGTGATCAATCGATCAATGGAGATTGGCATACCCATCAACCAAACTTGATTCCTTACAGAGACTATGCGAGGAGGTTGCTGACTTTCTTTACAATAGTGAAATTGTACCATATACCTCGAGATGGAAATCAAATGGCTGACGCTTTGGCAACATTATCTTCCATGATTCAAGTGAATTGGTGGAACCATGTGCCCAAAATTGAGGTGTCTCGTCTTGACAGGCCTGCACATGTGTTTGCTGTTGACGCAGTGTCTGATGACAAACCGTGGTTTCATGATATCAAATGCTTCTTGAAGAGTCAAGAGTATTCGGCTGGAGCATCCAACAACGATAAAAAGACTCTGAAGAGGTTAGTTGGTAGTTTCTTCTTGAATGAGGATGTGTTGTACAAATGAAACTTTGACATGGTTTTGCTCAGATGCGTGGATAGACACGAAGAAACATGTTGATGCAAGAAGTGCACGAAGGCTCTTTTGGTACCCATGCCGGAGGACATGCAATGGCAAAGAAATTATTGAGATCGGGGTATTACTGGATGACTATGGATGCAGACTGTTGTTCATACGCCCGCAAATGCCACAAATGTCAGATTTATGCGGATAAAGTGCATGTACCTCTGAGTCCGTTGAATGTCATGTCTTCTCCTTGGCCCTTTGCAATGTGGGGCATTGATATGATTGGAAAGATTGAGCCAACTGCTTCCAACGGCCATCGCTTCATCTTGGTCGCTATTGATTACTTTACCAAATGGGTGGAAGCAGCATCTTATGCTAATGTCACCAAGCAGGTGGTAGCCAGATTTCTGAAAAGAGATATCATCTGTCGCTATGGAGTGCCCGAAAGAATCATTACTGATAATGGTTCTAATCTCAACAACAAAATGATGGCAGAATTATGTTGGGACTTCAAAATTGAGCATCACAATTCTTCGCCGTACCGTCCAAAGATGAATGGCGCTGTTGAAGCGGCCAACAAGAACATCAAGAAGATTGTGCAAAAGATGGCGGTTTGTGGCAAGCGTTATCCCCGGCAGAAGGGTTAATCCCCACAGAGCAATTGAAGGATCGAACAATGATCTTTTCCCCGCGGAGTTGGATTCCTCGTCCGGAGTCTCTTTTGCATTTGCATATATCATGACATTTGCATTCTCTAAAGCGTAGCATTCCATTGATATGGAGCATTACGGCAAAACTCAAACATACGCATATGAAACATAAGCCAGGTTCAACCGTTTACCTGCAAGCCAGAGTAATTCATAGACAAAACATTGTCATGCAACCCCAGTAAAGCTTACTACAACACTTGATCGTACAATGTTAATTCAATACCTGTCCGTATTGACCTTGGACATCCGTCCGTGTCCTTTCAACGCTCGTCCATGCTTGAACCCCTTATTCTCAATATCTGTCTGTATTGACCTCTTAGGCACTCGCCCGTGTCCTTTTTAGCGTTTTAATCCCCAGTAAGATCACTTTACAAACTTTCATTTTTCATTACCCGTCCATATTGCCTTTGAGACACCCGTCCGTGTTCTTTCCGCACCCGTCCGTGTTTGAGTCCTTTATTTTCAATACCTGTTCGTATTGACCCTTTTCAACACCCGTTCGTGTTTGAACTTTTAAGCCAATACTTGTCCGTATTGACCTTTGAGATACTCGTCCGTATTTTATTAATCATCATTCGATACTCGTTCGTATCGTCGACTTGGTCACTCTTCGTGTTCCTTTGATGATTTTCCGATGCTCGTTCGTATCGTTGACCCGAACACTTGTGTGTGTTCCTTTTCTTGATCATCGTCCGATACTCATTCGTATCATCGACTTGGTCACTCGCCGTGTTCCTTTGATGATTACCCGATGCTCGTTCGTATCATTGACCCGAACACTTGTGTGTGTTCCCTTCTTAATCATCGTCCGATACTCGTTCGTATCGTCGACTTGGTCACTCGTCGTGTTCCTTTGATGATTGTCCGATGCTCGTTCGTATCTTTGACCCGAACACTTGTGTGTGTTCCTTTTCTTAATCATCGTCCGATACTCATTCGTATCGTTGACCTGGTCACTCGCCGTGTTCCTCTAATGATAGTCCGTTGCTCGTTCGCATCGTTGACCTAAACACTCGTCCATGTTTTCTTTTCCTACTCGTCCGTATGATCATTGATAATCGTCCGTATCCCTATTTTGATACACGTCGTATCAATCTATGCAGTTATTTACTGATACTTCCAGAAGGGTTTATATCCCTTTTCTTTTTCATTCAGCGTGCAAATTTTCTGGTTGTTTTGGTATTCAATCACAATTCACCTTGATTGTCTGAATAGCCGTTGCTTTCATATTTCTCGGGTTCACAGATGATTGAATAGGGGCAGCTGTAACACCCCAAAATTTTCCCTCTTGTTATTACATAGCTTATGTTTCATTGCATTGCATTTATATCTCATTTCATCTCATATCTCATACAAGTTGCAAAGGGCATGTGATCAGTTGATTTCAGAGCATTGACTATTCAAAGCAGGAGAACTAAAGCCTAAGGTCTTCAAGAAATCCTCAAGAGTCTCTTATGTCTCATATGATCTCAGTTGATCCCACAAGTCATTGGAAGAAGAGAATTCACCAAGAAGTTGGACAGTTCATCATCTCCTAGCAAAAACAGTCCAAATTAGGGTTTGTGATTCAAGCAGTCTCCTGATGAAATTTTGGTTCAAACTTGATCTCAATGTTTTCTACATGATATCAAGTATCTAAGGATGGAAGATTGCCCATTGGTTCATTTCAGAAGAGGTTTAATTGGTCAGTTGCTTGAGAATCAAGAAATTGATGAAAAAGTCAACTGTGCAGAAGGAAAAGTCAACTCTTGACCTTTTTGGGTCAAATTCATGAAATTCAAGTTACATATGTTCATTGGACAAGATTTGATCAAGAAATGTCAAGAGGTTCATAAAAAATAAAGAATTGTACCAAGTTTCCATTTTTATAAATTTAGGGTTTCCAAAAATGGCAAGTTTGTATCATTTTGCACTACACTTCAAGGCATTCTTTCTTCAAGATAAAAGCTTCAAACTTCAGGCCTAAGTTGAGCTAATCAAAGATCACATCTTAAGCTTCAAATCCATATAAAGAACTCTTCCATTGGATCAAAATTGAGGGAGTTATGATCAATCAAAGTTTGACAAAACCAAGGCAAAAACCAGGTCATGACAAGGTAATCTCAAGGCACTCGGCCATAATTTCATCAAGCACGTGGTGTTCCAAATATCAAGCTAATTTTCTCAATGATGGAGGTTCCAAATGGAAAAATGTTGAACATCAAAGTTGTTCATCTCCATGTCCTCTTTAACTTTGATGTTGGACATTTTCTCACTTGAACAAATTATAAAGGGGTTATAGTGGTCCAAACATGGAGGCTTCACACTGAAAAATCCTTAGGTTCATGACTAGGTCTGCAGGAAACTTGGCACGCCTATGATGCAGTGTTGGTTTCTTATGTTCTAAGCTATTTTCTACCACTTTGTAAGCTTCTATTCAACTTAAAATTAATACCAAACTTGCTCTATGATAGATCATCTTTCCATTGATACCAAAAACTCACCATTTCATCCATCAACATGAGAGAACTTCATCCCCAAACATTAACACTTCCATTGTGTCTTGGTTGCCAAAATTAGAAGTGTTTGGCATTTGTTGTTGTTAGCTGATTCACATTCACACGCGTGTACCTCCACATTTCCACTCTTGACCTCATTTGGACCAACATCCCACATGCGATGCATAACCTGCTCCATACATGAAAGGGAAGGAAGTAAACTTGTTCAACAAGGTGGCCATGCTGCAGCAACATATCATACCATCATCATTCCTTTTCATCATACAACATGAACAATCATAACACACACGAGTTCACTCTTTATCTCATTTCAGTTTGCAGCCACACCCCTTCATTGCTTGACACCACCATTTTAACTCAACCATAGTTCTAACTGTCAACTAAGACAGTTAGAAACTAACCTTGGATATAAAAGCTTCACTCTAACTAACTTTGAGAGAGACTTCATTTTTTCACATTTTCACCAACTTCACTCTCTGAAATTCTCCCTGAGCTTTCTCTCTCTCTCTTCATACGAATTCATCATCATCTTCATTCATTGTTCATCTTTTGGAGTTTTGGATCAAGAACAAGTGAAGCTTCCAAGTGTAGTATCTATCTCAAGTTTGAATCTCTCTGTTATCCTCAAGATCAAGCTACTATAAGCATTTATTTTGCTTAGATCAAGCACAAGAAGCTCAGGATCCTCCTCTCTGGCCTTCTTTTAATCTCAAGATTCATCAATTTTCAGGTTTCAGTTCAAACTTTTCTTGCACAAATTCACTGATTCTAAGCTTGTTTTATGTTGATTTCAGCTTATTAGAAGCTCTTGAACTCTGGATAGTTGATAGAGCTTGTTAGAAGCTTAGATCCAAAACCTAGGGCAAAACTTCTCCCCTTCGATTTTCTCTGTACATGCTTGATATGTGATTTTTATTGATGGATTCGTGTTCCTCTTGAGCTTAGCTTTCTTTTAGTTTACATTTTGTGAATTTCTGGGAGGTTTGGAGTTTTGCAGTGGCCGAAGGTTGGCCGGAGAAGATGACCGGAGGTCCTTCTCCGGCCGGTGAGATTTTCAGGCTAGGGTTTTGTAACTTTAAAACGCGTCCATTGATTTGTGTTTGATCCAAAAGCCAGGAGCTTGCCAATGCATTAATGAGTTATGTGCCTCACGCGTGCCTCTCTTTTCTTCAGAATTTGACTTTGACTCATTTCATGTGTGTGCGTGCATGTTTGTTATGATGTGCTTTGTATGTAAACCTTTAGATTTGGTTACTTTCATGATTGATCTGATTGACTTGCATCATGTGGCTAAGATTGAGTCAACTATTGACTGAAGGCACACCTTAATTCTGTGAGCTACGCATGTTATTGGACTTGGATCATAACTTCTATTCACACACCCTGCTTTTAAGCCCAATGACATTTGAACGTGGCTTTTACTATGTTCACACTCCCTGCATATTTTCTTTCTCCTTTTAATTTCTTTGTTTATATTGTTTTAATTTTATTTTCTTAAAAATACCAAATGCATTCTAAAAATTCCAAATAAATTTACATGACATCAAGACACATTTAAATAATTTTATAAATTTTTTAATTCCGATTTTATTGATTTTTGCTTATACTTTCATAATTTCCTTTTATTTTCTTTTTAAATGATCTTCTTCATTGATATTTGAACTTCTCCATTTTATTTCTCTTGACTCACATAATCTTTTTCACTCATTATTTTTTCCATGATTAAAAAAATACTTTGAAGTGTCTAAAAATATTTTTGTTTGATTTTTAAAGTCATTTTATCATTAATTATCATGTACATCTTTGTGCATTCTTTTGATGTGTTTCAATATGACTTTGTGGATTGGTTTGAGCATGTTCCCTTTTGAATTTTAACATGAGATTTTGATGTATGTTTTAGCTATGACTTAGGTGGTTTGTGACCTACTTTCATAATTTTCTCATTTGGTTTGGTAATTGTTTGATGCCTTGTGTTTGAAGTAACATTTGTGTTCATTCTTTTACTTCTTTCTAGCATAGTTTGAGAAGGCACTTGTGCCATCTTATTAGTTTTGCTTTGTGTGAGATTATAGGACCTCATTAGGATGTTATAGGTCCCTTGATGTGAATCATAAGTCATTTGCATTGTATTTTCATTTGGATTGTGTATATGTTCTAAATACATCCTTACTTGATTTCTTATGACCTAGTTTCACTTCTCTTCTCTTCTAACCATTAATATGACTTGTACTTGAATCATCAATGCCTATTCATGCATTCGAATTGCATCTCATATTTGGTATGCTACTGACCCATAATCATCTCATGCATTTAAATGTTCATTTATATCATCTTGCATACTTGTTTATGTTTGACCTTATTCATTTTTCTTTCTTAACTAGTTTTAATGTGGTTTGCATATGCATCTTGTATGATTAATTCTTGCATTATAATTACATCTTAAATGTCATTTGGTACTGATCTATGATCCATGTTCATCCATTTTTGGTTTTCCACTTTAACTTGTGTTCCATGTTACTTCTTTTCTTTAAGTGAAACTTGTTTCTTCTCTTCTCACTTCTTCTTCATCTAACTTCTTATACTTGATCATTCATTTTCATAACTTGTATGCCCATTCATATGCATTATAGGACATTCATATATGATGTATGATTCTGGCTTTGACATTTCATTAGGCATTAGTGCATGTTCATCTTGCATAATCATTCATCTTTCATCAATTACTTTTATGGTGCATTTCTTTGTTGTTTAAGACATTGTTAGTGCATAGTTTGTTTATGTTTGATCTCTTAACCTTAGAGGACTTTCTTAGGGTATAAGTTCTGACCTAGAAGCTTTCTCAACCTTTAGGATCTTTCTTCTTTAGTTCCTAACTTGTTTGATTCTTACTTGTTCTTCTCTCCTTATTTATTCACTTGTAAATTGTTTTGCTAACATTTTCAGGGGCTAATGGTAAGTCAAGTGTGTAGGAGAGCACCCACATACAACCTCTTTTCTTATCTCTTTTAAGCTTTCAAGTTGTGATTGTGATAAGCATCTTATGCTTCTTTGACATTTCATTTCTTTCATCCCTTTGAGTTCTTAACATAACTTCAATCTTTGAAGTAAGTTAGAACTCACTCTTCTTCTCTTTTCTTTTAGACTTAGGTTTCTAAACCACACTTAACCATTAGGAACATCCAAGCATGATAACTATTAGGATTATTAGTCTCCCTTTAGACTTTTACCTTTCTTAACCTTTGAGTCTCTCTTCTCCTCACCTCAAAACAAAAAGCAAAACATCTAATAAAGGCATAACATATATTGTATTTGAGCCTTTCATGTGAGAATAAGATAGTGAGGGGTCTTTTCTCACTTTTTTAGAATATTTATCATACGTCCCGTCTTGGGTCGATATGCGAGGCATTCGATCCTACGTGGAAGACTTAAATACAATATGCGTTGTAAACACAAAATAATCAAAACACTTTTTTTCAAAATACAAAAACAAACAAACAATTCTCTTCTCATCTCCTTCATTCCATTCTTAAGGACTCGTCATGTCCGTTCTACCGCAAACAGGTAACGCCTAAGTCTCCCTACAGCGAGCTGCACCACCTAACTGCTGGAATGCGCACTCTAAGGTTTCCATTAAAAAACACAAACAAAGCAACCCTTGTTGAGCTGAACTACGTTTGCTCTGATTTCCTCCTTCTCGTCCGATGGAGGATACGTAGGCACAAGACAGCGATGTCTTGGCGAGCAACCTCCCCCCTTAGTTCGCGTCCGAACTACGTTAACTCTGACTTTCCCATTCCCGAGGGAATAAGTAGGCCTAGGACTCCGAGGACGTCCTATCGAGTCACTTCTTTTTCTTTTCTTTTTCGTTTCTCCGTTCTTTTCCGTTCTCGTTCCTTCTCCGGTCCAGTAACAGTGGAGCTCCAGACGACGACACCCTTTGATCGAGACGACAAGCGTGGATCCCTTCGAGTACGAAGGACGTGTTGGGTGCTAACACCTTCCCTTCGCGTAAACGACTCCCTTACCCGTTTCTCTTGGTCGTGAGACCATGCTTTTCCTTCCCTCAGGTTTATGCAGTGTTTCATTTCCTTCTCATGGGATAAATACACATTGCTGGCGACTCTGTTTCTGCGCCACTTTCGCGTTTGTACTTGGATGAAAATCCTGGGAGCGACATTTTCTTGATACCATTTGCCCATCATGTATCTTTCCCGGATCATGCATCAACACTGCTGCAACAAAGTCTCTTTGAACACTAAGTTCAAGCTTTGGAAATAGAGTGACTAGTGAAACAGATGAGTAAAAATGGACATCATAGGTATTCAACATTTGATACTCAATTCCTTCAAGATAAATAAACTGACCAATGTTTTCTTCCCCTTCTTGGAGAAAACTTACTCCATATTCTAGATCTTCAAGATTAGTTTCATCAAATTGAAAACCAATTCTTTTCTTTAAAGGTAAACTAAGTGAAGAAAAATCTTCAAACCACAAATGTTCACCAGTTTCTATTGTTTAGTCATTGGTACTATTAAAACTGATCCAATCATAAGCTTTGATATAAACAAAGCTAGATGAACGCTTGCTCAAAACTGTCATTCCAAAGTGGCCCTGAAGTGGAAATTCTTTTCTGATTAGAACACATAACACAATTATCCATTCAACTCTTATGGAGTTGTTCAGAAATTTTGCACCAAAAGGAAATCCAATAACAACATTACTACCACCAATGACATGTCCGTAATCAAGCCTCAATATCATGAAGAAAAAAATAACTTGTGATGCAATTGGCATAATGATTGGAAACAAGTTATGGTTACTGCATTCAAGTTCATGTTCAGTAGAGTATTCCCCAACAACAATAAAAATCCTTCTATTTATATTAGACTGGAGGAAGGTATCTACTAGCCCATGTGCTATTAGACCCCAAACACTTGCAGCTGCAACATGTCTTTGAAACATAGGATCACCAAATTTTTTCATCCAGATGAAGTCATGTTAAGTGAAAATTTTGACTTAAAATGAACCATCTTTCTTGGCACTTTTAAACTTAATTCTCATGTTTTCATAGATTTAATTCTTGTTCTTGTGTGATTCTTCAATTATATTGCAAATACCTTTGGATTTTTTGATGTGTGTGTTGTTGTTCAGAAATTAGGCATTAAACATCAATGAGTAAGACATAAAAGATGGGACAAGGAAGCCAAATTAATGAAGAGGAATCAGCATGTTCGCTATGCGAACACCAGCGAGCAACCATCGAATATTCTCTGGGCGAAGTCTTGGCGAAGCCCCCAACGAACCATCCCAGATTAGAGGCAGTAGGAAAATGACCCAAAGTTTGCTGGGTGAATTTGACGTGAAGCAGTTCTCTATGCGAAGAAGTGTTTGCACGACGAGCTTAAATATTTTCCAAGGGCGGTTTAACTATTCCTAAGACACTTGAAGTTCCCAAAAGTAGACTTCGCTGGGCGAATAGGTTGTTCGCTAGGCGAACATGACAGATTTTGTAAATACTATTTAAGTACCTTTCTTGCTTTTTTTAAAAAAAACTTGTACCTTTTGGGATCATAACTTTATCTCTCTTCATTCCAAGTATATTTTAGAGAGAGAAACACAAACCCTAAGGGGGAGAAGGTAAGATCTTTGATCTCTTGTTGGGTTTGGATGTAATCTTTTGATATCTTATGTATTTCTTCTAATTTATGTATTGTGAATTAGCTTTGATTCAATATTGATGTTGTCTTTGATTTCTTATTTGTTGTTCTTTACAAAACCTTTTTCAAATCTTAGATCTTAAATATTCATCTATCAATGAGCAAACTTTTGACATAGTCTTGCAAGTTGATATTCACTAGTATCACTTTTATTTTATTGATTTGATTAGTAGCATGAGTAGCATAAGTAGGACCAATACGGTAAAGACCAGGATAACGTTTTTGACACTAGAGGTATTGTGAGGATGCATGATAATAGAGATGAAGAACTATGTTCACATAAATTTGGCAAATTAGTTGAATACATGTAAAAAGGGTTAATTATGTGTACGTATTTTGATCATGGCGTTATATATGAATCAAACCATTAATTTGATATGGAAGTTATTTGACTATCTTTTAGGTCAAAACTCTAGACATCGATTTAGGTTTAACATTCACGTAAGTATCCGTTCTTAATGCTCTGTGTTAGTTTTGTTGCATGAGACATCACCGATGAGACAATACGGTGTGCCTCTCGACTTTGCGTTAGACAAAACCTCTATTGTGGCTGATACATTATGGTATTAGATGAACGTTTGATTTGTGTATAACATGATCAGAAGAATGCATGTGTTATCAATTGATGAGATCCAATCGCAACAAGACTCCGTTTATATTTCAGTCTTTACTTTATATTTTCCGCTTTCATTTAATTATGGTTCCTTGCATCTTTCAATCATAATTTTCACCACAAGCTTAGAAATGTAGAGACCGTTGAAAGGCATTCTTTCTCTCGCACCAATCCCTGTGGAGACGATATAAATCCCGGAGGGAATCCTTCCAAATCTAAATTTTTGCTTCTTGCCGCTTTACTGCAGTTCGAACAAAATGACGTCGATGCCGGGGATTGGTGTTTAGATATTGAATTGCATTGCAATAGTTTCTATATTTTTAGGCTTTGTACAATTTTTTATATTATATATATTTTTGTTTTCTTTCACGTTTTTTTAGTGATTTGTTAGGGATGAATGATGAGAACTTCTTCTAGATTGGTTGCTATTTGTATAAAAGTATCCAATGAAAATTCTCCCAAGTCTGGATGGTGATGGTAGGATGTTAAACATGTGAATGCAAGCAAGGTAAATTGTACCGCTTTATAGAATATTAGAATGATTTAAGAATTTTGTGCTTTGTGCAAATGTGTATTTTTGTTTCATTTTGCAACTTTGTTTGAATGTTTGTTTCACATATAACTATAAAAATATAAATCAAGCCTATTATTTAGAAAGTTATTTCTAATGTTAAGGAGAATAAAATAGATTAGATGGAAATAATTAGATGTGAGGCCTAAATTAACAAAAGAGTCCACATAACTATTATCTTCCCTATAAATATGAGATAATAAAAAACATGGAAAATGTATTTTCTGTATAATTCTTCCATCCAAGCTTAAGTTTTCAAGGTACAAGAGCAACAACTCCAAAAACTTTGACCACTAAAAGAGATTCCGATTCCAACTAAACATTTTGCCAATTGTAAGAACTCAATAGTCTTAAGGACAACATCAAACTCAACAAGAAAGAAAGAAGGCCAAAGTAAAGACTCATAGAACCCAACAATTAAATCACTTTTATGGTCTCTAAAAAGCCCACCACAAGCAACTTTGTTAGAATCATGAATGTAAACTTCATCGCAATTTTCTTTGATTCAATTAGAATTTAGAAGAGTCCAGACGTCCTTCTTAATTTATGGAGCTTTAGTGGGATGAAAGTATGGGTATTCAAATCTAAACCGATCTAAAAAAAACGGCAAATCAATTCAAAAAAATCAAAAAGCGCATAAAATTGCAAATTATTGGATGTGTTTGGATGTTATTTTTTAAAAACCCCTCAATTTGGATTAGATTTCTGATTGATTTTTCAAAACCGATCCAAACCGAGCCGAACTACATGTATATACTTTTATACTTATTTATTTTTATTAGTATGATATGTTGTGTTAATTTATTACTAGATGAAATTTATTTTTTTTAAAATAATAGTTATTAGTTTAATTTAATCTATTTCTTTTTATTATTTCACTTGTTTCAACCATAAGCAATGATTGTCATTTTGTAATATTAACTTTTAATATAGTATATGTTATATATATTATATCAAACTTATCATTTATTATTACTTTTATAATATTCACAAAAAAATATAATTTGTAATTTGGATATTTAGAAAACCGATCCAAATCAAACAACATAAAGTTAGATCAAATTGGCTCGAACCTTTTTAACCAACCATTCAAAATTGAATCGAATCACAAATAAATTTATCTTTGGATCAGATGATATTTTGCTTCAAAATTGATCCGAACCGCACCACGGTCACCCTTAGATGAAAGGAAATGCTAAAAGCCAACCTGACTGCAAATTCAGAAATAGAATTTGAAGAATAAAGTCTTGATATTTTGCCAGTGATAAACTCCACTGACAACCTTCTGTTAACAAATCAAATCTCATTAATGAGGCAAATAAGCACTGAGGTAAAAATTAAACTACCATGTTTGGAACTGCTTCTCTCACCAAGCAGCCATAAAGCATCCAAAGAAGTAAAATGGAGAGAGGTTTGAAGGAGTTAACTGAGCCAACACCACAACTTGTTAGCAAACAGGTAATAAAAAAATGAAAAATAGATTTAGAGCTTGACTCACAAAAGAAGCACATAGAAGCCAAAGAACTACCCCTGAGTTGAAGCATATCATCAATAAATTTTTTATCATGCATTAGTCTCCAAACCAAAAGAGATTTGGAAGGAGGAGTATCAATTGACCAAATTAAAATTAGATATAAACCAATGGATAAATGAAAGAAAAACATAAACAAATTTTTAATGAAGAACATACTTTTTTTATACTTTTATTTAGCCAACAAATAAGTTCATTCATTGCTACCATATAAAAAGGTCTCATCCTTTTAAACTACGCTATAAATTAATACCATAAAAAAATTTATATTTACCAGTTTTAATAATTTTTGTGATAAGAAACAAACTAAAACGCATCAGATCTACAATAAAATAAAAAAATAGAATAGATGAAAAGTTTATTGTTTTATCTACCATAAAAAGAAATCAATAAATGCAATTTGAAGATTCAAACTCTCCAGATTTAGAAAAAAGAATATACTACAAATGAAACATATTTAAGGTCAACTTATCTTCTCATATCTCTGTTTATTATGCATGTGAAAGATCCATATTTAAACTAGTTCATTTCAAAGTTTCTGCTTATTGAAAAAGGTTGTCGAGACTCAGACAATGGATAGTATATAATTTGTTTGAAATAAAGTGGATCAGAGAAATAAAAAATAAAAGTGTACGTAAGAGAAAGACATGCATGGAAGTTGAAGGAGACATATTGACGTTTGATAGAAAATAACCATTGTGCAAAGCAAGAAGCACCAGAGAAGGTGGGAGAAGAAAAAAAATTGTTGGTACGACGCACTAGAAAAGAATATGAATGTGTTATAGCTAAAAAATTAGGATTATTCTTTGGCAATTTCTTTTCCCATCCTTGTGGTATGGCTTACACCTCCGAAAAATCCGAAATTTCCCTCAGAAATTTTCGGAGAATCGTCCTTGAATCACCTCATCATTTGTAAATCAATTAGCCACCCCATTTTTTTTCGAAAATTTAGTCTGGAGGTGCATCTTTGAAATTTTCATAAGTAAATTCGGAGATGCATTTCCGAAAACCCTAAGCCCAATTTACCACACATTTTTCATTGAAATTGACATCGTTGTCGAGGACTCTTTGTCGATTTTAACCAATACTAGAGTCATAGGAATTATATTCTCGTGTTCTGACCCTTACGTTCATGCGTTTTTCTATTTTCCAATTGTTTTTCTCAATGGGGACATTGTTGATATTTACATATTTGTTGCATTGCTGATGCATGACTACTAGATCTGCCTATCCGCATACACCCCATACTAATTAAAAAAAAACAACATGCACTTTACGGATATCCACAAGGTTGTCAAACTCGCGAGTCTACTCAGACTCGTAAAGAGTCCGTAGACTCAACTCACAAACTCGTACGAGTCTATAAAAAGTTAAAATGACTTTCAAAAACCTGTATGTGACACATACATGACACACACGTATATTTTTAAACTTGTAAATGCCTCATATATGATACAAATATATATAATAGAACACCAATTAACATCAAAATTTAAATTTCATACTCCATAACAAACTTCTTAACAAAAAAACTCAATAATAAAATAAACAAATTATAAAAATATATAGTTAAAGACTTAAAGCACTAATTTATTATTAATTGGCTACTACATAAAGCAAAAAACTCATAAAAAATATTTGCTAATGACTTTAAACATCCAAATTTCCAGTAAAATCATCACCACCAATCTCATCACCATCATCGTCATTGATATCTTGAGTATCATCATCAAATCTGCCCATATGAAATATCTTCTTCATTATTAACCAAAGGTGGATTGCTTGATGTTCCACTTCCACCTAATTTAACATTTCCACCACCACCACCACTACCACTTTGCTCAAAATTAGTAACAACAACATCAACTTCCACAACATTGTTAACAATAACATTATCTTTCTCAATATTAACTTCAGTTTGCACATTTTCTTTGTTAAGATCTTCAGTTATCCATTAATCATTTTTATGCAAGAGAATATACAAGAGAAACATCAAAGTGAAATACATAAGAAAATACATACACAACGAATAATTGATTTACGGGAACAAACACAAACAAAACAAGAGATAAAACAAATGCACGTTGTCGATCAAGGGAGGAAGAAACTTTGTTGAAACAAAAGACTAGGAGAGAGGCTTTTTAATTCTCGTACAATAAAACAGGTTTTTTTTAAATAAAATAAAATATTTTGGGGAGTTTGAGCCTATTTTAGGTTTAAAAAAAACATATTTCAAAAAAATATATAGACTCGTAAACTCGTCATAGACTTGCGAGTCTATACGAGTTTGTGCGAGTCTATCTGAGTCTACTCGAGTATATCAAAAAACGACTCTGTGTGAGTCTACTCGTTTTTACTTCCTAGGCTCGTAAACTCGTACGAGTTTACGAGGCTACCCGCGAGTTTGACAACCATGGATATCCATATCTGAAAACACAATTTTCGTAAAAATATATGTTGTAGCCGGAGATGCATCTCTGAAACTAAGTATATAGGGGTGGATCGCTCGTTTTCGTTTAATTTTTTAGAAAATGAGTGCGTCTGGAGATGCATCTCCGAATTCTAAGGACATTTTTGAATTTTCACCAAGAGTTTGTGAGAAAGTATAAGGATGAGAAAAAATCCATATTCTTTTTCATTAATGCATTGGCCCAACCCATTATATTTTCATAATATAAAATGAAGAAAATATAACTACTTATCCAAATATTAAAAAATAGAAATTTATCGATCATTTTTTAAAGTATTCATAAAAAATTATGCGAGCTTATAATAAGAGAGTGAATAGATATTTTAAAATTGTATTCTCTATTATAAAATAATTGTCTTATTTGTAAAAAAATTAAAATAATGATTTTTTAATGTAATATTAAATAGTTTTTTATTTTTAATTATATCATTTGCATTATATAAACTTTATTCAATATGTATTATTATGTATTAAATATTCATGAGAAAGATGGATAAATTTATCAATTCACTCTCAAATATCAATATTTAAAACTTCATAGTAAATTTAAAAATTTAATTTTGTTAGGGGAGTTTTACACTAGAGAGCATTGATACATAGTGTAGGACTAGACACCTTTGTGAGAGACACATCACTTGTCCACCTAAAACCTTAAGGTGATATGTGTATGGGTTCTCCCACTTATAAATGCTCAAGTCACCACATTCCTATCCAATGTGAGACTATTATCCATACTGCTCACACTTGTATTTGAAATACCTAATAAGAGGTGCCTAGTAATAGGTGTCACTACAAATATATGTGGACAAAAGAGTTTCTACATGAAAGGGGAGCATTGTGGACTCACACTTGAGGGGGAGTGTTGGAAATAATATAACAAGTGTGAGTAGTATGGATAATAGTCTCACATTGGATATGAATGTGGTGACTTGAACATTTATAAATGGGAGAACTCATACACCTATCACCTTAAGGTTTTGGGTGAATATGTGATGTGTCTCTTACTTGTGTTGCTATTAGCCTAATATTCAATGCTCCTTAGTATAAAACTTCCCTAACAAAATTGAATTTTTAAATTTACTATGAAGTTTTAAATATTGATTAATAAACTTTTTTTCTATTTTGAAAATTATATGAAATGGGGAAAATTAAATTAATTATAAGAATATTAAAAAATAGAAATTTATCGATTATTTTTTAAAAGTATTTGAAAAAATTAGAGAAGCTTATAATAAGTGAGTGAGTAGATATTTTATAATTATATTCTTTATTATAAAATAATTGTCTTATTTAGAAAAAAAAGATATTAAATAGTTTTTTTTTAATTATATTAAGGGATTAATTGCTATGCACTGACAGTGTAAAAAATTTTACACTGTCAATTCATCACCATCATCCGTTTGTATGACTTTATAAGTTTTTAAAATAAAAGTCAAACCACTTTTAACATCTAACGGCTATAATTTACTGACAGTGTAAAACTTCTTTACACTGTCAGTGTATTTCAATTAAATCCTTATATTAATCATTTGCATCGTATAAAATCCATTCAATATATTTTATCATGCACTAAATATTTATTTCAAAGATTGATAAATTAATCAATTCCCTCTATAAATGATTCAAATATCATTCGTCATTTAAAATTTCAAAGTACATTTCAAAATCAATGTTTATTTGAAGTTTTGTTATTTAATTATGGAAATTATATTTAAGTTTATAAAACGGGAAAAATAAAACTATTAATTCAAATATTAAAACATAAAATTTTATTGACATTTTTTATATTATGTAAACAAATGCCCGTACGAAACACCTATACGTGGGTAGGCAAGAATTTTACTAGTTAACTAGTGGGATACCCGTGCGGACGTACGGGTTCCGCTGCGGACCTTTGAAATTTGACCAATATATTTTGACAGGGAAAAATTTAAATTCACAATTTTTAAAGGATTGTGTTAATAAAAAATATAATATCAAATATTGATAAGTCACAAAAGGTTAGACAGAAAAAAAACTCAAATTATAAAGATAAAGATGTTAGGTATATGAAACCATTAAAAAAAAATAAAAAAGCATAAAAGAAAATAAAATATTTACTATAAATTGTAAAAAGGGTAGTGGATTGCCGAATTGTCACAAGTTAGATTATGAAATTCAAATAATAAATAGAAAATATTTAAATTTAATTAAAAAAAAAAGATAAAGTAGTAAAAGATAAAAATATAAGTGAATCAAAGATAAATATTTAAATGAAAGACATATTTAAAATAAAAAAAAATTGTATCAAATTTCCAACTTTTAAAAATAATTTCAAAAAAACAATATTAGATATCAATGCGTTCACACCGATTTTGCCTCGGTCGTCACTGCGTTTACACGGTACTCGTGTACTACCCGTGCGTTGACAATAATTTTGGTCTGACTACCCGTGCATTCACACAGTACTGTGTGTTATCAGTGAGTTCCAGGGCCGTCTCAAACTTTTGAGAGGCCCTGTGTAAGAAGCTGGAGTAAGCTTGTTAAATTTTCTTTACGGGCCCTTTTATTCATAAATTAACCATGAAATATATGTAACAAGGCCCTTTTTGCCATATAATAATCTTAAAAAATTATGAGGCCCTGTGCTGTAGGTCGCCTTGCACACCCTCAAAGACGGCCCTGGTGAGTTCACACGGTACTGATGTGTTACCCGTGCATTTGGTCTGGTTGTCCGTGCGTTCACACGGTACTGGTGTATTACCTGTGTGTTCACACTGATTTTGACCTCGTTACCCGTACGTTCACACGGTACTGGTGTATTACCCGTGCGTTCACACTTATTTTGGTCTGATTACCCGTGCGTCCGCACGGGGTCTGGTGCGGACCGCGGATACGTCACCAGTAATCTTATGAAATATAAAAAAAAAACGAAAAATATAAAAATTTCGTTGAAAAAAAAATTAAAATCATAAAAAATATTATCTCGTATATATATATATATATATATATATATATATATATATATATTATATTTGTTTTTACACTATTTACCATCCTCTGCGTCTCTTTTTATCTTCCTACTCCTTTACTATTATAAATCTCATTTAGATTTTTTTTAAGTAAAGACATTTTAAGTTTTCACCACAACTCATGTGTTACTTTCAGAAGCTTTAAAAATACAATGACCAATTATGTTTTCAAATAATCATATACCAATATAAAAGCAATACCTGAAGTATATGCTTCAACATGAAAATAGTTATCACAATTTTTAGAAATAAGTCACTCTTTCTTGATCTTGAAATAATCGTAAAATAATAAAAATAATTCGAAGAATATTTTAACCGCTTTAACTAATACTCTGATAGTATACAATGCAATACTCTTTTACAATTCAATTAATAGTTTGGAGTCTGGATGCATAGTCTGACAGTACCTGATATGCACACTTGGAAATCAAATTACCTTGCATCAATAGTTTGGAGTCTGGATGCATAGTCTGACAGTACCTGATATGCACACTTGGCAATCAAATTACCTTGCATCAAGTACACATCAAACACTATGAAATACAATCATTTATACCACTTTTCACATATTATATTTCTATTGACAGTTCTAAGTGATTCTTTTGCTTTTTTAAACCTATCAACAGCATCAAGATTAGTTCACAATTATGTTAGTTCACTTTCAACCTTTTTGGATATAGTTATGTTAGTTCACTCTGAAACTTTTTGGATAGAGTTGTAGATGCTAGATACATATTAGATTTGGGATAAGAAAGATTAAAGAAAACAACTTGCTCAGAGAGAGAGAGCGATTTTTCAACTACCAAGGCATTTAAAGTGAGATATTGCCTTGTATTATATTCAGAAATAGAAATGATTAGCCTAATTTTTTAGTTTAGACACACTTTAAAAAGATTTATTTAATTTTAATCTAGCAATTGATCATGTTGGCATATTATTATAAGGCATAATGATTTTATAAGATAGAAATCACTTTTGTCATAAGCTTATAACTTGTCAATGATAAGTAAATCCTAAACATAGAACTTACTCAAATGTCTACATAAGTAAATCCTAAATAAATAGATTGTTATTGCCGATCAATATATTTCATAAAGGATATAGTGGTGAGTGATGACTTTACAATTCACTCTGTTAATGAATTTCCCACAGAATAAAGAAATGGACATGTAAATACAATTCTATTTTTGAGTGACCCAAAGTAGGGGATGTCAATCTTAAATACACATTCTCTGACTCTTGCACCTAATTACATAAATTCATCCATAAGAGGCTGATAGAACAACAACTTGTATGCCTCTATATCCTCGAGATACCACATTGCTTCTCGATCCGGGGTTGATGAAAGATCAACAATCTTGTGAACCTGTCACAATATATCAATACAAATCAGAATAATATTCTCCCAGCTTTCGTTATTTCATATAGCGAGATCAATCGTATAATGGTTAATATAAGAAGTTATAGGTGGCTTCAATTCTATGCAGACATAAGTTGTTAAAGATAACTTCACAAGTTAAAAAAAGAAGAGTAAATAAGAACAGGAATCTCCATGAAGATGAATTCTAACAACACTCTCACACTCACTTTTCAACACTTTAAGATTGACAGAAACCCTTTAAGGACTACACGACCAAATAACATGTACTCGTTCGAACTTTGCAGAAAACACAATTCAATATATGTCTTTAATATATGAATCGAAACCTAATGCGGTATTTTTCCATACCTAGTTTCCAAACACTATAAGGCTACGCATCTTCTAAAGTCTTGAAAATTTAAACTACAGCAATAGCCAAACCTGAAAATGTTATTCCAACCGAAATGCTGCTGCTGAGCCGTCCCGTTTTAATGTCATCATTTTGCGAGTGACACAAAATCGTCAATAATTATACAGAGTACATTATTTGAGTTGTGGTAGTGTGTATATTGGAAATACAACTATGTTTACTTATCTACTTCTCAAAGTACACATTTTATTCCCCCAAGCAGAAGGATGAGTATTGGTAGGAAGCTGCAGAATTCAAGTTCTGGTAAGATTTTGTGCTCCAGGTTGGCTATTAAGCTTCTCCATATGAGCAGCAACAACTGTAGCCACACATCCTGTGAGTATCCTACATATTTCATAAGCAAGTATATCAAGATCATCTAGCTGATATCTACAACATGACAACAGTAAGTATATCAAGAACAACAATAATTGTGATCCACAAAGTCTTGGATAAGAATTCACATATAGAGGAATAACATAACAGAAACTAAGTCTACCTGAAACTATACCTAATACAATTAACATGCATGTTTCTAACAAATTACATGTTAATTAATGAGTTAAATTTGATTATGTAATGTATATATAATACATGATAAGGAGAGCCATATGATAATGATGGAATTGTTAGTGCACGTGTAAACAAAAAATTTACATCAGATTTTTTTCCTTTCTACCATTAATTCATAAGAACCACATAGCATTTTCACATATTTACATTCACATATTTTGAACATTAAAGTGCCAGCACATGAGTAATGATGAATACCTGCACTGAACAAAAAAAGAAAAACATAATCAATATGTGAAAACACGATAACCAGTTAAACTTAAATCGACATTGTGTCACTTATAGAAATTAACAAAACCACGATTTTAAAGACATGATGACCATCGAGTTAAACAAATAAAAAAAGATTCAATAAAAAACAACAAACCTTTTTGGCATCAGGGTCTGCAATAGGAAACCTCTTTAGGAATGTGCTAACAGTGCGAACCCCAATTTCAACCATAATGGAATGATCTCTATGATCTGATTGATATTAGAAATATTATAACTGCCTAGATGCTCATTATGATCATTTTCTGGGTAATTTTCTAGCATATAAATATAACTGCAATGATAGTTATATTGATAATAAAAGTGTTCCTTTTATTTTGTCACTTATCAAAGTAAAATGCTACCAGAAAACTATTTTGATTTCTTCTTCATATCAGCTTCTCTAATATCATAGAACTTGCTAAGGGAATCAAGGAATGCTGAAGGAAGTTTTGTTCCTGTAAACAGAAAACATTATGACTTTTATACAGAAACAACAAGGACTTGTGTTAGTGGGAAAGAAGAAAGGAATCTAACTGTAAGAAGCATAGTCGTTCTAAAAAATTCATAGACAAACCTGTGCAACGAAATGATTGATGCAAATGACATGAGGTTGAGACGATGGATTCTTACCTCGAGTCAATGTTTGGCTTGTGCGCGTCGACGGTCGAAGCAGGCTGCTGATGCCAAAACTACTCCACACTGCACTCTGGTCCTCACCATCTCCAACTGCAGCATCAGAAGGCCATTTCAAAGTTAATTGTGCTGACTTAACCGACACAAATGCCACCTGCATCAACAATACACCACAGTCACTATAATTCCAAAGTCGTCCACCACCTGCGAGCAAAACTACAATGACTTGGATTAATATAAAATAGGAAGAAATGGCCATATGCTTTTTACATATCAGACGAGGAGTTTTTTTACCCTGCTTGAAACATACTTGCAGAAAAACAAAGTGTCAGCGGAGAAAGCACTGCCTACGGTTGTCAACCTCAAGTCGTTTTCCAAATTCATCCTGAGAGTCGAACATTGCCTTTAGAAGACCAATCTACATTCACACAAAAATTGAATTATGCTTATGACCAAACAGTTAAGTTATTCATGATCTGAAAATACTTATTACTTGATCCTACAGTTGTGAAATACTTACTCCTTAATTTGAAACAAATTTACATGAGCATGCCTAAACAACTCTGAAATAATAATAACAGTTAAATACACTTGTAACTGAATATATTTGAGTTGAATACAAGCATTATTAAACAATTTGAAGAATACTTTCATACTATTTTTTATTTACAGTATTAGTTATTCAATAAAGTTCAAATTTTAAATTTTTTTGACGATAAAACTCGAGAAAAAACTTGTTTTCGAAACAAATTATTCCATCTTTTTTAGCAGCTTTGTAAGCTAGCTTGTTCCTCACATATACATTCCAACATTGTTTTTCACTCTTGCTCCACTTTACCCAAGAACTTTCTCTCCATCTTCTTCCTTCAACATACCAACCACTAATCTTGCATATACTCATCAACAAACTTTGCCCATATATGGAACTCATCTATTCAACAACAAACTTTTTACAGTCCTTGTTTCAACTACAATAGTTCATTAGACTTGAATCCAATATGTTCAATGGAAGCAATTCCATTTGGATAGAGAGAAAAAAAAGGTTATAATGTAACAAATAACATAAAAATGTTTAAAAGGGAATAAAAACAATATGATTAATCACCAACTGCAACTGAACCTTATCATATTAAGCAGGATCAAAATACATTAATCACATAAATGAATGTAAATCGTGGTACTTTTGAATGAATCATATACCTGATACAACAGAGCCATCAACAACATGCTGGAAAATTGAAGCATCCTTGAGGCAAATGTCAGTTTCTCTCTTCTACATGTATTACTATTTCTACATGTATTACTATATCATCTGCACGAAGAGAACAACAATAAAGAAAGTTAACAACAATATAAAACCAAATCAAGTACATATAAAAGTGAAGTTCGAAAAATCACCTAGATTTTTGTCGGCAGACCTTTTAGAACCGTCGATAATGGTTGATAGTGAGTTTCAAAACAGTGCCCAAGTCTTTGCAACACATGACACCATCTAATCAGCACCAAAACACTACCGTATAAATGGAAATATCCCGTTCTGCAGATGTGCATAAAAAATGTTATAATTAGTTGATGATGAAACGTTCACACAAAAGCCATAGCATGAGAATGCTTGCAATAAGTGTCGGGAAACAAAATTTAACATTAAGGAATGAAGACGGCTTCTAGTTAAGGCGAGAATAAGACTGTAATATATAAAAACAAATGTTTCCTTTTAGTAAACTATTCACCTCAGAACTTTTAAATTTCCAATACAGACACTTGCTTTGTCTCGAAAACATCCTAACAAATGACTCAAGTTTAAGAAACACCAAATAATTAAAAAAATAATCAACGGTAAAGTAAAAGTTTACAATTTGAAAATTTTAACGATAGTAATAATAATTCAAACAATTCAACTACAAACACAACACGATCTGAATTTAATATAAAAATATACATAGCAAAAAAAAAAAAGGATAATTACCTAAGGTACGTGGTTTTCAGAACAAACCAGCAAAGCGTTTGATCAGCAACCAATCAGCGTTTGGCATTATCTTAATCGACAATCTTCAAATCGGTAACAGATCTAAAATGCTGAACAATCGCCCAATCGAGTTAATCCAGTCCTCCTTTTCCTTATCAAAATCCGCTACATAATACATAGTAGCAGCTTGTGTCGATTAAAAAAAACAGTATCCCAAAGTTCAAAACCTAAACAAATCAAATAATACATCAATATGATTATTAACATCGTTTTCATATACAAAAAATCATTTAAAAAATCAAAACTTAGGGTTTAAGGTAGAATAAATTAATAACAAAACCTAAATTGCAAACTGTCATGAAAATTACTTTTTCCATCTTCTGCGCCATTGATTTGCAAAAGTTCCACTTTTTCATCCACAACATGATTTACATCTTCTACATCATTGATTTCCAAAAGTTCCACCATTTAGAGCAAAAAATTCATCACCTACAATACTTCATCGCCTTCAAACATTAACAACATCAACCACATCAACAACAGAAACTTGTATCAGATGAAAAAGATTTTAGAAAAGAGATTTTAGAAAAACACAACATTAAAAAACCAAAACAGAATCAAAAAACATAAATATGTTGTTGAAGAACACAGAAATATAAATGTGGATAAAAATTAGTTTTTCAAAACATCATTTAAAGAGAAATATAAAGAAACTGGCATACCGCATTTCACAGCGTTTCAAAACATCTTAAAGAACACATTGCCACGTTCTTCCTCAGCGAGAGATTCAAGAGTGAAAGTTCTAAAAGCTTAAGATCTAAAACCATAGATTTGAGAAGATACGAAACAACATATTTAATCGCTTTTTCGGCTACCGTTAGGGCTTCGTTAGTGAAGTTGTTGATACAGATCTGAAGTTTTTTTGAAAGATCTAACTTGTGTGGAAAATCTTTGCAATGTCGCAAATCATCGATGGTTTCGATTTTGGTTTCAATTTTGTTTATCTGTGCTAAAACAAATTGCTCAAAGAAAAAAAAAGGAAGAGGAAGAGCAACGGGAGAGAGAAAAGAAGAAAATATTCTTGGCAATTGTGAGACAGCAGGTTGTGTAAAGAGTTGTCATAAGCGTGAGTTTCAAAAGTGAATAGAAGTACAAATAGTTAGATTGAATTGGTTGGTGTAGAACCAATGAGAGAGGAACAAATGAGCATGTAGTTGGAATTAAAAAGTATGACATGATTAGTTGGAAAAAATAATTTTTAGACTAAAATTGCCCCTATTTTTAAGAGGTGGCAGATTTAGAAGAAAGGGTAATTTTGAGATTTCCAGAGCCTTAGATTTTCTTATATAGTACGATAATAAAACTAATGTTACTTAGGTATGAGTTGATTGATATATGCATGTTAGAAAGCTGCTGAAATAAAACAACGTGTGGATTTGATATGGAATAAAGAAAAGAACAAAAATGTTACCTCATAGAACAACTTCATATCCCTTAAACATTCTTTTCGTCCACTTTAAAAAACACCAACACATAAAAAAAAACATTTATTTGCTTTCCATAGTACCACATCTCACATATTCTTTTCTTGCATGCAAATGATGTCTAAAAATTTCAATATAAATATCTATCTTCACAACATGCACAAAACAGTTCTCTAACTTCTCTTTCAATTTGTTTCTTGTTTTAAGTTTTATTGTCTTATTGAAATTTGAAGCTCTTCTTCAAATGGCTTCTGGCTCAAATTCACCTTTGAAAAGATCTGATTCCATTGCTGATAGCATGCCTGATGCCTTGAAGCAAAGCCGCTTCCATATGAAGAAATTCTTTTCTAGGTAATACTCTCCCCGTCTCATATTATAAGTCGTTTAAAGTTATGCACATCGAACCCGAATATTGAACTGGTACAATTTTTGGATTATGGTTTACTGTAAAAAATATTTAACAACTTGCAAAAACTTTAGACGGTTTTGGTTTGAAATATGACACCTAATATGAGACAAAGCGAGTACTATATTTTAAAGAGTTTAATGATTTTTTTTTTGTATTCGCCATATTGGTTCTTTTCACTTCCTTGTTTAACTTAAAGATATGTAAAATATGAAACAGGTTGGTTGCAAGTGGGAAAAGGTTAGTGAGACAAAATCATATAATGGAAGATGCAGAGACAACAATTGAAGATAAAAATGAGAGAAAAAAGCTTTTAGACGGCTTGTTGGGATACATCCTCAGTTGCACTCAGGAGGCAGCTATTGTTCCACCATATGTTGTTTTCGCGGTGAGGCCGAATCCTGGTTTCTGGGAATATGTTAAAGTGAATGCAGATGATTTACAAGTAGATGGTATTGAGGCTTCAGATTACTTGAAATACAAGGAAACAATATTTGATGCAAAGTGGTAAGTTGAATTCTTTGAAGCTTATTTGCATAATTGTTTTTAGGCTAAACATGCAGTTTTCTTGGTGTCTGTCAATGTTTGCTTACATGGTGAAAATCTCTGTAGCACCGACACCTCTGAAAAAATATGTGTTAGTGTCGGTGTCAACATGTCAGTGTTGTGTTGGTGTCCTGTTTCCAGTGTTCGTGCTTCATAGGTGAAAATGACTTAAATTTGCAGGGCAAGTGATGAAAATGCATTGGAGATAGATTTTGGAGCTATTGATTTCACAACACCTCATATGGCTCTTTCATCTTCTATTGGAAATGGACTTGATTTTACCAATAGGATTTTGAGTTCAAGGTTGAGTGAGAGTTCACACTATGAAAATCCATTGCTTAATTACTTATTAAGCCTTAATCATCAAGGAGAGGTAAATTAAGACATAAGGGTAACAAGTATTGAAATAAATGTGTACAAATGAGAAATCATTGAAATATTGCTTTTTTATATATTTTTTATTACCATATTGCAGAATCTTATGATCAAAGACAATTTGAATACAATACCAAAGCTTCAGAAAGCATTGAAAATAGCTGAAGCATATGTATCTGCACACCACAAAGATACACCATACCAGAATTTCGAAAACAGGTCAATATTTAACTTTTACTTTAGGCCTTTAGCGCTGATATTTCGATACTGATAATAATTTAAGAAAATGAAATAATTGAATATAACTTGTGTCTGTATCAGACACTGACCTATGTTGGTTACCAGACAGACGCATCTGTCAATGCTAATAGGTTTTTTCTCTTTTTGTGTGAGCAGGTTTAGCGAATGGGGATTTGATAAAGGTTGGGGAAACACAGCAGGAAGGGTAAAAGAGACAATGAAAATGCTTTCTGAGGTGCTAGAAGCAGCAGATCCAATTAAGTTTGAAGCACTTTTCAGCAGGCTACCAAATATGTTCAACATTGTTATTTTCTCTATTCATGGATACTTTGGCCAAGCTGATGTTCTAGGATTGCCAGACACTGGAGGCCAGGTTTAGTTAATCCATCCTTTTCAATGATTTAATCCATGAAAATTACTAGATAATCATCACAAATTTTCTTGATTAATCTTTTTTTATTGAACAATCTTTTTCTATGTTGGGATTTATAGGTGGTGTATATTCTTGATCAAGTAAGAGCATTAGAGGAAGAGTTACTCCAAAAAATTGAGTTGCAAGGCCTTAATGTGAAGCCTCAAATTCTTGTGGTATGCTACTAAGTACTACTAATACAAAATATACATATTAATTTTTTGCACTCGTCATTTTTTTCCTTTTCCTTTTGTTTTTTTACGATATAATGCATTGGCCCTTATGTTCTGGCATGCAGATGAACACTCTGTCCGTTTTTTTATTGCGCTAATGTGTTGTTCTATGCACAGGTTACACGTTTGATACCAAATGCAAAAGGGACAACATGTAACCAAGAACTTGAGCCTATCGTCAACACTAATCATTCACACATTCTAAGAGTACCTTTCTGGACCGAGAAGGGAATTCTAGCCAATTGGGTGTCGCGATTCGATATCTATCCTTATTTAGAACGATTTGCTCAGGCATGTAGAATAATATCTTCATTTGAATTTTATAGAACGCATTAGATAATGTGGTTATGCTCTTTTTGCTCACGTATCACAATCATAAACAGGATTCTACGACCAAGATTCTCGAACTTATGGACGGAAAGCCTGATCTCATTATTGGAAATTATACTGATGGAAACTTGGTTTCATCATTAATGGCCTCTAAACTTGGTGTTACTCAGGTTAGCTTATGGACATATATCATAAACTGTTTTCGAAAAACCTCTGATACGTTCTCGAATAAGTCAATCCAAACAGATCTGTATACATGAACATTCTTTTCCTATAAGTATATTTGAACTAAAACTTGTATCCATAATGATTGAAGGCAACAATTGCTCATGCATTGGAGAAGACAAAATATGAAGATTCAGATGTCAAATGGAATTTTTTTGATGAAAAGTATCACTTTTCAAGTCAGTTCACAGCTGATATGATCTCAATGAATTCGGCTGATTTCATCATAACTAGTACATACCAAGAAATTGCTGGAAGGTTAGCCTTTGCTTTCCCATTGAACAATACATAAAATCTTATATACAACCTCCGGTCACTATTATAAGCAAAAATTTCATTTTCAAGTTCATTGAATTACTTATGTATCTGGTCTAAATATATATTAGATACATCACTTTGCTTATAGTAGTGACAAGAGTAGTATATATTATCATGAAATGTAACATTTTTTATTGTTTTGTATCATCAGCAAGGATAGGCCAGGACAATATGAAACTCACACTGCATTTACCATGCCGGGACTTTGCCGCGTAGTCTCCGGCATCAATGTTTTTGATCCAAAGTTCAACATTGCTGCACCAGGAGCTGATCAATCTGTTTATTTTCCCTTCACTGAGAAGAAGCAAAGATTAACCACTCTTCAACCTGCTATTGAAGAATTACTTTACAGTAAAGATGAAAATGAAGAACACATGTAAGTCTCTTCTTAGTATTTTCTTATCATTCACTGGAATGTGATCAGGGCCATCTTAAGTTTTCAAAGGCTATGTGTAAGTTAATCACGGTTGAAGTGTGACAAATCAAATAGGTGTCCCATTTTTTTATTGTTTAACCATGACAACTATTTTATGAATCCCTTTTTGAGCCACGATTTAAACGTGTTAATCTTTAGACCCTGTGTGGTAGCCTGACTTTCTCACCCTCAAAGATGGCCCTGCACGTGGTTAAGGTCTTAAAATGTGTTTTTTGGAACAGTGGATTTTTGGAAGACAAGAAGAAACCAATAATCTTCTCAATGGCAAGGCTAGACAAAGTGAAAAACATCAGCGGCCTCGTCGAGTGGTACGCAAAGAACAAAAAACTAAGAAGTTTGGTAAATCTTGTGATTGTTGGAGGATTCTTCGATCCTTCAAAATCCAAAGACAGAGAAGAAACAGAAGAAATCAAGAAGATGCATTTCTTGATGAAAGAACATAAACTTCATGGTCAATTCAGATGGATTGCAGCGCAAACTGACCGTTATCGCAACGGAGAGTTATACCGATGCATCGCAGATACAAAAGGAGCTTTTGTTCAACCAGCACTGTATGAAGCTTTTGGTCTAACAGTGATTGAAGCAATGAACTGTGGATTACCAATTTTTGCTACAAATCAAGGTGGTCCTGCTGAAATTATAGTTGATGGTGTCTCAGGGTTTCACATTAATCCTCATAATGGAGATGAATCATTGAACAAAATCTCCGAATTCTTCGAGAAGTGTAAGACTAATCCTGATTATTGGAACATAATCTCAAAAGCCGGTCTTCAGAGAATCAATGAATGGTAAGTAAATTATGATCAATAATTGTACTTATAAGTTATAACAACATTAATTCATGGTTTGATTTCTTTGTAGCTATACATGGAAGATATATGCAAAAAAAGTGTTGAATATGGGATCAATTTATGGATTCTGGAGAAGGTTGAACAAAGAACAAAAGTTGGCAAAGGAAAGATATATCCAAATGTATTATAATCTTCAATTTAGGAACTTGGTAAGTTTGTAAATATGATGTTAATTCAATTTCTAAGTTATCAAAATCACTTATATTGAAAAGTTTCATTGCATTGCATTGCAGGCAAGAAAGGTAGCAATTCCTAGGGAGGTAGCACAGGAATATCTACCAATGTCAACAACTCAAGCCAGAAAAGCAGAAGCAATAGCACGATCTATTCACAATAAAGCAGAAGCAAAAGGTGAAGCAGCTCAAACTCAGCTAGTAGCAGCACCATCCAAAAGTGATTCTGAGCCAACACCTAAGGAACTTGCTTATAAAGAAAGTGGTGATCTATATTCTGGATTACGTTGGTTGCTTCCAGGAATTGCATTTATATTCATCATTCATTATCTTTCTAAGTATTTGGAACATTTGTTCATAAGGGAGCAGTGATCTTTCTAAGATGGAATCACAATCATATATGGATGTGATTTTAGTTCTAATTTATTTGTATTTTATTGCAAGTGATTTCAGTGGTAAATAATAAGTGTTATTTCAACAATGCACATTGGAGTTAATTAGTGGCATTTGAAATCCAAATATTACTCCCTCTTGGTTATTATAAATGGACCGAAACCTCTTTGACAAGTCTCAGATATTCTAGTACACGACAAACAGGAAAATTTTTATCAATAAAAAATAATGGAATCATGATCTCAGATATTCTAGTACACGACAAACAGGAAAATTTTTATCAATAAAAAATAATGGAATCATGAGATGATACCTAAAGATAGTAAGGTAATTTAATGGTGCCATATGTTATCCTAACCAATCAATAGGAATAACTAGATGACAAATCGGAGCATGTGCTATTTGCAAACATACAAATTTTTTTTTATCTTGCGGTCATGTCAAACTTTACGTCTATGTCTTAAACAGTTTTATGGAAAATAATACTCTTCCAACAATGTCATTTTTAATAAAACAATTAAAGTAAAAAGCAAAATCCTACCACTAAAACCATCCAAAACCCTGCTTAAATCATAGTTGGGACCACATCCCTCACTATCTCTCAATATATGATTTTATAACACCCATGATTGGGCCTTAGAAGCCTTAATGGCTTACGAAGTGCGAATCATTGTACTTACAGGTATAAAGTTGATAATCTCGCAAAAGATCCTCCATAAAGTTTTGACATTGACACAATTGTTGATGTTTGAAGTCGGTGACAATAGCTTTCAACTCTCTGTTGATGGTGACTGTTGATATTTGTAAATATATATAGTGTTAAGAATATTTGTATATAGAATAGTCCCACATCGACTATATCATGTAATTAGTTGTAATCTATCTATATATAATAATGTCTCCGTAGTGCTTTTAAAACACACGGTTTATTCATATGTCTCTTAGTTTCTTGTATTTCAACATGGTATTTAGAGCCTACTAAAAGGCAATTCTTTCTTCGCCGTACTTTACCCGGTTGACCTACTGTCTTCCCGTGAGAATTTTTTTTTTGCAAACTGTGTTGTCACTCCGGTTTGCCTCTCACTTTTCAAAAATTCTTCGGTAAACGCCTTGCCGCCACTGCCGCCGTTACTGTTCCGGCAAAACTTCCGGCGACGTTTCGAAAAACCGACCCCACCATTCAACTCCTTTTCCCGCCGCTGCCCCCGGGCGTCCGGCGGCTGATTCCGGCCGTTTTCCTGCCGGTCTACTCGCTTCTCCCCACCCATTCCAGACCCGACCTCTGTTTTACTTTCCGACTCACGAAAAACGGTGCTCCAGTGCAAACAACCCCGATTTTACTCCGTTTTTTTGTGTCATTAAACCATGGAAGACGCTGATTCTGTGTCGTTTACTAAAGTTCTGCTTATCCCATGTGAAAAACTAACCGGATCAGCAAACTATAACATATGGGCTCGTGCTGTCATGTGTGGTTTCATGGCCAGGGATATGAAGATCACCTAACCACACAATTGAGTAATGTTGCCGCCGCCAAACTCGTTAAATGGAAGAAAACTGATGCCTCTCTGCTTACCGTGTTATGGTTCTCCATAGCACCTAACCTCCAAGCACAGTATCAAGCCTTCTCCACTTGCTATGAGGTTTGGGAAAAGGCGAAGAAAGTCTTCTCCAACGACGTTCATTGTCTATACAGTGTCATCCTCAAACTCGACACACTGAAGATGGAAAATATGGATATGCAAACATATCTGAGTAAGCTTGATGCCTTGAAAGCAAGTTACGCAACCCTCATGCCGTACGCAAAAGATGCAACAGCTCATGCCGAACAATAGAGTAAATTTTTCATGGTCATGGCACTTAAAGGACTACCATCCGAACTCGACTCCGTTCGTAACCAGATTTTATCAGGTACTACTGTTCCTAACTATGATGCAGTTAGTGAACAACTGTTGCGCTTGGCTACACCTCATGCGTTTGGTCCGGTTTCCCCTCCATCTACTGTTGCTCCAACACCAGGTGACACTGCAGCCCTCGCATCTCTTGGCAACAATCAGAATCACCCTCGAGGAGGGTCATCCAACTTTAAACCTCGTCCCAAGTGTGACCATTGTAACCGGATTGAACATACTATCGACCGTTGTTGGAAGCAACATGGAAAACCCCCACGCTAGGTAAATGCAGCTCAAAGTGACAACCCAGACTCTATGCAGACTTCACCTTCTATTCAAAACCCTACGCCAAGCTACGAGGATTTTCTCAGGTGGTGTCAGACTAATCAGATCTCTAGTTCCACTGCTTCGGTTGTACACACTGGTAATTTATCTGTTTGCTTCCCTCAATCATCTCCTCTTGGTCCTTGGGTCCTCGATTCTGGTGCGTCTGATCATGTTACTGGTAATAAAGGTCTTTTTTATTCCCTCTCTACCTCTGGTTTCTTACCCATTATAACTGCCACAAATGGTTCTCAAACTCGATCCCAAGGGATTGGTACTGTTCAAATATTACCATCTCTCTCTGTTACTTCTGTCCTATATATACCTAATTGCCCATTTAATTTACTGTCAGTCAGTCGTTTAACTCGTTCCCTTAATTGTTCTATCACCTTTACTAATAGTAATGTTACTCTGCAGGATCGGAGTTCGGGACAGACGATTGGCGTCGGATGTGAGTCTGAAGGCCTCTATTACTTCTCTACGTCATCTACCACATGCTCCACCACAAATTCTCCACTCATTATACATGTGCAGTTAGGTCATCCAGGTCTTCCCAAGCTACAAAAGTTGGTGCCCAGTTTATCCAAATTATCCACTTTACATTGCGAGTCTTGTCAGTTAGGGAAACATACTCGTAGTCACTTTTCCGATCGAGTCAATAAACGGGCTGCGTCCCCTTTTGCTTTAGTTCACTCCGATGTTTGGGGTCCCTCACGTACCGTGTCTACTTTTGAGTCTAGGTATTTTGTAACTTTTATTGATGATTTTTCACGTTGCACGTGGCTATTTTTAATGATGAACATATCTGAATTATTTTCCATTTTTGAACAATTTTATCGAGAAATAAGAACCCAATTTGGCTTGTCTATTCGTACCTTAAGAAGTGACAATGCACGTGAATATTTATCCCAACAATTTCAAACATTTATGTCATCCAATGGTATTTTGCACCAAACATCTTGCCCTCATACACCCCAACAAAACGGGGTAGCCGAACGCAAAAATCGGCACCTCGTAGAAACCACTTGGACCCTACTTCTCCAAGGTAATGTTCCTCTCTGATTTTTGGGAGATGCGGTGCTCACGACATGTTACCTCATAAATCGCATGCCTTCATCTGTCCTTAATAATAAAATCCCTTATTTAATCCTGTTTCCAAACTCTCCACTCCACCCAATTCCTCCTCGAGTCTTTGGGTCGACGTGTTTTGTACACAATCTCTCCCCTGGTCTTGATAAACTATCAGCTCGATCACTAAAGTGTGTCTTTCTTGGCTATCATCGATCCCAAAAGGGGTATCGTTGCTACTCACATACTCTACAACGATACCTCGTATCTGCCGATGTTACCTTCTTCGAGTCTATTCCATATTTCGAGTCCAACCAAGTAACTACAGAACCTCTACAAGAAAGTATTCCCACACCCCTTCCGGAAGTCCCATTTGTCATTATCCCCCATCATTCTAGGGAACCTGACCTACTAGATACCCCTACGGTTGACCCCCCACTCCTCGCCCACTTCAAACATATCAGCGTCGTCGCCCAACGTCTGTTGTACCTGTCCCTGAAGTCGTATCTGTCCCTGAAGTCGTACCTGTCCCTGAAGTCATACCTATCCCTGAGGTCACTACGGACTCTCCTCCGACGCTCTCGCCATCACCGGATCCGATCCTATAACCTGAGACTGATCTTCCGATTGCCCTTCGATAAGGTATACGTCAAACACGAAATCCTTCCCACATTATATTGATTTATGTTATCATCGTCTTTCCGCTTTGCAATATACTTGTTTGTCTTCTTTGTCTTCTGTTAGTATTCCTAAAACTCCAGGTGAAGCATTATCTCACCCTGAGTGGAGGCAAGCAATGATTGATGAAATATGTGCTCTTCAAAGCAGTGGTACCTGGGAACTGGTTCCTCTACCCCATGGGAAATATTTAGTAGGTTGTCGTTGGCTTTATACAGTGAAGGTTGGTCCAGATGGTAAGATTGATCGATTTAAAGCTCGCTTGGTAGCTAAAGGATACACTCATATTTTTGGGTTAGATTATAGTGATACCTTTTAGCCTGTAGCCAAGATGGCATCTGTTAGACTTCTTCTAGCCGTTGCAGCCATTCGACATTGGTCTCTTCATCAACTTGACATAAAAAATGCATTCTTACATGGTGATCTTGAAGAGGAAGTATATATGGAGCAACCACCTGGGTTTTTTGCTTAGGGGGAGTCATCAAATATGGTTTGTAAGCTACACAGGTCTCTTTATGGTCTTAAGCAATCTCCGAGAGCTTGGTTTGGCAGATTCAGCACTGTAGTACAACAGTTTGGTATGATCCGTAGTGAAGCTGACCATTCTGTTTTTTATCGTCACTCACCGCAAGGGTGTATTTATCTTATTGTGTATGTAGATGACATTGTCATAACTGGTAGTGATCAACAGGGAATACTCCAGTTGAAACAACATCTCTCGAAGCAATTTCAGACAAAAGATCTTGGTAAACTCCGCTATTTCTTGGGTATTGAAGTAGCCCAATCTAAAGATGGTTTGGTGATTTCTCAACGGAAATATGCTATGGATATTTTGGAAGAAACATGTTTGTAAAATGCTAAACCAGCCGATACTCCTATGGATCCAAGTGTTAAACTACTACCTAATCAAGGGGAGCCTCTATCTGACTCAGGAAGGTATAGGAAATTGGTTGGAAAGTTAAACTATCTCACAGTCACTCGTCCGGACATTTCTTTTGCAGTCAGTGTGGTAAGCCAATTCTTAAATTCTCCTTGTCAGGAACACATGGATGTTGTTATTCGGATTCTGAGATACATCAAATGTCCTCCAGGAAAAGGTCTTGTGTATGAGGATAAAGGACATACCCAGATAGTTGGATACTCTGATGCTGATTGGGCAGGGTCACCCATTGATAGACGATCCACCTCTGGGTATTGTGTACTTGTTGGAGGAAGCCTTATATCCTGGAAAAGTAAGAAACAAAATGTAGTTGCAAGATCAAGCGCCGAGGCAGAGTATAGAGCCATGGCAATGACAACATGTGAACTTATTTAGTTAAAACACTTGCTCAAGGAACTTCAAATTGAAGAAGAAAGACCAATGACACTTATTTGTGATAATCAAGCTGCATTGCACATTGCTTCAAATCCAGTCTTTCATGAGAGGACCAAACATATTGAGATAGACTGTCACTTTGTCAGAGAGAAGATCGAGTCAGGCGACATTGTCACAAGCTTTGTCAACTCTAATGATCAATTGGCAGATGTGTTTACAAAATCCCTACGAAACCCCAGAACTAACTATATATGTAACAAGCTTGGTGCATTTGACTTATATGCTAAAGCTTGAGGGGGAGTGTTGATATTTGTAAATATATATAGTGTTAAGAATATTTGTATATAGAATAGTCGCACATCGACTATATCATGTAATTAGTTGTAATCTATCTATATATAATAATGTCTCCGTAGTGCTTTTAAAACACACAGTTTATTCATATGTCTCTTAGTTTCTTGTATTTCAACAGTGACCAAACTACAAAAACATCTCAAGTCTCATCTAGAAAAGAGACTTAAGATTAAAGTGTTTATATGATAAATGTACTTGGCAAAGAATCTTGAAGCCTCAGAATAATGAAAGAGAGGAAGTGCGAAAGCCCACTGGATTGTGTCTGTTTGAATGACCAGAGTTTTATAAAAGTAAGGAAGTAACTCTTAAGCTCGAAGGCAACTCACGCACGCGCACGCGCGCGCGCGCGCGCACACACACACACACACACACACACACATACACACACACACACACACACACACTTAAAAGTATTTTTCAAATCTTTTTATATCATAAAAATGTTTTGAAGAATGAGCCAAGTGATTAAGAAACTTTCCACTATCTTTTTAAAGATTGTTTTAACTGCCCAGTAGATTGGAAAAACTTTTTTAACTAACCAATCGATTGAAGCATTAAGCTAATCGATTGAAGTATTAAGCTAATCGATTGGATAAAACCTAAACGATTAGGACAACATCTTAATGACTTATAACGACTCTATGTGCTTTCTTTCCTTTTAAACTTTGGTAATCAATTATTTTGAGGACTCTCAATCGATTGGAGCAAAATGTAAATCAATTGGCAATTCAATTTCGCCAATGTATATTTTCCTTTTCGAGATTTTCCTTCTCCTATATAAAGGAGGCTCGCCTTCTCTTCATTTAACAACAATGTCTGAAACTTTTCATTTTTTTTTTGGAATTTATCTTTCTCTTTTCTCTCTTTCTCTCCCTAAAAATATTTTACTTTCACTTAATGTTACCTTTGTGCTTTTGAGTGAAACAATACTTGTGAGGAATAATTTGTAAGTAGTTATGTTGTTGTTTTAATTCTTGTGAGTGCAATACTCGTAGAAAACTGAGTTTGGTTCGTGAGATAAATAACTCAAAAAAAATTGTTTTGGTTTCTTGAACTTTACTAGAAAAAGTTTTGTTTTGATTATTGAGATAAGCCTGAAAATTTCTAAGAAGCTTCAATATCTTAGCCTGTGGTAAAAGCTATCTTTGGTTGGAGATAAAGCTGTAAAAATTTCAAGATCAGATTGTACTAAGGTTCGTCGGCATAACTTGTAAAAACTCAAAGTTATAGTCAAAATCTCCAAAAGATTTGTTGGGGACAAGACTAGGTCAATGTTTGGTCAAACTTGAATAACTCTCTGGTGTAATCTCTCTAACCCTTATCCCCTTCAATTTATGCTATTTATTTTTACTATTTTTATTTATGTTGCTGTTTACTCTACTAAAAAGAAATTACTAACACAATTTCATGTAAATATAAAAATATCACTAAAGTAACCGTGAATTTTAAATACCATAATCACTCATCTCTTGTGCTTGAAGTCACTTGTCCAACATGAGGAAACCTATACTACCGCCTACAAACCTAACCCCAAACCCTAATAAGTAAAGAAGTCACCCTCCATTGAAGGCCCCTGAAGAAAGGACATCCACCAACCACAATGTCTTCGATCGTCCAACATAACTCTTTATCAAACCAAATAGTTGTATCCTCCTTGTGAATCACTTGACACCTTTTAATGCCAAGAAATAGTTTAGCAATATCCATGCATTATCAAGGTAGAAGAATCTCACTTTGCAGATCCCATAATTGTTGAATAAGATACATTAACTCAACAACCCTAACATATCTCTTCATGGACATCGCCTCGATAAAACCTCTATCTCAAATAAAATCCCCTCAGAGAAATTTCATCCCAACTTTGGCCTTCCTTTGTTCAAAGAGAACAACCTCCCACAATATTTACTACCTTCACACGTATGCCAAAATATCCCAGTCTTACGAATATTCACCCCCTCTTCCTCTTCCCCTTTACTGATCTCATTTGAAAGGGAACAAAGAGTTATAGGGTAATCGTAGTACAAGTCAATATCAAATCATAATAAAACAGAGAAAAATCAAGTACCGAAAAGATTTATTCTTCCTTAACAGATTTTACATCAGCAATATCTACAACTTATCTCGTTGACAAAGAACAAAAGTAAACGTTTTCATGGGTTTCTTTGCATCAATAAGGTAGTTATACGAAACATAGTAAAAGCTATCCTTTTCACCAAAGTGGTATGTGGACCAAAACCGTCTAACCCTGACAACACAACCAGTTGGCCCCAAAGAAGGAGATGTAACAATACAAAACTTTACATGGGCCACGAAGGATATAAGGATGGCCAATATGTAGTGAGACTTGAAATTCTTCCAACTCTCTTTGTACACCTTAAAAATCTTGTCATAATTTTGATGAAGGATTGCTAACCTATGGCCAGACCTTTTCCTTGAAGGAGGGTTCATAAAAGAGATGTGAAATAAAATATTTTTTAAGGTTGAACCCGGTTTCACTTGATAATTATACCAATGTTGAAATACACATATAAAGGCCAGATCAATTGGGTGGAGTTGCAGTGGAGCTAAGCAAAGGCTGTCAAGGGAAGTGAGACACCTAACTTATGGAAAATGCAAGCGTAGAAAGGAATAGAACAACCACCAAACTTGTTATATATGCTCTTGTCGGTGGGAATGGCAGAGATTGACCAATCAAAGGGTAGCAAATGAGGCAAAAGAGATGTTTGAACAAGGACCAACCATTTATAAGGAAATCAACAAATTAATGGGCCAAATTAACAAGAGAAGGAGGATATAATATCTACGACTGAATTTCTCCTAAACAAACTCAAGTGTACTACAAAAAAAAACCATGTCCTAAGCTGGTCATTTCAAACCTTAAAAAATTCTTGCGGTATGCTACTAAGTACTACTAATACAAAATATACATATTAATTTCTTGCACTCATCATTTTTTTTCCTTTTCCTTTTGTTTTCTTACGAAATAATGCATTGACCCTTATGTTCTGGCGTGTAGATGAACACTCTGTTCGTCTTTTTATTGCGCTAATGTGTTGTTCTATGCACGAGTTACACGTTTGATACCAAATGCAAAAGGGACAACATGTAACCAAGAACTTGAGCCTATCGTCATCACTAATCATGCACACATTCTAAGAGTACCTTTTTGGACCGAGAAGGGAATTCTAGCCAATTGGGTGTGGCGATTCGATATCTATCCTGATTTAGAATGATTTGCTCAGGCATGTAGAATAATATCTTCATTTGAATTTCATAGAATGCATAAGATAATGTGGCTGTGCTCTTTTTGCTCATGTATCACAATCATAAACAGGATTCTACGACCAAGTTTTCGAACTTATGGACGGAAAGCCTAATCTCATTATTGGAAATTATACTGATGGAAACTTGGTTTCATCATTAATGGCCTCTAAACTTGGTGTTACCTAGGTTAGCTTATGAACATATATCATAAACTGTTTTCGAAAAACCTCTAATACGTTCTCGAATAAGTCAATTCAAACAGATCTGTATACATGAACATTCTTTTTCTATAAGTATATTTGAACTAAAACTTGTATCCATAATGATTGAAGGCAACAATTGCTCATGCATTGGAGAAGACAAAATATGAAGATTCAGATGTCAAATGGAAATTTTTTGATGAAAAGTATCACTTTTCAAGTCAGTTCACAACTGATAAGATCTCAATGAATTAGGCTGATTTCATCATAACTAGTACATACCAAGAAATTGCAGGAAGGTTAGCCTTTGCTTTCCCATTGAACAATAGATAAAATCTTATATACAACCTCCGGTCACTATTATAAGCAAAAATTCCATTTTCAAGTTCATTGAATTACTTATATATTTGGTCTAAATATATATATATATATATATATATATATATATATATATATATATATATATATATATATATATATCTGATACATCACTTTGCTTATAGTAGTGACCAGAGTAGTATATATTATCATGAAATGTAACATTTTTTATTGTTTTGTATCATCATCAAGGATAAACCAGGACAATATGAAACTCGCACTGCATTTACCATGTCGGGACTTTGCCGCGTAGTTTTCGACATCAATGTTTTTGATCCAAAGTTCAACATTGCTGCACCAGGAGTTGATCAATCTGTTTATATTCCTTTCACTGAGAAGAAGCAAAGATTAACCACTTTCCAACCTGTCATTGAAGAATTACTTTACAGTAAGGATGAAAATGAAGAACACATGTAAGTCTCTTCTTAGTCTTTTTATGCTTATCATTCACATGCACATGGTCAGATCCGTCTTAAGTTTTCAAAGGTTCTGTTTAAGTTAACCACTAATGAAGTGTGGCGAATCAATTAGGTGTCCTATTTTTTCATTGTTTAACTGTGAAAAATATTTTATGAGGTCCTTCTTTAGCCACGGGTGAAACGTGTCAATCTTTGGGCCCTTTGTGATAGCCCGACTTTTTCACCCTCAAAGACGGCCCTGCACGTGGTTAAGGTCTTAAAATGCGTTTTTTTGGAACAGTGGCTTTTTGGAAGACAAGAAGAAACCAAAACTCTTCTCAATGGCAAGGCTAGACAAAGTGAAAAACATCAGCGGCCTCGTCGAGTGGTACGCGAAGAACAAAAAACTTAGAAGTTTGGCAAATCTTGTGATTGTTGGAGGATTCTTCGATCCTTCAAAATCCAAAGACAGAGAAGAAATAGAAGAAATCAAGAAGATGCATTTCTTGATGAAAGAACACAGACTTCATGGTCAATTCAGATGGATTGCAGCGCAAACCTTCCGGTATCGCAACAGAGAGTTATACCGATGCATCGCGGATACAAAAGGAGCTTTCGTTCAACCAGCATTGTAAGAAGCTTTCGGTCTAATAGTGATCGAAGCAATGAACTATGGATTACTAATTTTTACTACAACTCAAGGAGGTCCTACTGAAATTATAGTTGATGGTGTCTCAGGGTTTCACATTGATCCTCATAATGGAGATGAATCAGTCAACAAAATCTCCGAATTCTTCGAGAAGTGTAAGACTAATCCTGATTATTGGAACATAATCTCAAAAGTCGTTCTTCAGAGAATCAATGAATGGTAAGTAAATTATGATCAATAATTGTACTTATAAGTTATAACAACATTAATTCTTGGTTTGATTTCTTTGTAGCTATACATGGAATGGATTCTGGAGAAGGTTGAACAAAGAACAAAAGTTGGCAAAGGAAAGATATATCCAAATGTATTATAATCTTCAATTTAGGAACTTAGTAAGTTTGTAAATATGATGTTAATTCAATTTATAAGTTATCAAAATCACTTATTTTGAAAAGTTTCATTGCATTGCATTATAGGCAAGAAATGTAGCAATTCCTAGGGAGGTAGCACATGAATATCTACCAATGTCAACAACTCAAGCCAGAAAAGCAGAAGCAAAAGGTAAAGCAGCTCAAACTCAGATATTAGCAGCACCATCCAAAAGTGATTCTGAGCCAACACATAAGGGACTGGCTTATAAAGAAAGCGATGATCTATATTCTGGATTACGTTGGTTGCTTCCAGGAATTGCTTTTATGTTCATCATTCATTATCTTTCTAAGTATTTGAAACCTTTGTTCATAAGGGAGCATTGTTATTTCTAAGATGGAATCACAATCATATATTGATGTGATTTTAGTCTTAACTTATTTGTATTTTAATTAAGTTATTTGAATTTTATTGTAAGGGATTTCAGTGGTACATAATAAATGTTATTTCAATTACGCACATTGGAATTAGTGGCATTTAAAATCCAAATATTACTCCCTCTTGGTTTTTCTAAAAGGACCGAAACCTCTTTGACAAGTCTCAGATATTCTAGGACACGTTATGACAAACAAGGAAAATTTTATCCATAGAAAATAATAGAATCCATGAGACGATATCTAAGGATAGTAAGGTAATTAAACGGTGCCATATGTTATCCTAACCAATCAATAGGAATAACTAGAAAAAAAATCTGAGCATGTGCTATTTGCAAATATAAAAAAATTTATTTTTATCTTGCGGTCATGTCAAACTTTACTTCCATGTCCTAAACAATTTTATAAAAAATATACTCTCAAAGACATTGTCATTTTTAATAAAACACTTAAAGTCAAAATTCAAAATCCTACCACTAAAACCATCCAAAACCCTGTTTAAATCATAGTCGAGACCACATACCTCACTATCTCGCAATATATGATTTTATAACACCCATGATTGGGCCTTAGAGGCCATAAAGGCTTACGAAGCGCGAATCACTGTACTTGCAGGTATAAAGTTGATAATCACGCAAAAGATACTTCATAAATTTTTGACGATGACAACAATTATTGATGTTTGAAGTCGGTGACAATAGCTTTCAACTCTCTGTTGATGGTAACCAAACTACAAAACATCTTAAGTCTCATATAGAAAAGAGACTTAAGATTGAAGTGTTTATATGATCGATGTACTTGGCAAAGAATCTTGAAGTCTCAAAATAATGAAAGATAGGAAGTGAGAAAGCTAGCTAGATTGTGTCTGTCTGAGTGACCAGATGTTTGTAAAAGTAAGGAAGTAACTCTTAAGCTCGAAAGCAACTCGCGTGCGCGCCCCCACATACACACTTAAAAGTCTTTTTCAAACCTTTTTATATCATAAAAATGTTTTGAAGAACCAGCCAAGTGATTGAGAAACTTTCCACCATCTTCTTAAAGATTGTTTTAACTACCCAGTCGATAGGAAAAACTTTTTTAACTAAGCAATCGATTGAAGCATTAAGCTAATCGATTGAAGTATTAAGTTAATCGATTGAATAAGATCTAAACGATTAGGACATCATCTTAATGACTTATAGCGACTCTATGTCCTTTTTTCCTTTTAAACTTTGGTAATTAATTATTTTGAGGACTCTTAATCAATTGGAGCAAAATGCAAATTGATTGACAATTCATTTTCACCCATGGATATTTTCCTTTTTGAGATTTTCATTCGCCTATATAAAGGAGGCTCACCTCCTCTTCATCTAACACCAATGTCCGAAACTTTTCATTTTTTTTTGGAATTTATCTTTCTGTTTTCTCTCTTTCTCTCCCTAGAAATATTTTACTTTCACTTAATGTTATCTTCGTGCTTTTGAGTGAAACAATACTTATGAGGAAGAATTTGTAAGTAGTCGTGTTGTTGTTTTAATTCTTGTGAGTGTGATACTCGTAGAAAACTGAGTTTGGTTTGTGAGATAAACAACTCAAAAAAAATTGTTTTGGTTTATTGAACTTTACTGGAAAAAGTTTTGTTTTGGTTATTAAGATAAGCCTAAAAATCTATAAAAAGCTTCATTAGCTTAGCCTGTGGTAAAAGCTATCTTTGGTTAGAGAAAAAGCGGTAAAAATCTCAAGATCATATTGTATTAAGGTTCGTGGGTATAACTTGTAAAAACTCAAAGTTATTGTCAAAATCTCAAGAAGATAAGTTGGGGACAAGACTAGGCCAATGTTTGGCCAAACTTAAATAACTCTCTGGTGCAATCTCTCTAACCCTTATTCCCTTCAATTTTTGCTATTTATTTTTACTATTTTTATTTATGTTGCTGTTTAGTCTACTCAAAAGAAATTACTAACACAATTTCATGTAAATTTAAAAATATCACTAAAGTAACCGCGAATTTTAAATACCATAATTCACTCATCTCTTGTGCTTGAAGTCACTTGTCCAACACAAGACAACCTATACTACAGACTACAAACCTAACCCTAATCCCTAATAAGTAAAGAAGTCATCCTCTATTGAAGGTACTTGAAGAAAATACATCCACCAATCACAATGTCTTCGATCGTCCAACATAACTCTTTATCAAACCAAATAGTTGTCTCCTCCTCGTGAATCGCTTGATACATCTTAAGGCCAAGAAATAGTTTAGCTATATCCATGCATGATCAAGGTAGAAAAATCTCACTTTGCAGATCCCATAATTGTTGAATAAGATACATTAACTCAACAACCTTAACATCTCTCTCCATGGACACCGCCTCAATAAAACCTCTATCTCAAATAAAATCCCCTCAGAGAAATTTCATTCCTAACTTCGGCCTTCCATTGTTCAAAGGGAACAACCTCCCACAATATTTACTACCTTCACACATAGGCCAAAATATCTCATTCTTACGAATATTCACCCCCTCTTCCTCGTCCCCTCTACTGATCTCATCTGAAAGGGAACAAAGAGTTACAGGGTAATCGTAGTACAAGTCAATATCAAATCATAATAAAACAGAGAAAAATCGAATACCGAAAAGATTCATTCTCTCCTTAACAGATTTCACATCAATAATATTCTTACAACTTATCTTATCGGAAAAGAACATAAGTAAACTCTTTCAGGGGTTTCTCTGCATCAATAAGGTAGTTATACGAAACATAGTAAAACCTAGCCTTTTCACCTAAGTGGCATGTGGACCAAAACTGGCTAGCCCTGACAACGTAACCAGTATGCCCTAAAGAAGGAGATGTAACAATACAAAACTTTACATGGGCTACGAAGGATATAAGGTTGGCCAAGATGTAGTGAGACTTGAAATTCTTCCAACTCTCTGTGTACACCTGAAAAATCTTGTCATTGTTCTGATGAAGGAATATTAACCTGTGGCCAGATCCTTTCCTTGAAGGATGGTTCATAAAAAATATGTGAAATAAGAGATTTTTAAGGTTGAACCCGATTGCCCATGATAATCATACCACTGTTGAAATACCCATATAAACGCCAGAGCAATTAGGTGGGGTTTCAATGGAGCTATGCAAAGGCGGTCAAGGAAAGTAAGACACCTAGCCTATGGAAAATGCAAGCGTAGAAAGGAATCGAACACCCACCAAACTTGTTACATATGCTTTTGTCGGTGGGAATGGCAGAGATTGACCAATCAAAGGATGACCCCACCTCAAAGGAAGCTTCCTCCATAACAATCTCTCAAAAAAAGGAAGAAACCATTCCTAGGTATGTATGGTCAACCCAAAATAATCACATGCGTTAGTCGTAGCCATCAGTTCTTAGGGGAGAACAATTTCCATTTTTGCATCAAGAAACGAAACATTTTGGTCAGTAACAATAAAACATGAGCATAGAGGACTTATTCGAGAGATTGAACCAGACTCATGCCATGCAATATTCTAAGACAAGGCCCAAATTAAACTCAATGCGAGCAAGGGAAGAGGAACAAACGACTACATCATTCATCAGCGAGTCGCTCTCGTCACCAGAAGATTCCAACCAGTCCCATAATTACCTCCAAGTATGCGCGATGAAGGGGTCAACGAGTTAGGGGTTCTCAACTCCCAAAAATGATGAAGACTCATCATTGGCAAGTTCAAGAGCATTGTCTACAGTTACATCTTTAGGGTTGACCATAACAACACCCAAGTAAAGACGATAACATACCTTCAAATGAGGAAGAAGAAAGAAAATAACCCACATATGAGGAAGCATCAAAAGTTCAAAGCGCTATAATAAGCAGATAAATAAGTAAACCCGTGAGGTGGGAGTAAGTTTTGAGTAGCAAATGAGGCAAAAGAGATGTTTGAACAAGGACCAACCATTTATAAGGAAATCAACAAATCAATGAGCCAAATTAGCAAGAGAAGGAGGTTACAATATCTACGACTGCATTTCTCTTAAACAAACTCACGTGTAATAAAAGAAAAAACCATGTCCTAAGCTGGTCATCTCAAACCACGCGTCACGCGAATCAACAAAATGATTCACTGATGAAAAACGTTTAATACATTTATTTCCCACTAATTTGACAACCACTCCAAGCGTTCTCACTTCTCTCCAAGGTCGGACTCGTTACTAGAGGTTGATCACAATTTTAAAGACTTTCCAACTGATTTTTACCCATCAACGTCTTGTAGGCATCTGTTTCGAGCTGGCCAAAGGCCCAATCAAAATAACTTTACGTATGAAGTCAAAATAGTTCAACGTACAAAATACATTTTCTCATCTAGAAATTTATGAAGTAGAATCAAACACCACCACTAACAAATTCACATCTATTAATTTAAGAAAATAAAATAATTATAAATATATGAATAACAATATGTTTTGGCTATATTGACCAACAATCATTATGTTTTGGTAAACATTGAACAACAATATTATCAAGTAATCAAGTTCACATAGATTTTGAAATAAAAATGACAATTTCAATAGAAGTTCCAACAATCAAATATCTTTTATATTTGTAATGGGGTGGAAGAATCTTGAGCTTGTTGCAACCTTGCATTTAAGATTTCTAGTTTATTTAAGGAAGTTGATCCAACTGTGAGACTCCAGAATAACAAAATGTTTCTGCCTGTGAAAAATTTGTCGGAAGGTCACTGGGAATAGTAGCGACGGCGGCGGACGGCGACTATGCAGTTATGGCCAGAGAATATTAAAGTTGATGGGGTCGGCTTTCCGAAACGTCGCCGAAACAGTAACGACAGCAGTGGCAGCAGGGTGATTATCAGAGAATTTTGAAAAGTGAGAGGCAAACCGGAGTGACAACACAGTTTGCAAAAAAATAAATAATAAGTAAAATAAAATAAAAAATTTTCTCTCCGGAAGACAGTGGGTCAACTGGGTAAAGTACGGCGAAGAAAGAATTGCCTCTTAACAGGCTCTAGATACCATGTTGAAATACAAGAGACTAAGAGACATATGAATAAACCGTGTGTTTTGTCAATCTATTGTTTTTTATGATTCCTTTACCTTTTTTAGTTATAAAATCTATTTTTTTTATTTTAAATAAAATAAAAATTTTCACTTTTTCTCTTTTTTTTTTTTTAAGAAAAAAAGTATTTGTATCGATTGGACCGTGACAAAAACTTTTGTTGTAACTAGATACATAACTTATTTTATTTATTTATTAAATATTCTTCTTCAGATCATTTATTTGAAGAAAAATGATTAATAAATAAACAAAATTAATTTTACATCTAATTACAAAAGTATTTGACACTGCCAATTGATAAGAATAAATTTGTTTTGCCAAAAAAAAAAAGAAAGAGTAAATTGTATTGTTGTGTAAATATGGTGTTAAAATGGACATTCGAGTACAATAATTAATTGTAAATGGTATTGTTGTGTATAAATTGAGATGATTGGCACATTGAGAAGTTCTCTCATGTGGTAAAAATAGAGAGATGAGTTGTCTCAACAATTTGGAGTTTTGATTTAATAAATTAGACTATATGTATTTATTTTTATATATGTTAATATATGCCATAAGGGCATAAATTAATATGATAAAAATATAAATTAAATATTTAATAACATTTTTTCTAGGTAAAATATTTAATTATAATTACAATGAACTATTTATAATAAATGAAAAATAATTTTTGCTTAGACAAGAAAAAAAGAAATACATACCTAGGTCGTCGGGTAAGTGCTGCAAATCTCAAAAACCAAGACTGAATTGGGGAAGCAACAACTAGTATATGATAAAACCACCATTATTACAAGTATTAGAAACGTAATAATATAAGTAATAATATAATAAGAGATTATTTTGGAAACAAGAAGTAATAAGAGTTTACCTGTGATCGGTAATGGAAACAATTGGCATGAGGTTGAGATGCTGTGTGTGATTTCACAACGGATCTATATGTGTCAACACTTTGGGTTGCATGAGTTAAGCCTTTTTAGTCTATAACGCAAATGAAAGAATATATGTCAATGGAAAAACAAAGTAACGAGAGAACTTACTTGTCCAGCCATGGTGGAATTGCGGAGAAAGCTACAGGCACTGGAAATCCTTCTCGTTCAGATTTTTCTGAGAGAGTGAGAATATATATAGAAGAAAAAAATAAGTGGTGCTGGTTACCTGGTCACAAATGGCGTGAGGTTGAGCGTGTTGTGCGTGATTTCACAATAGATCTATATTTGTCAACACTTTGGGAGAGAATGAGAAACCTTAGTCTCATTGTTATATAAATATGTTTACCCAGTCAGATGAGCTTAATTAGCCTTAGCCCAAAATATTAAAACCCAGCCTCGTTTAAAAAAAATCCATGGGCATAATTTGGACCAAAAAAAGTGGTTAGTGATTTTTTAAAAACTATTTATTTATTAAACTTTAATGTACACATCAATAGTTTAAATATTTTGACATGTATAATTAAAATCATTAGGAGACAATATTGTTATGCATGATCTTTAAAAATACTTTGCTGAAGATTAACTGTCTCTTGTACTTGAAGTCCAAAATGTCAAAATATAAAAGAGATTAACTGTCTCTTGTAGAATAAGTAAAGAAGTTACCTTCCATTGAAGGTCTCTAAAGGAAGGACATTAACCAACCTGAATGTCTTCGATCATCCAACACAGCTCTTTATCAAACCAAATAGTTGTCTACTTCTTATGAATCGCTTGACACATCTTAAAGCCAAGAGATAGTTTGACAATATCCATGCATGATCAAGGTAGAAGAATCTCACTTTGCGAATTCCTTAATTGTTGAAGAAGAAACATTAACTCAACAACCTTAGCATCTCTTTTCATGGACATCACCTCGATAAAACATCTATCTAAAATAAAAGCCCCTCCAAGAAATTGCATCATGTCGCACCTCAGAAAAAGAGAACACGACGCTCGCGAAGCGCAATCGCACGCTCTCGAGATGGACCGAACAAAGTCGCCACCAAACTTTATTTATTCCCAAAAGAGGGAAAGGGAAAATATTGATAAAACCCCTAAATAACAAAAATGATTATGGCTGTCACAATCAAATCAGGGTTCATGAGTCGATTATGCAAGGGGAAGGTATTAGCACCCGTTACGTCCGTTATACTAAACGGGAACCATTTAGTTAGTTGTCGCGTTAGTGTTAGCCTAGAAATGTTAAGCTTCTTGAGTTATTAAAAGGGGGAAAAATAGGACTAAAAGGTGAATTTTTATTAGGGTGCCTGACAAGAATTTGAATCTCGCTCCTACATATCTCTGGGTGCGATGGAGAACTTAAGGCTATGTAGATCTGGGTAGATAATATTTGGAATGACGAGAACTCGGATGGGCGAGATATCTATCTCGTATGCTAGCCTTAAGAGCTCGTGGTATCCACCACGTTCCTTTTTCATCCTTATTGAAAAGTGTTTGGTAATAATTAAGTATTTTTTATTTTCATTTGGGAAAAGAGCTTGACGTTGGATCTAGCATTTGATTATCGTTTGCAAAATGGTTCGACGAAATGGGTTGAGAGTTTGAAAATGATTGAAGATGAAATGTTGAGAAGTTGGGATATCGAAAATGACTTTGATTTGTGAAAATTGCTCGACGTTGGATCAAGCGCTTATTTTTCATTCTTTTTTTTTAAAAGTGATTGATTTTAATCTTGAGTTAACAAATATCTAAGATAACAAAGCAATAAAAAGGAAAGCGATAAAATTAGTCAAGCAATTCAACCCGGGGAAAGGGGATACATTTTTTCGAATGAGGATTGCAATAAGGATATTCAATAGAAATAAAGTAATACAAAGAAAACCAAAGATGCAAACAATAAGGAGCACATGTGGCATATTCACATCACACATTCAATATAATCAAATAGAAAAAAGTAAAGAAAAAAGTGGAACGTGCACAATTCAAGATCATGAAGCGAACACGTGAATCAAAGTTGCGTATGTGATGACATGCAAGGCTACCACATGAAATAAGATCTGACCTAAACAACGATGTTGGATCATTGTTTATGATCGTACCTGGATCAGACAGTTGATAGTGGCCAACGGCGTCTGGAACGGCAGCTCTGGTGGTGGTGAGAGACGGCGGGGGAGGGGGGTATACCTGCAAGGTACTCCGACGCTCAAGTGAGAGAGTGTACAGAATATCAGCAAATACAGAAAGAGTGAGTGGTAAGAAAAATGTGTCTAACCTGACCCTCTCAAATGAGAGGGTATTTATAGAGAGCCCCCAGCGCGGGGCCAACGATTACCTGCAATGGGCTGGATTAACTAGGCCCACTCCAAGTAACTGCCAGGGCTTACGTGTAGTAGTGAAGACCAGCACGTGGTCTTCGCCCTAGAGTAACCGCCCCTAGATATCCGGAAGTAGGGCAGACCGAATCTTTCGGACGCGGGAGGTTACTTGGAACGTGTCCACGTGGCATGAACCGTTGGGCACTGCTCGCGGGGGAGGAGCCTTCTGTGGTCGAGGAGATGTGAATCCGGGGTACTCCTCGCGGGGAGGAGCCTTGTGCGTCGAGGAGAGATGAAGCCCGCAGAACGGACATGGCCTCGCGGGGAGGGGCCATGTTCGTCGAGGAGTGACGTGTAGCATTGTCACGGGGAGAAGCTAGTCTGCCGGAGAGACACATCTCAGCAGGGTGTGATGTCCTCCTTCCCTATTGTCCCAGGCGCCCGACACTGCCTGAGTGCCCGGCGAAACTGTGGCTAGCACGTGGCAGTCGCGTGTCCTGCAGAAGGACCTTATTGGGCCTCCCCAGGCTGTATGGGTTGGGCCTGCTCGACTGTTGGGCAGCCTCGGCCCAGTCCAGAACAGTTTCTTAACACAAATCAAAATGGCAAGTTGCTAACGCATAAGCGGTCATCGCAAGTCTAATCGAAAGGCAACAAGATAATAAAAATCAAATGAAAGCACAAGATGGAAATCGCGAATTAGTGGGAGTACAAAAGCGGATTATCACTATGCTAGACCATTAGACGCACATATAATATTCAAACGCAACAAATCAAATAAAGTGTATGCAACACTAAACATAATGTACTCAAAGCTGATTTATACTTAACAACAACAAGCGAATGCCACACCAAATCTAACGAAAATGGTCATATACATAAAATCTTATATACAACCTCCGGTCACTATTATAAGCAAAAATTTCATTTTCAAGTTCATTGAATTACTTATGTATCTGGTCTAAATATATATTAGATACATCACTTTGCTTATAGTAGTGACAAGAGTAGTATATATTATCACGAAATGTAACATTTTTTATTATTTTGTATCATCAGCAAGGATAAGCCAGGACAATATGAAACTCACACTGCATTTACCATGCCGGGACTTTGCCGCGTAGTCTCCGGCATCAATGTTTTTGACCCGAAGTTCAACATTGCTGCACCAGGAGCTGATCAATCTGTTTATTTTCCCTTCACTGAGAAGAAGCAAAGATTAACCACTTTTCAACCTGCTATTGAAGAATTACTTTACAGTAAGGATGAGAATGAAGAACACATGTAAGTCTCTTCTTAGTATTTTCTTATCATTCACTTGAATGTGATCAGGGCCATCTTAAGTTTTCAAAGGCTCTGTGTAAGTTAATCACGGTTGAAGTGTGACAAATCAAATATGTGTCCCATTTTTTTTATTGTTTAACCATGACAACTATTTTATGAATCCCTTTTTGAGCCACAATTTAAACGTGTTAATCTTTAGACCCTGTGTGGTAGCCTGACTTTCTCACCCTCAAAGATGGCCCTGCACGTGGTTAAGGTCTTAAAATGTGTTTTTTGGAACAGTGTATTTTTGGAAGACAAGAAGAAACCAATAATCTTCTCAATGGCAAGGCTAGACAAAGTGAAAAACATCAGCGGCCTCGTCGAGTGGTACGCAAAGAACAAAAAACTAAGAAGTTTGGTAAATCTTGTGATTGTTGGAGGATTCTTCGATCCTTCAAAATCCAAAGACAGAGAAGAAACAGAAGAAATCAAGAAGATGCATTTCTTGATGAAAGAACATAAAATTCATGGTCAATTTAGATGGATTGCAGCACAAACCGACCGTTATCGCAACGAAGACTTATACCGATGCATCGCAGATACAAAATGAGCTTTTGTTCAACCAGCACTGTATGAAGCTTTTGGTCTAACAGTGATCGAAGCAATGAACTGTAGATTACCAATTTTTGCTACAAATCAAGGTGGTCCTGCTGAAATTATAGTTGATGGTGTCTCAGGGTTTCACATTGATCCTCATAATGGAGATGAATCAGTGAACAAAATCTCCAATTTCTTCGAGAAGTGTAAGACTAATCCTGATTATTGAACATAATCTCAAAAGCCGGTCTTCAGAGAATCAATGAATGGTAAGTAAATTATGATCAATAATTGTACTTATAAGTTATAACAACACTAATTCATGGTTTGATTTCTTTGTAGCTATACATGGAAGATATATGCAAAAAAAGTGTTGAATATGGGATCAATTTATGGATTCTGGAGAAGGTTGAACAAAGAACAAAAGTTGGCAAAGGAAAGATATATCCAAATGTATTATAATCTTCAATTTAGGAACTTGGTAAGTTTGTAAATATGATGTTAATTCAATTTATAAGTTATCAAAATCACTTATATTGAAAAGTTTCATTGCATTGCATTGCAGGCAAGAAAGGTAGTAATTCCTAGGGAGGTAGAACAGGAATATCTACCAATGTCAACAACTCAAGCCAGAAAAGCAGAAGCAATAGCACAATATATTCACAATAAGGCAGAAGCAAAAGGTGAAGCAGCTCAAACTCAGCTAGTAACAGCACCATCCAAAAGTGATTCTGAGCCAACACCTAAGGAACTTGCTTATAAAGAAGTGGTGATCTATATTCTGGATTACGTTGGTTGCTTCCAGGAATTGCATTTATATTCATCATTCATTATCTTTCTAAATATTTGGAACATTTGTTCACAAGGGAGCAGTGATCTTTCTAAGATGGAATCACAATCATATATGGATGTGATTTTAGTTTTAATTTATTTGTATTTTATTGCAAGTGATTTCAGTGGTAAATAATAAGTGTTATTTCAACAATGCACATTGGAATTAATTAGTGGCATTTGAAATCCAAATATTATTCCCTCTTGGTTATTCTAAATGGACCGAAACCTCTTTGACAAGTCTCAGATATTCTAGTACACGACAAACAGGAAAATTTTTATCAATAAAAAATAATGGAATCATGAGATGATACCTAAAGATAGTAAGGTAATTTAATGGTGCCATATGTTATCCTAACCAATCAATAGGAATAACTAGAAGACAAATCGGAGCATGTGCTATTTGCAAACATACAGTTTTTTTTTTATCTTGCAGTCATGTCAAACTTTACTTCTATGTCTTAAACAGTTTTACGGAAAATAATACTCTTCCAGAAATTGTCATTTTTAATAAAATAATTAAAGTCAAAAGTCAAAATTCTTCTACTAAAACCATCCAAAACCCTGCTTAAATCATAGTCGGGACCACATACCTCACTATCTCTCAATATATGATTTTATAACACCCATGATTGGGCCTTAGAAGCCATAACGACTTACAAAGTGCGAATCACTGTACTTGCAGGTATAACGTTGATAATCTCGCAAAAGATCCTCCATAAAGTTTTGACAATGACACAATTGTTGTTGTTTGAAGTCGGTGACGATAGCTTTCAACTCTTTGTTGATGGTGACCAAACTACAAAAACATCTCAAGTCTCATATAGAAAAGAGACTTAAGATTGAAGTGTTTATATGATAAATGTACTTGGCAAAGAATCTTGAAGCCTCAGAATAATGAAAGAAAGGAAGTGTGAAAGCCCACTAGATTGTGTCTGTTGGAATGACCAGAGTTTTATAAACGTAAGGAAGTAACTCTTAGGCTCGAAGACAACTCACGCACGCACACGCGCACACACACACACACACACACACACACACTTAAAAGTCTTTTTCAAACCTTTTTATATCATAAAAATGTTTTGAAGAACGAGCCAAGTGACTAAGAAACTTTCCACTATCTTTTTAAAGATCGTTTTAACTGCCCAGTCGATTGGAAAAACTTTTTTAACTAAACAATCGATGAAGCATTAAGCTAATCGATTGAAGTATTAAGCTAATTGATTGGATAAAACCTAAACAATTAGGACATCATCTTAATGACTTATAACGACTCTATGTGCTTTCTTTCCTTTTAAACTTTGGTAATCAATTATTTTGAGGACTCTCAATCGATTGGAGCAAAATGCAAATCAATTGGCAATTCAATTTCGCCCATGCATATTTTCCTTTTCGAGATTTTCCTTCTCCTATATAAAGGAGGCTCGCCTTCTCTTCATTTAACAACAATGTCCAAAACTTTTCATTTTTTTTTTGGAATTTATCTTTCTCTTTTCTCTCTTTCTCTCCCTTAAAATATTTTACTTTCACTTAATGTTACCTATGTGCTTTTGAGTGAAACAATACTTGTGAGGAAGAATTTGTAAGTAGTTGTTTTGTTGTTTTAATTCTTGTGAGTACAATACTCGTAGAAAACTGAGTTTGGTTCGTGAGATAAATAACTAAAAAAAATTGTTTTGGTTTCTTGAACTTTACTAGAAAAAATTTTGTTTTGATTATTGAGATAAGCCTGAAAAATTCTAAGAAGCTTCAATATCTTAGCCTGTGGTAAAAGCTATCTTTGGTTGGAGATAAAGCTGTAAAAATTTCAAGATCAGATTGTATTAAGGTTCGTGGGCATAACTTGTAAAAACTCAAAGTTAGAGTCAAAATCTCAAAAAGATCTGTTGGGGACAAGACTAGGTCAATGTTTGGCCAAACTTGAATATCTCTCTGGTGCAATCTCTCTAACCCTTATCCTCTTCAATTTCTGCTATTTATTTTTACTATATTTATTTATGTTGCTGTTTACTCTACTCAAAAGAAATGACTAACACAATTTCATGTAAATTTAAAAATATCACTAAAGTAACCGCGAATTTTAAATACCATAATTCACTCATCTCTTGTACTTGAAGTCACTTGTCCAACACGAGGAAACCTATACTACCGACTACAAACCTAACCCCAAACTCTAATAAGTAAAGAAGTCACCCTCCATTGAAGGTACCTGAAGAAAGGACATCCACCAACCACAATGTCTTCGATCGTCCAACATAACTCTTTATCAAACCAAATAGTTGTCTCCTCCTTGTGAATCGCTTGACACCTCTTAAGGACAAGAAATAGTTTAGCAATATCCATGCATTATCAAGGTAGAAGAATCTCACTTTGCAGATCCCATAATTGTTGAATAAGATACATTAACTCAACAACCCTAACATATCTCTTCATGGATATCGCCTCGATAAAACCTTTATCTCAAATAAAATCCCCTTAGAGAAATTTCATCCCCAACTTCGGCCTTCCTTTGTTCGAAGGGAACAACCTCCCACTATATTTACTACCTTCACACGTATGCCAAAATATCTCAGTCTTACGAATATTCACCCCCTCTTCCTCTTCCCCTTTACTGATCTCATCTGAAAGGGAACAAAGAGTTATAGGGTAATCGTAGTACAAGTCAATATCAAATCATAATAAAACAGAGAAAAATAGAGTACCGAAAATATTCATTATACTTAACAGATTTCACATCAGCAATATTCCTACAACTTATCTCGTCGGCAAAGAACGAAAGTAATCGTTTTCATGGGTTTCTTTGCATCAATAAAGTAGTTATACGAAACATAGTAAAAGCTATCCTTTTCACCAAAGTGGTATGTGGACCAAAACCGTCTAGCCCTGACAACACAACCAGTTGGCCCCAAAGAAGGAGATGTAATAATGCAAAGCTTTATATGGGCCACGAAGGATATAAGGATGGCCAATATGTAGTGAGACTAGAAATTCTTCCAACTCTCTTTGTACACCTTAAAAATCTTGTCATCGTTTTGACGAAGGAATGCTAACCTGTGGCCAGACCCTTTCCTTGAAGGAGGGTTCATAGAAAAGATGTGAAATAAGAGATTTTTTAAGGTTGAACCCGATTTCCCTTGATAATTGTACCAATGTTGAAATACCCATATAAAGTCCAGATCAATTGGGTGGAGTTGCAATGGAGCTATGCAAAGGTTGTCAAGGGAAGTGAGACACCTAACTTATGGAAAATGTAAGCGTAGAAAGGAATGGAACACCCACCAAACTTGTTACATATGCTCTTGTCGGTGGGAATGACAGAGATTGACCAATCAAAGGGTAGAAATGAGGCAAAAGAGATGTTTGAACAAGGACCAACCATTTATAAGGAAATTAACAAATCAATGGGCCAAATTAACAAGAGAGGGAGGATACAATATCTACGACTGAATTTCTCCTAAACAAACTCAAGTGTACTACAAGGAAAAACCATGTCCTAAGCTGGTCATCTCAAACCTTAAAAAATTCTTGTGGTATGCTACTAAGTACTACTAATACAAAATATACATATTAATTTCGTGCATTCGTCATTTTTTCCTTTTCCTTTTGTTTTCTTACGATATGATGCATTGACCCTTATGTTCTGGCGTGTAGATGAACACTCTGTCCATTTTTTTATTGCGCTTATGTGTTGTTCCATGCACAGGTTACATGTTTGATACCAAATGCAAAAGGGACAACATGTAACCAAGAACTTGAGCCTATCGTCAACACTAATCATTCACACATTCTAAGAGTACCTTTTTGGACCGAGAAGGGAATTCTAGCCAATTGGGGTGTCGCGATTCGATATCTATCCTGATTTAGAACGATTTGCTCAAGCATGTAGAATAATATCTTCATTTGAATTTTATAGAATGCATTAGATAATGTGGTTATGCTCTTTTTTCTCATGTATCACAATCATAAACAAGATTCTACGACCAAGATTCTCGAACTTATGGACGGAAAGCCTGATCTCATTATTGGAAATTATACTGATGGAAACTTGGTTTCATCATTAATGGCCTCTAAACTTGGTGTTACTCAAGTTAGCTTATGGACATAGATCATAAACTGTTTTCGAAAAACCTCTGATACGTTCTCGAATAAGTCAATCCAAACAGATCTGTATACATGAACATTCTTTTCCTATAAGTATATTTGAACTTAAACTTGTATCCATAATGATTGAAGGCAACAATTGCTCATGCATTGGAGAAGACAAAATATGAAGATTCAGATGTCAAATGGAATTTTTTTGATGAAAAGTATCACTTTTCAAGTCAGTTCACAACTGATATGATATCAATGATTTCGGCTGATTTCATCATAACTAGTACATACCAAGAAATTGCTGGAAGGTTAGTCTTTGCTTTCCCATTGAACAATACATAAAATCTTATATACAACCTCCGGTCATTATTATAAGCAAAAATTCCATTTTCAAGTTCATTGAATTACTTATATATTTGGTCTAAATATATATATCAGATACTTTTTATTGTTTTGTATCATCAGCAAAGATAGACCAGGACAATATGAAACTCGCACTACATTTACCATGCCGGGACTTTGCCGCGTAGTTTCCGACATCAATGTTTTTGATCCAAAGTTCAACATTGCTGCACCAGGAGCTGATCAATCTGTTTATTTTCCTTTCACTGAGAAGAAGCAAAGATTAACCACTTTCCAACCTGCCATTGAAGAATTACTTTACAGTAAGGATGAAAATGAAGAACACATGTAAGTCTTCTTAGTCTTTTTATGCTTATCATTCACATGCACGTGGTCAGATCCGTCTTTAAGTTTTTAAAGGTTCTGTTTAAGTTAACCACTAATGAAGTGTGGCGAATCAATTAGGTGTCCTGTTTTTTCATTGTTTAACTATGACAACTATTTTATGAGGTCCTTCTTTAGCCACGGGTTAAACGTGTCAATCTTTGGGCCCTGTGTGATAACCCGACTTTCTCACCCTCAAAGACGGCCTTGCACGTGGTTAAGGTCTTAAAATGTGTTTTTTTTGGAACAGTGGCTTTTTGGAAGACAAGAAGAAACCAAAAATCTTCTCAATGGCAAGGCTAGACAAAGTGAAAAACATCAGCGGCCTCGTCGAGTGGTACACGAAGAACAAAAAACTTAGAAGTCTGGTAAATCTTGTGATTGTTGGAGGATTTTTCGATCCTTCAAAATCCAAAGACAGAGAAGAAATAGAAGAAATCAAGAAGATGCATTTCTTGATGAAAGAACACATACTTTATGGTCAATTCAGATGGATTGCAACGCAAACCGTCCGGTATCGCAACAGAGAGTTATACCGATGCATCGCAGATACAAAAGGAGCTTTCGTTCAACCAGAATTGTATGAAGCTTTCGGTCTAATAGTGATCGAAGCAATGAACTATGGATTACCAATTTTGCTACAACTCAAGGTGGTCCTACTGAAACTATAGTTGATGGTGTCTCAGGGTTTCACATTGATCCTCATAATGGAGATGAATCAGTCAACAAAATCTCCGAATTCTTCGAGAAGTGTAAGACTAATCCTGATTATTGGCACATAATCTCAAAAGCCGTTCTTCAGAGAATTAATGAATGGTAAGTAAATTATGATCAATAATTGTACTTATAAGTTATAACAACATTAATTCTTGGTTTGATTTCTTTGTAGCTATACATGGAATGGATTCTGGAGAAGGTTGAACAAAGAACAAAAGTTGGCAAAGGAAAGATATATCCAAATGTATTATAATCTTCAATTTAGGAACTTGGTAAGTTTGTAAATATGATGTTAATTCAATTTATAAGTTATCAAAATCACTTATTTTGAAAAGTTTCATTGCATTGCATTATAGGCAAGAAATGTAGCAATTCCTAGGGAGGTAGCACATGAATATCTACCAATGTCAACAACTCAACCCAGAAAAGCATAAGCAATAGAACAATCTATTCACAATAAAGCAGAAGCAAAAGGTAAAGCAGCTCAAACTCAGATATTAGCAGCACCATCCAAAAGTGATTCTGAGCCAACACATAAGGGACTGGCTTATAAAGAAAGCGATGATCTATATTCTGGATTACGTTGGTTGCTTCCAGGAATTGCTTTTATGTTCATCATTCATTATCTTTCTAAGTATTTGGAACATTTGTTCATAAGGGAGCATTGATATTTCTTAGATGGAATCACAATCATATATTGATGTGATTTTAGTCTTAACTTATTTGTATTTTAATTAAGTTTTTTGAATTTTATTGTAAGGGAATTCAGTGGTACATAATAAATGTTATTTCAATTATGCACATTGGAATTAGTGGCATTTGAAATCCAAATATTACTCCCTCTTGGTTTTTCTAAAAGGACCGAAACCTCTTTGACAAGTCTCAGATGTTCTAGGACACGTTATGACAAACAAGGAAAATTTTATCAATAGAAAATAATGGAATCATGAGATGATATCTAAGGATAGTAAGGTAATTAAACGGTGCCATATGTTATCCTAACCAATCAATAGGAATAACTAGAAAAAAATCTGAGCATGTGCTATTTGCAAATATAAAAAAATTTCTTTTTATCTTGCGGTCATGTCAAACTTTACTTCCATGTCCTAAACACTTTTATAAAAAATATACTCTCCAAGACATTGTCATTTTTAATAAAACTCTTAAAGTCAAAAGTCAAAATCCTACCACTAAAACCATCCAAAACCCTGTTTAAATCATAGTCGAGACCACATACCTCACTATCTCGCAATATATGATTTTATAACACCCATGATTGGGCCTTAGAGGCCATAAAGGCTTACGAAGCGCGAATCACTGTACTTGCAGGTATAAAGTTGATAATCTCGCAAAAGATACTTCATAAATTTTTGACGATGACAACAATTATTGATGTTTGAAGTCGGTGACAATAGCTTTCAACTCTCTGTTGATAGTAACCAAACTACAAAACATCTCAAGTCTCATATAGAAAAGAGCCTTAAGATTGAAGTGTTTATATGATCGATGTACTTGGCAAAGAATCTTGAAGTCTCAAAATAATGAAAGAGAGGAAGTGAGAAAGCTAGCTAGATTGTGTCTGTCTGAGTGACCAGATGTTTGTAAAAGTAAGGAAGTAACTCTTCAGCTCGAAGGAAACTCGCGCGCGCGCCCAAATACACACTTAAAAGTCTTTTTCAAACCTTTTTATATCATAAAAATGTTTTGAAGAACCAGCCAAGTGATTGAGAAACTTTCCACCATCTTCTTAAAGATTGTTTTAACTACCCAGTCGATTGGAAAAACTTTTTTAACTAAGCAATCGATTGAAGCATTAAGCTAATCGATTGAAGTATTAAGTTAATCGATTGGATAAGATCTAAACGATTAGGACATCATCTTAATGACTTAAAGCGACTCTATGTCCTTTTTTCCTTTTAAACTTTGGTAATTAATTATTTTGAGGACTCCTAATCGATTGGAGCAAAATGCAAATCGATTGACAATTCAATTTCACCCATGGATATTTTCCTTTTTGAGATTTTCATTCGCCTATATAAAGGAGGCTCGCCTCCTCTTCATTTAACACCAATGTCCGAAACTTTTCAATTTTTTTTGGAATTTATCTTTCTGTTTTCTCTCTTTCTCTCCCTAGAAATATTTTACTTTCACTTAATGTTATCTTCGTGCTTTTGAGTGAAACAATACTTGTGAGGAAGAATTTGTAAGTAGTCGTGTTGTTGTTTTAATTCTTGTGAGTGTCATACTCGTAGAAAACTGAGTTTGGTTCGTGAGATAAACAACTCAAAAAAATTTGTTTTGGTTTATTGAACTTTACTGGAAAAAGTTTTGTTTTGGTTATTAAGATAAGCCTAAAAATCTATAAAAAGCTTCATTAGCTTAGCCTGTGGTAAAAGCTATCTTTGGTTAGAGAAAAAGCTGTAAAAATCTCAAGATCATATTGTATTAAGGTTCGTGGGTATAACTTGTAAAAGCTCAAAGTTATTGTCAAAATCTCAAGAAGATCTGTTGGGGACAAGACTAGGCCAATGTTTGGCCAAACTTAAATAACTCTCTGGTGCAATCTCTCTAACCCTTATTCCCTCCAATTTTTGCTATTTATTTTTACTATTTTTATTTATGTTGCTGTTTAGTCTACTCAAAAGAAATTACTAACACAATTTCATGTAAATTTAAAAATATCACTAAAGTAACCGCGAATTTTAAATACCATAATTCACTCATCTCTTGTGCTTGAAGTCACTTGTCCAACACAAGACAACCTATACTACAGACTACAAACCTAACCCTAATCCCTAATAAGTAAAGAAGTCATCCTCTATTGAAGGTACTTGAAGAAAAGACATCCACCAATCACAATGTCTTCGATCGTCCAACATAACTCTTTATCAAACCAAATAGTTGTCTCCTCCTCGTGAATCGCTTGATACATCTTAAGGCCAAGAAATAGTTTAGCTATATCCATGCATGATCAAGGTAGAAAAATCTCACTTTGCAGATCCCATAATTGTTGAATAAGATACATTAACTCAACAACCTTAACATCTCTCTCCATGGACACCGCCTCAATAAAACCTCTATCTCAAATAAAATCCCCTCAGAGAAATTTCATTCCTAACTTCGGCCTTCCATTGTTCAAAGGGAACAACCTCCCACAATATTTACTACCTTCACACATAGGCCAAAATATCTCATTCTTACGAATATTCACCCCCTCTTCCTCGTCCCCTCTACTGATCTCATCTGAAAGGGAACAAAGAGTTACAGGGTAATCGTAGTACAAGTCAATATCAAATCATAATAAAACAGAGAAAAATCGAATACCGAAAAGATTCATTCTCTCCTTAACAAATTTCACATCAATAATATTCTTACAACTTATCTTATCGGAAAAGAACATAAGTAAACTCTTTCAGGGGTTTCTCTGCATCAATAAGGTAGTTATACGAAACATAGTAAAACCTAGCCTTTTCACCTAAGTGGTATGTGGACCAAAACTGGCTAGCCCTGACAACGTAACCAGTATGCCCTAAAGAAGGAGATGTAACAATACAAAACTTTACATGGGCCACGAAGGATATAAGGTTGGCCAAGATGTAGTGAGACTTGAAATTCTTACAACTCTCTGTGTACACCTGAAAAATCTTGTCATTGTTCTGATGAAGGAATATTAACCTGTGGCCAGATCCTTTCCTTGAAGGATGGTTCATAAAAAATATGTGAAATAAGAGATTTTTAAGGTTGAACCCGATTGCCCATGATAATCATACCACTGTTGAAATACCCATATAAACGCCAGAGCAATTAGGTGGGGTTTCAATGGAGCTATGCAAAGGCGGTCAAGGAAAGTAAGACACCTAGCCTATGGAAAATGCAAGCGTAGAAAGGAATCGAACACCCACCAAACTTGTTACATATGCTTTTGTCGGTGGGAATGGCAGAGATTGACCAATCAAAGGATGACCCCACCTCAAAGGAAGCTTCCTCCATAACAATCTCTCAAAAAAAGGAAGAAACCATTCCTAGGTATGTATGGTCAACCCAAAATAATCACATGCGTTAGTCGTAGCCATCAGTTCTTAGGGGAGAACAATTTCCATTTTTGCATCAAGAAACGAAACATTTTGGTCAGTAACAATAAAACATGAGCATAAAGGACTTATTCGAGAGATTGAACCAGACTCATGCCATGCAATATTCTAAGACAAGGCCCAAATTAAACTCAATGCGAGCAAGGGAAGAGGAACAAACGACTACATCATTCATCAGCGAGTCGCTCTCGTCACCAGAAGATTCCAACCAGTCCCATAATTACCTCCAAGTATGCGCGATGAAGGGGTCAACGAGTTAGGGGTTCTCAACTCCCAAAAATGATGAAGACTCATCATTGGCAAGTTCAAGAGCATTGTCTACAGTTACATCTTTAGGGTTGACCATAACAACACCCAAGTAAAGACGATAACATACCTTCAAATGAGGAAGAAGAAAGAAAATAACCCACATATGAGGAAGCATCAAAAGTTCAAAGCGCTATAATAAGCAGATAAATAAGTAAACCCGTGAGGTGGGAGTAAGTTTTGAGTAGCAAATGAGGCAAAAGAGATGTTTGAACAAGGACCAACCATTTATAAGGAAATCAACAAATCAATGAGCCAAATTAGCAAGAGAAGGAGGTTACAATATCTACGACTGCATTTCTCTTAAACAAACTCACGTGTAATAAAAGAAAAAACCATGTCCTAAGCTGGTCATCTCAAACCACGCGTCACGCGAATCAACAAAATGATTCACTGATGAAAAACGTTTAATACATTTATTTCCCACTAATTTGACAACCACTCCAAGCGTTCTCACTTCTCTCCAAGGTCGGACTCGTTACTAGAGGTTGATCACAATTTTAAAGACTTTCCAACTGATTTTTACCCATCAACGTCTTGTAGGCATCTGTTTCGAGCTGGCCAAAGGCCCAATCAAAATAACTTTACGTATGAAGTCAAAATAGTTCAACGTACAAAATACATTTTCTCATCTAGAAATTTATGAAGTAGAATCAAACACCACCACTAACAAATTCACATCTATTAATTTAAGAAAATAAAATAATTATAAATATATGAATAACAATATGTTTTGGCTATATTGACCAACAATCATTATGTTTTGGTAAACATTGAACAACAATATTATCAAGTAATCAAGTTCACATAGATTTTGAAATAAAAATGACAATTTCAATAGAAGTTCCAACAATCAAATATCTTTTATATTTGTAATGGGGTGGAAGAATCTTGAGCTTGTTGCAACCTTGCATTTAAGATTTCTAGTTTATTTAAGGAAGTTGATCCAACTGTGAGACTCCAGAATAACAAAATGTTTCTGCCTGTGAAAAATTTGTCGGAAGGTCACTGGGAATAGTAGCGACGGCGGCGGACGGCGACTATGCAGTTATGGCCAGAGAATATTAAAGTTGATGGGGTCGGCTTTCCGAAACGTCGCCGAAACAGTAACGACAGCAGTGGCAGCAGGGTGATTATCAGAGAATTTTGAAAAGTGAGAGGCAAACCGGAGTGACAACACAGTTTGCAAAAAAATAAATAATAAGTAAAATAAAATAAAAAAATTTCTCTCCGGAAGACAGTGGGTCAACTGGGTAAAGTACGGCGAAGAAAGAATTGCCTCTTAACAGGCTCTAGATACCATGTTGAAATACAAGAGACTAAGAGACATATGAATAAACCGTGTGTTTTGTCAATCTATTGTTTTTTATGATTCCTTTACCTTTTTTAGTTATAAAATCTATTTTTTTTATTTTAAATAAAATAAAAATTTTCACTTTTTCTCTTTTTTTTTTTTTTTAAGAAAAAAAGTATTTGTATCGATTGGACCGTGACAAAAACTTTTGTTGTAACTAGATACATAACTTATTTTATTTATTTATTAAATATTCTTCTTCAGATCATTTATTTGAAGAAAAATGATTAATAAATAAACAAAATTAATTTTACATCTAATTACAAAAGTATTTGACACTGCCAATTGATAAGAATAAATTTGTTTTGCCAAAAAAAAAAAGAAAGAGTAAATTGTATTGTTGTGTAAATATGGTGTTAAAATGGACATTCGAGTACAATAATTAATTGTAAATGGTATTGTTGTGTATAAATTGAGATGATTGGCACATTGAGAAGTTCTCTCATGTGGTAAAAATAGAGAGATGAGTTGTCTCAACAATTTGGAGTTTTGATTTAATAAATTAGACTATATGTATTTATTTTTATATATGTTAATATATGCCATAAGGGCATAAATTAATATGATAAAAATATAAATTAAATATTTAATAACATTTTTTCTAGGTAAAATATTTAATTATAATTACAATGAACTATTTATAATAAATGAAAAATAATTTTTGCTTAGACAAGAAAAAAAGAAATACATACCTAGGTCGTCGGGTAAGTGCTGCAAATCTCAAAAACCAAGACTGAATTGGGGAAGCAACAACTAGTATATGATAAAACCACCATTATTACAAGTATTAGAAACGTAATAATATAAGTAATAATATAATAAGAGATTATTTTGGAAACAAGAAGTAATAAGAGTTTACCTGTGATCGGTAATGGAAACAATTGGCATGAGGTTGAGATGCTGTGTGTGATTTCACAACGGATCTATATGTGTCAACACTTTGGGTTGCATGAGTTAAGCCTTTTTAGTCTATAACGCAAATGAAAGAATATATGTCAATGGAAAAACAAAGTAACGAGAGAACTTACTTGTCCAGCCATGGTGGAATTGCGGAGAAAGCTACAGGCACTGGAAATCCTTCTCGTTCAGATTTTTCTGAGAGAGTGAGAATATATATAGAAGAAAAAAATAAGTGGTGCTGGTTACCTGGTCACAAATGGCGTGAGGTTGAGCGTGTTGTGCGTGATTTCACAATAGATCTATATTTGTCAACACTTTGGGAGAGAATGAGAAACCTTAGTCTCATTGTTATATAAATATGTTTACCCAGTCAGATGAGCTTAATTAGCCTTAGCCCAAAATATTAAAACCCAGCCTCGTTTAAAAAAAATCCATGGGCATAATTTGGACCAAAAAAAGTGGTTAGTGATTTTTTAAAAACTATTTATTTATTAAACTTTAATGTACACATCAATAGTTTAAATATTTTGACATGTATAATTAAAATCATTAGGAGACAATATTGTTATGCATGATCTTTAAAAATACTTTGCTGAAGATTAACTGTCTCTTGTACTTGAAGTCCAAAATGTCAAAATATAAAAGAGATTAACTGTCTCTTGTAGAATAAGTAAAGAAGTTACCTTCCATTGAAGGTCTCTAAAGGAAGGACATTAACCAACCTGAATGTCTTCGATCATCCAACACAGCTCTTTATCAAACCAAATAGTTGTCTACTTCTTATGAATCGCTTGACACATCTTAAAGCCAAGAGATAGTTTGACAATATCCATGCATGATCAAGGTAGAAGAATCTCACTTTGCGAATTCCTTAATTGTTGAAGAAGAAACATTAACTCAACAACCTTAGCATCTCTTTTCATGGACATCACCTCGATAAAACATCTATCTAAAATAAAAGCCCCTCCAAGAAATTGCATCATGTCGCACCTCAGAAAAAGAGAACACGACGCTCGCGAAGCGCAATCGCACGCTCTCGAGATGGACCGAACAAAGTCGCCACCAAACTTTATTTATTCCCAAAAGAGGGAAAGGGAAAATATTGATAAAACCCCTAAATAACAAAAATGATTATGGCTGTCACAATCAAATCAGGGTTCATGAGTCGATTATGCAAGGGGAAGGTATTACCCGTTACGTCCGTTATACTAAACGGGAACCATTTAGTTAGTTGTCGCGTTAGTGTTAGCCTAGAAATGTTAAGCTTCTTGAGTTATTAAAAGGGGGAAAAATAGGACTAAAAGGTGAATTTTTATTAGGGTGCCTGACAAGAATTTGAATCTCGCTCCTACATATCTCTGGGTGCGATGGAGAACTTAAGGCTATGTAGATCTGGGTAGATAATATTTGGAATGACGAGAACTCGGATGGGCGAGATATCTATCTCGTATGCTAGCCTTAAGAGCTCGTGGTATCCACCACGTTCCTTTTTCATCCTTATTGAAAAGTGTTTGGTAATAATTAAGTATTTTTTATTTTCATTTGGGAAAAGAGCTTGACGTTGGATCTAGCATTTGATTATCGTTTGCAAAATGGTTCGGCGAAATGGGTTGAGAGTTTGAAAATGATTGAAGATGAAATGTTGAGAAGTTGGGATATCGGAAATGACTTTGATTTGTGAAAATTGCTCGACGTTGGATCGAGCGCTTATTTTTCATTCTTTTTTTTTAAAAGTGATTGATTTTAATCTTGAGTTAACAAATATCTAAGATAACAAAGCAATAAAAAGGAAAGCGATAAAATTAGTCAAGCAATTCAACCCGGGGAAAGGGGATACATTTTTTCGAATGAGGATTGCAATAAGGATATTCAATAGAAATAAAGTAATACAAAGAAAACCAAAGATGCAAACAATAAGGAGCACATGTGGCATATTCACATCACACATTCAATATAATCAAATAGAAAAAAGTAAAGAAAAAAGTGGAACGTGCACAATTCAAGATCATGAAGTAAACACGCGAATCAAAGTCGCGTATGTGATGACATGCAAGGCTACCACATGAAATAAGATCTGACCTAAACAACGATGTTGGATCATTATTTCTTAACACAAATCAAAACGGCAAGTTGCTAACGCATAAGCGGTCATCGCAAGTCTAATTGAAAGGCAACAAGATAATAAAAATCAAATGAAAGCACAAGATGGAAATCGCGAATTAGTGGTAGTACAAAAGCGGATTATCACTATGCTAGACCATTAGACGCACATATAATATTCAAATGCAATAAATCAAATAAAGTGTACGCAACACTAAACATAATGTACTCAAAGCTGATTTATACTTAACAACAACAAGCGAATGCCACACCAAATCTAACGAAAAGGGTCATATACATGGCGAAAATTTACATCAATATATCGAAATTGAAATCCAGCGGCATAAAGACATGAAAATGATGTTGAATCCGCAGATTAATATCCAATTAAGCAGCATAAGCAAAAGTAACCAAACAGAAGCCCACACATATATTAAAATATCACAATGTATACTCAAAACAGTCCATCACAGCCGATAAACTATATGCGTTCAACACGTATTCGGGAGCAACCAAGTCCGAGCATTTGTAATTGTAACTATTCCGGGCTGGCCCAATGGCTAGGCATGGCCCAATCCACTTATGCTACCAGAACGACCCAATTGCCTGAGTCCAGCCAATTTAGGGCAACATTTACCTTTCTTCCCCTCTACCGGGGAAGACTGAACGGTTGACCCTAAAGGTCAGCTGGTCCTCCTCAGCATTTTCTGCCCATCACACATAGTTCCATCATCCAGAAACAGTCACGACGCCTGTACCCGCGACTACGCCTCTGCCCGTGGCAACAACTAGTTTTGGGCACCTCTTCCCGTTCCAGCGACTAGTTTCTGGTAGTTACCTATTCTTTGGGGAGCGAATATCTCGCCCCGAAAATAGGGACCAATGGCCAAGCGCTGGGGGTACTATAAAAACTCTCTCATTTGAGAGGGTCAGGTATCTAAATCATCCTAAGACACACATACTTTGTAATTGCCTTCTTTTCTCCCGATCCTTACTGTCATACCCTAATTTTTGACGCTAAGATCCCACTTCTTTGTCCATCACCTTGCATTACATCTTTAGGTCATAATATCTTATGCGCGTGTTTATCATGATTAACAGATTTGTGCAGGAACATAGGTTTCAAGTGTAGATGGTATTTATTCTCACAGTCAAGCAGTTCAGGATTATTGCTTTGAAAGACTGGTGGCCATATCTCGCTAAAATCAAGGTCGGGTTGTGGATCAAAGATACCTCGGGATCAAGATGCTATGGAGTATGATTAATGAGAATACTTGGAATTAGGGTTCTGATTCTTCTCAACTTCTCTAGTTATTTCTTCATCAGAATCATCAAGAAAGGGAAGGCTTGTTAAAGCAAGGGTTTTGTTTGAATAAATTTCAAGATACAAATCATGGTGCAAAAGAATGAAGTTGTGGATTCATTGTGATTAAGGTCTTATTCCTTTCTCAAATAATTGTTACTCTAGATGCGAGATGGTTTGAATTTAGGATTAAGGTATTCATTCAAGTGTGCTTCGAATTCAATATTTGCAATGTGACCAAGTGGTGTGATTGGGCTTATGGATTCCCTATGGCATCAAAGTTTGACGTTTTGAGTTCACATGATTCAATTTAACTAGATCAAGAATTAAGCATACTGAGTTTAGAAAGAAGATTCATGAAGATTTCTTGAAATACTAGTATCTAAATTTTAAAATACATCATATGTCATCCATATTCATTCACTATTTCAAGTTCATTTAGAATACAAGCCATCATTATTCAAGTTGCCAATATCATAAAGATTTACATCAATTCCAAAGAAACCCCTCTATTAAGAGAATTTCCCCTGCTGAGATACAATTGGAAAAAAAGGACTTTGTTATTTCTGTGATGAGAAATTTTCTTTTGACTACAAATGTCCTAATAAATAACTCTAGCTCTTAGCATTTGAAGACAAGCGAGAAAAACAACACCGAGCTCACACCAAAAACACGAACATGATATTGACCAATATGTTGAGCATCATCTCTCATTGAATGCCCTAAGCAGAGCTACCAGTTTTGGTGTCTATCTTTGCAGCATGACAACATTTATAGAATGCACTAAACTCAAGCATTCATATCATCAAACAACTTTTCCAATCTTGGTGCTGAAGAAATTTGTGTTCAATTGAAAAGTACTCTACTGGTACATCAAGACTTAGAGGCAGCCACCAAGATAACACGGATAACATGGCAGGTTAAAATTGGAGCTGCAGTTATGGCAATAATCGTGAAAAGATAGCAAATATCGAATCGTAATCAGTAATACTAAACATGTTCAAGACAAGAAGTCATAGCCTATGTTGTTTCCGAAACAGTTTACGACAAAGCAAATTGAAAAAAGAAAATACATTCATGCATTCAAGGATAATTCACAAACACGTCAGAACAAGTATGGAAACTTCTTCATTGCACAAATGACAAAAATTAGACAACAGTGATATTATTTCTAAAACAACATTCGACATCGTAAATGATTCAAAGCCAGTACTTAAGCCTGAGAGTACTATAAAAGCAAATGAGGGATATCAGTATATGGCATAAAAATTCATACACAAGTGACCACAAACACATACGCACATCATCAGTGAGACAACACCAAAATTTCAGAGCATCCATCAAAAAACTGCAATCACACATGTATCAAAGAACATCACACACAAATATGCACGATTAAGAGGCTTAGTTTAGCATTAGGGTGCCTTGCAAGTACACCCCATTCTCATCTTTCAAACCCAGCATCACAGACGTACTCTCTGGCCAACTTCAGGTTCTGATCAGCCGGTAAGATCTGTGGCACCGTCTGTGGGAAACTCTGTTATCCCCATCTTTCTTCCATCGTAGATTCAAGACCAAAACAGTTCTTCTAAGATTCTGATCATGGCCAGCCATGACCATGTCCACGATGCTCGCAACATTGTTTTCCTCCCTGTCAGCAAGACTAATACTGATGGAGCAACCCCCTTTTTTTGGAGCGACATCCATCAGTAGAGAGATGGAGCCACCGCGTCTCCTTCCCCCATTCGCGCTGATCACGTTTAGGTCCAGCCCTCCCAGGACCACCAACCTGTCCCAGTTCCGCCCAGCGCCGACCCGGCCATGACGGTCCTCCTCGAGGCCCTCAACAAGACCAACCTCCTAATCCTCCAATAGAACGCGAGGATTGGGGCACTAGAAGAGTCCAGCCGGCCAAGATCCCCCCACCAAGGAAAAAGCGCAGGAGATCTCGGAGTCCTCCTCCCCGACGTGAAAGAGAATGTTGGGCACCACCAGAGCTATAGTCTCAGGCAATCAAAAAGCGTGACCACTTCTTCCCCCGGAGCCAGTACTCCCCGGGGACCGAGAGGACCAGAAGGGACCTACAAGCAGAGCCCCAACATTCGCATCCACTCAGATCCAAGGGTCGGGCACGAACCTTATCTCCTCGTCGAGATCACCGTCCTTCCCTTGGACGAAGCACCCGCTCTCCGTCATGGTCCAGCAGCACCAGTGACGACGAGCCTCACGGCCCGTTGTTCCAGGAAATCATGGCCATGCGCCTTCCGAAGGGGCTGGAAAAGCCACTATCTCTGGGCACGTTTGACAGCACTACAGATCCTGATGAGCACATCGAGAATATCGATGCATTGCTTGACTACCGTGGTGTTAGGGCCGCCATTAAATGTAGATTGTTCCTAACCACGCTGAGGAATAGAGCGATGGCTTGGTACAAGAAGCTCTCCGATGAATCCATCACATCTTGGAGATAGTTAGGGAGAATGTTCTCCAGACACTTCACGGCCTCCCGTCGTCACCCAAAGACCGAAGCTTCCCTTGAGGCCATCATTCAAGGGAAAAATGAACCTCTTTGAGCCTATATCGAAAGGTTCAACAAAGAAGCCGTCAAGGTCTCCACGACCGACGATATGAAGAAGTTATTGCTCGAGCGAGGACTCCATCCCCGCATAGAATTTGCCAAAGCAGTTGGCATTGAAACCCTAACAACGCTTCACGCCCTCCTCCTCAATGCGCAAGCGTACATCCAGTACGAGGAGAAAGAAGTTGCTAGCTCCACCCGGGACTAAAGGCACCAAGAGAGTGCCAGGTCCTCCAAGCATGACGTCGCCTTGACATCTTGTCGGGGAGATAGAAGACGCAAAGACCGCCCTCGGGAGTCCCGGGACAACAAAGGTCCCTCCGGCCGCTTTCACGAATATAATCCTCTAACCGTCTCTAGAGAGAAGATCCTCTCCGAGTGTGCCAACTCAGAGTTCCAGCAAGCAGGGGTCCGATTCCCTAAACAGATACCGCCCAAGCTGAATACTGATAAGTCGAAGTATTTCCGGTTCCACAAGAACCATGACCATATGACCGACGACTGCATCCATCTGAAGGATGCCATTGAGATACTAATCAGGGACGGGCACCTGGAACAATTAGCCAAGAAGAAGGACGCTCCTCGGCAGGACGCCCAGGAGTCCAAGAAGGTTGAGGAAGAGGTGCCTTCCTCGGAAGAGACCAGCCTTCAGGTCGCCATGAGCATCTCGCGGCCGAAAGACTTCTAAGTTCCCGAAGGGTTCAACATCCCCCTTACTTAGTTGCGCACAACCCATGGGAAACCTTCCCCTCCGTCATGGTCATCTCCAGAGGGGGCTTCAATAAGGTTACTATGAGCTCAATCAAGAGGAAGTTCGAGCACCTAATCAACACGAGCTCGAACCGGAGTTCCACGCTTGATAAAGTCCGGGGAGAGTCAGTCTCTATCACCTTCTACCATGAGGAACTCCTCGGCGGGGCTCCCAACTCAAGCATTCCACTGCTCGTGAGAGCACAAATGGCCAACTTTGACATTCGCCAAATCCTGGTCGATCAAGGCAGCTCGGTTGACATCATGTATTCCCAGTTATTCTCCACCCTCCAGCTAGATGAGACACACCTGACGCCTTACGTAGGCTCTGACCTACAAGGCTTTGACAAGTCAGTCACAAAGCCTTAGGGGTATGTGGAACTGATTGTGACTTTCGGGTTTACAGAAACAGCCAGGTCCATCAAAGTCCAGTTCCTGGTCATTGACTGCCTTTCCCTATACCAATGCCTCTTTGGGCGGCCAACTCTGGCCGAATTAGTAGTCGTGCCCTCAAGCGTGCACCTGAAGATCAAGTGTTACACTTCCAAGGGTCTCGTTGCCACTCTTTATGGAGACATCGAAGCAGCGAGGAGATGTTTCGAGGCATCCTCCAAAGGGATAAACACGATCGCCGCCAAGCCGAAGACTCCTAGCAAGTCTGCTCTACCCCGCAGCTTTGAAGAGGCAAAGCCATTGCCCCGCGTCGAATCCATCAACCTTGACAGCCGCTTCTCCGAGGACGACCAGAAAGATCAGAAAAGGAAGGAGAAGGAGATCCAGCCATGTTCGAGCAACCCTTCCACATCGACCAGTAGCGGCAAGACCTCCCATCCGATGCGTCCAATTCTGGATAGCGAGTTCGAACTTGTCCTGCTCGGTGACGACCCCCAGCGAGGAGTGAAGATCGGGACCGGACTCCCCGACCTAGCGAGGAAATAGTTAAAAGCCTGCCTCCGAAAGAATACAGATCTATTTGCGTGGAGCGCCGCAAAGATGCCCGGGCTAGGTCTTGAAGTGGTCTGCCACCAACTCACCATCGACCCCGCCGCTAGGGCAATAACTCAACATAGGCGAAAACAATCTCCGGAGAAAACGGAGGCTGCCGAACAGGCTGTAAAAGACCTCCTAGAGGAACATTTTATTTCAGAGGCCAAGTACACCACTTGGCTGTCCAATGTTGTACTCGTTAAAAAATCAAATGGAAAATGGCACATGTGTGTAGCGTGTGATTTTTTTCGGTGACGCGACCACCTTACCGCATTGGTTGGAATTGGGTGCTACTTTCTGATTTCTTATTTATCCTATGAAGCTGGAAAGGAAAGGGAAGTTATCTAAAAGTAACCTTGCACGCAAATGTTTTCTTTAACAAATGCTAAGAGATTGGGGGTCCGGGGGTCAGATTATACAATGGGGAGTTGTCAATTACCCAACGTATATATGGTTATCCATAGATTGTTTGGCATGTTCTTCTGTCATTTACTTACTGGTGTTTATCTGTCATAAATTTGGGAAAGTTTCTCCTTTGGGAATGTTGAGAGAGTATTTTTGTTGTTTTCGGGTTTTTTCGATGTTTTTGGTAAGGTACTGGACCTAAAGTTTTTGATATGTGTGCTCACTAAGATTTCACAATCTTATGCCTACGTATTCCCGTAATGGTAACATGGAAATCAGAGCAATCGTAGTTCCTCCTATTCTATGGGAGGAAAGATGCTTGGTGTCTTGTTTAAAGCCCAAGATTGAAGCTAAAGGGTTTGAGTGAGAGAGAATTTGTCATCTCTAAAGGGAGATATCTCATCTGTTTATCACAGTTGTTTGGGTAACTTATTATAAAGGAGAATTACTTTAACTGGAATGTATGGAATCCAGCAATGCCATAATTTCCTTTATAAGGGATTTGTCCTGAAGGAGAAAACTTTAACTCAGTGTAGAGCAATGCCATTTTTCCTTAGGAGTCTTCCATGCTAAGAGGGGGACATTGGCTTGGATGTAAATAATCCAGAGGCTTGCCACTTACATCAATTAGATGAAAGAAATGGGATTTACCAGGATAAGAGATGGACTACAGCTTGGATTTTTGAATCAACAAGTGTGCCACTTACAACAATTATCTGGAATTTGGGTTTTTTGATTGTCTGTTTTGATGTGTGATGTACAGAGAAATGTCTTCCTACAGAGAGATTTTTTATTTCCTCTGAGAGGATGTTGATTTTTGTGTGCCTTGATCAATGCCCAAGGTTGAAGCTAAAAGGTTTACTCTGTTTAAGGAGTTTTATATCTATCTTGTACAAAGCCCAAGATTGAGGCTAAAAGGAATTGACTCTTTTATGGAGAGTGTTTTATCTGTCTTGTACAAAGCCCAAGATTGAGGCTAAAAAAATTGACTCCACTAGGGAGGTTTTATATGTGTCTTGCACAAAGCCCAAGATTAAGGCTAAACGAGAATTTGACTGACTCAGCTGAAGAATATTTTGTCTGCCTTGTACAAAGCCCAAGATTGAGGCTAAACTTGCTGAGGAAAGAATCATTATACAAAGCCTAAAAGGAGGCTGGCTGGGGAATTTCTTATATGAAGCCTAAGACGAGGCTAACTTCTGCCGAGGATTATTGAGATCCAGAGACAGGTCCAAATTGGGGAAGCAACTCTTGCTGAGGAAGAAGAGTTGAAATATCAGATGCCTTGAGGTTTTGATTGAGGGTTTATTTGTGGTAATTTGGCCCTAGATGAGGGATTTAGAATGAGGGTTTAAAGATTGAGTTTGATAAAGTGATCAGGGTTTTTTCCTGTGCTTTTTAGGAAAAAACTTGAAGGTTTCTTTGAGATCAAAGAGGAGATAAGACTGTCCAAGTCTACTGGTATAAAAAGATTGACACTTAGTTGGAGAATAATCTTTGTATGATGCCCAAGAGGTGGCTGATGTTTTAAGGGATGAGAATCAACCCTAAACTGGTATGATGTTTTAAGATTCTGACTCGCTGGAGGATTGAACTAGCAAAAGATGACTAAGTTATGTCCTATACCTGTAGGAGGTCTTTGGGTCCTTGTATTAAGCCCAAGAGGAGGCTGAGAACTTCTAAGAAGCCTGAGGGTCCTTGTACAAAGCCCAAGAGGAGGCTGGGGATACTTATAGGAAGCCTGTTGGTCCAAACCTAAGAAAAGTTCAAGAAAGGTTTCACCGGGAATAATCCTTTCTTTAGTGAACAGTTCTAGGGTTCGAAGATATTCAAAAGAGGTTTCACCAGGAATTAATCCTCTTTGGGGAAATGAATTTCTTGTACAGATTTCTAGTAGTGACAGTCTTGAGAAAAGTTTCACCGGGAATAATTCCTTTCTCTGTTCCGTATTGTATAAGCCCAAGAGGAGGCAAGACTGTATCTGGAATTTCCTATGGGGAACTAGTTTTGACTGTGTTGAAAGAGTAACCACTGGTTTGATCTAAACCTAGACCTAATTGCTGAGGAAAACTCTAAGTAAATATATACAGGCATACATATACAGATGAAATATATAAGCAAGTATATAGAAAAGGGGTAGAACTTACAATTGTGCAAGCTTCCATCATTATAAACACAGTTGTATGGTTAGTTATTCAAGAAATTGAAGAAAGTTTTGATACAACTATAAATTTGAATCTAAATCAAAAGGAAAGTTGTTTTAAAAGGAAGTTTGGGGCTTATACTCAAGGAGAGGCCCAGATGAATTCTTTTGAAAAGGCGACGATCGCGTCGTAGTTTTGAAAACCACAGAGGGACTTATACAATGACTGAGGCCCAAATTATTGTGTTTACAAAAAAGGATGGGTCTTACACTCTATTAGAGGCCCAAGGGTTTATTTTTATACAAGAGATGGGGCTTACAACTCAAGGAGATGCCCAGATGAAAAACAGTGATCGCACCGTTATTTTGAAAATTTGCACCAGGACTTATACAATGATTGAGGCCCAAATTATTTATGTACAAAGTGAAATTCTGGCATTTACAGACATCAGATGTCCTAACACATGTCAAGACATTGTGCTACATAGACATTTAAACACAGAGGCGCAACAGCAGACTGATACCTTGAATATCAGAACTGCAGGATCATAGATGTTACGACATCTGATCTAACATGTTTATCATTAACCCTAACAGAAAACGTAAATCTGTAGAATGATAAAGAACACAACAATTGTTAACCCAGTTCAGTGCAATTCACCTACATCTGGGGGATACCAATCCAGGAAGAAGACTCCACTATCTGTAGAATTGTTACAAAGCTAAACTCTCCCGTTTACAACTTTATACCTAACATCTACCCAATGAACATCTTTACCAAAGCTAAACTCTAACATTTACAACTCTGATATGAGATACCCCACTCATTTCCATTAATCACCAACTGTGATTTCTACATCATCCCTGTCAATACAGAATTCTGTCAAGCATACTTGACAAACAAGCTATCTCGGATTTGCTTAAAAGCTTCATCCAAGAACAATACTCAACTCTTGCTTAAAAGCTTCGAGTGAGAACAATTTACAGGCTATGTCGACCACATAGTATCATAAGATACATGGGTGACTTACAAACTACACAAGAGACTCTAAAAACCCTAAGCCCTTATGTTGCACCGACGGCTTGTTATTGTTGTGTGAATGCGTGTATCCTTTAGGTCTAGCAAGTCCTTATTTATAGACTCTTACAGTATGAGCTTGGACACTTCAATCAGATCCAATCTTCACATTTTAAAACAACTGCAAGATCTTTTCCACAAAAATAGGAACAAATCTCCAAATAGTTTCCTAAAAAGTCTCCAAGATTCTTTTTATGAAATCCAATTAAATCTGCACTTTGTTCCTAATAAATCTCATTGACCTGCGCATATTGATGAGGTATATCTAAAAGATTCTCATCAAATAAAATCAAATCTGTCAAGAGATATAAAATAGCAGCGCCTGCTGTACCAGACAAAGATGTCGAATAATCCTGTTAGGATATCTTACCCAACATATTGCTGTAAACTTGTTTTAGCCAAAATGTAGCCAATCAAAGACTTAACAATCTCCCCCTTTGACAAATTCTGGCTAAAACAAAGACTTGAACACATCCATCTCCCCCTCAAGGAAACAACCAAGGAACACTACTACTACTTACTTCTCCCCCTTTTTAGCCATAATATGACAAACCAAGCAACTATGCATTAAGGGCAATCAATCAAAGCAAGCAAGTCAGTAGCATAACACATTAAACTCAGAAGCTTGTACAACTCTGATTAAGTCCATTGACACTCAATGACAGAACCAGAATCAACCTGTCAAGTTCTCTCAGAACTATACCAGTAACACAATGTCACGACATCCTGTCTGACATTACACCCTCACCAGAGGTATTCTATCACAGATTGCTTGAAACCACAAACAATATTGATAAACAACTGCACTACTGCAGCGTCAAATCCAAGACAGAAGTCTAACTCCCCCTGTCTTAGATAACCAGTGCTCTTCCAATGAACACTTTGTAGATGAATGGAAAACATAAGACGCATCTTCATGTCTTCAAGAGCGTACCCTCAATCCAAACGACCTGCTGAACATAATCATCAACCCTCTTATTGCTTCTTCTGACAAGAACCAATAATCACTCACACATGAACACCATCATGCTACCCATGAGGATATATCAGGATCACCATCCTAACATAACAAACTCTTGGATTGAGATCAAAGCTCCATTGATCCCTCTCGTTCAGAAACTATCCATAGACCACACAAATTCCTTTTGAATTCTCATGTATATACCTCCTTGTTCCCTGAGATACAACCCAAATGAATCAGAATGCTTCACATTCCTCAAAGAGACGCATAGGGCCCCTTAGTTAGTTATAACAATGTCAGATATCGTATACATGCTCCAGAACTTCTAAGCTTTCCAAGCTGATCCACTACTAGCATGACTTGTAGCAAGGGGCAGTATCCCCTTTACAAGATTTTGTACTGACCTTAGCAAGGCCAGCAACTGAGATAGACACCCCATAATCCAAGACAATCATTCCTTCATCATTCTCCCGTATGATAACCTAGAATACTTCTGATTTTCCTGGTGAATATCCACTTCTGAACGCATCAGAATCCAGACCTTCTGCAATCAACCCGTGATCCACTTCAGTTTTACCAAAACCCTTACATCAGCTTTCCAAGACAGTTTTCCTACTTCATCATTCTCCCATATGACAAGGTAGATACTTCTTAGACATGATGCAAGTAACCAGTTCCTCACAGAACTTGAAATCCTCCTCCAAGGATAACCAACCCAAAAATGTTCTAACATCAGTTAGGACATCCTTCACACATCATAGACACCACACACCATGGTTCTTGATATGCTCCACCACTAGAGTTACTATCAGCATAGTAATCCAAACTGAAGATCTTCACACAACACTGCGCTACCAGCTTGAACAAAGAGAACTTTAGAAACCCAGAGAGAAATAAACTCTCATCCACCAAAAGAAGGTATACTTCCATCCTCAACCTAGAACTTCTACAACAAGCTCCTTACGTTTTCAACTAACTACCATTCTACACAAGAGCAATCAGTTTCAAGCATCCTGCTTGAAGGCACACTATGAAACCAACCAAATGCCACCTTTTGATTGATCTCACTCTTCTTCAGAATTCCCAAAAGATATACTGATCCACCAATGAAATCAGATCTTCAAGTCACATGAACTACTTGCACCATAGCAAGACTTCTTGGATCCACCAAGCCTCTAGACATGTAACATCTTCCCATCCACAGCTCCCGCAAACTGTATGAGATAGACCTTTTTGAAGCATCCATAACTTCCATTCTCCTGTAGATCACCTTATCTTAAGCTGATGTGCCCCATCACCAGCTGAGACTCTGATGTTAAACTAGATGTCAAAACATTTTGATATGACATCCAGCTGCTGAATTCAGCTTCTCTTTCTGCCACTTAGAAGAACCTCATCCCTTTGCAGAACAAGAGTTCCATGCTCTCATAGACTTGATTCAACAATCAAGTTTGAGTAGACAACCTCCATCATGCTTTGAAACTCCTAAGAGTTCACACCTGCCACGTCTGAATCTTCAGATGAAAAAGTAGTCCTAGACTACACCATAGCCATACTAAAGAATGCCACTTTCCTTAGTAGAGCATTCTGTAGAAAGTCAGAGATAACTGCCACTTAACTTTGACTTCCAAGAAGACCAAGATCCCATGCTCCAAAGTACCTAGATCAGAAATAAACTGATCCAAGCTGTCCCGTCGCTAGCACTTCAACCCTCCTTGATCAGAAATAAACTGATCCCAGAAGTAACCATCAAGATTATGATGTCTTCATCTTCATCTTCAACAGAATCAAAGTCCAGACCAATTTCTTGCCAGAAAAATCTTCAGAGAACACATGTTTCTGTCACACCCGACTGAATCAGATTCTTAGGTCACCACCTAAGATCAAAACAGATGCTAAAGCGTATGCAGTACCCCTCCCATGATTCTGCACAAACTCTGATGATGAGATGTTCCAACATCTTGTTGAACATCAACAATCTTGACTTTCAAGGATAATCAATTAAATACTTGTGAATTCAGCAAATAGCAATTGATCTTAAATCCTTGTCTAATAACCCTTCTTCATTGTTGTAGCTAAGCTCCACCAGATCTCTTCATGAACACTTATCAAGTATTCAATCTTATGCAAGTATCTTCTTTGACAAACAGTGTTGAGATACCAAGGCTGCCACCCTTGACTCAAGTAACTAAGATTCTCTCTGAACGAACCTTATTTACCTCAACAATTCTGAAAGCTCCAATCAGATTAGATCCACCCTTAGGGTTAAGAGAGATGAATCCTTCCTTGCTGTTTTTGGATGGTAAAAATAAATCACCTCCACTTTCTTCAGATTGTGTTTCAAAGAAACACCTTCTAGTCAGAAGAATAACTAGAAGACTCCAGATGCACGACTGAGACGCCTTTATGAGCGGACTTGAGAGAATTCTCAAGTATCTTTGACAACCTAGCCGATCAATAATTTATCAAACTCCCAGAGCAAGAACTTGATAAACTTAAACTCAACTCCCCTCCTCTTCAACTGACTTCAACTGCACCAAGAAACCAAGCTTCCAAGTACCAAGTCACCATACCAGATATCTACCAACAACTCCCTTCATTCCATCGCTCCCGACTTTGGAATAAAAGAATGCAGATATCTTCACGTATAGAGGCCGACGATTGAGATCTTCCACCAACTGTCTTCAGTAACAACTCCAGAATCCCATAATTCTAGAGCTCTTCCATCAGAAACACATGCAGCGGAACCACCAAAGAACAGATATTGCTTGCCCTAATAAGATGTCAGAACATCTTATAAGACACCCCAACAAGAGAACTAGCCACTTCTCCTGCAGTTGTTGTAGAACCTCCTCAGCAACAAGAACAACCTCTGGGTTGTTACCTTCGATCCAGAACATCCATCTCATCCATTAATACCCTTGAGTATGTCTAAGTTGATTAATCTGATCTTCAAAACTCCTCCTTGTTTAAACGCCAGAAAGTATCTCCCAAAGATCTCATCCAGAACCAGACAGGATTCCTGCTCTAATACCAATTTAAATACAGAGGCACAACAGCAGACTGATACCTTGAATATCAGAACTGCAGGATCATAGGTGTTACGACATCTGATCCAACATGTTTATCATGAACCCTAATAGAAAACGTAAATCTACAGAATGATAAAGAACACATCATTTGTTAACCCAGTTCGGTGAAATTCACCTACATCTGGGGGATACCAATCCAGGAAAAAGACTCCACTATCTGTAGATCTGTTACAAAGCTAAACTCCCCCGTTTACAACTTTATACCTAACATCTACCCAATGAACATCTTTACCAAAGCTAAACTCTAACATTTACAACTCTGATATGAGATACCCCACTCAATTCCCTTAATCACCAACTGTGATTTCTATATCATCCCAGTCAATACAGAATTCTGTCAAGCATACTTGACAAACAAGCTATCTCGGATTTGCTTAAAAGCTTCATCCAAGAACAATAATCAACTTTGCTTAAAAGCTTCGAGTGAGAACAATTTACAACAACCTATGTCGACCACATAGTATCATAAGATACATGGGTGACTTACAAACTACACAAGAGACTCTAAAAACCCTAAGCCCTTATGTTGCACCGAAGGCTTGTTGTTGTTGTTGTTGTGTGAATGCGTGTATCCTTTAGGTCTAGCAAGTCCTTATTTATAGACTCTTGCAGTATGGGCTTGGACTCTTCAATAAGATCCAATCTTCATGTTTTAAAATAGCTGCAAGATCTTTTCCACAAAAATAGGAACAAATCTCCAAATAGTTTCCTAAAAAGTCTCCAAGATTCTTTTTATGAAATCCAATTAAATATGCACTTTGTTCCTAATAAATTTCATTGACCTGCACATATTGATGAGGTATATCTAAAAGATTCTCATCAAATAAAATTAAATCTGTCAAGAGATATAAAACAGCAGCGCCTGCTGTACCAGACAAAGATGTCGAATAATCCTGTTAGGACATCTTACCCAACATCTTGCTGTAAACTTGTTTTAGCCAAAATGCAGCCAATCAATGACTTAACACAAAGGGGGTTGGGTCTTACACTCCATTAGAGGCCCAAAAGTGTTTGAAAAAGAAGAAATATGGGACTTACAACTTAAGGGGAGGTCCAGATGAAAATTGTTTTGAAAACGGCGATCGCGCCGAGATTTTTAAAAACGTATCGGGACTTATACAATGACTAAGGCCCAAATGGTTTGTGTGTGACAAGAGATGGGTCTTACACTCCATTAGAGGCCCAAGAATTTATTTTTGAAGAAGTTTGAAAAAAATTAAAATTGAGGGAAACCCTAATTTTAATTAATATAATATTATTTTCAAAGGAAATTAAACAAAAAATACCAAATATATTAAACATAAGTGGTAAGCTTTGAAAAATTATTTTAGAAAATCATGTTTAATCACATTAAGGCTTGAAAATAAATTGCTTTTGAAAGATCAAGGTGGAAATTTCATTTAAAAATGTTTGAAAACAAATAAAATGAAATTAATTACAAAAATTCAAACTATATTAAATATATAATATAAATTCAATTTTTTTTGTGGAATAAAATATTTCAACATTTTTGTGAATTTTCAAAAAAAGAACCAATAAAAAATAATTAAAATTGAGAGAGAAATTCACTTTGGAATTAATTAATAAAAACAAAAAAAATGAAAAATAGCAAAAATATGAGAAATGGGAAAATGGTCTGGGTGGGTGTTGAATCCACGCCCTCCAACTAAACACACATGCGCGCTACCACTGGGGTGGTGATACATCCGTGTATCAAAACCACCCCATGAATACATAAGGGTGACTTGGTTTCTAGGTCTGACCAAGGCAAAAAACCAAGTTTTGGTGGATTTGCATGAAGGCCATAACTTTCTCAATTCTCCATGGAATTGGATGAAATTTAGATGGATCCTACTCAGAATTTCATGAGGAATCCAATGGTGCTTTTGGAATTTTCTAAAGATGCTTCTATTTTAAAACCCGATAAAGGTTTCAAAATATGCCAAGATTTGCAAGTTCTATGCTATCTTATCATACAAGCAACAATAGCATGGCAAATTGGTTCAAACACAACACATTTGATATATATGACATATTTATGATCAATGGACCTCAAGTTGTGATGCATATTTTAAGAGATCAAGTTGTGATGCACTTACCTCTTTAAGCTCCTTGTGCTAACTATCAAGATCCTTGTGCCAGAAGTAATCCAATGCTTTAGACACTCTTGATTGATCTCTTAGAAGCTTTTAGGATGATCAAAACCAGCTGTGAACCTCAGGAACAAGAGTTGGCTCTTTCTTGCAAAAGTGGCAAATGACCAAAATGGTAACTCACTCAAGTGGTGTTATAGTTGAGGGAAACCTGTTGGGACAGTTTAAGGATGATATTTGGAGTGTGTTTGAAGCTTTGTTTGGTTTTGAAAGTGACTGAATCAAGACATGGCTTGTAAAATGTAGAAAAGTCAAAATTTGAGGTTTTGGAGGTTGACTTTCTGATTTTGAGGTTGTGCAATGTGGATGAAGGTTTGAACACCTCTAATGGATGATTTATGATGTGTTAGGATGGTTATTTGAGTGGTTTTTGCTTTGGTTTCAAGAATTCCCAAATTGCTTCAATGTGACTTGAAATTGAAGTAAGAGAGGGAGAGTGAGAAAACAAGGCTTTGGTATTGTTTTGGTGTGGTTTGAAACATCAGAAATGACCTCTATTTATAGGAGAGGAGTTTTGTTTTTGAAGGAATAGTGAATGGCAACTGGTTCACTCTATTATCCAATGGATATGCCCATGTATCATTTCCTTAAATGCCAATGTACCAAGTCTTCACTTGGTCATTGACTTGAGCTGATCTTGGTAGCTCTAGGTCTTCTGATTTTTGCAACAACCTTGACTCAATTGGACTGATAAGGCTTGGTTCATGACAGCTCTATGTTCCACATCAATGCCAAATGACAAACTTGGAGTTTTTGGATTTGAAACTTTGAATGATCACATGCCAAAGGATAGGATTCTTGACTCAATGGTCCAAGCTTGAAAATATCAAGTGAGTCATCAAGATTCCCTCTGATCTTGGAAGAGGACAAAGCTTGCAAGATGACAAAGTTTGAAGTGGAAATCGTGTGGCACAAGAAATGCACCAAATCTGCCTTGAAAACCAGTTTGAGCAAGGTGTATTGTGAGATCCATAACTCTTTGATCAAGTTGAATTAATGGGAGTTCTTGTACTCTTTGGAAAGCTCTCATGAGATAATTTAACTTTGGTGTTCACAAATGGTCTTGGTTTAGCTTGGATCATAATGAAAAATGACCTCAAAGTTGGCAAAAAATGAAACAGATTCTGACTTCTTGAAAATTTCACTAAGTGTTGGAAAAAGTGGTTATTTTCACTTTTTGTGATTTTGATCAATCCATAACTCAAAATCCATGAGGATTTGGAATCTGATGTAGTTGACACTTTTGAAGTATGTCATGTGAACTTTCATTTGAGCTTTGGATGGAAGAAAAAGGCCTTGTGGTTTAGGAGTTATGACCTTGCAAAGTTGGTACCAAATCACTTTGTTCCATAACTTAGAAAATTTTTAAGTTTTCTATGGTTGCCCTTTTGCAAGAAACCTAACTTTTCTTGATATTTCTTGATGAATGATGATCAAAACTATACATTAACATTATTTTTGACTTAGGGGAGACATATTTGTGAAAAATTCCAAAAAGTCAAACTTGATTTTGGGCACAATTGACTTTTTGTCAGATGAATTCCAAATTGTGTGATCCTCTATGCAATCAAGTTCTTGACCTAATTCAAACCTAATGTATGGATTCCATAGGTGTTTTAGGGTGTCTTGAATCATGTTCCAAGGTTTGGGAACATGTCTTGGTCAAAAGTCAAAGATACAATTGACTTTTTCTTCAAAACCCTAATTGTGGTCCAGATGAAATTGAAACTTGTGAATCAAGCTTCTTGGATCAATCCATTGTTGTAAATGGATCAATGTGGTGTGTTTAATGCCTTCAAATCATGTCTTGAGGTCTTGGTTCATGTCTTGCCTTAAAAGTCAACTTAGGGGTGAATTAGGTCAAGAAACCCTAATTCCTGATTTTTGATGGATGCTCCCCCTGAGGCTATTTTGACTTGATAATTGGGTCCATGAGGTCCCTTGGAGCATCTTGGGTCATGTTTTGAAGTATTGGCTCATGCCTAGATGAAAATTTGCATCTGGAGGCCTTGGTCGACCAAAACCCTAATTTGGTGACACTGGCGATCTTGAGGCTTGATCCATTTGGAATGTTGCACTCCTGTGCTTGATTCTTCATGGATGTTTGAGAGGTTATAAAAGTTGAAGATCATGTCATTTCTTAATTGATCCTTTGTCTAAGAGTTCTGAGAGGGCTTGAAACCCTAATCTTTGATTGTAGTAAAGGCTCAACAATCCTTGAGGAGATTGATGAGGTATGATGGCACATCCATATTGTGGTGATGTTTTACACAATGATGGGAAATCTTGTGGTCAAAATATGGGGTATGAAAATGTGTGTTGACTATACCGATCTTAATAGGGCCTGCCCTAAAGACGCATATCCCCTCCTCAACATAGATAAATTAGTTGATAATTCTGCTGGTTTTAGATTGTTATCTTTCATGGACGTGTATTCGGGCTATAACCAAATACCCATGGCAAAAAGCGACAAAAGGTACACAACTTTCATGACCGAATCGGGCAACTATTACTACAACATAATGCCCTTCAGCTTGAAAAACGCTGGCGTTACCTACCAAAGAATGATGAGCAAGGTCTTCCGAGGAGAAATCGAGGATATGCTCGAAGTCTATATGGACGACATGATTGTGAAATCCCACGAGGAATATGATCACACGATCCATTTGAATAATGTCTTCAAGCAGGCCAGGAAGTACAGGATGCCCTTCAACCCAGAGAAGTGCACGTTCGGGGTACGAGCGAGCAAGTTCCTCGGCTTCTATCTAACAGAACGAGGAATCAAAGCTAACCCCGCCAAGTGCAGAGCCTTCTCCGAGTTCCCTACGCCGAACTCGATGAAGTCCATCCAATCCCTAAATGGGATGCTCGCCTCACTGTCCCGTTTCATGGCAAAATCTGCTCAACACGCACTCCCCTTTTTCAAACTCCTCCGCAAGGAGGCAACTATTGAATGGATGGAGGAATGCGACAAAGCCCTCTTCCACCTGAAATAAGCAATGTCAGAACCACCGGTCCTCTCCCAGCCAGATAACGGGGAAACCCAATATCTCTATCTCGCCATCGCGACTGAGGTCGTCAGCACCGCCCTTAATCGTGAAACGCCTGAGGGGCAGAAGCCCATATACTTCACGAGCAAAGCGCGACAAGGAGCGAAACTGAGATACCAGCAGATATAGAAAGTGGCCCGGACCCTTATCAACGCTGCGAGGAGGCTGAGTTAATACTTTCTAGCCCACACAATCATGGTACGGACTGACCAACCCATAAAGCAACTGTCGGGTCGTCCAGATATGGCCGGCTGAATGCTTAAGTTGTGGCTGGAACTGTTCGAGTTCGAGATCCAGTATGAGAGCAGAAAATCCCTCAAGGCCCAGGCGTTGGACGACTTCATACGGAGATGACCTTACCTGATTCCCCCACTTGCGGGGTTCGCAAGTGGACAATCTTTGTCGACGGAGCATCCAACTCGGCAGGGAGTGGGGCAGGCATCATCTTGGAAAATGAGAAAGGGATACTCATCAAGGTCTCACTTACCTTGTCTTTCCCCATTTCAAATAATCAGGCCGGATATGAGGCCTTCCTCGCAGGTCTGCGCCTCGCCGAAGACCTGAGAGCCGAGGAAGTCGTCATTTGCACCTGTCATACCCCAAATTTTAACCACTAAGATTTCCCATCATTGTGTAAATTATCATCACAATATGGATGAACCATTAGTCACCCCAAAGATGGGTAAGCATCCACTACCATCAGAATTAGGGTTTCAAGCCCTCTTAGAGCTCTTAGACAAAGGATCAATCAAGAAATGACATGATCTGCAACTTTACTAGCCTCTCCAACATCCACAATGGATCAAAAGGACTCCCACTTCAAGGGTCAAGCACAAGGCTACTCCCTTCTAAGTGGATTAAGCCTCAAGATCGCCAGTGTCACCAAATTAGGGTTTTGGTCGACCAGGGCCTCCAGATGGAAATTCTCCTCTGGGCATGAGCCAATGCTTCAAGGCATAACCTATGATGCTCCAAGGGACATCATAAACCCAATCAACAAGTCAATTTAGCTTCAGGGGATGCATACATCAAAAATCAGGAATTAGGGTTTCTTGACCTATTTCACCCCTAAGTTGACTTTTGGGACAAACCATGAGCCAAGACCTCAAGGGAGAATTTGAGGGTCTCTAACACACTACATTGATCCATTTACAACAATGGATTAATCCAATAAGCTTAAGCAACAAGTTTCAATTTCATCTGAACCACAGTTAGGGTTTCGCGAGAAAAGTCAACTATACCTTTGACTTTTGACCAGGACATGCTCCTAAACCCTATACACCCTATAACACCTATGAAATCAATCCATCAAGTTTGATTTAGGTCAAGGACTTGATTTCATAGAGGATCTCATAGTTTGGAATTCATCTGACAAAAAGTCAACTGTGCACAAAAGTCAACTTTGACTTTTTGAGATTTTTCACAAAAATGGGTTTTTAACCCTAAAATGATGTTAATGTGAGATTTGAATCATCATTCTTCAAGAAAAATCAAGAAAAGTGGGATAACTTGTAAAAGGGGTAACCATAAAAACTTAGAAAATTTTCTAAGTTATGGAATAAAGTGGCTAGGGTACCAACTTTGGAGGACCATAACTCCTAAACCACAAGGCCATTTTTTCCCATCCAAGGTTGGATTTGCAGCTCTCATTACCCTCTACTAAAGCTTCAACTACATCTCATTTCAATTCATTATGGATTTTGAGTTATGGAATGATCAAAATGGCTGAAAACATGAAATGCCACTTTTTCCAACACTTAGTGAAATTTTCACTAAGTTAAAATCTGCCTTCACTTTTTTCCAAATGTAGGAGCATTTTTCACTTGGATCCAAAAAGTATCAAAACCAATTATGATCAAACAGTTATTGTATCATATGAGGGCTTTCCAAAATGGCCAAGAACATCACCAAACTCAACTTGAGCCATGAGATATGACCATGGCAACATGCCTTGCTGAAAACTGCCAAGGCAAGGCAGATTTTGGAGTTTTGCTCGATTTGCTCAAATTTTGCAAGCGGCAAGCAACTCTAACCATCTGAACATCTCAAGGGGGGACCAAGGAGGAACCAACTTTGATCCCAAGCCTCCCAAGTCTTTGGAACCAAAAATAGCATGCCAAACCTAGAAATCCCTTAAAGAGGGACAAAACTCCAATTTTGGGTTGGAGCATTTAATGGATGCACCAAGGTTGCATGGACAGACACATTTGTAACTAAATTCAGTCAAGAATGATCTAACAACTAGGGAACCACAACTCTGTGCTCTAACCTCTAGTCAATGGCTAGAGGAGACTTGGATTCTCATTTGCCAACATTGGCCAAACCTCTGTTGCAGTTGCCATTCACTATTGCTTGCGAAACAAACTTGCTCTACTATAAATAGAGCTCATTTGTGATCAGTTTGAGTACACCAAAGCCATCAAACAGATGCTTTCCTCAAAATCACCTTCTCACTTCCAATTTTGCCTTCTAAGGCAAGTCACCATCGGGTTTTGAGTTTGAGAGCTATTCTAATCAAACCAATCACACACACACCTCATAAACATCATATAGAAGTGATCCAAACATGCACATAACATATGGAACACCAAAATCATAAAATCACCAGCCAATTGCTCAAGCCTTTGACAGATTTGCAGTTGGGGTACCATCTCAAGTTCCAGATCATTTCAATCCATTCCTAGCATCCAGACACACTCCATAGCACCTAGGGAAGCTGTCCATAACCTTGGAACCAAGCTGTAACACCTCTAACACAAAACACGATCACCAGCTGCAAGTGGTAAGCATGAGCTCTTCTAACTCTATGATCCATGCAATTTTTGCTGCACAATAATTTGGCCATATGTTCATAATCATGCATGGAGTGTTTTCCCTCAATCAATTGAATTGTTTGAATCGTGTATGGAATTTCTGAACCTTCATGCAGAATTTAGGGTTCTTGAGGTTTCTCTTTGATTTCTTATTCCATGCTTAAAATAAATGAAATTAAAGACCATAGACATGATCGTGAGGTTGAAACGAGTAGATTGATATGTAGAAACAGAGGGTAGCGCGTGTTCTTGCCCTTGTTCTTGGCGCCTTTTTTTGAAAATTCAAATATTTGAATTTTGTGATTTTATTTAATTGATTCAAAAATTAATTTCTCTCTGAGTTTTAATGATTTTGAGTTGATTCTTTTTTTAATAATTCACAAAAATGTTAAAATATTTTATTTTACCAAAAAATCCCAAAAATATTATTTATTTCATATAATTGATATTTTTGCAAAGAATTAAAATTTTAATTGTTTTTGACATTTAAAATATATTTTCCTTCTTGATTTTGCAAATTTTTGTGATTTCTAATCATTTTGTAGGTCAAAACATGATTTTTGAAACATTAATCCAAGATCACAATTTGTTTTCCACATGTTAAACAATTTTGATCATTTTAATTGAATTTTTATTCAATTAAAATACATTTTGGAAACAAATTAGGGTTTTGATTAATTCAACCCTCATCAAACCTTTTAAAAACACTTTGGGCCTCTAATAGAGTGTAAGACCTAATCCTTTGTAAATACAAACCTATTTTGGGCCTCAAATGTTGTATAAGTCCCGTTGTATTTCAAAAGTTTGGCGCGATCATCGCCTGTTTAAAACAAACTATCTGGGCCTCTCCTCGAGCTATAAGACCCATTCAAAATCATTTTGGGCCTCTAATAGAGTGTAAGACCTAATCCCCTTTTGAAACCAAAAACTTTTGGGCCTCAGTCATTGTATAACACCCACGGTGTTTTCAAAACCTCAGCGCGATCGTCGCCCTTTTCAAATTAACCATTGGGCTTCTCCTTGAGCTATAAGACCCATCTTCGTTCACTTTCAATCATTTTGGGCCTCTTGAGAGAGTGTAAGACCCATCCCCTTTGTACAGAAAACCTTTCTTGGGCCTCAGTCACTTGTATAAGTCCCTGTACAAAACGACAGTACGATCACTGATAAAACCCTGGGCCTCTCCTTGAGCTGTAAGCCCCAACAATCTTTTCAAAGCACCTTCTCCTTTGATTTTGAATATAATATTGTTATCAAAGCTTTCTTTATTGAACAAACTAACCAAACAGCATGGAAGCTCTACAACCGAGTAAGTGTTTACCCGCTTTCATTTACCGCTTTCATATGTATATAACTGTATTGTGGGGCTGTTTCACTGTAAGTCTTCTTTCACAAACTCATATCAACTGTGTAATAATAGTATAGATATTTAGAGTTTCCCTGGAAACTATGTCTAAAACTAGGCAAAACCTCGTCTTTTTACCTCCGACGTTCACCTGGATATACCTTAACCCTGAGAATTTTTCTTTTACAACAATTTTAGATAACAAGATCTAAGAAATCTCCCCCTTGAACAGTTCATATACAGAAGGCCAATGTTCCAAGTGAAACCCCTTCTGGAACTGTTCATCAGCCTCCTCTTGGGCTTAGTGCATGAACCCACAGGCTTCCTAAAAGCATCCCCGCCTCCTCTTGGGCGTTGTACAAGGACCCGTCGGCTTCTTAGAAGTTTTCACATCCTCCTCTTAGGCTTCATATAATGATTCTTGTAACACCCCAATTCCCATCGCGAATAAATAATACATAAATAAATCAGAGTAGATAAAAATTTATTATTCTTAGACAGAAACAAGGATGCCACATTTAAGGAAAGAAAACACAATCCCTGCTCATAAATTTGATACATAACACAAAATTGAACAAACCTAAAAGGGAAATTTTTTCCTACAAAAGGGAAGTTCAATTATGGAATAAAGTGGAAAGATCCATAACTGACTTGTTTTACAAAATAAATCCTTTTATAACATCAGAATATTCATACAAAGGTAATACAAAATAGATCCAACAAATGTATATATATATATATATATGCAACAAAAGCGTTCCCCGACTCCCGTGTTACGTATCAGAGCAGACAGACCGACAAAAGGATGGAGAACTAATCTTCACAAAAGCCTCCAAGACACTAATCTGCAATTGCCTCATAGAGCAACAAACCACAGCAGAAGGGTGAGAAATAACAACTAAATCAAGATTGCATAATAATATGCAACACATATAAATTCACATGCATAATTATTCTCACCACAAGCATCACATACTAATACATATAGCATGCCACACATACATAACATATTCGCACATAAGGCATACTAAAGTTATGACATATGGAAACACACCACCACATCACATAGCATATGTCCATACATAAAGCATAACATTCATAACCAATGCATTTATCACAAAGGCATATCAAATCACCAATGCTATCACAAGCTCAACACATAATCAATCAATTCACAATTTCCCACACATAATTAATCCATTCATAATTTTCCACACATAATCAATCCATTCATGATTTTCCACACATAATCAATCCATTCATGATTTTCCACACATAATCAATCCATTCATGATTTTCCACACATAATCAATCCATTCATGATTTATGCAAATGCAGAGAGACCGACATAACGACTATATGCAAATGCGGTACCATCCATCCATCAATCTCATCATCAGTTCACTCAGGAACTATTGGAATCATCGCTTGTTACTTAGTGTAACTCCCCGTCGGGCACACGATGTTCCCCGTCGCTCACACCTCTTTGCATAAGGCACACGACGTTTATGGAACTCTCACACCTCTTTGTATAAGGCACACGACCCGATCGCTCACACCTCTTTGTATAAGGCACACGATCATCTATAATCATCGCTCACACCTCTTTGTATAAGGCACACGATGTTATAGCGGATTCCCTCTGGAACCGTTTCGTCGCTCACACCCACTAGGGCACACGACATCACAAAATGCATATCATAATGCTTGGCATACAATGACTCATGACAATCAAATGCACACATATATGCAACCATGTGAACCACTCCAACATCCATAATCATGCATATAGGATCAAACACAACACATTGCATTTACTTGCCCTTAGGCCACAAACCATCATCACAACATTTCATCACATGCATTCACATCATACCACAACACATAAGTCATAAGTTATATATCAAAAGCATATTGCATGATAACACATCAATCACATACAGTTACGACGGTAAAAATCGAAAGAACGACACATTTCCAAATTCTCGACACAATTAAATCGGCCACCAATATCAACTGCATTTTAATAAGAAAGAACATCTCAATAGCTTTCTAACAGTACCAAGAATGCCTCGATCCAAGTTACAGATCAAAAGTTACGGCATCGAACGCAAAATCGGGAAAATTCTGCACCCTCTCTGGTCATACGCGTATTGCCTTGGTCCATACGCGTAATGCCCAGCTCGCTCGCCCATCCATACGCGTATTGCCCAAAGTGCTACGCGTATAGGCAGAGACTAAATTCTCCCCAAAAATTTCACTAAAAACCTAGTACGCGTATTGCCTCCCTAGTTACGCGTAATGCCTTGCCAAGTACGCGTACCATTACGCATTCCAGCAAAGGGCCGTGTAAAATGGGTTCCATACGCATAATTCCCTCAATTCCCCCTAGCCATACGCGTATTGCCCAACCCAATACGCGTATTGCCTTGCCTGTTACGCGTATGGACAGCGCAACCCAGAATTTTTCCTGCATAATTCCTTTTACGAATTTCACCCCAAAACCTCTCCAAATCTCATCTAAACACTTCCAAATCACAATATATCAACCAAAACATGTTCCAACATAATCAACAAGTATTCTACGCAGTTTATATCGAGTTTCGACCGTGAAAATATCGATTTCTATCAATTGTTCATCAATTTATTAAAGAGAAAAAGTTGTGAAAACAACCAAAACAATTACAACAAACAACACATATACATACACAAGCAAGATATAATCGAAACTTCTCACCCTTACCCGATTAATCGCGCTTGAAACGGAGCTATGTCAATTTTCCTCTTCTCCTCTCTTTCCCTTCTCTTTTTCTTTCTTTCTATTTTCTCTCTTTCTAATCTCTATGTTTCTATTTTATGAAAAATAACCAAGCAAAAGACCAAAATACCCCTCAACGCAAATATCTCGCAAACGCTCTCAAAATGCGATAAAATACAATAACGATGAAAAATAATATATTGCCATATAAAAGTCAAGAATAAAATAATATAAAAATGAAAATAATTAAATCGATCAAAGCCTCAACTCACACAATTCACCACTTTTATCAAAATTTCCAAAAATTGTGAATTCACTCAAACTCAACCAAACCATTCCAGTTATCTATTCATGAAAGTGGACACTTATTCTAAATTGTTACCTTATTCAACTGTTAGTAATCCATACACAATTTCTTCTCTTAACAGTCCAAATTCCATAAATCCCAACATGTAGCAACAACCAACCAAAAAGAACTCTCAAATATTACATCCACACCTAGGGTTTTCTCAAGATTTCCATTAATGCTCTAAAACTTCAAGGACTCCAAACCTCACCAGAACTCTAAGTTTTACTTTCCATAGTCTCAATACCATTATACATATCATGCTTGTTATTCCGTTCAATCATCCATCCTTTTTGTTACTAACAATACTGGAGCTCTCTAAAACAACACCCTAATGTTCCATCCAAAAACACATCTGAAAACCATGCACAACTGACGGTCCATCACTGTGACTTCCTGCCAATTTCCAGAACACTATCATCACAGACAAAACAAACATCTTAGTCTCATCTATTAAGAGTTTTCTACTTACTTAGCAGATATAAACCTCAACTATTCACCTTCATCCAATTTTAAGTTCACACTCTACTCTCTGAGAACAACCATTAACGATACCCAATCGTTCTCTCTCAACGACTTCCCAACTGAACCAACATACCAAAACCTCTAATCTTCCTCATCTTCCAATATACGAATCTTCATCAATTCAACAAAACAATCTGTAACCATTTTCTTAAATTCCAAACAATTCATTGTACACATTATCAAAGCCGGAAAGACACGTCTATTCCATCCAACATAATTTCCTCTACTATCAACAAGAGATTAAGGGTGATCAGTTCCTCAATTTGTCAATAGACAGCTGACAATCATGATGGGGCATAAACCGTCTTTACCAAACTATAATAGCATTCCTTACATCGTGTGCACAAAATTACCTAAGGCACAAATCCTTAGTTGACACAAACCTTACCTCCGCATTCCCTTCGAAATCGGGAACAACATTGTCCAAACAACACTTACACTCTTGCAACCAACGCTCCACAACTGAAGCAACTTAGAGAAGCACCAGCTTCTCCCCCACTTATCTCCTTCTCACACTTGAAGACAAATGATTAGAAAAACCAGAAAGTACTGACAGTGTTCACACACATATCACGTACTAAGGGACAAACAACATCGACAATATTCAACTATCACACCAACTGACTCAACAACTTGGCCGGACGGACCGACCTGCTCCGATACCACTTATGTAACACCCCAATTCCCATCGCGAATAAATAATACATAAATAAATCAGAGTAGATAAAAATTTATTATTCTTAGATAGAAACAAGGATGCCACATTTAAAGAAAGAAAACACAATCCCTGCTCATAAATTTGATACATAACACAAAATGGAACAAACCTAAAAGGGAAATTTTTTCCTACAAAAGGGAAGTTCAATTATGGAATAAAGTGGAAAGATCCATAACTGACTTGTTTTACAAAATAAATCCTTTTATAACATCAGAATATTCATACAAAGGTAATACAAAATAGATCCAACAAATGTATATATATATATGCAACAAAAGCGTTCCCCGACTCCCGTGTTACGTATCAGAGCAGACAGACCGACAAAAGGATGGAGAACTAATCTTCACAAAAGCCTCCAAGACACTAATCTGCAATTGCCTCATAGAGCAACAAACCACAGCAGAAGGGTGAGAAATAACAACTAAATCAAGATTGCATAATAATATGCAACACATATAAATTCACATGCATAATTATTCTCACCACAAGCATCACATACTAATACATATAGCATGCCACAAATACATAACATATTCGCACATAAGGCATACTAAAGTTATGACATATGGAAACACACCACCACATCACATAGCATATGTCCATACATAAAGCATATCATTCATAACCAATGCATTTATCACAAAGCATATCAAATCACCAATGCTATCACAAGCTCAACACATAATCAATCAATTCACAATTTCCCACACATAATCAATCCATTCATAATTTTCCACACATAATCAATCCATTCATGATTTTCCACACATAATCAATCCATTCATGATTTTCCACACATAATCAATCCATTCATGATTTTCCACACATAATCAATCCATTCATGATTTATGCAAATGCAGAGAGACCGACACAACGACTCTATGCAAATGCGGTACCATCCATCCATCAATCTCATCATCAGTTCACTCAGGAACGATTGGAATCATCGCTTGTTACTTAGTGTAACTCCTCGTCAGGCACACGATGTTCCCCGTTGCTCACACCTCTTTGTATAAGGCACACGATGTTTATGGATCGCTCACACCTCTTTGTATAAGGCACACGACGCGATCGCTCACACCTCTTTGTATAAGGCACACGATCATATATAATCATCGCTCACACCTCTTTGTATAAGGCATACAATGTTATAGCGGATTCCCTCTGGAACCGCTTCGTCGCTCACACCCACTAGGGCACACGACATCACAAGATGCATATCATGATGCTTGGCATACAATGACTCATGACAATCAAATGCACACATATATGCAACCATGTGAACCACTCCAATATCCATAATCATGCATATACGATCAAACACAACACATTGCATTTACTTGCCCTTAGGCCACAAACCATCATCACAACATTTCATCACATGCATTCACATCATACCACGACACACAAGTCATAAGTTATATATCAAAAGCATATTGCATGATAACACATCAATCACATACACTTAAGACGGTAAAAGTCGACAAAATGACACATTTCCAAATTCTCGACACAATTAAATCGGTCACCAATATCAAAAACATTTTAATAAGAAAGAACATCTTAATAGCTTTCTAACGGTACCAAGAACGCCTCGATCCGAGTTACGGATCAAAAGTTACGGCATCAAACGCAAAATCGGGAAAATTCTGCGCCCTCTCTGGTCATACGCGTATTGCCTTGGGACATACGCGTAATGCCCAGCTCGCTCGCCCATCCATACATGTATTGCCCAAAGTGCTACGCGTATAGGCAGAGACTAAATTCTCCCCAAAAATTTCACTAAAAACCTAGTACGCGTATTGCCTCCCTAGTTACGCGTAATGCCTTGCCAAGTACGCGTACCATTACGCATTCCAGCAGAGGGCCGTATAAAATGGGTTCCATACGCGTAATGCCCTCAATTCCCCCTAGCCATACGCGTATTGCCCAACCCAATACATGTATTGCCTTGCCTGTTACGCGTATGGGAAACGCAACCCATAATTTTTCCTGCATAATTCCTGTTACAAATTTCACCCCAAAACCTCTCCAAATCTCATCTAAACACTTCCAAATCACAATATATCAACCAAGACATGTTCCAACATAATCAACAAGTATTCTATGCAGTTTATATCGAGTTTCGACCGTGAAAATATCGATTTTTATCAATTGTTCATCAATTTATTAAAGAGAAAAAGTTGTGAAAACAACCAGAACAATTACAACAAACAACACATATACATACACAAGCAAGATATAATCGAAACTTCTCACCCTTACCCGATTAATCGCACTTGAAACAGAGCTATGTCGATTTTCCTCTTCTCCTCTCTTTCCCTTCTCTTTTTCTTTCTTTCTATTTTCTCTCTTTCTAATCTCTATGTTTCTATTTTATGAAAAATAACCAAGCAAAAGACCAAAATACCCCTCAGCACAAATATCTCGCAAACACCCTCAAAATGCGATAAAACACAATAACGATGAAAAATAATATATTTCCAAATAAAAGTCATGAATAAAATAATATAAAAATGAAAATAATTAAATCGACTCGATTAAATAAATCGGACAAAACGGGGCGTTACAATTCTTCCTCCGGGAAGATAGCCTCCTCTTGGGCTTAGTACAAATTGTCCCTCGGCTTCTTAAAAGTTTTCTCCCCTCCTCTTGGGCTTCGTACAAATTGTCCCGACAACCTCCTAGAGGTATAGGAACATAAATTAGTCATCTTAATAGAATAGTCTTTCAAAGAGTCTAGATCTTACTACTACTGTTTCTTAAGCATAGTACAAAAGATAAGACCCGTAGACTTGGGTAGTCTCAATACCCTTCACATTCCCTGTTTCCTTAAATAACAGGAAATTATCCCGGTCCTCAGATCAAATCCCTGAGTACAACATTACCCATATAAGAACTAATTTTCTCTAACATACTGGACCTGTCACTCAACTGAAACAGTAACCTCAGGCTCCTCTTGGGCTTTGTACAATGATTCTCCCCAGCAGAGCTAACCCTTTCAGCCTCCATCTCGGGCTTTGAACGAGATACAAAAACACTCTCTTGTTGAGTATAAAAAGACTCTCTTGTTGAGTCGATCACCTTCAGCCTCCATCTCGGGCTTTGTACGAGATACAAAAACACTCTCTTGTTGAGTATAAAAAGACTCTCTTGTTGAGTCGATCACCTTTAGCCTCCATCTCGGGCTTCGTACGAGATACAAATCACTCTTTTGTTGAGTATAAAAGACTCTCTTGTTGAGTCAAACCTTTAGCCTCCGTTTTGGGCTTCGTACAAGACACATACAAAATCACTCTCTTGTTGAGTCAACCAGTCCAGCCTCTCTCTCGGGCTTCGTACGAGACATATAAAAACATCCTCTTGTTGGGTCATTAGACTCCTCTTAGGCTTTGTATAAGAAAACCCCGGTTGAGTCAATCAACCTTTTAGCATCAAAGCTGTGCCTCGTTCACAGTATACAAACATCAACAACTCCTTTCCCCTCCATCTAATTGCTGTAAGCGGCAAGCCTTTGGATTATTTACATCCACGCCACTGTCCCTCTTTTAGCATGAGAAATTCCTAAGGAAAGATGGCATTGCTCTAAACTGAGTTAAAGTCTTCTCCTTCAGGTTGAAAATCCCCTATAAAGGAAATTATGGCATTACTGGATTCGCATATCCCGGTTAAAGTAATCCTCCTTTATAATCAGTCACCTAACAATTATGACAAACAGACCTCTTTAGAGATGGCAAATTCTCTCTAAAACTCAACACCCTTTTAGCTTCATATCTTGGGCTTCGAACAAGATACAAATAGACCCTTCAGCTTCACATCTTGGGCTTTGAACAAGATACAAACCACCTTTAGCTTCATGTCTTGGGCTTTGAACAAGACACCAAAACACCGTTTCCTCCCATAGAACAGGAGGAACTACGATCGCTCTGATTTCGCTGTTTCGATAAACGGGAATACGATTGAAAGAAAAATCTTAGCGAGCACACAACATCAAAAAACCTCTGGCCACAAATCCTCACATATCCATCAAAACATCCGAGTCCGTATCCCCCACCAAAAGTCTAAACTCGATCAAAATAAACCTAAGAGAGGCCCCCCACATTGATCGCATCTGTAAACCAACAGTTTTGACTGTTTAACCTCAGTTTGTAAAGCAGGGTTAGTTGGAGACATCTATTTCCCTTCCTTCACCAGCTCCAATAGGATAAAAAATGAATCGACCTGTAGTACCCTCCCAGAGCGACAGTGCTTAAGAACCACGTCCAAAATCGCTCGCTACAGGAAAATGGCGCCCACCGTTGGGCCCTTACGTATTTCATCTCTGAGGTAGAAACCAAGGAGTGGGGACTTCACTGGGGTTAAGACTTTTTTGTTGACTTCACCAGGATCTTAGGTCAAAACCTTTAAGTTGGGAAAATGCCACAGAATGGCGACTCCGCCGGGGAGCCATTTTCTGTCAGGAACATAGGATTCATAGCTCTTAAAAGTCTAGGACATTAGGACAAATATATATACTGCTTTTCCTAATTGATATTTGTGTTTATTTTTTCTGCTAATGGGAATGCGTGTGATGCCGCATGTCGAAAGATTGAGTATACACCTAGGAAAAACCTCTTTCAGTAGTGCGGAAGCTATCGGAAATAGTTGTCACACAGATACTACCCTCTTCTGAGATTCTTCAAAATAACATCACCTAGCACGGTTCCCGGCCCGCTGGTGTTATCTCGACAAGAATAAATAATTTTGAGAGACAGGTACAAAAATCACTAGTATAAACCTTTGGGATGGGTAGAGCCTTGACTTCATGACACCGACCCTTTGACCTCATGTTTTTTCTATGTTTTTGTGTGCTGCATTCATGCATTCATTTAAAAAACATTAAGCAAAGAAAATTTTCTCTTCTAGTCTCTCTTTTTCAAATTAAACTAAAACAATGATTGCAAATAGCAGAGGAAAAAAGATTGCGCTCATGGATTTCGGTAGAAGGAGAACTCATAAGTACACCTTCAAGGTTCCAAAGTTAGAGGATTTGAGAGGTTTGGCAAGGATGATCACAAACCATGAGGCTTTTAGAGCTAACTACGGAGGTCTGCTACCTCTGTTAAGGGTCCATGTGATTGAAAGAATCATGGAGGCACTCATTCAATTTTACGATCCAGTCTATCACTGTTTTACATTCCCGGATTACCAGCTCGCACCAACGCAGGAGGAGTATTCTCACCTGACTGGTTTACATATTACTGATCAAGCTCCCTTTTTTGGAATGGAAGAAACTCCAAAGGATAAAATCATTGCAAGAGTAATTTATTTGGATGAGTCAGAAATCAAGACTCACATGACCACCAAGGGTGGAATCCCAGGTTTACCAGCCAAGTTTCTGGTAAAGAAAGCTCTGTACTTTGCTAGTATAGGAAACGTGACTGCTTTTGAAAGCATCTTTGTTTTACTCACCTACGGGTTATTTTTGTTTCCCAACATCGATAACTTTGTAGATATCAACGCCATTAAGGTTTTTCTCATTGGAAACCCTGTACCGACTTTGCTCGCAGATGCGTATCATTCTGTACACTTAAGGAATTTATACAGCGGAGGAATGATCACGTGCTGTGTCCCCCTGCTATATAAGTGGTTTATTTCCCATTTGCCTAAATCTGCCACTTTTTGGGATCATAAGAGTGTCTTATGTTGGTCGCAGAAAATCATGTCTCTTACCAACTCTGACATAGATTGGTACAATAGGATTTATGACGGGATCAGAATCATTGACCGTTGTGGAAACTTCCCCAACGTACCCCTTATAGGAACTAAGGGGGGATCAATTATCATCCAGTCTTAGTTCGTCGTCAATTTGGATACCCGATGAGGCATGTCCCGTGTAACGCTCATCTGGAAGGTATTTTCTTTAAGGAAGGAGAAAATGACAGGGCACTAAAGATAGAAATAGTGCACGCTTGGAAACATGTTCATAAGAAAGGACGGGAGTCTCTAGGAAAACTGGACTGTGTTCCGGTGGAGCCTTATCTCCACTGGGTACAAACTAGAGCTCTCAAGCTAAAGATGCCTTATCCTCGTCACGGAGCTCTTCCGCCAAGGGAATCTGTCATGTACTTCATGACTGAAACGGAAAAACTTCAGGTTACTCTCAACAAAGTTCAACAGGAGAGGAGGTCTTGGAAGAACAAGTACCGCATTCTCAATGTGGAATGTACCAAAATATAGCAACTGCTGAAAGATAAGGATACTCTAATTGAGATTTTGGAGCAACATGCTGTAGAAAATCAGGATCACCAAAGGAATTTGCTCGCTCCTTTCACTTGGCAAAGGAATGAAGACCTGAAAACGGCTCAATAGCTCCGGTCCAAGAAAAGGAAAGTACCAGAATCAGCACCCAAGTTCTCCTCAGAGAGGACTCGGGACCCATTAGCTTAGGTTTCTGTTTCCGTACCTTGTAAATTACTGTATTTCCATTTCCGCAATCCTTTGAATTCAATAAAATGGGGATTTCCCCACTGTTTGATATTTGCAATCTAATTGTCGAAGTTTATTTTGATTAAACCAAAAAAACAATTAATATAATCATTGCATTCATCATTCTCGCGTCACGTATTCTTCTTACCTACGAATCTCACGTTTGTGTCTCGGTTCTAGAGTCAAACTGTCTCATTCGTACAATACCCGACCCAATCGTCAGAAAAAGATGGATGATCTCGAGGAAGAGAACAGAGAGTTGAAAGAAGAGATCGACACTCTGAGAGAGGATATGATAAAGCTTCATAACGACATGCAAGCCATGGCAGAAGCTTAGCTACAAAGAACTGTGATCTCAGAGATCACTTCAACGCCCATAGTGGAGAAGTATGATCCTAGGTATCAAATGCCGAAAGATCGTCCCCGGGGCATGCCTGTTAAATATATCCAGGAAGGATATGTGCCGCCGATCACTGAAGATCAGGGAATCATAGCAGAAGCCGTTGGGCCTGAAGGTTACAAACTTCGGGAAAGCGAGGATGCCAGAGGCATGTTGAGGACTCCTGAAGGTTACAAACTTCCGAAAACGCCAAGATTCACTGCCATAGTAATGGTACCACCCCCTGTGGTGCACACTGTCTCGGAAGGACAGATTCCACAGATACCTTCTGGTGGGAACGACAGCATGTTCGACAGAATGAATGAATTCCAAGAGAAGTTCCTGGAAATGCAGAAGAAACTGCAGGCCCTTCGCGGTCAGGATTTGTTTGGAAAGGACGCCGCGGATCTTTGCTTGGTCCCCAATGTGAAAGTCCCGCACAAGTTCCAAGTACCCGATTTTGAAAAATACAAGGGTAAATCTTGCCCTCAGAGCCACTTGGTGATGTACGCTCAGTGAATGTCAGCTCAGATGGAGAATCAAGATCTACTGATTCACTACTTTCAGGATAGTTTAACTGGTGCCGCATTAAAATGGTACATGGGTTTAAACCGTGCTACGGTTAGCACTTTCAGAGATCTTGGAACTGCCTTCGTCCAACAATATAAATACAATTTGGACATGGCACCAGACAGAGATCAACTCAGATGAATGTCGCAAAAAGGCAAGGAAACCTTTAAGGAGTAAGCTCAGAGATGGCGGGAAATTGCCGCCCAAATTTGTCCACCTCTTGAGGAAAAAGAGATGACAAAGATCTTCTTAAAGACCTTAAGCTCATTTTACTACGACCGAATGGTTGCCAGTGCGCCCAGTGACTTCACCGAAATGGTCGATATGGGAGTACGTCTCGAGGAAGCCGTTCGAGAAGGACGTCTAGTCAAAGACACTGGGTCGACAAGCGGTACTAAAAAATACGGTAGTGCTCTCCCTAAGAAAAAGGAGCAAGATATTGGGAATATCTCTCTTGGAAAGCAAAGGCGACGGTACCAACTGGTAGCAGCTGTAACTCCTGCTATCAACCCTGCGCCTGTTTCTACGTATCAACCTTAGGTTGCTCAAAGCCAACCGCATTTGCAGCAATTTCAGCAAAGGACACAACAGCCTCTTCAGCAGGCTCGTCCTCAATACAACAACAACCTTACAACGCGGCCACTAGGATTTGATCCTATACCCGTATCGTACGTAGAACTATTTCCGTTACTACTGGCTAAGGGGCATGTCCAAACTAAGTCTCCTCTTACAATACCGAAAAATCCGCCTTTTTGGTTTAAGGTGGATCAGACTTGCCCTTACCATCAAGGAGGACCAGGGCATAACATAGAGAACTGTCTCAGTTTCAAATCCGACGTACAAAATCTTGTTAGGAGCGGGGTCTTATCTTTCAAAGATACGAATCCGAATGTTCTTACAAACCCGCTGCCTCAACACAAGAAGGCTACAGTCAATTTGATAGAGGGAGAGTCTAATAACACCTATCAAATTCGCGATGTACTCTTACTGAGGGCCAACTTGTTCAAGATGCATTGTAGACAGAGTGGATATGGCCATGTGCCACCTCATAATTATCACCAGTGTGATATCTTCTCTAAAAGCAATCGAGGATGTTCTGTGGTGCAATAAGCTCTACAGGAACAGATGGATCTCAGATGGATCCAAGAGCACCGAGTTCGTGGAGTTAACATGGTTTATATGAATTCCAACATCATTCAAAACCACGATATCCGTGCGATGAATGTCAACCTGGTGGAAATTCACTCAAGGCAAAGCCAGTATCATAATCTGCCGCGTCACGATTACAATTCTTGTCTGACTTGCTCGGTAAACAAACAGGGATGCTCTTTCATACAGGAGGCCCTCCAGCATCAGATGGATCTTGGATGGATCCAAGACTACCATGATAGGAATCATTATCAAATCAACATGGTTCAAATCTTTGATATTCGCTTGATGAATACCAACCTGGTGGAGTTACATGCTAAACAGGTCCGGCTCGGGTTACTGGTACCACATGATTATCAGGACTGTAAAGCGGGCTGCGAAGACGATCAGGGCTATGCCCTTGTCCAGGAAACACTTCAGCACTTGTTGAACCACTGGTGGCTTCCAATCTATATGGATGAAGACACCCAGCAAGTTAGTATCACTAACGGGAATCCTACTAGATATCAAAGTCAGCATGTTCGGTCGATGAAAATAGATCTAGTGAGGTTACACTGCATTCAAAGCGGACATGGCCAGGTGCCACTACACAACTATGAGCGATGTGGAGTTTGCTCAGTGAATAATCAAGGATGCTACCTCGTGCGAGCAGCCCTTCAAAGTCAGTTGGACCGCGAGGAGATTCAACCATGGTCAAGTTCAGGATCAGTCAACTACCTCACTGATCAAATCGAGGACGTTGTCGTAATCTCTGATCATCAGAGGGTTAGGGATGTTTGTGCCATCATCCCTCTACTGGATGAATCGAGAGTTCCCAACCAGGAACGGATCGAAATTACTTACGATGGTCAGAAAAATCAGAAGGCTCCCATAGTCATCTATTTACCGGGACCATTACCATATGAATCAACTAAGGCTATCCCTTACAAGTACGGTGCAACCACAGTCGAGAATGGAAAGGAAATTCCATTACCCTCCGTCGTGAATATTGCAGACATCAGTCGAGTAACACGGAGCGGTCGAATCTTCAACCGAGGAGTTGGAGAACTTAACAAAGAAAAGGAACTTCAGACGGAAGCTCCTGATCCACCAGTCGGTCAATCCAGTAATCCCGACCTTTTGAAAAACAATGATGAGATGCTGAAGCTCATCCAAAGGAGTGAATACAACATTGTTAATCAACTGTTACAAACTCATTCAAAGATCTCAGTGCTATCACTTTTACTCAGTTCAGAAGCACACAGGGAGGCTTTACAGAAAGTCTTGGATCAAGCCTTTGTAGAATAGGATGTAACAATCAGACAGTTCGATAGCATTATCTCTAACATCACTTCCTGCAATAACTTAGGATTTAGTGATGAGGAATTACCTGAAGAAGGTCGCCGTCATAACATGGTACTCAACATTACAGTCAACTGCCAGGACGATGCTTTAGCCAGCGTACTGGTAGACACAGGGTCAGCCCTGAATGTTATGTCGAAGTCCACTTTGATGCAATTATCATTCAAAGGACCTCCGATGAGACCCAGTGAGGTCGTCGTCAAAGCATTTGATGGATCCAGAAAAATGGTTATCGGCGAAGTCGACCTTCCCATAACTATTGGTTCTCACACTTTCCAAGTCACTTTCCAGGTCATGGACATCCGGGCAACATACAGTTGTTTATTAGGAAGACCTTGGATACATCAGGCTGGGGCAGTCACTTCGACACTGCACCAGAAGCTAAAGTTCATCCAGAACGGCCAACTCGTCACAGTCTGTGGAGAACAAGCCTTGCTAGTGAGCAACTTGTCATTATCTACTTGTGTAGAACCCGAGGAGGTTGTTAGAACTCAGTTCCAAGCACTGTCGGTGAGCAATGAGAATCAATAAGAGAAAGGAACCTCGATTTCCTCGTACAGAGATGTTCTCGAAGTGATCAAAAATAACAATACAAAAGGATGGGGACAGCTTGTCATTCCCACTGATAATAAAACAAAGAAGGGTCTTGGTTTTTCTACAACCTGCACCCAGACAGCTGCTAACAATGAAAGTCTTCATCCCATTCAGAACTTTTTCCACAGTGGAGGCTTCCTTCAACTAGTGACTCAAGAAGTGAATACTATCAACGAGGGAGATTACTCTGATACAGATGAGGAATGGGAGTCCTATCTTAACAAGGACGGTTATATGTCTCAGGAAGAGGTGCCTATGCCATTTTGCTATCCCGCACAGAGTCCGAGATTTATACCAAGGTCAGATGTCGAAATGATATACAAAGATTGTGATCCTGAAGGATGTCGTGCTTCGCCAAATTCGTTAGAGGAGGACACTCTGATGAAAGACAACTTTGACCACGACTACTATGGCCCGATGGATGGCCTGCCAATGTGGCAGCCTTACCCAGGAAACTTGGGGCACGAAAATTAGCCAAACAATGAAAATCAGCTGAGCATCATTGAACAGAATACCTGTGTCCCCACCATGTCATGGGATCAACACCCAGGTTATCTTGAAAATACCCAGCACGACGATGAATTCGCAACGTTTGCAAGACTAGAATTCATTAACTATGCTTTTCCTGAGGTCAACGTCATCGAGAGGGATGACTCCTCCATTTCCAAAGAAGTGTGGGACACCTTGGGACAATCGAGTGGAAAGTACGACTTCATGGTTAAATACACCGCTCCTGAAAGCTCTCGTATCAGGTTTGAAGACATCCAGCCAACTGGATGGGGAGATACAGCTGAGAGTATAAATACTATGCAAAATACAACAGAGGAATCCTCCTATGACAACTCTGCCTGGGAGACAGATTCCAATGATCCTGCTCCACTAGAAATCAGCGTTATTTCTGAAGACAAATCAAGGAAGGTACCAGACTTTGTGATTCACCGAGGAGTTGGCCGCCAATGGGTCACAGTCGATGTTCCGAAGATTATTCATAAGTCAAAGTAATTGCCATCTTTACTTTAACCTTTCACCTTGCCCAGGTGAAACGGATGTTTTGATAGGGCTCGCTTTCTGTAATTTTCCCTCTTCGCTTCGCCCAAAGCGACAGAGTTTTGTTTTATAGGGCTGTAGTTTCAAGAATCGACTTATTCATTAATAAAATAACGTCGTTCTGTAAATTCCGCATTAATTGTTGTTTTCTCTTTTCTCTTTTCTCAGAAAATGGTAATCCTAAAAAACAACTCAATAATAAAAACAATTAGTTTTTCCAAAAAAAAACACTGCACACACTTTTGTATTCTCTCTATCTCTTCTAAAAAATAATCATCATGTCATGCAGATTGCTTGTTTTAAACCCAGTTGAAACATACGATCCAATGCCTTATCCCAACTTTGAGTTCCCGGTATTTGAGGCTGAAGAAGAAAATGACGACGGAATTCCAGAGGAGATCTCTCGACTACTCAAACAAGAGGAAAGGTCCATCGAACTTCATAAAGAGCCGTTGGAAACGGTAAACTTAGGTTTAGAAGAGGAGAGAAAAGAAATCAGGATTGGGGAACTGCTCAGTCCAACTGCCAGAGAGAGTTTGATAAAGCTTCTCAAATAGTTTCCCGATGTATCCGCTTGGTCCTATCAGGATATGCCAGGGTTGGATACCAGCATCGTGGAACATCATCTACCGTTAAGATCGGAATGTCCGCATGTAAAATAGAGGTTGAGACGGACTCACCCGGACATGGCCGTCAAAATTAAAGAGGAAGTACATAAACAGATTGACGCGAGTTTCCTCGCTACATCAGAATATCCTCAATGGTTAGCCAACATCGTACCTGTTCCGAACAAGGACAGAAAGGTCAGAATGTGTGTCGATTACAGAGATCTAAAGAAGGCTAGTCCGAAGGACGACTTTCCTTTACCACACATTGACATGCTGGTAGACAGTACAACAAAGTTCAAAGTTTTCTCCTTCATGGATGGATTCTCGGACTATAATCAAATCAAAATGGCGCCGAAAGACATGGAAAAAACTTCGTTCATTACCCCATGGGGTACCTTTTGTTACAAGGTAATGTCGTTCGGTTTGAAGAATGTCGGGGCAACCTATCAAAGGGCCATGACTACTCTGTTTCATGACATGATACACAAGGAAATCGAGGTATATGTTGATGATATGATTGCCAAATCTAAGACAGAGGAGGAGCATGTAACCCACCTGTCAAAACTATTCGAGTGGCTGAGAAAGTACAAACTCCGCTTGAATCCCAACAAGTGCACATTTGGTGTTCGTTCGGGGAAACTCTTAGGGTTCATCGTCATCCAGAAAGGAATTGAGGTTGATCCTGACAAGGTCAAGGCCATTCAAGAAATGCCTTCTCCGAAAACTGAAAAACAAGTCATAGGATTCCTGGGACATTTGAACTATATTTCCAGATTCATATTCCTCATGAACGCGACATGCGCGTCGATTTTCAAATTACTAAAAAAGAACCAGGACTGTGTTTGGACAGAAGACTTCCAAACCTCCTTCGACAGTACAAGGAATACCTGTCGAACCCACCGATTCTATCACCTCCAGTGGAAGGAAGACCACTGATCATCTACCTAACAGTCTTGGAAGACTCCATGGGTTGTGTACTTGGCCAACAAGATGAAACGAAATGGAAAGAGTCTGCCATCTACTATTTGAGCAAGAAATTCACAGACTGTGAGACTCGGTACACTATGCTCGAGAAAACTTGCTGCGCTCTGGCTTGGGCAGCCAAACGTCTTCGCCAGTACATGATTCGTCACACTACTTGGTTAATCTCAAAAATAGATCCAATCAAGTACGTCTTCGAAAAACCTGCTCTCACGGGAAGGATTACCCGTTGGTAGATGTTGCTATCAGAATATGACATAGAGTACAACGCTCAAAAAGCCATTAAAGGAAGTGTTTTAGCCGATCATTTGGCTCATCAACCGATTGACGATCAGGAATCAATCGGGTTTGACTTCCTAGACGAAGATGTCATGTATCTAAAAATGAAAGACTGCGATGAACCACTACCCAGTGAAGGGCCAGAACCAGGTTCCCAATGGGGACTTATCTTTGACGGAGCTGTCAATCATTGCGGAAATGGAATTGGGGCAATTATCATAACACCTCAGGGTACCCACATTCCTTTCACCGCCAGACTTACATTCAGCTGCACAAATAACGAGGCCGAATACGAAGCTTGTATCATGGGTCTCGAAGAAGCGATCGACTTAAGGATCAAGGACTTGGATGTATATGGCGACTCAGCCCTGGTTATCAATCAAATTAAAGGAGATTGGAACACATACCAATCAAGATTAATTCCTTGCAAAGATTACGCGAGAAGGTTGTTACCATTCTTCAACAAAATCGAGTTTCATCATATCCCTCGTGAAGAGAATTACATGGCTGATGCATTAGCCACTCTCTCTTCCATGATTAGTGTAGGTCAATGGAATGACTTACCTAAGATTGACATAATGCGCCTTGAGCGGCCCGCTTACATCTTCACGATTAAAGCGGTTATAGACAACAAACCTTGGTATCATGATATCAAATGCTTCCTTCAGAAACATGAGTACCCACTTGGGACATCCAGAAAAGATAGAAAAACCCTCAGAAGGCTGGCAGGCAGTTTCTTCCTGAGCAGTGATACACTCTATTAGAGAAACTTTGACATGGTCTTGCTCCGATGTGTAGACAGACCAGCAACGGGCATGCTAATAAAAGAAATTCACGAAGGATCCTTTGGTACTCATACCAACAGACATGCAATGGCGAGAAAAATTCTTAGAGCAGGGTACTATTGGTTGACCATTGAATCCGACTGCTACAAGTATATGAGAAGGTGTCACAAGTGTCAGATATACTCCGACAAAATCCGTGTACCGCCAACGCATCTCAAAGTTCTTTCTTCCCCATGGCCTTTTTCCATATGGGGAATCGACATGATTGGCATGATTGAGCCCAAGGCTTCAAACGGACATCGGTTCATCCTGGTAGCCATTGATTACTTCACCAAGTTGGTCAAAGCAGCATCGTACGCCAACGTAACCCGACAAGTGGCGGTCCGGTTTATCAAAAACAATCTCATATGCCATTATGGTGTTCCAAGCCAGATCATTACTGATAATGGATCTAACTTAAACAACAAGATGATGAAGGAGTTATGTGCTGAGTTCAAGATCGAACACCATAACTCATCTCCCTACCGACCCATGATGAACGGAGCGGTGGAAGCGGCTAACAAGAACATCAAGAAGATCGTTCAGAAGATGGTTGTAACCTACAAAGACTGGCACAAGATGCTACCCTTTGCTCTTCATGGTTATCGCACATCTGTCTGCACTTCAACAGGGGCAACCCCTTTCTTTCTAGTATATGGCATGGAAGCAGTGCTCCCCATCGAAGTAGAGATCCCATCAATCCGGGTATTGATGGAAGCTAACCTAACAGAAGCTGAATGGTGCCAAAGTCGACACGACGAACTGAATCTGATCGAAGAAAAGTGAATGACGACTTTGTGTCATGGTCAGTTGTATCAACAAAGGATGAAGAGAGCGTTTGACAAAAAGGTCCGATCTCGTGTCTTCAGGAAAGGAGACCTCGGTTTCAAAAAGATACAATCCTTTCTCACTGATTCTCGGGGCAAATGGATTCCGAATTATTACGGCCCCTATGTGGTCAAGAAAGCTTACTCAGGCGGTGCCTTGAGACTTGCAACCATGGACGGAGAAGAATTTGCCTACCCCACAAATGTTGACGTAGTCAAGAAATACTTTGCCTAAACTAAAATAAAACGTCTCTGTGGATTGAAAACCCGAAAGGGCGGTCCAGGTAAAAATTAGAGACATGATCAAAAATCATCCCGGTGGATTGGAAACATCACAGTACAATCCATGCAAAAATTAGGGATAATGGCAAGTAACTATGTTTGACAATGGGGCAAGTCCCTCGGCAGCAGTTACATCATCCGTCAAGAAAACTCCGATCAAGGACATCTTCGACAGAAGCTCAGGATGCCCAGAATTCAAAGTTGGTAGAAGGATAGTGGTCGTTATGTTTCGATGTAGCCATTTTCCCTGTAAATTACCATTTTCTAACTTTGTATATACTCTTTGGAATCACGCGTTTGGCTGATTTCCATCATATCAATAAAATTTGAGCCCTCGTGCTTTTGTTTGCAATTCTTATTTGTTTTAGCTTTACAGAATGACATTTTAACATGATCAACGATTCTTGAAATAAAACAAAAATGAATTTACTTGTAAAATTTTCCCGCTTAAAGTAAAGGTGGCAATTTCTTTTGACGGTTGAACATCGAAAGAACATCGATCGCTTCTCCAGAAGTAAGCAAGCTTCAAAGTACAGAATCAAAGTACTCCTTCAAAAACTAGTGCACCTGAACGAAGGATCAGCTGTGTTAGAAACCATGGTTCATCTGACACCCCCGACAGAGTTCTTACCTCCTAAGCCCGACCAACGGTTGTTCCCCGCAGGGACTACTTCTCCTAAGCAAGGCAGAATTGTTACTTTTGGGCCAGCGGTACTTCTTCGCACCGCGATGGCCGAGTATCCAGTCATGTTCATCTATTAGTCTGTATGGCGCGCCATTTTTGTCCGCATATACATACATGCATCATGCATTATTGATTTACATTCGTATTCATATTGCATCACTATCTCTCTAGTCGGTCTTGTCCCCTAGTGATAGACAGTCGTCTCAATCGAGTTGTCAGTCCTTTCCTCGTCAGGAAATGTTGTGTCTGAACAATCTCTCTCCTCCAGTGTATTTCTGGGATGAAGTTGGTCCTTGATCACTTTGATAACTTGAACCTCTGAAAAACCAGAGAACCCTCGACAAATGTCACCCTTCGCCATCGAAGACGATATCTTCGCTTTCCCGTATTAAGGAAAATCCCCAGAGAAAGCCTCTTAAGCAGCGATTCGACAATACAACAGTTGTTCTCTGAAAAAACCGCTGATGAAAAGGTCATCAGCACCTCAAAATTAGATCACATCATATGGCATTTCTACGAGAAGATCCCGAGAAAAGTATGATGTAAAACCCCAAGCGAAAGTAGTCTCTCAAGAGACCTGCTTTCCCCTGTAGAGCCGAAAAATGGCGTCTCCAACAGAGAAGTTTGTACACCTCTACAGCTCAGACGATTGGGTTCCCCCATCAAGTCTGACATCAAAAGTTTTCCCATCAAATGGCATCTCCCCAGGAAAATTTGGCGAGAAGTTTGAAGGAGAACCACTACGCATAACGTCCATTGTCAAGAAAGTTTATTGACAAAAGAAACTAAGACCAGTTCCTTGGTAGGAAACCAGGATCGAGGGGAAGTTTATATCCGAAACTAAGACCAGTTCCTTGGTAGGAAACCAGGATCGAGGGGAAGTTTATATCAGAAACTAAGACCAGTTCCTTGGTAGGAAACCAGGATCGAGGGGAGGTTTATATCAGAAACTGAGACCAGTTCCTTGGCTGAAGACCAGGATCGAGGGGAAGTTTACCTTTTCTAAGTATCATTGCTTAGCAAAAGAAGATGGATGCGCAAACTGCCATTCATAACCACCATTAAAATTTCAGGTATTCCGATATTTAATCATCTTGTACCTCGAATTCCCGAATACCTTCGCCATTCACACCTTCGGGTCCAAGAGGATTAAATAGGGGCATCTGTAATACCCCAAATTTTGACCACTAATATTTCCCATCATTGTGTAAATTATCATCACAATATGGATGAACCATTAGTCTCCTCAAAGATGGGTGAGCATCCACTACCATCAGAATTAGGGTTTTAAGCCCTCTCAGAGCTCTTAGACAAAGGATCAATCAAGAAATGACATGATCTGCAACTTGTCTAGCCTCTCCAACATCCACAATGGATCAAAAGGACTCCCACTTCAAGGATCAAGCACAAGGCTGCTCCCTTCTAAGTGGATTTAGCCTCAAGATCGCCAGTGTCACCAAATTAGGGTTTTGGTCGACCAGGGCCTCCAGATGGAAATTCTCCTCTGGGCATGAGCCAATGCTTCAAGGCATAACCTATGATGCTCCAAGGGACATCATAAACCCAATCACCAAGTCAATTTAGCCTCAGGGGATGCATACATAAAAAATCAGGAATTAGGGTTTCTTGACCTAATTCACCCCTAAGTTGACTTTTGGGACAAACCATGAGCCAAGACCTCAAGGGAGGATTTGAGGGTCTCTAACACACTACATTGATCCATTTACAATAATGGATTAATCCAAGAAGCTTGAGCAACAAGTTACAATTTCATCTGAACCACAGTTAGGGTTTCGCGAGAAAAGTCAATTGTACCTTTGACTTTTGACCAGGACATGCTCCCAAACCCTAGGACATGATTCAAAACACCCTATAACACCTATGAAATCAATCCATCAAGTTTTATTTAGGTCAAGGACTTGATTTCATAGAGGATCTCACAGTTTGGAATTCATCTGACAAAAAGTCAACTGTGCACAAAAGTCAACTTTGACTTTTTGAGATTTTTCACAAAAATGGGTTTTTAACCCTAAAATGATGTTAATGTGAAGTTTGAATCATCATTCATCAAGAAAAATAAAGAAAAGTGGGATAACTTGTAAAATGGGTAACCATAAAAACTTAGAAAATTTTCTAAGTTATGGAATAAAGTGGCTAGGGTACCAACTTTGGAGGACCATAACTCCTAAACCACAAGGCCATTTTTTCCCATCTAAGGCTGGATTTGTAGCTCTCATTACCCTCTACTAAAGCTTCAACTACACCTCATTCCAATTCATTATGGATTTTGAGTTATGGAATGATCAAAATGGCTGAAAACATGAAATGCCACTTTTTCCAACACTTAGTGAAATTTTCACTAAGTTAAAACCTGCCTTCACTTTTTTTCCAAATGTAGGGGTATTTTTCACTTAGATCCAAAAGGTATCAAAACCAATTATGATCAAACAATTATTGTATCATATGAGGGCTTTCCAAAATGGCCAAGAACATCACCAAACTCAACTTGAGCCATGAGATATGACCATGGCAACATGCCTTGCTGAAAACTGCCAAGGCAAGGCAGATTTTGGAGTTTTGCTCAATTTGCTCAAATTTTGTAAGGGGCAAGCAACTATATCCATCTGAACATCTCAAGGGAGAACCAAGGAGGAACCAACTCTGATCCCAAGCCTCCCAAGTCTTTGGAACCAAAAATAGAATGCTAAACCTAGAAATCCCTAAAAGAGGGACAAGACTCCAATTTTGGATTGGAGCATTTAATGGATGCACCAAGGTGGCATGGACTGACACATTTGCAACTGAATTCAGTCAAGAATGATCCAACAACTAGGGAACCACAGCTCTGTGCTCTAACCTCTAGTCAATGGCTAGAGGAGACTTGGATTCTCATTTGCCAACATTGGCCAAACCTCTACTGCAGTTGCCATTCACTATTGCTTGCAAAACAAACTTGCTCTACTATAAATAGAGCTCATTTATGATCAGTTTGAGTACACCAAAGCCATCGAGCAAATGCTTTCCTCAAAATCACCTTCTCACTTCCAATTTTACCTTCTAAGGCAAGTCACCACCGGGTTTTGAGTTTGAGAGCTATTCCAATCAAACCAATCACACACACACCTCATAAACATTATATAGAAGTGATCCAAACACTCACATAACATCTGGAACACCAAAATCACAAAATCACCAGCCAATTGCTCAAGCCTTTGACAGATTTGCAGTTGGGGTACCATCTCAAGTTCCAGATCATTTCAATCCATTCCTAGCATCCAGACACACTCCATAGCACCTAGGGAAGCTGTCTATAACCTTGGAACCAAGCTGTAACACCTCTAACACAAAACACGATCACCAGTTGCAAGTGGTAAGCATGAGCTCTTCTAACTCTATGATCCATGCAATTTTTGCTGCACAATAATTTGGCCATATGTTCATAATCATGCATGGAGTGTTTTCCCTCAATCAATTGCATTGTTTGAATCGTGTATGGAATTTCTGAACCTTCATGCAGAATTTAGGGTTCTTGAGGTTTCTCTTTGATTTATTATTCCATGCTTAAAATAAATGAAATTAAAGACCATAGACATGATCGTGAGGTTGAAACGAGTAGATTGATATGTGGATTGCATGATATAATCAAGTATTTAGTGAGATTGGATAGAAAACACAAATCTGCAGAAACAGAGGGTGGCGCGTATTCTTGCCCTTGTTCTTAGCGCCTTTTTTGAAAATTCAAATATTTGAATTTTGTGATTTTATTTAATTGATTAAAAAATTAATTTCTCTCTGAGTTTTAACGATTTTGAGTTGATTCTTTTTTTAATAATTCACAAAAATGTTAAAATATTTTATTTTACCAAAAAATCCCAAAAATATTATTTATTTCATATAATTGATATTTTTGCAAAGAATTAATATTTTAATTGTTTTGACATTTAAAATATTTTTTCCTTCTTGATTTTGCAAATTTTTATGATTTCTAATCATTTTGTAGGTCAAAACATGATTTTTGAAACATTAATCCAAGATCACAATTTGTTTTCCACATGTTAAACAATTTTGATCATTTTAATTGAATTTTTATTCAATTAAAATACATTTTGGAAACAAATTAGGGTTTTGATTAATTCAACCTTCATCAAACCTTTTAAAAACACTTTGAGCCTCTAATAGAGTGTCAGACCCAATCCTTTGTAAATACAAACCTATTTTGGGCCTCAAATGTTGTATAAGTCCCGTTGTATTTCAAAAGTTCGGCGCGATCATCACCCGTTTAAAACAAACCATTTGGGCCTCTCCTCGAGCTATAAGACCCATTCAAAATCATTTTGGGCCTCTAATAGAGTGTAAGACCCAATCCCATTTTGAAACCAAAAACTTTTGGGCCTCAGTCATTGTATAAGACCCACGGTGTTTTCAAAACCTCGGCGCGATCGTCGCCCTTTTCAAATTAACCATTGGGCTTCTCCTTGAGCTATAAGACCCAGCTTTGTTCACTTTCAATCATTTTGGGCCTCTTGAGAGAGTGTAAGACCCATCCCCTTTGTACAGAAAACCTTTCTTGGGCCTCAATCACTTGTATAAGTCCCTGTACAAAACGACAGTGCGATCACTGATAAAACCCTGGGCCTCTCCTTGAGCTGTAAGCCCCAACAATCTTTTCAAAGCACTTTCTCCTTTGATTTTGAATATAATATTGTTATCAAAGCTTTCTTTGTTGAACAAACTAACCAAACAACATGGAAGCTCTACAACCGAGTAAGTGTTTACCCGCTTTCATTTACCGCTTTCATATGTATATAACTGTATTGTGGGGCTGTTTCACTGTAAGTCTTCTTTCACAAACTCATATCAACTGTGTAATAATAGTATAGATATTTAGAGTTTCCCCGGCAACTACGTCTAGAACTAGGCAAAACCTCGTCTCTTTACCTTCAACGTTCACCTGGATATACCTTAACCCTGAGAATTTTTCTTTTACAACAATTTTAGATAACTAGATCTAAGAAATCTCCCCCTTGAACAGTTCATATACAGAAGGCCAATGTTCCAAGTGAAACCCCTTCTGGAACTTTTCATCAGCCTCCTCTTGGGCTTAGTGCTAGGACCCACAGGCTTCCTAAAAGCATCCCCCCCTCCTCTTGGGCGTTGTACAAGGACCCATCGGCTTCTTAGAAATTTTCACAGGCTCCTCTTAGGCTTCGTATAATGTTTCTTCCTCCGGGAAGATAGACTCCTCTTGGGCTTAGTACAAATTGTCCCTCGGCTTCTTAAAAGTTTTCTCGCCTCCTCTTGGGCTTCACACAAATTGTCCCGACGACCTCCTAGAGGTATAGGAACAGAAATTAGTCATCTTAATAGAGCAATCTTTCAAAGATTCTAGATCTTACTACTACTGTTTCTTAAGCATAGTACAAAAGATAAGACCCGTAGACTTGGGTAGTCTCAATACCCTTCGGATTCCCCGTTTCCTTAAAGAACAGGAAATAATCCCGGTCCTCAGATCAAATCCTTGAGTACTACATTACCCATATAAGAACTGATTTTCTCTAACATACTGAACCTGTCACTCAACTGAAACAGTAACCTCAGCCTCCTCTTGGGCTTTGTACAATGATTCTCCCCAGCAGAGTTAACCCTTTCAGCCTCCATCTCGGACTTTGTACGAGATACAAAAACACTCTCTTGTTGAGTATAAAAAGACTCTCTTGTTGAGTCGATCACATTCAGCCTCCATCTCGGGCTTTGTACGAGATACAAAAACACTCTCTTGTTGAGTATAAAAAGACTCTTTTGTTGAGTCAATCACCTTTAGCCTCCATCTCGGGCTTCGTACGAGATATAAATCACTCTCTTGTTGAGTATAAAAGACTCTCTTGTTGAGTCAAACCTTTAGCCTCCATTTTGGGCTTCGTACAAGACACATACAAAAGTACTCTCTTGTTGAGTCAACCCGTCCAACCTCTCTCTCGGGCTTCGTACGAGACATATAAAAACATCCTCTTGTTGGGTCATTAGCCTCCTCTTTGGCTTTGTATAAGAAAACCCCGGTTGAGTCAATCAACCTTTTAGCATCAAAGTTGTGCCTCGTTCACAGTATACAAACATCAATAACTCCTTTCCCCTCCATCTAATTGCTGTAAGCGGCAAGCCTTTGGATTATTTACATCCACGCCACTGTCCCTCTTTTAGCATGAGAAATTCCTAAGGAAAGATGGCATTGCTCTAAACTCAGTTAAAGTTTTCTCCTTCAGGTTGAAAATCCCCTATAAAGGAAATTATGGCATTACTGGATTCGCATATCCCGGTTAAAGTAATCCTCCTTTATAATCAGTCACCTAAATATTATGACAAACAGACCTCTTTAGAGATGGCAAATTCTCTCTAAAACTCAACACCCTTTTAGCTTCATATCTTGGGCTTCGAACAAGATACAAATAGACCCTTCAGCTTCACATCTTGGGCTTTGAACAAGATATAAACCACCTTTAGCTTCATGTCTTGGGCTTTGAACATGAAGATTGAAAGAAAAATCTTAGCGAGCACACCACATCAAAAAACCTCTGGCCACAAATCCTCACATATCCATCAAAACATCCGAGTCTGTATCCCCCACCAAAAGTATAAACTCGATCAAAATAAACCTAAGAGAGGCCACCCCACATTGATCGCATCTATAAACCTACATTTTTGATTGTTTAACCTCAGTTTGCAAAGCAGGGTTAGTTAGAGACATCTATTTCCCTTCCTTCACCAGCTCCAATAGGATAAAAAATGAATCGACCTGTAGTACCCTCCCAGAGCGACAGTGCTTAAGAACCACGTCCAAAATCGCTCGCTACAATACCGATTCTCAACTCGTGGCCCTCCAGGTTTGGGGAGAATATTAGGCCAAGAACGACAACCTATCTGAATACTTGACCTTGGTCAAGGAAAAGATGGCAAAGTTCACGTCAGTAGAGGTAAAGCATGTTCTCTTCGAACACAACGACCAGGCATATGTTTTGTCAAAACTAACGAGCACGAAAAAGAAGGGAGGAAAAAAATCTGTCATCCAGGAGGTACTTCCTCGACCCAGCATCGAGAAAACTTCCACGACGCTCGATGTGCACGTCATAGGTGACATCAACTGCTGGATGACCCCAGTCTACAACTACCTTGCCAAGGACGAACTACCGTCCGACCCTAAGGAAGCCATCATAGTCAGGCGCAGAGCCAGCTCCTATGTCCTGGTCAAAGATAAGCTCTATAGGTGAGGGTTCTCCATCCCTCTCCTCAAATGTGTCGATGAAGAGATGGTCGCCCATGTCCTGCGCAAGATCCACGAGGGGATCAACGGCCAGCACCTCGGGGGGAGATCCCTCACCAGGAAGGCTCTACGAGTAGGATATTACTGGCCAACCATGCAACATGACGCAAAGGAACATGTGAAGAAATGCGACAAATGCCAACGACACGGGGACATGCATTTTTCACCACCCAATGAACTCAAAGCAATGTCCTCACCGTGACCCTTTGCATGGTGGGGCCTAAATATCCTCAGACCATTCGTCGTAGGGTCGAATCAGAATAAGTACCAGATAATAGGCGTTGACTACTTTACAAAGTGGATAAATACAGAGGCTCTGGCCAAAATAACGGCCCACAACATACTCCGCTTCTACAAGCGGAACATCCTTGCTCGCTTCGGCATCCCCCAAGCAATTTTCACCGATAATGGGACACAGTTCACAGACAAAAAATTTCAGGAGTTCATCGCCCAACTGGGAACCAAGCAACACTTCGCGTCTGTAGAGTATCCCTAGACTAATGGGCAAGCCAAGGCAGCAAACACGGTAATCCTACGAGGCCTCAAATGGAGACTAGACAAAACAAAGAAACAGTGGGTCGAGGAGCTGCACAACATGCTCTGGGCCTACCGTACTACGCCCCACTCTTCAACCGGGGAAACCTCTTTCAGTCTAGCAAACGGGACTAAGGAAGTAATCCCCATTGAGATGCATGTGCCCTCCAGGCGGATTGAAGCTCCCCGGAACGAGGAGACATATAGCGAGGCACTAAGGGAAGAGCTCGATCTCGTCGAAGAGGTCTTATCAGGAGCAGCCCTCTGCGAGGCCTCACTAAAACAAAAAATTGCAATTAGGCATAACGCCAAAGTTATACAATGAGAATTCCAAGTAGGCAGTCTCGTCCTAAGGAGGAATCACAAAGATTCTCGAGAGGGAAAACTCGCCGCTAACTGGGAAAGGCCCTATCGTGTTCGAACAAAAACAGAGAATGGGGCCTACTACCTGTCGCTCCCGAGGATTTGCATCCATGGTACAAACGCGAAAGTGGCGCGGAAAACAGAGTCGCCAGCAATGTGTATTTATCCCAAGCGAGGGAAGGGAAACACTTCGTAAACCTGAGGGAAGGAAAAGAGCATGGTCTTGCGACCAAGAGAAATGAGTAAGGGAGTCGGTTACGCGAGGGGAAGGTATTAGCACCCCACACGTCCATCGTACTCGATGGGATCCATGCTTGTTGTCTCGATCAAAGGGTGTCGTCGTCTAGAGCTCCACTGCTACTGGAAACGAGAAAGAACGGGAACGGAAAGGAACGAAGAAACGAAGAAGAAAAGAAAAAGAAGTGACTCGATAGGACATCGCTCGTCCTACGCCTACGTATTCCCTCGTGCAATGGGAAAGTCAGAGTCAACGTAGTTGGGACGCGAACTAAGGGGGAAGGTTGCTCGCCAAGACATCGCCGTCTTGTGCCTACGTATCCTCAATCAGACGAGAAAGAGGAAATCAGAGCAGTCGTAGTTCGACCTAACGAGGTCGGTTAGTGCTTTTTTTTATGAGCGACGTTAGATTCGCGTCCGGCAGTTAGGGTCGATGCCTGTTTGCGAAGAGACGGAAGTAACGTGCCCTTTTCTGAAAATGATTTGAGATTAACGTTCCCGAAGGATGAAAAAGGTTTGAGTTTGTTTTTGTGTTTTTTAGACAGAAGTGTTTTGAAGTTAGTTCGTAACTTACACTGCACTAGAGTCTACCATGCGGGAACGAGTGAATCGCATGGTCGTCCCCAAATGGAACGTATGCTAAACACTCTAGAAGAGGAGGGGAGACCCCTCGTTCTTCATTTCCTACACTTAAGGCTCGAGCGCAATATTCGTTATATTTATTAAGTGTTTTAGGATTGTTATGAGATGAGAAGAGAAGACTCAAAGGAAAATAAAACACTAAAGGGAAACTAATTGTTCCTAATGTTGTCATGCAAAGGTGGCCCTATAGTTGAGGTTGAAAGGGAAACGTCTACCTAAGTTAGCATGCAAAGGGAAGCCTAACGCTAATCCTACTCCAAGCTTAATCGAAAATTAAGTCGGACTAGGTAGCTTTAAGGGAGTGTATCCAAGACTTAAACAAGTCTTGAGATTCAAGGGAAGAGAAAAAGTGAAAGAGATGAAGAAGAAAAGGCGAGTAAAACAAACAAGCAGCAGCTACAACAATGCCTCTGCACCTACACAGCTGTTAAAAATCAGTAAACACACCAAACGGCATTCAACAGCCCATGTTCAGCACACAAAACAGGTGTAAAAGATCAAACAACAGCACATACACCAGCACATATGCACTAAGACAGTAGTGGAAAACAGGACAGCACACCATGCATTTGAGAACAAATACTCATGCAAGCAACGATTATAAATAGACACATAAAGCATGGCAAACCAATCGTAAAGGTTGCAAGCATCAAGAATGAATAACATGATCATGCTAACAATTCAAGAACAATTACTCAACAAAGTTGCACAAATCAAACATCGATCAAAACATCATGACTAAGAAACCATGGAAGCAAACAACAATCATGCATCATATGTCCAGCAAGTTAAGCATTAACCAAGAATTAACATGATTCGAATGTGTGTGCAACGTGTTCACCGCATCAATTAGTCAACAACGCAAACATAAACATTTATCGATGAAAACCAAAAGTCGCGTGTCGGAAAATTGTGTTCATACAATGGTGTGAGGTGCAACAGCTCAAGAATGATCCATAAATCATCATCATATCAATCCATAAAGTTTAGACATGCAAATGATCTCAAACAAGCAAGAAAATGCAAGAAAATCACATTCTGCGGCAGTGGTAACCGGTTAGCAGTTACGCTGTAACCGGTTACACAGTTCAAAACAGCCTGAAAATACGCAAAAAAACAACATGTTAACCGGTTACAGCATAACTGCTAACCGGTTACACAGAAAAAAAATTCAAAAAATAGCTCCAAAAGCACTTTTTAGCAGCTTATCACTTCTCCAAACACCTGTATGTTAGGGCATCTCAATATGCACGAAAATTACATCTCAAGACCAGCAAACACACATCAATTAACAAACAACCACAATCAAATCCACAATCCAATGGATCAAACACAACAAATTCAAGATCTACATCATGAACAAGCAAAATAAGCTAAAATGAAAAGTAGATCTGAAATTCACCAACCTACAAAGCTGAGAATTGCTTTGGTGAGTGTTGATAAGCTGCAATAGATAAATCTGAGCAAGAAAACCAGAGATCCAATGCTATCTTCACCAAAAAATGCAAAATAAATGCAATGTGATGAACTTGCTTCAAGCTTCTCCAAAATCACTTCCAAGAACTTAGATCCAAAAGCAAAACAGTAGCAAAATCAGAAATCCTTCAAGAATTAGTGAATGAATGAAGGTTTAGTTCCAAGATCAACAAATTTCAATCTAAAATTTGTTGAACTTTGATGGTGGAACTTTGAGTGAGGGTTTTGGAATGAGAGAGAAGTTGAGAGAAAATTGGAGTGAAATGTGTAGAAAATTCAGAAAATGGATCAAAGTTCTGTGAGGTTTGGAATGAATTGATTTAAATAGAAGCTAGGTTAGGAATTCAAATGTGGTTTGGAGTGAGGTTTAGTGGGTGGAAATTGGGGTGAAAAGTGGATTAGGAAATGAAATGAGGAATTAGAGTGGAAAATGTTGGAAGGAATTTGAATTTTGGGTGGAAAATGATGAAAATATCAATTCTAGATCTTTCCCCCACGTGCACATGCCAAGCACATGATCACAAATGATGCAAACAGAATTTCCCCAAATTTTGCCCAGAGTAACCGGTTACAGCATATCTGCTAACCGGTTACTCAGTTCAAAAACTGAAGAAATGTGCAGAAAAACCAAAGGGTAACCGGTTATCAGATACGGTGTAACCGGTTACACAGTGCAAATTTTGAATTTTGGCGCCTTTTGGAGGGAAACTTGGAAAAGTGACTTCTGATAGCTGTTTTGAAACCATTAAGCCTCTGAACCCCAAAACTTGGCATTGCTACTGAGTAACACTGAGACACACTTGAAATATGCTGTGAATTCCATTTTGTGCTCGGAATACTGCTGATAACAACTGTCTGGTGCCGAATAACTGATCAAAAATTGACTGTCGGAGTTTCTGATCATCAAGTCATTTAATGAGCAAAATAAATGCTCAAAAAGACTTGGAAAGCTATCTGCTTGGCCTTGAACACTGTTAAAAATCATACTGGAACTGATGACGCCGTGAGCTGCTAGAGAATACCTTGATCCCATGCCCAAAAGAAATATGCAAATGCAAAAATGACAATGCAAATGAAATGAAGCATAAGCCGGTTAGTGCTAAAAAAAGAGGGCAAATTTTGAGGTGTTACACTACCTAGAACATCTTGACGGGGAAGAACTCGCTCGACCATGGAACACCAAAAATCTAAAACAATATTATAGCTAAGGCCTTAACCGTCAGCATGCTTCTTTGACACGACGAGCATAACGCCCCGACCATAAGTGCGCGCCCAGGTACAAGCGCCGCATACCAAAATAAATCAAGGCATGCTTTTGCTCTGGAACGAGCAAAACCCCTGCACGACAGCGGTCCCTCGACCGAGCCCGCCATCGTCCAAGTACCACGACAGGCAGAACACCCAACTTGCAATGGGAAGTTCACGCCGCGAACTCAAGCCACAAACGCGACCTGAGCTCCGCCCTCATGCCCGGAAGCTACCCAGGCCTTTTGAGCAGCATATCGACCAAACCCCATAAACAACAAATCATTTACTAAAGTAGCCCGTATGACGGGCATGCATATCGAGCAGCATTTTGACACTTAGCGAAAATAAAGCAAAGTAAAAAAACGCATCCAAAGAAAATCATACACAAACGACCCTTGGCCAAAAATAAACATTATAAAACGGCCACAAAGACTGCGAGTGTGCTTGTTACATTACAAATGGGCCAAGCCCTATACCAAAATAAAAATAATAAATTACAAAAACACGGCACGTTGGTCGGAAGTACAAATAACAAAGAAATCACTCGGCCGCTGGATGAGACTCTTCATGGGCCGACTGCTCTTGCTCCTCGCCAAATTGAAGGAATTCGGGGATGAAGATTTTGTCGTCCATCACACTGTGGAGGAACCTGGTCCTCTCGATGGACAATTCAACCCCGGGGTTCACAATCCTCAGCTGCTCCATAGCATTGTTGAAAGCATCCTCGACGATTTTCACGCAGTCATCCTCTGCCTGGGAAATACGGGCGACCAACTCAGCCCGAGTCTTTAGTCTCTTCACTTCCTCTCTCTCGTCCTCAGCGGGAGCAACGACGGTCCTAAATTGCTTGACCAGGTCATCCGCGGATTTATTTTCTGCGACCAGGGTATCCTTCTCCCCGTTGACCTTGTCTAGCTCATCTTTGTACTTTTTCACCGCCTCCTCGACGGACCTCGCCTGCTCCTCCTGGGACTGCTTCAACTTCTATTCTAGGACAACATTCGCAGCTTGTGCTTTCTTCAGCTCGGAGTCATGAAGGGAACCCTCCTCGGTGTAAACCACCACCATTTCTAGGACCCTTATCAGAGAAGCAGCATCCTGATCTAGCATTGTCCTCTTGCTCGGACGGTCCATCTCCTCGAGCTTCAGAGACTCCGCCCGAGGAAGTGCCAAAGAGGAGCCTTCGAAGAATCTCTTGTTGTGAAGGCACGTGGAAGCTCAAATCTACTCTTCCCCCCTCCTTGGTAAGGTCCAGGATCTCGCCCGTCTGTTGGCACTTGGGCCATGAATTTACTGGCACGGGGGATGTTTGGGCGGCCGATGGGGCAGACGAGAAAGTCTCCGTCCCCGTTTATGGAGGAGGCGCTCGCTGGCTGAGGCGACTCTTCCCGATCATTTGGCCCCTCTTGAGTTTTGCATGAACACTCTTCACCATTTGTTCGTAGGCAGAATACATTTTACCTGCAAAACAACGAGCACATTAGTAAACGGAGAAGATAACAATCCAAACAAGCTAAGAAGAAATAAAAGGCTACCCTGCAGTTCTAGAGCCTCCTCGCGAGTGCTCTACTAGAGGAGCTCCTTTGTATTAATAAAGCGGCTCTCCACCTTAGGTCCCCATCTTCTTCGTAAATTGGATCCCCGCTCTTGATCACACACTGAGCAGGGGTAAAACCGTTGACAAAACCCACCAGCTTCTCGTAGCTGGCCCTATCATCCTCGTCGAGCATATCTGGGTTGGCGATGTAGCCATAAGTTCCCCGGGTGAAATGATCCCCGCTCCAGCAGAAGGGGAACCTCAACAACCTCCGCCCCTGTATTTTGCCCTGCTCGTCTACAAGGGCTTTCCCGGTCTCATCCGTCGAAACCTCCCAGATAAATGTGGAGTCTGTGGCCCTCTCCGACACGGGATCGACGATATAAAACCTTTCCTTAAAAGTCCTAATGGACTCAGAAAAAGGCTTGAATAACTTATTTCCCTGCTTAAGGGAGACCCATCTGAACTTCCTCCTCGAAACTTGGCGTTGAAGATGGAAGACGGTAAAGAAGAGGGGAAGAGTAACTCCGATCTCCCGATATTCGCACGTCATCTCGAATACCCATATGAAGGCAATCAAGTTTGGATGTAATTGCGAGGACACCAGATCCATATGCACGAAGACTGCCATCTGAAAAATCCATAAAGGGCAGCCTCAACCCTATCTCTTTGAAGACGTATTCATACATAGGGAACCTTTCTCCGTATGCCGAGAAAATGCGGTCATCCTCCCAAGGGAAATGAATCTTCCAGTCACCCTCAACCCTCACCGTCGTGAAGGCGTCTCTAGTGTATGAGGCAAAGAGGGAGGCATGCTCGCGAGGTTCCGCAACGGACCACTCTTCCGTGGTAGTCCTCGAAGTAGGTGTTTCGTCAGCGTCCCAGGGATCAAAAGTATCTTCAGTATTGCTATCCTCCGAGGAGCTCTCCTCAGACAGATCTCTCAGGATTTCGTGCTCAGCTTCGCGTGACATCTCCTTTACCTGAAAAGTAGGTGACAAAAGTGAATTTGATGACAAAGTCAAAACACCCATCCACCGCTAGTCAAGTGAAAGGGCGCGTGAAGGCCCGAGGACAACATCCCCGTCCTAAGCCCTACTCAAACGGCACAACAACGGTGCAAGGGGAAGCCTAGGGCAATCCCTCTAACACACGCGGGGAGATCCTCCCCGGGACATTACCTAGAACTTCCGTTGGAGACCCACCAGAAAACTCAGAAGTACACCGGAAAATTTATGGATTCCACCGGCGACGAACGCAACCCTTGTCGCAACAGTGTCAGAATTAACTAAAAAGCCTAAATTTCTAAGGCTCCGAAGACGCCGTCGGTGGAAGAAGATGGCCTAACCACCACCAGCCACCAACGATCACCAGAAATAACCTCTGCACTACACAGTTTCGCCCTAACCACATGCTGACTAAGGAAGCACAAAGTGAAAAAACCTAAAACAGAGATCAGTTCAGATAACTTACGTGGTCGAGGAAGAAACTTAGGGGGTCGAAGAACTCTTGTCGGTGCGCGTACGGTGGTAGAACTACGTTGAACGACGACGGACGGCGGAATACAAAGCAGAGAGCAAAGAAAGAGAGAGAAACGAAAAGTTCAAATGAGCAGGTTCTCCCTCTATTTATAGACAGTCCAAGGGCACGGACACGAGCACGCGCGGCTAGAGGCATCATCATGACCCTAGCCTAGCTATCATTACGCATAAAATACGGCACATGGCTCAAGGCATGCGAGGCACTCCACTCCTTCTAATCACATCAATCGTTAGGCTCCTCGTAAGCTGGGCACACCTGGCAACTTTACAGGTTCCCCGAGCACAGATTCCCTCGGGCACCGCGGAACAACTTCATCTCAGCAACAGGCGACGACCATGTATGATCCTCCCCGGGACTGCGAGCTACCCTTAAGTCATCACTCATATGCTCGGAAGCAACGACTTGAGGGGCTCTTGTTCCAGACTGGCCCAATGGCTAGGCATGATCCAATCCACTTCTACTACCAGAACGACCCAATTTCCTGAGTCCAGCCAATTTAGGGCAGAATTTACCTTTCTTCCCCTCTACCGGGGAAGACTGACCGGTTGACCCCCAGGGTCAACTGGTCCTCCTCAGCATTTCCTGCCCGTCACGCACGATTCCATAATCCAGAAACAGTCATGACGCCTGTGCCCGCAACTACGCCTCTGCCCGCGGCAACGACTAGTTTTGGGCACCTCTGCCCGTCCTAACGGCTAGTTTCTGGCAGTTACCTATTCTTTGGGGAGGGAATATTTTGCCCCGAAAATAGGGATCAATGGCCAAGCGCTGAGGGCACTATAAAAACCTTATCATTTGAAAGGGTCAGGTATTCTAAATCATCCTAAGACACACATACTTTGTACGTGCCTTCTTTTCTCCAGATCCTTACTTTAGCATCGAAGTGCCTTGCAGGTACACCCCCTCCTCATCTTTCAAACCTAGCATCGCAGACGTAGTCTCTATCCCACTTCAGGTTCTGATCAGTCAGTAAGATCAATAACACAATAAAATAAATAAAACAATAATACAAACAATATTATTTACAATAATACAAGTTAATTTACAAACTTTTTTTCATTTGTAATATTTTTTATAGCTTTTAGATAAAATTAATAATTAAGACATAAATATAATATAGTAAAGAAAATGCTCTTAAAAACCAAACTAAAAAAAATCAACATAAAAAACTTATAATTAATATAATAAAGAAAATGATAATGAAAGAAGTATTGATACCTAGCATATACAAATTATAGAGTAGTGGATGAAGTAGCAAGTGGGTTGAAACTAATTGAATGAAGATGAATAGAAAATTTTGCAGTAGCACTGTAGCGAAAAACAAAAAGTGATCCACGTTCAGTGATATCCTCCATTTCTTTTATCAACTTGGATTCAACTTTTTTCACAAAATGAATGCAAAGTTCGATGAGTCATTAAATTGATTTTTCAAACCAAAATAAATTATTTCTATTTTCTTGTGAGAGAGATGTTATGTTGGAAGGTGATACAGAATAATTTTTTGAGTTTCCAAAGGTGAGCCATGTAGGTGTGGAGAGAAATATATGGTGTAGTTGAGGATATGTGTTTGATTTACTGAGTGAAGAATGTTTGAAGTTATAGTGAGGAGAGATTCTATGAGAGAAAAAGAAAGGATCTAACATGTGAGTCCAGGTTTTTTTTTCTTTTAGGATCCTCCTTTATTTTTGGATTTCATTTTCACTTATTTTTTTTTCAAATGGAGAGATATGGTGGCATCTCAAGAAGATATGTGGGGAGACTATGAACAGTGGCAGAGAAAGTAATGTTTTCAGCTGGATCTTCTCTCCTCTCCCGTTTCTATTTTTTATGATTGATTTTTAAATTGAAGTCATGATACGATCAATGAATGGCTAGGTTCCCCAATTTTTCAAGGTACAAGTTTCTATTTATATTATGCACTTGGGGTTTTGATTTTAAGACAATACCAACAATACCCTTAATATTTATTTTAGAGACAAAATCATTTAAAACTAGTTAAAACTAAATAAAATTAAACACCTTAAAATAATCACAATAAAATTTAAACAAAATTACAGTTAATCTTATTTAATTATTTCAGACCTTTTTAAAAAATAAAAAAATAGAAGGATTTAAAATGAATAAAAAATGAGCAAAAATGCTCGAAAAATTAAAATGAATGCACTAAAATGATCAACGCAAAATAATCCTCTGGAAAACAGACATGTTTTGATCAAATTTTGAAGTAAAAAAAGGCTCAAGCTTATCAAAATTCGACCCAAAAGGAGTCAAAAAAATAAAATGAGAACGCCAGTATAAACTATGCGAACCTTAGATTAATAAAATTAACAACTGTAAGCCCGATCTTTAAATTTTTCGCCCGATAATTTTATGTACATTTGAGAATTGATTTAACCGGTCTGTCTGTAGAACCAAACACTACTACAAAATAAGCCTTTCGTAACACCAATATTACGACGGACATATTGTTAACAGTGGTAATATATTTATCCTGGGCGCATATTTTTTTTATTTACTAGATGACATGTCACAACGGTCAGAAGCAGCAACCGTAGTGAAAAGTACACGGAGCAAAATGGTTCGAATACCATCACCAACAATTAGCCATTTCTTGTGATAAAAAATGTTATTGACCATGTATATCACCACGGTTTTTATTTCCAACCTCGATGAAACGTGATATTTATTTATATATAAGCGAAATTACTTAACGCTGTCATACCCCAAATTTTGACCACCAATATTTCCCATCATTGTGCAAATCATCATCACAATGTGGATGTACTTTCATGCCTCATCAATCTCCTAAAAAATGTTTGAACATTCACCACAATCAAGAACTAGGGTTTTTTAGCCCTCTCAGAGCACTTAGACAAAGGATCAATCAAGGAATGACATGATCTTAAACTTGTCTAACCTATCAATCACCTATAAAGGATCAAGAGGACTCCCACATCAAGAATTAAGCACAAGGTTGCAACATTCCAAGTGGATTAAGCCTCAAGATCGCCAGTGTCACCAAATTAGGGTTTTGGTCGACCAAGGCCTCCAGATGGAATTTTTCCTCTGGGCATGAGCCAATGCTTCAAAGAATAACCCAAGATACTCCAAGGGACCTCATGGACCCAATCACCAAGTCAATTTAACCTCAGGGGATGCATTTACCAAAAATTGGGAATTAGGGTTTCTTGACCTAATTTACCCCTAAGTTGACTTTTGGGACAAACCATGAGCCAAGACCTCAAGACATGATTTGAAGGCCTCCAATACACCACATTAATCCATTTGCAATAATGGATTGGCCAAAGAAGCTTGGCTCACAATTTTCAATTTCACCAGGACCACAATGAGGGTTTTGAGGAAAAACTCAATTGTGCCTTTGACTTTTGACCAAGATATGCTCCCAAACCTTGGGACATGATTCAGTACACCCTATAACACCTATGGAATCCATCCATTAGGTTTGATTTAGGTCAAGGACTTGATTTCACAAAGGATCGCACAGTTTGGATTTCATCCGATAAAAAGTCAACTGTGCACAAAATCAAGTTTGACTTTTTGGAAATTTTCACAAATATGGTTCCCCTAAGTCAAAAATAATGTTAATGTATGGTACTGATCATCATTCAATAAGAAAAATCAAGAAAAGTGAGGTTTCTTGCAAAAGGGGCAACCATAAGAAACCAAAATTTTTCTAAGTTATGGAACAAAAGTGGTTTTGGTACCAACTTCCAAGGACCATAACTTCTGATCCAAGCAACCATTTTGGGTGATCCAAAACTGGATTTGTAGGTCTTGCTACACTCTACAAAAGCTTCAACTACCTCAGACTGCAATTCTTCATGGATTTTGAGTTATGGATTGATCAAAATCACAAAAACATGAAAATGACACTTTTTCCAACACTTAGTGAAAATCTGCCTAAGTTACCAGCCTTGAACATCAATGTTCATGGGGTTTTTTCAGTTGGATCCAAATAGTTTCAAAACAAACTTTGATCACACATGTTTTGTATCATATGAGGGCTTTCTAAAAAGCACAAGAGCCTCCCATAACTCAACCTGAGCAGGGAGATATGATCCCCTCAAAATCACTATTTCCAACTGCCTTGTACAAGGCAGATTTTGTGCATTTGCTCGATTTGGAAAAATTGGACAACTCCAAGCCTTGTCATCCACTTGGACACATCAGAAGATAAAACAAAAAGAGAATGATCTGATCCCAAAGCCTTCAAAGTCCAAAAATATACACATAGCCATAACAAACCTAAAAAGGCTAAAAAGGTGCCAAGACTCCAATTTTGTTTCCAAGCATTCAATGGATGCACCAAGGTCGCATGGATTTACACATTCCTAATTGAATGAGTCAAGAATCACCACTAAATCAAAGAACCATAGGCCTGTGCCCTAACCTCAAGTCAATGGCTATAGGAGACTAAAGATTCCCTTGGATCAACATTGGCCAAAGGCCTGTACCAGCTTCCATTCACTATTGCTTGCAAAACAAACTTGCTCTACTATAAATAGAGCTCATTTATGCTCAGTTTGAGTACACCAAAGCACTACAACTGATGCTTTCCTCAAAATCGCTCTCTTTAGGCTAAAATGCCTTCTTGTGCAAGTCATCTCTGAGTTTTTGAGTTAGAGAGCAATTCCACCACAGCTCATGATCCAAACACATCCAATATGTTATATCTAAGCTGTCCAAACACTCACTTGTGACCTAAAACACCAAAATCAGAAAATCCACCTCCAAAACCTCAAAATTGGACTTTTTTGCATTTTCCAAGCCATGCCTTGATTCAGTCACTTCCAAAACCAAACAAGGCCTCAAACACACTCCAAATATCATCCTCAAACTGACCCAATTGGTTCCCCTCATCTGGAACACCATTTGAGAGAGTTTCCATATTGATCACTTTTGCCCTTTTTGCAAGAAAGAGCTAAAACTTGTTCCTGAGGATTCCAGTTGGTTTTGATCATCCTAAAAGCTTCTAAGGGATCAATCAAGAGTGTCCAAAGCATTGGATTACTTCTGGCACAAGGATCTTGACAGTTAGCACAAGAAACTCCAAGAGGTAAGTGCATGACAACTTGAACTCTTTGAATTATGCATTGCTTTGAAGTCGACTGATTATAAACATCTCATACAAATCGTATATGTTGTGTTTGAACCAATTCACCATGCTATTAGTGTGTATATGATGTGTTAGCATAGAAAATGCAAATCTTGGCATTTTTTGAAACCATTATCGGATATTTAGATAGAGACATCTTCTGAAAAATCTAAAAGCACCATTGGATTCCTCATGAAAATTTCGGTGAGGTGCACCTAAATTTTGTCCCAATCCATGGAGAAATGAGCAAGTTACAGCCTTCATGCAAATCCACCATGACTTGGTTTCTTGCTTTGGCCAGACATAGAAACCAAGCCATCCTTACGTATTAATGGGGGTGGTTTTGATACACGGATGTATCACCACCCGAGTGGTAGCGCGCACGTGTGTTTGTGTATGAGGTTGTGGGTTCAAACCCCACCCATACCATTTTTGCTACCTTTCCACATTTTGCTATTTTTAATATTTTTATGGTTTTTGATAATTAATCCAAAAATTAATTTCTCTCTCAATTTTAATTATTTTTGATTGATTCTTTTTTTGAAAATTCACAAAAATATTAAAATATTTTATTCCATTAAAATTTCACAAAAATATTATTTATTTCATATATTTGATATTTTTGTAAAGAATTATATTTTTATTTGTTTTTTAGACATTAAAAATATTTCTTTCTCTTGGTTTTGCAAAATTCAAATGATTTTTAAATCATCCCATGAATGAAACATGATTTTCCAAATATAAATCCAAGATCATAACCTTTTTTCACATGTTTGATTATTTTATTTGAGTTAAAATACATTTTAAATCAAAACATTAGGGTTTTGATTATTATCACCCTAACAAATCTTTTTAAAGCTTTTTGGGCCTCTTAATAGAGTGTAAGTCCCACCCCTTTGTAAATATAAACCTTTTTAGGTCTCAGTCATTGTATAAGTCCCACTGCGATTTTAAAATCTCGGCGTAGTCGTCGCCTTTTAAACAAAATAATTTGGGTCACTCCTTGAGTTGTAAGCCCTATCTCTTGTACAAAAATAAACTTTGGGCCTCTCCTTGAGTTGTAAGGCCCAACCCTCTTTGTAAATACAATAATTTGGGCCTCAGTCATTGTATAAGTCCCGATACAATTTTCAAAACAACGACACGATTACTGTTTTTTCATCTGGGCCTCTCCTTGAGTATAAGCCCCAACAATCTTTTCAAAACAACTTCCCTTTTGATTTAGGTTCAAACTTATAGTTGTTATCAAAACTTTCTTTAATTTCTTGAACAACTAACCATACAACGGTTACAATGGAAGCTTGCTTGCCTGTAAGTTTTTACCGGCTTTCTTTACATGCTTTCATATATATATATATATATATATATATATATATATATATATATAGATATATTTGTCTGTATTGTTGGAAGCTTGCTCACCTGTAAGTCCTTCTTTCATATCCTTTTAAATACTTGTCATATATCAACTGTATATATACTTATATATCTGCTTAGAGTTTTACCCGACAACTAAGTCTAGAATTAGGTAAAGCCAGTTGGTCACTCTTAAATACAGTCAAAACTAGTTCCCCATAGGAATTTCCAGATACAGTCTTGCCTTGTCTTGGGCTTAAACAATATGGAACAAAGATAAAGGCATTATTCCCGGTGAAACTTTTCTCAGACTGTCACTATTAGAAATTGTCAAAGAAGTTTATTTCCTCAGAGAGGATTAGTTCCCAGTGAAACCTCTCTTGAATTTCTTCAAACCCTAGAACTGTTCACTAAAGAAAAGATTATTCCAGGTGAAACTTTTCTCGAACTCTTCTTAAGTTTGGACCCACAGGCTTCCTAAAAGCATCCCAGCCTCCTCTTGGGGTTTGTACAATGACCCTCCGGCTTCTTAGAAGTTATCATGCCTTCTCTTAGGCTTAATACAAGGACCCTGAAGACCTCCTAAAGGTATAAGACATAACTTAGTCATCCTTTGCTAGAGCAGTCTTTCCAGAGTCAAAACCTCAGACCAATTTAGGGTTGATTCTCATCCCTTAAAGCACCAGCCTCCTCTTGGGCATCATACAATGATAAACTCTTCCATACCAGTAGACTCGGACAGTCTAATCTCCTCTTGGATCTCAAAGACATTCTCAAGTTTCCTACAAACCCAGGAAAAAACTCCGGTCATTTAAACCAATCTCCAGTAGAGCTAAAATCCTCACAGGGTCTAAAACTCTATTTTTTATCCTAAAATTTCCCCAGCTAGGGTCATAACACTATCCCAAATCAGAACCTCAAGGCATCTGATACCTCAACTCTTCTGTAAACCTCAGTAAGAGTTGATTCCCCATCTTGGACATGTCTCTGGATCTCAATAATCCTCAGCAAAAGTCAGCCTCCTCTTAGACTTTGTATAATGACTTTCCTCAGCAGAGTTAGCCTCAAAAGCACTCTATTATTGGGACCATCACTTTTTCAACACTCTCTTGCTGAGTTAACCCTTTTTAGCCTCAATCTTGGGCTTTGTACAAGACAAACAAAGTACTCTCTTGTTGAGTCAATTACCTTTCCACACTCTCTTGTTGAGTAAGTAGTACAAAACATAAACACCCTCTCGTTGAGTCATTCTTTTAGCCTGAATCTTGTGCTTTGTACAAGACATATATAAACTTTCTCCAACAAAGTCAAAATCTTCATAACTTTCTCTTAAGCTCTGGATAAATATCTTCCTTAGTGAAGTCAATTCCTCCCAACCATCTTTTGGGCTTTGAGAAATAATATCCCTAAGCAGAATCAATCTTCTTTTCAGCCTCTTCTGAGGCTTTGTATAATGATTTTCCCCGATAAGGTCAGCCTCATTCTTGGGCTTTGTACAAGACACCTAAAATATCCTCAACATAGTCAATCTCTTTTCAGCCTCAATCTTGGGCTTTGTACAAGGCAAATCATACTCTCCAATAGAGTCAGTTTCCCCTTTTCAGCCTCAATCTTGGGCTTTGTACAAGACACCGTATAAATCTCTCCAGCAGAGTCAATCTTCTTTAAGCATCAATCTTGGGCTTTGTACAAGACATTGTCATACCCAAAATTTTGACCACTAAGATTTCCCATCATTGTGCAAATCATCATCACAATATGGAGGTACCTTTGTGCCTCATCAATCTCCTCAAGGAATTGTTGAGCATTCACCACAATCAAAATTAGGGTTTCAAGCCCTCTCCGAGTGCTTAGACAAAGGATCAATCAAGGAATGACATGATCTTCAACTTGTCTAACCTCTCAAACATCCACAATGGATCAAAAGGACTCCCACTTCAAGGATTAAGCACAAGGCTGCTCCCTTCTAGGTGGATCAAGTCTCAAGATCGACAGTATCACCAAATTAGGGTTTTGGTCGACCAGGGCCTCCAGATGAAAATTTTCATCTGGGCACAAGCCAAAGATCCAAAACATGACCTAATATACTCCATGGAACCTCATGGACCCAATCATCAAGTCAATTTTGCCTCAGGGGATGCATACATAAAAAATCAGGAATTAGGGTTTCTTGACCTAATTCACCCCTAAGTTGACTTTTGGGGAAAATCATGAGCCAAGACCTCAAGAGAGGGTTTGAGGGTCTCTAATGAACTATATTGATCCATTTGGAACAATGGATTAATCTAGGAAGCTTGAACAACAAGTCTCAACTTCATCTGCACCACAGTTAAGGTTTTAAGGGAAAAGTCAACTGTAACTTTGACTTTTGACCAGGACATGCTCCCAAGCCCTAGGACATGCACCAATATACCCTATGACACCCATGGAACATGTCCATCAAGTTTGATTTAGGTCAAGGACATGATTTCCTGAGGAATTGCACAATTTGGAATTCATCTGATAAAAAGTCAACTGTGCACAAAAGTCAACTTTGACTTTTTGAGATTTTTCACCAAAATGGATTTTTAACCCTAAAATGATGTTAATGTATGATTTGAATCATCATTCATCAAGAAAAATCAAGAAAAGTTGGATAACTTGTAAAAGGGGTAACCATAAAAACTTAGAAAATTTTCTAAGTTAAAAAATAAAGTGACAAGGGTACCAACTTTGGAGGATCATAACTCCTAAACCATAAAGCCATTTTTCCTCATCAAAATATGGATTTGTAGCCCTCATTACCCTCTACAAAAACTTCAACTAGACCTAAGTCCAATTCATTAAGGATTTTGAGTTATGGAGTGATCAAAATGGCTGAAAAATGAAAATGTCACTTTTTCCAACACTTAGTGAAATTTTCACTAAGTCAGAATCTGCCTTCACTTTTTGCCAAATGTAGGGGGATTTTTCACTTGGATTCAAAAGAGATCAAAACCAAACATGTTCAAACAATTGTTGTATCATGTAAGGGCTTTCCAAAATGGCCAAGAACATTGCCAAATTCCATTTGGGCTATGAGATATGACATTGGCAAGTTGCCTTGCTGAAATCTGTCAAAGGCAAGGCATTATTTGCAACTTTGCTCGATTTTCCAAAATCAGCCAAATTCAAATGCTCCTATCCACTTGGACACATCTGAGGATTAAATCTAAAGGGGACAATCACTGAGCCAAGCCTCCAAAGTCCATGGAACAAGAAATAGCATGTTGAACCTAGAATGGCCAAAATAGGGACAAGACTCCAAATTTGGATTGAAGCATTCAATGGAAGCATCAAGGTGGCATGGACTGAGCCATTCTCATATGAAATCAGTCAAGACTTATCCAAGACCAAGGGAACCAAAGCTCTGTGCCCTAACCTCTAGTCAATGGCTAGAGGAGACTTGCATTTCCATTGGACAACATTGGCCAAGCCTACTTACCAGTTGCCATTCACTATTCCTTGCAAAACAAACTTGCTCTACTATAAATAGAGCTCAATTGTGATCAGTTTGAGTACACCAAAGCCATCTAACAGATGCTTTCCTCAAAATCTCTTTCTCTTGGCAAAAATGCCTTTCTTAGCAAGGTAGCTATCGGGTTTTGAGTTTGGGAGCTTTTCCAATCAAACCAATCACTCACGCACCTAACATACATCATATAGAAGTGATCCAAACACTCACATAACATCTGGAACACAGATTTCACAAAATCACCAGCCAATTGCTCAAGTTCTTGACAGTTTTGCAGTTGAGGTGCCATCTTCAACTCCAAACCATTTCAATCCATTCCAAGCACTCAGACACATCACTTGGCACCTAGGGAAGCTATCCACATCATTGGAACCTAGCTGTAACACCTCCAACACAAATCACGATCACCAGCTGCAAGTGGTAAGCATGAGCTCTTCTAACTCTATGATCCATGCAATTTTTGCTGCACAATAATTTGGCCATATGTTCATAATCATGCATGGAATGTTTCCCCTCAATTAATTGCATTGTTTGAATCGTGTATCAAAAATCCTAGCCTTCATGCAGAAATTAGGGTTCTTGAGGTTTCTTCGTGATTTCATGTTTTATGTTTAATTTAAATGAAATTAAGTGTTATAGACATGATCGTGAGGTTTAAACGAGTTGAATCATATGTGGATTACATGATATGATTAAGTATTCAGTGAGATTAGAGAGAAAATGCAAATCTGGCCAAGCCCAGAACACGCGCGTGTTCTTTAGCTTGTTCTTGGCGCCATTTTTTCAAAATTTGAATATTTGAATTTTGTGATTTTATTTAATTGATTCAAAAATTAATTTCTCTCTGAGTTTTAATGATTTTGAGTTGATTCTTTTTTTAATAATTCACAAAAATGTTAAAATATTTTATTTTCCCAAAAATTCCCAAAAATATTATTTATTTCATATAATTGATATTTTTGCAAAGAATTAATATTTTAATTGTTTTTGACATTTTAAATATTTTTTCCACCTTGATTTTGCAATTTTTAATGCTTTCTAATTATTTTGTAGGCCAATACTTAATTTTTGAAGCATTAATCCAAGATCACAATTTGTTTTTCATATGTTAAACAATTTTGATCATTTTAATTGAATTTTTATTTAATTAAATACATTTTTGAAAACAAATTAGGGTTTTGGATTAATTCAACCCTCATAAATCATTTTCAAAACACTTGGGCCTCTAATAAAGTGTAAGACCCAATCCTTTTTTGACCAAATTATTTTTGGGCCCCAGTGTATTGTATAAGTCCCGATACCGTCAAAAAACAAACGGCGCGATCGTCGCCTTTTCAAAATAACCTTGGGCCTCTCCTTGAGCTATAAGGTACCCATTTAAAACTATTGGGCCTCTATTAGAGTGTAAGACCCAACCCCCTTTTAACCAAAATCATTTGGGCCTCGCTTATTGTAACGACCCAGTTTTCGTGTGCGTTTTATTTAATCGAGTCGTTTGATTATTATATTATTATTTTATTTTATTTTTGACTTTTATCAGAAAATATGTTATTTTTCAATGTTGTGATATTTTATCGGGTTTTGGGATCGTTTGTGAGATATTTGAGTGTGGGGGTATTTTGGTCATTTTAGGATATTTTTGATTAAGTAAGAAAAATAGAAAATAGTAGAGAGAAAAAGAGAAAGAAAGAAAAGGAAAAGAAAGAAAAAGGAGAGAAAAGAGAAGAAGAGAAATAGTGGAAAACTTGGAAAAATCAAAGAAAAATCAACTTCTAGTATCGATTTAATCGGGTAAGGGTGCGAAACTCAATTATTGTATACTTGTGTATGATTATGTATGTGTATTTGTGATATTTATTGGATTGAAATGGAAATATTTTAGTAAACCCATTTTTGGTAAAATTGATTAGAAATTGAGTAAATGTGTTGAAAATCATGTGTTAGGTGTTCATTCTTGTTGATACATGATAGATACTTGTTATTGGACATTGTATTGGCAATTTTCTGGTGTGTAGGTGAGATTTGGGGGAATTTTGGGTTGAAACCGTGTGAAAATTATGCAGAAGAAATTTTCTGAGATTTCCAGGTCATACGCGTATGGGGCATGTTCATACGCGTATCAACCTTGGCAATACGCGTATGGTGGGCGAGCCATGGGGCCAATACGCGTATGGGTTGCTTGTTTTCTCGGCCATCTGCCCATTGGCGTATGATACGCGTAGTATTTTAGGTCAATACGCGTACGGGCTTGGGCATTACGCGTACGGTTATTTACACGTGAACTTTGGGAAAAATGAGTCTCTGCTCATACGCGTATGGCTCATGATGGTACGCGTATGGACAGGACTTTTGCAAAATGTGACTTTTCAAAATATCGTTTTTCGTTTTCTTTCGTAACTTTTGATCTGTTTGTCCGATTTTTACATTCTTGGTATCGTTGCGTAGCTATTGAGCTGTACTTTCTTGTTATGATGATTTCGAAATTGTTAGCCGATTTAATTATGTCGGGAAGTCAGGAATAGTGTCGATTGTCGACTTTTGTCGTTATACTTGTACGTAAATGATGTGTATTGTGCAAGGTGCTGTTGTATGATGTAAACGTATGTGTTTAGATGATGTTGTGATGATTTGTGGCCGTATGGAAATTAAATGCATTGTTTTGGGCATAAGTGCAAAGTGTGATCTTATCGATGTGAATGAATATGTGTGTGTGTGCATATTAAATGTCATGGGTCTTTGTATGCCAAGCATCATGATATGCATTGTGGAAACGTCCTGAGTGACGGTTTGGATTCCAGAGGGAATTCGCTATAACTTCGTGTGCCCATGTGGGGTGTGAGCGATGATTATAGACGATCGTGTGCCCATGTGGGGTGTGAGCGATCGGGTCGTGTGCCCGTGTGGGGTGTGAGCGATCCATAAACACCGTGTGCCCGTGTGGGGTGTGAGCGGTGGGGAACATCGTAGGCCCGACGGGGAGTTACAGTGATGTAACGAGCGATGGTTCCAGCAGAGTTCCTGAGTGAACTAGTGATGAGAAATAATGGAAGTCGGTACCGCATGTGCATATGCACAGAGTCGTTGTGTCGGTCTCTTGCATTTGCATAAATCATTTATGGTTGTTTATGTGTGGATTTGTGGATAAATGGATATATGGATACGTGTTGGTGATGGAAATATGTATTGTGTCTTGTAATGCCTTGTGTTTTGAATTATAGCGTGAGTTGTGGTGAGAACCGTATACATGTGTATTTTTGTGTTATATATGTAATTGTATGCAATTATATTATGGTTGTTTTTCTCACCCTTCTGCTGTTTTATAATGCTCTATGAGGCATTGCAGATTAGAGTTGCTGGAGGTATTTTTGTGAAGCTTTGCGTCTTCATTCTTTTGTCGGTCGGCTCTGATATGTGACACCGGGTAGTTAGGGAGGCCGTTTGTGATAATTGTATATTATGTATATGTATATCTGTTGGCTTCTGCATGTACAACTTGATGTATGACAAAATTTTCATGATATATATATGTATGTTATTCAGTTTTAGATTTTCCGCTTTTATTCTAAAATCTGAAAAGTGGGTGTAAGGAACTGAGTTCCTCTGTTTGATTGCTACCCCACTATTGCATATCTTTATGAGCAGGTGTTGTATGAATTATTTCAAATTGATGTGACCCTCCCGGTCTATGCCATGATAATTTAAATATACTCTGAAGAAATTTTGAATTTTCTTTTACTGCTTTTTATTATTTGGGGGTATAGATTGGGGGTGTTACATTAAGTGGTATCAGAGCCAGTTTGTGTCAGTCCGTGTCAGTTGTGTCAGTCCTTGTTGGTAGTTGTGGTTGGATGAGCTGTTTGTTTAACCATAGTTTCTATTATTAGAAATGAACAGAATATGGCTGGTAGGAACGATGCTGCTTTGGCTGCGGCTATGTAAGCTATGGCTCGTGTTGTGCAGGGTGCACCTAATGCTGCGGGTAATGATGAGTTTAGGAAGAACAAACCGCTTGTCTTCAAAGGAAGATATGATCCGGATGGTGCACAGATTTGGCTGAAAGAGATTGAAAGGATTTTCCGAGTGATGGATTGTGATGAAGACCAGAAGGTGAGACTAGGTACTCACATGTTATTGGAAGAAGCTGATGATTGGTGGGTTAGTACTCGACGTATGTTGGAAGCTGCAGAAGAGGAAGAAATTACTTGGGAAGTTTTTAGCCGGGAGTTCTTGAGGAGGTATTTTCCTGAAGATGTGAGAGGGAAGAAGGAAATTGAGTTTCTGGAACTGAAACAAGGTAATATGTCTGTAGTTGATTATACTGCTAAGTTTGTGGAACTTGTGCAGTTTTATCCTCATTATGCTTAAGCGACTGTGGAATTTTCTAAGTGTGTGAAGTTTGAGAATGGCTTGCGTCCTGAGATAAAGCAGGCAATTGGATATCAGAGGATTTAGAGGTTTTCTGATTTGGTAGATTGTTGCAGGATTTATGAAGAGGACAGTAAGGCTCGTTCTACTCATTACAAGAGTGTGAGCGAGAGGAAAGGGAAACAACAGTTCTGTGGTGGTTCGTATGTGACACCAGCTGATAAAGGTAAACAAAGAGGGAATTTCGAGAAAAGGTCAGGTGGAGGAGGAATGTCTGGTCCTATGAGGTGTTATAAATGTGGTGAGTTGGGGCATCGTCAGTTTGAGTGCAGGAAAGATTTGAGGAAGTGTACTAATTGTGGAGGTGTAGGACATGTTGCTGCTGATTGTGCAAGAAAGAATGTGGTGAAATGGTACAACTGTGGGGAACCTGGTCATATTAGTACCAAGTGTCCGAAACTGAAGCAGGCTCCAGCTGGTGGAAAAGTGTTTGCATTATCGGGGACTCAGACTTCGAGTGTAGATCGTCTGATTCGAGGTACTTGTTTTATTAATAGTACTCCTTTGATTGCTATTATTGATACTGGAGCGACTCATTCGTTTATTTCGTCTGAGTTCGCGAAGCATTTGAATCTTGTGTTGTCTGTGATGGGTGGTGAAATGGTTATTGATACTCCAGCAATGGGGTCAGTAACTACTTCCTTGGTTTGTCTAAGATGTCCTTTGACCATTTATGGTAAAGACTTTGAGATGGATTTAGTGTGTTTGCTGTTGGAGGGATTAGATGTGGTTTTGGGAATGAATTGGTTGCAATTCAATCGGGTTCATATTGATTGTTATCATAAGCTGGTAAGGTTTCCTTCTCTTGAGGAAGACGAAGACTCGAGTTTCTTATCTACCAAAGAGTTGAAGAAACTTTTGGCGGAGGAAGCTCAGTTGTTTGGATTATTTGCATCTTTAACTGTGGATAGTCAAGTTTCACTTGAGGTGTTTCCTGTTGTGTGTGAATTTCCGGAAGTGTTTCCTGAGGATATTTCAGACTTGCCGCCAGAGAGAGAGGTGGAGTTTTCTATAGATCTAGTTCCTGGTACTAGACCTGTTTCTATGGCACCTTATCGTATGTCGGCATCTGAATTGGTGGAGTTAAAGAGACAGTTGAATTAGTTGTTGGAAAAGAGGTTCGTGAGACCAAGTGTTTCTCCTTGGGGTGCTCCAGTTTTATTGGTGAAAAAGAAGGATGGAAGTATGAGGTTATGTATTGATTATCGCCAGTTGAATAAGGTGACGATCAAGAATAAGTATCCTCTTCCAAGGATTGATGATCTGATGGATCAGTTGGTAGGTGCTTGTGTGTTCAGTAAGATTGACTTGAGGTCAGGGTATCATCAGATAAGGGTGAAGGAAGAAGACATTCAGAAAACGGCTTTTAGGACACGATACGGTCATTATGAATATTCTGTGATGCCGCTCGGGGTTTCTAATGCGCCAGGTGTGTTTATGGAATACATGAATCGTATTTTTCACGAGCATCTGGATCGTTTTGTCGTGGTGTTTATTAATGATATCTTAATTTATTCTAAGTCTCGGGAGGAGCATGCAGAACATTTGCGTATTGTTTTGCAGGTTTTGAAGGAAAGGAAGCTTTTTGCCAAATTGTCCAAGTGTGAATTCTGGTTATCGGAAGTGAGTTTTCTTGGACACGTAATTTCAGGTAATGGTATTGCTGTGGATCCATCTAAAGTAGAAGCAATTCTACAATGGGAGGCTCCGAGATCTGTTACTGAAATTCGAAGCTTTTTGGGGTTGGCTGGTTATTATCGCAGGTTTATTGAAGGTTTTTCGAAGCTAGCACTTCCTTTGACCCAGTTGACTTGTAAAGGGCAAGCGTTCATTTGGGATATTCGGTGTGAAGCGAGTTTTACTGAGCTGAAGAGAAGATTGACGACAGCTCCGATCTTGATTGTGCCAAATCCTAATGAACCCTTTGTGGTTTATTGTGATGCTTCTTTGATTGGTCTAGGTGGGGTCCTGATGCAGGAAGGTAAGGTGGTGGCTTATGCTTCAAGGCAGTTAAGAGTTCATGAGAAGAATTATCCTACTCATGATCTTGAATTAGCGGCTGTGGTTTTCGTGTTGAAGATTTGGAGGCATTATCTCTACGGTGCAAGGTTTGAAGTCTTTAGTGATCATAAAAGTTTGAAATATTTGTTTGATCAGAAAGAGCTAAATATGAGGCAACGTAGATGGTTGGAATTCTTGAAGGACTATGACTTTGGCTTGAATTACCATCCTGGTAAAGCTAATGTAGTAGCCGATGCATTGAGCCGGAAATCATTACATATGTCCGCTTTAATGGTTAAGGAGTGGGAACTTTTGGAATCGTTTAGAGATTTGAGTTTGGTTTGTGAAGTGACGTCGGTTAGCGTTAGGCTTGGTATGCTAACGATTACTAATGATTTTCTGATGACTGTCTGTGAGAAACAGAAGTTAGACGTGAAATTTATGGATTTGATGTTGGTTGGAGGAAAAGATGCGAATAGTGATTTTCAAGTAGATATTAATGGTGTTTTAAGATTCCGAGGTAGGATTTGTATTCCAGATGATGCGGAGTTGAAAAGGATGATTTTGGAGGAAGGACACCGGAGTAATTTGAGTATACATCCGGGAGCGAATAAGATGTACCAAGATTTGAAGAAGATTTTATGGTGGTCTGGATTAAAAAGAGATGTGGCTCAGTTTGTTTATGCATGTTTGACTTGTCAGAAATCGAAGGTGGAACATCTGAGGCCTAGTGGTTTGTTGCAACCGTTGGATATTTCGGAATGGAAATGGGATAGTATTTCCATGGATTTTGTAACCGGGTTACCGAGTACTCAGCTAGGATATAATGCTATTTGGGTGGTTGTTGATAGGCTGACTAAATCGGCTCATTTTATTCCGATTGACATCAGTTTCTCTTTGGAGCGGTTAGCAGAAATTTACATCAGTGTGATTGTGAAGTTACATGTAGTTCCATTGAGTATTGTTTCCGATCGAGATCCTAGGTTTACGTCGAGATTTTGGGAAAGTTTACAGAAGGCTTTGGGTTCTAAATTGAGATTGAGTTCGGCTTATCATCCGCAGACGGATGGTCAGACGGAGAGGATGGTTCAGTCTTTGGAGGATTTGTTGAGGGCGTGTGTTTTGGAACAAGGTGGTGCGTGGTATAGTTATCTTGCATTGATTGAGTTTATGTATAATAACAGTTTCCATTCTAGTATTGGAATGGCACCGTTTGAAGCACTGTATGGGCGAAGATGTCGAACGCCGTTGTGTTGGCACGAATCTGGTGAGAGAACGGTGGTTGGACCAGAGTTGGTGCAACAGACGACAGAGAAAGTGAAGTTTATTCGTGAGAAGATGAAAGCTTCTCAGAGTAGACAAAAGAGTTATCATGATCGAAGACGGAAGGATCTTGAGTTCCAAGAGGGCGATCATGTATTTCTGAGGGTTACGCCGGTAACAGGTGTGGGTCGTGCATTGAAATCGAAGAAACTTACTTCTCGGTTTATTGGTCCTTACCAGATATCCGCGAGAGTGGGTGTTGTGGCTTATAGGGTGGCGTTGCCGCCGAATCTGTCGAATTTGCACGATGTGTTTCATGTTTCACAACTTCGGAAGTATGTTCCAGATCCGTCGCATGTGATTCCGATGGATGAGGTTGAGGTAAGGGAGAACCTTACAGTTGAGGCATTACCAGTTAGGGTTTTGGATCGCGAGGTGAAGAGGTTGAGAGGCAAGGATATTGCACTTGTGAAAGTGGCGTGGGGAGGCGCTGCTGAGGGCAATTTGACTTGGGAGTTGGAGAGTCGGATGCGGGAGTCGTATCTCGTCTTAGGTAATATTTTCGAGGGCGAAAATTTCTAAGTGGGGGAGAGTTGTAACGACCCAGTTTTCGTGTGCGTTTTATTTAATCGAGTCGTTTAATTATTATATTATTATTTTATTTTATTTTCGAATTTTATCTGAAAATATGTTATTTTTCAATGTTGTGATATTTTATCGGGTTTTGGGATCGTTTGTGAGATATTTGAGTGTGGGGGTATTTTGGTCATTTTAGGATATTTTTGATTAAGTAAGAAAAATAGAAAATAGTAGAGAGAAAAAGAGAAAGAAAGAAAAGGAAAAGAAAGAAAAAGGAGAGAAAAGAGAAGAAGAAGAGAAATAGTGGAAAACTTGGAAAAATCAAAGAAAAATCAACTTCTAGTATCGATTTAATCGGGTAAGGATGTGAAACTCAATTATTGTATACTTGTGTATGATTATGTATGTGTATTTGTGATGTTTATTGGATTGAAATGGAAATATTTTAGTAAACCCATTTTTGGTAAAATTGATTAGAAATTGAGTAAATGTGTTGAAAATCATGTGTTAGGTGTTCATTCTTGTTGATACATGATAGATACTTGTTATTGGACATTGTATTGGCAATTTTCTGGTGTGTAGATGAGATTTGGGGGAATTTTGGGTTGAAACCGTATGAAAATTATGCAGAAGAAATTTTATGAGATTTCCAGGTCATACGCGTATGGGACATGTTCATACGCGTATGAACCTTGGCAATACGCGTATGGTGGGCGAGCCATGGGGCCAATACGCGTATGGGTTGCTTGTTTTCTCGGCCATCTGCCCATTGGCGTATGATACGCGTAGTATTTTAGGTCAATACGCGTACGGGCTTGGGCATTACGCGTACGGTCATTTACACGTGAACTTTGGGAAAAATGAGTCTCTGCTCATACGCGTATGGCTCATGATGGTACGCGTATGGACAGGACTTTTGCAAAATGTGACTTTTCAAAATATTGTTTTTCGTTTTCTTTCTTAACTTTTCATCTGTTTGTTCGATTTTTACATTCTTGGTATCGTTGCGTAGCTATTGAGCTGTACTTTCTTGTTATGATAATTTCGAAATTGTTAGCCGATTTAATTATATCAGGAAGTCGGGAATAGTGTCGATTGTCGACTTTTGTCGTTATACTTGTACGTAAATGATGTGTATTGTACAAGGTGCTGTTGTATGATGCAAACGCATGTGTTTAGATGATGTTGTGATGATTTGTGGCCGTATGGAAATTAAATGCATTGTTTTGGGCATAAGTGCAAAGTGTGATCTTATCGATGTGAATGAATATGTGTGTGTGTGCATATTAAATGTCATGGGTCTTTGTATGCCAAGCATCATGATATGCATTGTGGAAACGTCCTGAGTGACGGTTTGGATTCCAGAGGGAATTCGCTATAACTTCGTGTGCCCATGTGGGGTGTGAGCGATGATTATAAACGATCGTGTGCCCATGTGGGGTGTGAGCGACCGGGTCGTGTGCCCGTGTGGGGTGTGAGCGATCTATAAACACCGTGTGCCCGTGTGGGGTGTGAGCAGTGGGGAACATCGTAGGCCCGACAGGGAGTTACAGTGATGTAACGAGCGATGGTTCCAGCAGAGTTCCTGAGTGAACTAGTGATGAGAAACAATGGAAGTCGGTACCGCATGTGCATATGCATAGAGTCGTTGTGTCGGTCTCTTGCATTTTCATAAATCATTTATGGTTGTTTATGTGTGGATTTGTGGATAAATGGATATATGGATACGTGGTGGTGATGGAAATATGTATTGTGTCTTGTAATGCCTTGTGTTTTGAATTATAGCGTGAGTTGTGGTGAGAACCGTATACATGTGTATTTTTGTGTTATATATATAATTGTATGCAATTATATTATGGTTGTTTTTCTCACCCTTCTGCTGTTTTATAATGCTCTATGAGGCATTGCAGATTAGAGTTGCTGGAGGTATTTTTGTGAAGCTTTGCGTCTTCATTCTTTTGTCGGTCGGCTCTGATATGTGACACCGGGTAGTTAGGGAGGCCGTTTGTGATAATTGTATATTATGTATATGTATATCTTTTGGCTTGTGCATGTACAACTTGATGTATGACAAACTTTTCATGATATATATATGTATGTTATTCAGTTTTAGATTTTCCGCTTTTATTCTAAAATCTGAAATGTGGGTGTAAGGAACTGAGTTCCTCTGTTTGATTGCTACCCCACTGTTGCATATCTTTATGAGCAGGTGTTGTATGAATTGTTTCAAATTGATGTGACCCTCCCGGTCTATGCCATGATAATTTAAATATACTCTGACGAAATTTTGAATTTTCTTTTACTGCTTTTTATTAATTGGGGGTATAGATTGGGGGTGTTACACTTATTGTATAAGTCCCTCTGCGTTAAAAGAAAACCTCGACGCGATCGCCATTTCAAACGGAAAAATCAATTGGGCCTACCCTCGTGTTATAAGCCCCACTCTTTTTCTTTAAACCTTTTGGGCCTCTTGAGAGAGTGTAAGACCCATCCCTTTGTACAGAAAACTTTTTGGGCCCCAGTCACTTGTATAAGTCCCTCTGTTCAAATTCAAACAGTGCGCTCACTGATAAAACCTTGGGCCTCTCCTTGAGCTGTAAGCCCCAAATCTTTCTTTTTCAAAGCACTTTCTCCTTTGATTTTGAATATACTGTTGTTTTCAATCTTTCTTTGTTGAACAACTAACTAAACAACATGGAAGCTCTACAACCGAGTAAATGGTTATTGCTTTCATTTACCGTTTTCATATACATATAACTGTATTGTGGGGCTGTTGCGCTGTAAGTCTTCTTTCATAAACTCATACCAACTGTGTAATAATAGTATAGATATTTAGAGTTTCCCCGGCAACGACGTCTAATATTAAGCCCGTTGATCACTCTTAGAAATAGTCTAAACTAGATCCCCATAGGATTACCAGACACAGTCTTCCCTCCTCTTGGGGTTAAACAATATGGAGATATGAAAGGCAGCATTCTCTGTGAACCCTTTCATAGACTGTCACTCATAGAAGTTGTCAAAGAAACTCTATTCCCCAGAGATGATCTTTTCTCCGTGAATTGCATCTCTTGAGTTTCTTCCAAATTCTCGGACTTTCCTGACTTTGATCTATTCTCGGTGAATAGCATTGCCTTGAATTTCTTGGGGTTTGGGGACCCACGGGCTTCTTAAAAGCACTTGTCAAGAAACTTTATTCCCCAGAGATGATCTTTTCTCCGTGAATGGCATCTCTTGAGTTTATTCCAAATTCTCGAACCTTCCTGACTTGATCTATTCCTTGTGAATAGCTTGCCTTGAATTTCTTGGGGTTTGGGGACCCATCGGCTTCTTAAAAGCAACCTCGCCTCCTCTTGGGCTTAGTACAAGGACCCACAGGCTTCCTAAAAGCAACCCCGCCTCCTCTTGGGCTTAGTACAAGGACCGTACGGCTTCTTAGAAGTATTCACAGCCTCCTCTTAGGCTTCGTATAATGATCTCTTCCTTCGGGAATGATAGCCTCCTCTTGGGCTTAGTACAAGGACCCGTCGGCTTCTTAAAAGTCTCTAGCCTCCTCTTCGGCTTCGTACAAATTGTCCCGACGACCTCCTAGAGGTATAGGAACAGAACTTAGTTATCTTAATAGAACAGTCCTTTCATAGAGTCTACTGCTGTTTCTCAAAGCATGGTACAAAAGACAAAACTCTAGACTTGGACAGTCTAAACTCCTTGAGTCTCAAAGACATTCTCAAATGACCCCTTCGTTAAATAGGAAGAAAACCCGCAGACTCGGACAGTATCAATACCCTTTGGATTTCCCGCTTCCTTAAAGATAGGGAATAACCCTGATCCTCGAATCAAATCCCTGAGTACAGTGCTGCTCATATAAGAACTGATTTTCTCTTTCAAAATCAGTCTACTAGACCTGTCACTTAACTGAAACAGTTACAATAGCCTCCTCTTGGGCTTTCTACAATGATTCTCCCCAGCGGAGCCAAACAAACAATAGCCTCCATCTCAGGCTTTATACGAGATACGAAAAGATTCCCTCGTTGAGTCAAAACATATTAGCCTCCTCTTAGGCTTTGTATAAGAAAACCACTGGTTAATCCAATTAACCTTTTAGCATCAAAGTTGTGCCTCGTTCACAGTACACAAACATCAACAACTCCTTCCCCTTCATCTAATCGCTATAAGCGGCAAGCCTCTGGATTATTTACATCCACGCCACTGTCCGTCTTTTAGCATGAGAAATTCCTAAGGAAAGATAGCATTGCTCTACACTGAGTTAAAGTCTTCTCCTTCAGGTTAAAACCTCCTTTAAAGGAAATTATGGCATTGCCAGATTCACAAATCCCGGTTAAAGTAATTCTCCTTTATAAACAGTTGTGACATACAACCCCCTCTTTAGAGATGACAAATTCTCTCTAAAGTCAACACCCTTTTAGCTTCACATCTTGGGCTTTGAACAAGATACAAACACCTTTAGCTTCACGTCTTGGGCTTTGAACAAGACACCAAAAAACCATTTCCTCCCATAGAATAAGAGGAACTACGAACGCTCTGATTTCCCTGTTTCGGTAAACGGGAATACGTAGGCATAAGATCGAAAGAAAAGATCTTAGCGAGCACACTAAACAAAAAACCTACATCCCATACTCTCATGTATCTATCAAAAGCATCAGTGCTAACATCCTAATCCTTGTTCCCCGCCAGAAACCTTCTGTCAAAATGAAAAGAGAGAAACTGTATTGGAGAAAATACAAATAACCAGTACAAAGGCCCCCTCACGTTGATAACATCTGTAACCTAACAGACCGTTGTTTAAACTCAGTATGCAAAGCAGGGTTAATTGGAGACATCTATTTCCCTTCCTTCATCAGCTCACAATAGGATAAAAAATGAATCGACCTGTAGTTTAAGCTCAACCGCAGAGAGCGACCAGCGCTTAAGAACCGCGTCCAAAATCGCTCGCTACAGACAGACAAAATATTCCCCCGGAAAAGTCAACTTTTAACCTCCTCTTAGGCTTTGTATAATGATATCCCCAAAGAGTCAGTCTCTTTTTTGCCTCAATCTTGGGCTTTGTACAAGACAGATAAACACTCTCTGGTTGAGTCAGTCTTTTCCGGCCTCCTCTTAGGCTTTGTATAAGGACTTCCCCAGTGGAGTCAATCAATCTCTTTGCTTCAACCTTGGGCTTTGATCAAGGCACACAATAATCAACATCCCCCTCAGAGGAAATCAAAATCTCTCCGCAATAAGTCATTTCTACGTGATATCACACATTAAAACAAGCATTCAAAACAAACCCTAATCCCAGATAACTGCTGTAAGTGGCACACTTTTTGATTCAAATATCTAAGCTGTCGTCCATCTCTTATCCTGGCAAACTTCCTCTTTCATCTAATTGCTGTAAGTGGCAAGCCTCTGGATTACTTACATCCACGCAACTGTCCCTCTCTTAGCATGAAAGACTCCTAAGGAAAAATGGCATTGCTCAACACTGAGTTAAAGTTTTCTCCTTCAGGACAAATCCCCTATAAAGGAAATTATGGCATTGCTGGATTCTCATATCCCAGTTAAAGTAACTCTCCTTTATAAACAGTCACCCAACAGTTGTGATAAACAGACGAGATGTCTCCCTTTAGAGATGACAAGTTCTCTCTCAGTCAAACCTTTTAGCTTCAATCTTGGGCTTTGAACAAGATACAAAAAAAACTTTTAGCTTCAATCTTGGGCTTTGAACAAGACACAAATGAACCTTTTAGCTTCAATCTTGGGCTTTGAACAAGACACCAAAACATCATCTTTTCCTCCCATAGAATAGGAGGAACTACGATTGCTCTGATTTCCCTGTTTCTTTAAACGAGAATACGTAGGCATAAGATTGCGAAATCTTAGCGAGCATACCAATCAAAAACTCTAGGTCCAGTACCTTCGCATACTAATCAAACACTCTAAGTGCAGTACCTTCACACCGATCAAAACTGAGGTCCAGTACCTCCCCAAAATCATCAAAAACTCTCTCTCTCATATCTCCCAAAGAAGAAACTTTCCCAACCCATCAACAGATAAACATCATCAAGTATAAAAGTAGAACCTATTGCTAACAACCAGTGAATAACCACATATAGGATGGGTAATTGACAACTCCCCATTGTATAACCTGACCCCGAACTCCCCGAATCTCTTTAAGCGTTTGTTCAGTTAAACACTCGCGTGCAAGGTTAGTTTTAGATATCTTCCCTTTCCCTTCCAGCTTCACGGGATAAATAAGAAATCAGAAAGTAGCACCCCACTCCTACCATTGCGGTGAGGAGAAACCTATGGCGATAAGTTGGTCGCGTCACCGACAACAATCGCACGCTACAGTGAAATGGCGACTCTGTTGGTGACTCATTTTGTCTGTATAGGACTAGGATTATAGTTCCTAAGAGGTCTAGGATGTTAGTTTTAGGAATCATACTATATACATATACTGCTTTTCCTACATAATATCCGTGTTTATTTTTCTGCTAATGGGAATGCGAGTGATGTCGCATGTGGAAAGTATGAGAGAACCCTAAGATTGGTGATGGCATAGACGGGTGGTCTTACAGGGAGTGAATCCCGAATAAGCTATCCCGATAGACCATCAAATCAGTGGAGATACCCTTTGCAGATTCAATGCTTAACAACTCCATTGTGAAGGTAGATTGTCCCAATGTGGTATCCGTGAAATTGAGGATTTAGTAGACAGTAACCATATGGCCATTTGGTAGTGCGATAGCTATCGGAAATAGTTGACACACGATACTACACTCAATTGAGATTACCCTAGGATGTTACAGCTCGCTCGGGTGAACCAGCTTGCTGTTGTTATCCCTAGGGGGGTCAATGATTTTGGGAACTTTTAACTCGTTCTACATGTACAAAAATTCACCAGAATACAACCTTTGGGGATGGGTAGAGCCATGACTCCATGCTTGTGACGTTGAACCCTTGAACCCATGCTTTTTCAATGTTTTTGTGTACTGCATTCATGCATTCATCTAAAAAAATATTAAAGAAAAAAATATTCTTTTCTCTTCTCTCCTTTTTTTTTCAAATTAAACTAAAACAATGATTGCAAATATCAGAGAGAAGGATTGCGTTATGGATTTCGGTAGAAGGAAAACGCACAAGTACACCTTCAAGGCTCCAAAACTAGAGGATTTAAGGGGGTTGGCAAGGATGATCACCAACCCTGATGCTTTCAGAGCTAAGTACGGAGGATTGCTGTCTCTATTAAGGGTCCATGTGATTAAAGGAATCCTGTCTACGCTGATTCAGTTCTACGATCTGGTTTATCACTGTTTCATATTTCCGGATTATCAACTAGCACCAACACTAGAGAAGTACTCTCACCTGACTGATTTACCCATCACTGACCAAGACCCCTTTTCTGGACTGGAAGAAATTCCAAAAGATCAAACCATTGAAAGAGCAATCTATTTGGACGAGTCAGAAGTCAGGATTCACATGACCACTAAGGAAGGAATCCAAGGTTTACAAGCCAAGTTTTTGGTAGAGTAAGCCCTATACTTTTCCAGTATAGGAAACATAACTGCTTTCGAAGATATCTTTGTTCTACTCACATACGGGTTGTTCATTTTTCCCAACATCGATAACTTCGTCGATACCAATGCCATTAAGATATTTCTGATTGGAAACCCTGTACCAACCTTACTCACAGACGCTTATCATTCTGTACACTTAAGGAATTTGTACATCGGAGGAATGATCACATGCTGTGTACCCCTGCTATACAAATGGTTCACTTCCTATTTAACCAAGTCTGCTGCTTTTTGGGATCATAAGAGTACTCTACGATGGTCACAAAGAATCATGTCTCTTACCAACTCTGACATAGATTAGTACAATCGAATCTATGACGGGATAAGGATCATTGACAAATGTGGAAATTTCCCTAATGTACCCCTCATAGGAACTAAATGAGGAATCAACTATCATCCGATTTTATTTCGCCATCAACTCGGATACCCGATGAGGCATATCCCGTGTAATGTTCATCTGGAAGGTCTTTTCTTCAAGGAAGGAGAAAATTACAGGGCATTAAAGACAGAAATAGTGCATGCCTGGAAATATGTTCACAGGAAAGGAAGAGAGTCTCTAGGAAAACCAGATTGTGTCTCTGTGGAACCTTATCTCCACTGGGTACAAACCAGAGCCCTCAAGATGAGGATACCTTACCCTCGTCAAGAAGTTCTTCCGCTAAAGGAATATGTCCTTTATTTTATGTCTGATGCAGAAAAACTTCAGGGTACTCTCAACAAAGTTCGACCAGAAAATAAATCCTGGAAGAACAAGTATCGTATTCTCACTGTGGAGTGTACCAAAATTCAGCAACTGTTAAAAGAAAATGACGCTCTGATTAAGATATTAGAGCAACATGTTGTAGAAAATCAAGAAGAACGAAGAAATTTGCTCGCTCCTTTCACTTGGCAAAGGACCGACAACCCGACAACGGCTCAAGAGTCCCAGTCAAAGAAAAGGAAAATACCAGAACCAGCACCTGAGCCCTCCTCAGAGAGGACTCAGGATCCATAAGCTTAGACTTTTCCTTTTACAACACTTTATAAAATAGTGTATTTCCATTTCTGCAATCTTTCAAATTCAATAAAATGGGGTCTCCCCACTGTATGATATTTGTAATCTATTTGTTGAAGTTTCTTTTTGATTAAAACAAAAAAAAAAAATATACATCATTGCATATCATTCATCATTCTCACATAACGCTTTCTTTCTCATATTTGAGTCTCACGTATGTACCATGATTCTAGAGTCAAACTGTCTCACTCATACAATACTCGGGTCAATCAACAAAAGAAAATGGATGATCTCGAGGAAGAGAACAGAGAGTTGAGAGAAGAAATCGACGCTCTGAAGGAAGATTTGAGAAAACTTCACAGTGACATGCAATCTCTGGCAGTAGCTCAGAGGCAACAACAAAGGACTATGATCTCGGAGATCACATCTACGCCCATAGTGGAGACGTATGATCCTTGGTACAACATGCCTAAAGATCATCCCTGGGGCATGCCTATCAACTTTATTAATGAAGGATACGTCCCACTGGTCACTGAAGACCCAAAAACTGTAGCAGGAGCCGCTGGGCCTGAAGGTTACAAAATTTGGGAAGGCGAGGATGCAAGAGTCATGACAGCAACTCCTGAAGTTTACAAACTTCGGGATAGGGAAGCACCGAGAGTCACCGCCGTAATGACTATACCACAACCAGTGGTACACACTGTCCCGGAAGGACAGATTCCACAAATAATCTCTGGTGGAAATGAAGATATGTACGACAGAATGAATAAGTTCCAGGAACAATTCTTGGAGATGCAGAAGGAACTGCATGCCATTCGCGGCCAGGATCTATTTGGAAAGGACGTCGCAGACCTTTGTTTGGTCCCCAATGTGAAAATCCCGCACAAATTCAAGGTGCCTGACTTTGAAAAATACAAGGGAAACTCTTGCCCTCAAAGTCATTTGGTGATGTACGCTCGAAAGATGTCAACTCAGATAGAGAATCAACAACTACTGATCCATTATTTCCAAGATAGTTTGACCGGTGCCGCACTAAAATGGTACATGGGTTTAAACTGCACCAAGATCGCCACTTTTAGAGATCTTGGCGCTGCCTTCGCTCAGTAGTATAAGTATAACCTGGACATGGCACCAGATAGAGATCAACTCAGAGCCATGTTGCAAAAAGACAAGGAAAATTTTAAGGAATATGCTCAGAGATGGCGTGAAATTTCCGCCCAGATCTGTCCCCCTCTTGAGGAAAAAGTGTTGACCAAGATCTTTTTGAAAACCTTAAGCTTATTCTATTACGGCCAAATGGTCGCCAGTGCGCCCAGTGACTTCACCGAAATGGTGAACATGGGAGTACGCCTTAAGGAAGCAGTCCGAGAAGGACGTCTGGTCAAAGGTGCAGAACCATCTAGCGGTACCAAAAGATACAGTAGTGCTTTCCTAAAGAAAAAAGAGCAATATATTAGTAATATCTCTCTCGGAAAGCAAAGGCGAAGGTATCAACCAGTAGCAGCGGTAACTCCCGCTATCAACCCTGCACCTGCTCCAACGTATCAACCTCAGGTTGCTCAGAGCCAACCAAGTCAACAACAGTATCAACAAAGGACACAACAACCCCTTCAGCAGGCTCATCCACAGTACAACAACAACAACCGTACGACACGACCACCAGGGTTTGACCCTATACCGATGTTGAACGCAAAATTTTTTCCACTACTATTGGTCAAGGGGCACGTACAGACCAGGTGTCCTCTTACAATACTGGAAAACTCGCCTTTTTGGTTCAAAGAAGATCAAACTTGCCCTTACCATCAAGGAGGATCGGGGCACAACATTGAAAACTGTCTCAGCTTCAAATCTGATGTACAGAAGCTTGTCAGGAATGGGGTTTTATCTTTCAAAGATACTAATCCAAATGTTCAGACGAACCCGTTGCCTCAACTTGAGAAAATTGTAGTAAATTTGATAGAGGAAGAATCTAACTACATCTATCAAGTTCACGATGTACTCCTATTAGGAACCAATCTGGTCAAGATGCATTGCAGACAGAGTGGATACAGTCATATACCATCTCATGATTATCACCAGTGCGATATCTGCTCAAAGAATAATCAAGGATGTTCCGTAGTGCAATCAGCTCTACAAGAACAGATGGATCTCGGATGGATCCAAGAACACCAAATCCGTGAGGTCAATATGGCTCACGCAAATCCCAACATTGTCCAGAACCACAACATTCTGGCAATGAATGTCAACTTAGTGGCAATGCACTCAAGGAAAAGCCAACATCATGACCTACCACGACACGATTATATTTCCTGTCCGATATGCTTAATAAACAATCAGGGATGCTCTTTTGTACAAGAGGCCCTCCAGCATCAGATAGATCTCGGATGGATCCAGAATTACCGTGATAGAAGTAGCCATCAAGTCAATATGATTCAAGTCTTTGATATTCACTTGATGAATACCAATCTGGTAGAATTACACGCTAAGCAAGTCAGACTCGGTTTTCTGGCTTCACATGATTATCAGGACTGTAAAGTGTGTCGTGAAGACAACCAAGGATGTGCACTTGTCCAAAGAACACTTCAACACTTGTTGAACCACTGGTGGCTTCCAATATACCTAGATGAAGACACACAACAAGTCATCATGACTGATGAGAATCCTGATAGGTATCAAAGTCATGATGTCCGCTCGATGGAAACAGATCTAGTAAGCTTGCACTGCATATAAAGCGGACGTGGCCAGGTGCCACCACACAACTATGAGCACTATAGAGTTTGCTCAGAAAACAACCAAGGATGCTACCGTGTACTGTCAACTCTTCAAAATTAGTTGGACCAAAAAGATATTCGATCATGTTCAAGTTTTGGTTCGATCAACGTAATGCAAGACTATCTTCCTGATCAAAGCAAAGACGCTGTCTTAATCTCTAATCATGAAAGGACCAAAGACATATGCGCTATAATCCCTCTACTCCATGAATAAAGAGTTCCTCTTGATAGTAGAAAGATTCTCAACCTCGAACCAATTGAGGCCGGCTACGATGGTCAGAAAAATCAAAAGGCTCCTGTGGTTATCTACCTGCCAGGTCCAATACCGTACAAATCCGATAAGGCTATCCCTTACAAGTACGGTGCAACAATAATCGAGAATGAAAAGGAAACTCCATTACCCTCCATCGTAAACATTACCGACATCTGTCAAGTAACACGGAGCGACCGGATCTTCAACAGAGGAGTTGGAGAACCCACCAAAGAAAAGGAACCTCAAACAGAAGTTCTCAATCAACCAGTCGGTCAATCTAGTAATCCCGACCTTTCAAAGAACAACGATAAGATGCTGAAGCTCATCCAGAAGAGCGAGTGCAACATTGTAGACCAACTATTACAAACTCCTTCGAGAATCTCTATGCTATCTCTCTTGCTCAGTTCCAAAGCTCATAGAGAAGCCCTACAGAAAGTCTTAGAGCAAGTCTTTGTGGAACAAGATGTGACGATAAGACAACTCGACAACATCATCTCCAACATCACTTTCTGCAACAATTTAGGATTCAGTGATAAAGAACTTCCAGAAGAAGGAAAAAATCACAACATGGCGCTTAACATTACAGTCAACTGCCAGGATGATGCTTTAGCCAGTGTACTGGTCGATACAAGATCAGCTCTGAATGTTATGCCAAAATCAACTCTGATGCGACTATCATTTCAAGGATCCCAGATGAGAGGCAGCGAGGTCATCATCAAAGCCTTTGACGGATCCCAAAAAATAGTTATCGGCGAAGTTGATCTTCCCATAACTATCGGTCCTCACACTTTCCAAGTCACTTTCCAGGTCATGGACATCCGGGCAGCATACAGCTGTTTATTAGGAAGACCTTGGATACATGAAGCTGGGGCAGTCACTTCGACACTTCACCAGAAGCTGAAGTTCGTAAAAAATGACAAGTTAGTCACAGTCTGTGGAGAGCAGGCCTTAATCGTGAGCAACTTATCATCATTCTCCTGTGTAGAACCGGAAGAGGTTGTTGGAACTCAGTTTCAAGCACTCTCGGTGAGCAATAAGAATCGATCAGAGAGAGGAACATCGATTTCCTCATACAAAGATGCTCTCAAAGTGATCGAGAGTAACAACGCAAAAGGATGGGGGCAGCTTATCATTCCTACGGATAACAAGACGAAGAAAGGTCTTAGTTTTTCCTCAACCTGTACCCTGGCTGCTACTAACAATGAAAGTTTTCATCCCATTTAGGACTTCTTCCACAGTGGAGGTTTCCTTCATCCAGTGTCTCAAGAAGTACATACCATCAATGAGGGTGACTCCTCCGATACAGATGAAGAGTGGAAGTCCTATCTCAATGAGGAAGGTTATATGTCTCAGGAAGAAACGCGTACACCATTTTTCTATGCTACGCAAAGTCCAAGATATATACCAAGATCAGACGTCAAGATGATGTACGAAGATTGTGATCCAGAAGGATGTCGTGCTCCACCCAACTCATTAGAGGGGGACACTCTGATGAAAGACAACTTCGACTATGGCTTTCATGACCCAATGGATGACTTGCCTATCTGGCAGCCAAGCCCAGAAGACTTGGGACAAAAGAGTCTGCCCAATGATACATATCAGCTGAGCATCATTAAAAAGAATACTTGCGTCCCCACTAAATCATGGGATCATTACTCAGGGTATTCAGAAAATATCCAGCACAGTGATGAAACTGCAAAGATTGCAGGACAAGAGTTCATCAACTATGCTTTTCCCGAGGTCAACGTCATCGAGAAGGATGACTCCTCCAGTTCCACGGAAGTATGGGACACCTTAGGACAACCGAGTGGCAAGTACGACTTCTAGGTCAAGTACACCGCGTCTGAAAGCTCTCGTATCAGGCTCGAAGACATCCAGCCAACTGGATGGGGAGATCCGCATGAAAATGAAAACACTGTGCAAGATACAACAGAAGAGTTCGTCTACGACAACTCTGCTTGGGAGGAAGACTCCAATGATCCTGCTCCACCAGAAATCAACGTCATTTCTGAGGACAAACCAAGAAAGAAGGTACCAGCCTTTGTGATTCACCGAGGAGTTCGCCGCCAATGGCTTGCTGTCGATGTCCCAAAAGTCGTCCATAAGTCTAAGTAATTGCCATCTTTGTTTTAACCTTTCACCATGCCCAGGTGAAACAGATGTTTTTATAGGGCTCACTTTCTGTAAATGTCTCTCTTCGCTTCGCCCAAAGCGACAAGGTTTTGTTTTATAGGGCTGTAGTTTCAAGAATCAAATAAATCATAAATAAATAACATCGTTCTGTAATTTCCGCATTTATTACTGTTTTCACTTTTCGCTTTTCAGAAAATGGTAATCCTAAAACAACCCAAAAATAAAAACAAGATGTAGTGTACGATTTTTGTCGGTGACGCGACCACCTTATCGCCATGGGTTTCTCCTCACCGCAATGGTAGGAGTGGGGTGCTACTTTCTGATTTCTTATTTATCCCGTGAAGATGGAAGGGAAAGGGAAGCTATTTAAAAGTAACCTTGCACGCGAATGTTTAACTGAACAAACGCTCAAGAGATTCGGGGAGTTCGGGGTCAGGTTATACAATGTGGAATTGTCAATTACCCATCCTATATGTGGTTATCCACAGGTTGTTAGCAATAGGTTCTACTTTTATACTTGATGGTGTTTATCTGTTGTGGGTTGGGAAAGTTTCTCCTTTGGGAGAAGTTTAAGAGAGAGAGTGAGTTTGTTAATGTTCAGGTTTTCTGATGTTTTTGGTAAGGTACTAGACCTAAGTTTTGATTTAGTGTGTGAAGTTACTGGACCTAGAGTTTCTGATTGGTATGCTCGCTAAGATTTCACAATCTTATGCCTACGTATTCCCGTTTAAAGAAACAGGGAAATCAGAGCAATCGTAGTTCCTCCTATTCTATGGGAGGAAATTTGTTTTGGTGTCTTGTTCAAAGCCCAAGATTGAAGCTAGATGAGTATTTGTGTCTTGTTCAAAGCCCAAGATTGAAGCTAAAAGGTTTGATTGAGAGAGAATTTGTCATCTCTAAAGGGAGACATCTCGTCTGTTTATCACAACTGTTGGGTGACTGTTTATAAAGGAAAACTACTTTAACTGGGATACGAGAATCCAGCAATGCCATAATTTCCTTTATGAGGGATTTGTCCTAAAGGAGGAAACTTTAACTCAGTGTAGAGCAATGCCATTTTTCCTTAGGAATCTTTCATGCTAAGAGAGGGATGTTGGCTTGGATGTAAATAATCCAGAGGCTTGCCGCTTACAGCAATTAGATGAAAGAGAAAGTTTGCCAAGATAAGAGAGGACGGCAACTTGGATATTTGAATCAACAAGTGTGCTACTTACATCAATTATCTGGGATTAGGGTTTGTTTTGAATGCCTATTTTAATGTGTGATATCACGGAGAAATGACTTCCTGCAGGGGATGTTTATTTTTGTGTGCCTTGATCAAAACCCAAGGTTGAAGCTAAGAGATTGATTGACTCCACTGGAGAAGTCCTTATACAAAGCCTAAGAGGAGGTTGGAAAAGACTGACTCAACAAGAGAGTGTTTATCTGTCTTGTACAAAGCCCAAGATTGAGGCTAAAAAGAGACTGACTCTTAGGGGGGGATATCATTATACAAAGCCTAAGAGGAGGCTAAGATTGACTTTTCTGGGGAAATATTTATCTGTCTTGTACAAAGCCCAAGATTGAGGCTAAAAGAGGGTTTTTGATTCCACTGGGGAATATTTGTATGTGTTTTGTACAAAGCCCAAGATTGAGGCAAAAAGGGGAAACTGACTCTACTGGTGAGAGGTTTTATCTGTCTTGTACAAAGCCCAAGATTGTGGCTAAAAGAGATTTGACTTTGCTGGAGAGTATGCTTTTATCTCTCTTGTACAAAGCCCAAGATTGAGGCTGAGAAGAGGATTGACTCTGCTTAAGGAGATTTTATATGGTGTCTTGTTCAAAGCCCAAGATTGAGGTTGGAAGATATTTGACTGACTCAACTAGAGAGTGTTTTTGTGGGTGTCTTGTACAAAGCCCAAGATTGAGGCTGAAAAGATGATTGACTCAACAAGAGAGTGTTTTTATCTATCTTGTACAAAGCCCAAGATTGAGGCTGAAAGGGGTTGACTCAACAAGAGAGTGCTTTTAGGAGATTGACTCAACAAGAGAGTGCTGAAAAGGTGATTGAATCAACAAGAGAGTGTTTTAAGAAAGAAGATTGACTCAATAAAAGAGTGCTTTTGAGACTAACTCTGCTGAGGAAAATCATTATACAAAGCCTAAGAGGAGGTTGGCTTCTGCTGAGGATTATTGAGATCCAGAGGCAGGTCTAAAAATGGGGAATAAACTCTTGCTGAGGATTTACAGAAGAATTGAGGTATCAGATACCTTGAGGTTCTGATTTGGGATAGTGTTATACTGATGATAAGTTGACCCTGGCTAAGGAAATTTTAGGATAAAAGACTGAGTTTTAGATCCTGTGAGGGTTTTAACTTTACTGGAGATTGGTTAAATGACTAGGTTTTTCCTGTGTTTGTAGGGAACTTGAGAATGTCTTTGAGTTCCAAGAGAGGATTAGACAGCTGTATGGTTAGTTGTTCAAGAAATTAAAGAAAGTTTTGATAACAACTATGAATTTGACCCTAAATAAAAAGGGAAAGTTGTTTTTGAACAGAAGATTGGGACTTATACTCAAGGAGAGGTCCGAATTAAAAACATTAATCGTACCATTGATCTGAAAGGTTGTATCGGGACTTATACAATGACTGAGGCCCAAAAAAGGTTTTCTGTACAAGGGGATGGATTTTACAACTCAAGGAGAGGCCCATAGTGTATTTTTAAAAGAAAGATGAGACTTAAAACACAAGGGGAGGCCAAAATGGTTTTCGATTAAAAGGCGACGACCGCGCCGAGATTTTAAAATCGTAGTGGGACTTATACAATGACTGGGGCCCAAAATGGTTTATTTACAAAGGGGTGGAACTTACACTCTATCAAGAGGCCCAAAAATGTTTCAAAAGATTTGTTAGGGTGATAGTGATCAAAACCCTAATTTTTGGTTTTAAAATGTATTTTAATTGAATAAAAATTCAATTAAAATAATCAAACATGTAAAAAAAAGTTTTGATCTTGGATTTATATTTGGAAAATCATGTTTCATTCATGGGATAATTTAAAAATCATTTGAATTTTGCAAAACCAAGAGAAAGAAATATTTTTAATGTTTAAAAACAAATAAAAACATAATTCTTTACAAAAATAACAAATATATGAAATAAATAATATTTGTGTAAAATTTTCATGGAATAAAATATTTTTATATTTTTGTGAATTTTCAAAAAAAGAATCAATAAAAAATAATTAAAATTGAGAGAGAAATTAATTTTTGAATTAATTAACAAAAACATGAAAATATTGAAAAAAAATAGCAAAAATGAGAGAGTACTAAAAAAGGTCTGGGTGGGGTTTGAACCCACGACCTCATACACAAACACACATGGGCGCTACCACTGGGGTGGTGATACATCCGTGTATCAAAACCACCCCATGTGCATATATGGGGTGCCTTGTTTTCAGGCCTGGCCAAGGCAAGGCAAGGTAAGTTTTGGCAATTTACGTGAAGCCTCTAACTTTCTCATTTCTCCATGGATTTAGACAAAATTTAGGTGCATCTGGCCTAGAATTTCATGAGGAATCCAATGGTGCTTTTGGAATTTTCAGAAAGTGTCCTTATTTTAAAACCCGATAGTGGTTTCAAAATAGGCCTAGATTTGCATGTTCTATGCTATCTCACTACTCAGTAAACAATAGCAGGGCAAATTGGTTCTAACACAACATATACAACATGTATGAGATGTTTATGATTAGTGGACTTCAAAGCAATGCATAATTCAAATAGTTCAAGTTGTCATGCACTTACCTCTTGGAGCTTCTTGTGCTAACTGTCAAGATCCTTGTGCCAGAAGTAATCTAATGCTTTGGGCACTCTTGATTGATCCCTTAGAAGCTTTTAGGATGATCAAAACCAGTTGGAATCCTCAGGAACAAGTTTTAGCTCTTTCTTGCAAAAGGGGCAAAAGTGACCAATATGGCAACTCTCTCAAATGGTGTTCCAGATGAGGGGAACCAATTGGCACAATTTGAGGATGATATTTGGAGTGTGTTTAAGGCCTTGTTTGGTTTTGGAAGTGACTGAATCAAGGCATGGCTTGGAAAATGCAGAAAAGTCCAATTTTGAGGTTTTGGAGGTGGATTTTTTTATTTTGGTGTTTCAGTTCACAAGTGAGTGTTTGGACAACTTAGATATAATATATTGGATGTGTTTGGATCAAGAGCTGTGGTGGAATTGCTCTCTAACTCAAAAACTCAGAGAGGACTTGCAAAAGTAGGCATTTTGGCCTAAAGAGAGAGATTTTGAGGAAAACATCAGTTGTAGTGCTTTGGGGTACTCAAACTGATCACAATTGAGCTCTATTTATAGTGTGTCAAGTTTGTTTTGGCATCAATAGTGAATGGCAGCTGTAGTAGGCCTTTGGCCAAGGTTTATCCAAGGGAATATTAAGTCTCCTCTAGCCATTGACTTGAGGTTAGGGCACATGCATATGGTCCTTTGATTCAGAGCTTATTCTTGACTTATTCAATTAGGAATGTGTCAGTCCATGCCACCTTGGTGTATCTATTGAATGCTTGGAAACAAAATTGGAGTCTTGGCACCTTTTTAGCCTTTTTAGGTTTGTTATGGCTAAGTGTAGATTCTTGGACTTTGGAGGCTTGGGGATCAGATCATTCTCCTTTTGTTTTATCCTCTGATGTATCCAAGTGGATGACAAGGCTTGGAGTTGTCCAAATTTGTCAAATCGAGCAAAACACCAAATTCTGCCTTGCTTAGGACAGTTGGAAATGGTGATTTTGAGGGGATCATATCTCCCTACTCAAGTTGAGTTATGGGAGGCTCTTATGCTTTTTAGAAAGCCATCATATGATGCAAAACATGTGTGATCATAGTTTGCTTTGAAATTATATGGATCCAACTAAAAAAACCTCATGAAAATTGATGTTCAAGGCTGGTAACTTAGGCATATTTTCACTAAGTGTTGGAAAAAGTGTCATTTTCATGTTTTTGTGATTTTGATCAATCCATAACTCAAAATCCATGAAGAATTGGAGTCTGAGGTAGTTGAAGATTTTGTAGAGTGTAGCAAGACCTACAAATCCAGCTTTGGATCACCCAAAATGGTTGCTTGGATCTCAAGTTATGATCCTTGGAAGTTGGTACCAAAATCACTTTTGTTCCATAACTTAGAAAATTTTTGGTTTCTTATGGTTGCCCCTTTTGCAATAAACCTCACTTTTCTTAATTTTTCTTAATGAATGATGATCAATACCATACATTAACATTATTTTTGACTTAGGGGAACCATATTTGTGAAAAATTCGAAAAAGTCAAACTTGATTTTGTGCACAGTTGACTTTTTATCGGATGAAATCCAAACTGTTCGATCCTTTGTGAAATCAAGTCCTTGGCCTAAATCAAACCTAATGGATGGATTCCATAGGTGTTATAGGGTGTATTGAATCATTTCCCAAGGTTTGGGAGCATGTCTTGGTCAAAAGTCAAAGACACAGTTGACTTTTTCCTCAAAACCCTAATTGTGGTCCTGGTGAAATTGAAACTTGTGAGCCAAGCTTCTTGGGCCAATCCATTGTTGCAAATGGATCAATGTGGTGTATTGGAAGCCCTTAAATCATGTCTTGAGGTCTTGGCTCATGCTTTGCCTCAAAAGTTAACATAGGGGTGAATTAGGTCAAGAAACCCTAATTCCTGATTTTTGGTAAATGCATCCCCTGAGGCTAAATTGACTTGATGATTGGGTCCATGAGGTATCTTGGGGTATCTTGGGTTGTGCTTTGAAGCAGTGGCTCATGCCCAGAGGAAAACTTCCATCTGGAGGCCTTGGTCGACCAAAACCCTAATTTGGTGACACTGGCGATCTTGAGGCTTGATCCACTTGGAATGTTGCAACTTTGTGCTTGATTCTTGATGTGGGAGTCCTCTTGATCTATTATTGGTGTTTAAGAGGTTAGACAAGTTTGAAGATTAGGTAATTCCTTGATTGATCCTTTGTCTAAGTGCTCCGAGAGGGCTTGAAACCCTAAGTCTTGATTGCGGTGAATGCTCGATCATCTTTGAGGAGATTAATGAGGCCTGAAAGTACATCCATATGTCTTAATGATTTACACAATGATGGAAAATCTTGGTGGTCAAAATATGGAGTATGACAGATGCCCCTATTTAATCTTCTTGGACCCGAAGGTGTGAATGGCGAAGGTATTCGGGCATTCGGGGTGCAAGAGGATTAAACATCGGAATACCCGAAATTTAGACGGTGGTTATGAATGTCAGTTTGCTTATCCATCTTCTTTTGCTAAGCAATGACGCTTAGAAAAGGGTAAAACCTCCCCTCGATCCTGGTCTACAACCACGGAACTGGTCTAAGTTTTCTTAACAAATTTCCCCTCGATCCTGGTTTTCAACCACGGAACTGGTCTTAGTTTCTGAAATAAACTTCCCCTCGATCCGGGTCTTCAGCCACGGGACTGGTCTTAGTTTCTTTTGTCAATAAACTTCCCCTCGATCCTAGTCTTCAGCCAAGGAAGTGGTCTCAGATTTTTTTTGGTCAAGTTCCTTCCTTGACAAGGGACGCTATGTGTAGCGGTTTTCATCAAACTTCTCGCTGAATTTTCCTGGGGAGATGCCATTTGATGGGAAAAGTTTTGATGTCAGACTTGCTAGGGAAACCCATTCGTCTGAGCTGTAGAGGTGTTCAAACTTCTTTGTTGGAGATGCCATTTATTGACTCTACTGGGGAAAACGAGTCTCTTGAGAGGTTATTTCCTGCTTGGGGACATTACATCATACGTTTCTTCGAGATCTTCTCGGAGAAATGCCATATGATGTAATCCAATTTTGAGGTGCCGATGACTTCATTAACATTGACTTTCTGGAGAGAAAAATTAATGTGTTGCCGAGAGTCTTTAGTTGCGAGGCTTTCTCTGGGGATTTTCCTTAATCCGGGAAAGCGAGAACATCATCTTCAATAGTAAAGAGTGACGTTTGTCGAATGTCTTCTTGCCTTTCAGAGGCTCAAGTTATCAAAGCTATCGAGGACCGTCTCCAATCCAGAAATAAACTGGGGGGAGAGAGATTGTTTAGACAAAACATTTCCTGACGAGGAAAGAACTGACAACTCGATTGATTAAGAGGAATTTACCACTTGGGGGTAAGACCGACTAGAGTGATAACAATGCAATATGATTATGAATATGAATCAATAATGCATGATGTATGTATGTTTATGCTTACAAAACTGACACGACATATAGACTAGTGAATGAACACGAAGGGATACTCGGCCACTACAGGGGATGAAAAGTATCACTAGTTTAAGATAGCAATCCTGCCTTGCTTAGGAGAGGTAGTCCCTGTGGGGAGGAAGAATTGTTCAATCGGTCTTTAAGAGGTACGAACTCTGCCGAGGATGCCAGATGAAACATGGTCTCTGACATAGTTGATCCTTCATTCAGGCACACTGGTTTAGAAGGAGTACTTTGATTCTGCACTTTGAGGTTCAACCACATTCGGAGAAGCTATCGATGTTCTTTTTGAAGTTTACAGTCAAAAGGAATTGCCATCTTTATTTAAAAAGCAGAAAAGTTTTGACAAGTAAATTCATTTTTGTTTTATTTCAAGAATCGTTGATCATGTTAAAAATGTCATTCTGTAAAGCTAAAACAAATAAGAATTGCAAACAAAAGCACTAGGGCTCAAATTTTATTGATAAGATGGAAATCAGCCAAGCGCGTGATTCCATAGAACATTTACAGAGTTTAGAAAATGGTAATTTAACGGAGAAGGGCTACATTGAAACATAACGACCGCGATCCTTCTACCAACTTTGAATTCTGGACATCCTAAGCTTCTGTCGAAGATGACCTTAACTGGAGTTTTCCTGATGGATGGCATTACTGTTGGGGATTTAACTTGACCAGACATAGTTACTTGCCATTAATCCCTAACTTTTGCCTAGATTGTACTTTGAGATTTCCAATCCATCGGGATAATTTTTGCTTATGTCTCTAATTTTTTCCTGGACCGCCTTTTCGGGTTTTCAATCCACCGAGACGTTTGTTTTTGTTTAGGCAAAGTATTTTTTGACTACATTAACATTTGTGGGGTAGGAAAATTCTTCTCCATCCGTGGTTGCGAGTCTCAAGTCGCCGCCTGAAAAGGCTTTCTTGACTACATAGGGGCCGTCATAGTTCGGAGTCCATTTGCCCCGGGAATCAGTGAGGAATGATACAACTAACCATGGCACAAAGCCGTTATTCATTTTTCTTCAATCAGATTCAGTTCGTCGTGTCGACTTTGACACCATTCAGCTTCTGTTAGCTTAGCTTCCATCAATACCCGGATTGATGGAATCTCTACTTCTATGGGGAGCACTGCTTCTATGCGATATACTAGAGAAAATGGGGTTGCCCCTGTTGAAGTGCGAACAGACGTGCGATAACCGTGAAGAGCATAGGGTAGCATCTCGTGCCAGTCTTTCTAGGTTATAACCATCTTTTGAACAATCTTCTTGATGTTCTTGTTAGCTGCTTCTACCGCCCCGTTCATCTTAGGTCGGTAGGGAGATGATTTATGGTGTTCAATCTTGAACTCAGCGCACAACTCTTTTGTCATCTTGTTGTTCAAGTTAGATCCATTATCAGTAATGATCTGGCTTAGAACACCATAACGGCAGATGAGATTATTTTTAAAAAATCGGACCACCACTTGTCGGGTTACATTGGTGTATGATGCCGCTTCGACCCATTTAGTGAAGTAGTCAATGGCTACCAGGATGAACCGATGTCTGTTTGAAGCCTTGGGTTCGACCATGCCAATCATGTCGATTCCCCATATAGAAAAAGGCCATGGGGAAGAGAGAACTTTGAGATGTGTTGGCGGTACATGGATTTTGTCTGAGTATATCTGACACTTGTGACATCTTCTCATGTACTTGTAGCAGTCGGATTCCATGGTCAACCAATAGTATCCTGCTCTTAGAATTTTTCTCGCCATTATGTGTCCGTTGGCATGAGTGCCAAAGGATCCTCCATGAATTTCTTTTATCAGCATGTTTGCTTCTGGTCTGTCTACGCATCGGAGCAAGACCATGTCAAAGTTTCTCTTATAGAGTGTGTCGTCGCTCAGGAAGAAGTTGCCTGCCAGCCTTTTGAGAGTCTTCCTGTCTTTTCTGGATGTCCGAGGTGGGTACTCTTGTTTCTGAAGGAAGCATTTGATATCGTGATACCAAGGTTTATCATCTATGACTGCTTCAATTGCGAAGATGTAAGCGGTCCGTTCTAGGCGCATTATGTCGATCTTAGGTATGTTGTTCCATTGACCTACACTAATCATGGAAGAGAGAGTTGCTAGTGCATCAACCACGTGATTCTCTTCACGAGGAATATGATGAAACTCGATTCTGTTGAAGAAGGGTAACAACCTTCTCGCGTAGTCTTTGTAAGGAATCAGTCCTGATTGGTATGTGTTCCAATCTCCTTTGATCTGATTGATATCTGTCATACCCCAAATTTTGACCACTAAGATTTCCCATCATTGTGCAAATCATCATCACAATATGGAGGAACCATCATACCTCATCAGTCTCCCCAAAGATGGGTGAGCATTCACTACTATAAAAAATTAGGGTTTCAAGCCCTCTTAGAGTTCTTAGACAAAAGATCAATCAAGGAATGACATGATCTTCAACTTGTCTAACCTCTCAAACATCCACAAAGGATTAAAAGGACTCCCACTTCAAGGATTAAGCACAAGGCTGCTCCCTTCTAGGTGAATCAAGCCTCAAGATCGCCGGTGTCACCAAATTAGGGTTTTGGTCGACCAGGGCCTCCAGGTGGAAATTTTCCTCTGGGCATGAGCCAATGCTTCAAAGCATATCCTAAGATACTCCATGGAACCTCATGGACCCAATCATCAAGTCAATTTGACCTCAGGGGATGCATACATCAAAATTCAGGAATTAGGGTTTCTTGACCTAATTCACCCCTAAGTTGACTTTTGGGACAAATTATGAGCCAAGATCTCAAGGGAGGATTTGAGGGTCTCTAACATACTACATTGATGCATTTGCAACAATGGATTAATCCAAGGAGCTTGAGCAACAAGTTTCAATTTCATCTGAACCACAATTAGGGTTTTGTGGAAAAAGTCAACTATAACTTTGACTTTTGACCAGGACATGCTCCTAAACCCTAGGACACGATTCAATACACCCTATAACACCTATGAAATCAATCCATCAAGTTTGATTTAGGTCAAGTACTTGATTTCATAGAGGATCGCACAGTTTGGAATTCATCTGATAAAAAGTCAACTGTGCACAAAAGTCAACTTTGATTTTTTGAGATTTTTCACAAAAATGGTTTTTTAACCCTAAAATGATGTTAATGTATGATTTGAATCATCATTCATCAAGGAAAATCAAGAAAAGTGGGATAACTTGTAAAAGGGGTAACCATAAAAACATAGAAAATTTTCTAAGTTATGAACAAAGTGGCAAGGGTACCAACTTTGGAGGATCATAATTCCTAAACCACAAGGCCATTTTCCCCCATCCAAAGCTGGATTTGTAGCTCTTATTACCCTCTACAAAAGCTTCAACTACACCTCACTCCAATTCATTATGGATTTTGAGTTATGAGTGGGCCAAAATCACTAAAAACATGAAAGTGCATCATTTTCCAACACTTAGAAAATTTTTGGCCAAGGCAGATTTTGTTGAAAACACCAAAACTTGTGAGATCTTTTCACATAGTTGCAAGCTGAATCAAGTCCAAAGGTAAACATCAATATTGTTGCATATGTTGCTAAGAATCCAAAGAGCTTATCAGCATGAATTAATTCAACTTGAGCCAAGAGAAATCCATGCCCAAAGTCATGCTGCTGCAAGCTGTTTTGGAAAAATTAGTTTGCATGTTTTCTTGCCACACACGATTTCTGAACCAAAAATGATGATTATTATGCCACATGTACTCAAACCAATCACAATGCAACTGATCCAACTGATAGAGCTGAGTCAAAAAGCCAAGGAATCTTCCAACTTGAGATTAATGCATTTTGGCACATTATGCCTTGAATTCAAAGGCATTTATGTGGAATAGGGCACTTTCAACAAAACCACTCTACTCAGTCAAGTTCTCTGATTAAACAACAATAAAAACATCTGAAGAATGTGAATTTGGTCAAGGCATAGCCCTGCTCTTGGGAGGGGCTAGGTTGCCTTGCATGAGAAGAAATACCACCAAGCCAAAGCCTTTGAATGTGATCTGATCCAGCAGCCATTCACTATTCCTCTAAGACAAGAATTGATCACCTATAAATAGAGGTTCCAATGGATCATTCAACTCACACCAAAGCCAGTTATTGCACTGCTTTCTCTCAGTCTCTCTGAAGTGCCAAACTTCTTTGTTTTTGAGCAACCACCATCGGGTTTTGAGTTGCAGCCACAAGAAATCCATTCGAATTGCTCAAACACATCACATATGATGTATTTGAGGTGTCCAAACACTTAAACACCAACTGTAACACCCCTAGCTCAAAATCACCCTTCAACCAAGCCATTATGCCTCAATTATGCAGCTGGAGGTCTCCAGCTTGATCCAAAGGTTTTCAAAGTGTTCCAAAGCTTGCAACACACTCCACAACATCCATTGAAGCTGTAAGGATCATTAATTCACAACTGGAACACAGTTTGTGCAGAGTTCCATTTCAGCTTGCATCAAGGTAAGCCTCAAAACTCCAACTTCATGATCCATGCATATTTCCTCGCATAATATTTTTGCCAATTGATTGTCATCATGTGTTGAGTATTTCCCCTAAAAAAATTTGATCATAGCACTCATAATCATGTCTGCTCGATTGCTTTTGCAAAATTAGGGTTCATACGGCCACAATGATATAATTTGCTATACACTGAAAATAAATAAAATTGCGTATTGCCATCTTCTTCCTTGTGAAAAAACGCATGAGTTTGATGTTTGAATCATGTCAAATGGTTGAGAAACGAGAGAAATTGAGGGCTTCATGCACGAGCTGGAGGAAGAAGATGGCCATGGCGCCATTCTTCAGGTTTTCCAACCAAGTTTTCTATATATTTTTCATTTGCCATACTATATTTGAATTGGCATTGCGCCCCAGTGGTTGATCAGCTGGTTTTGTGTGTATTGGCAAGCGAGAGGTCTGGGGTTCGAATGCCCCTTGCCCCAGATCTCTTTTTTTTTTACCACTTTTTCCTATTTTTTTTCTATTTTTCACAGTTATTTTAAATGATTTGAAAAATTAATTTCTCACTCAATTTTAATTATTTTTTATTGGTTCTTTTTGCAAGAAATCACAAAAATGTTGAAATATTTTATTCCACACAAAAATTATATTTATATTGTTTATTTAACATAATTAGTATTTTTGTGAATAAATTCCTTTTTAATTGTTTTGAAACATTTTAAAAATGAATATTTACTTTGAAAATCAAAACCAAATGAGTTTTAATATCTCTTTTTATTTAAACCTCATTTTTCAAACCTTAAACAAAAATCACAAGTGGTTTATTCAAACCTATTTGGTATTTTTTATCATTTTATTTGATATTCTTTTAATATTTACTTTTAAAGGAAAAACAAATTAGTGTTTCTTTGATTTTCACCCTCACAAATCATTTTCAAACACTCTTGGGCCTCTATTAGAGTGTAAGACCCAATCCTTTGTAAAACCAAAATTATCTTCGGGCCTCACTTATTGTATAAGACCCACTGCGTTTTCAAAAATCTCGGCGTGATCGCCATTTCAAACAAAAACCATATGGGCCTCTCCTCGAGCTATAAGACGTATTCAAATAATTTGGGCCTCTAAAAGAGTGTAAGACCCAACCCCCTTTTAACCAAAACAATCTTGGGCCTCAGATATTGTATAAGTCCCACTGCATTAAAAGAAACCTCGGCACGATCGCCAGTTCAAAAATCAAATCATCTGGGCCTACCCTCGTGTTATAAGCCCCATTATTTTTCTTTAAAACCTTTGGGCCTCTTGAGAGAGTGTAAGACCCATCCCTTTGTACAGAATACCATTTTTGGGCCTCAGTCACTTGTATAAGTCCCTGTATAATTTCAAAACAACAGTGCAATCACTGATAAAACCCTGGGCCTCTCCTTGAGCTGTAAGCCCCAATCTTTCTTTTCAAAGCACTTTCTACTTTGATTTTGAATATAATATTATTATCACAGTTTTCTTTGTTTAACAAACTAACAAAACAACATGGAAGCTCTACAACCGAGTAAGTGTTTACCCGCTTTCATTTACCGCTTTCATATGTATATAAATATACTGTGGGGCTGTTTCACTGTAAGTCTTCTTTCATAAACTCATATCGACTGTGTAATAATAGTATAGATATTTAGAGTTTCCCCGGCAAATACGTCTAGAACTAGACAGAACCTCACATTAATTCTATATAACTAGATCTAAGGAATCTTCCCCCCTTTGAACAGTTCAGATACAGAAGGCCATTGTTCCATGTGAAACCCCTTCTGGAACTGTTCATTATCCTCCTCTTGGGCTTAGTGCAAGGACCCAAAGGCTTCCTAAAAGCATCCCCGCCTCCTCTTGGGCGTTGTACAAGGACCCGTCAGCTTCTTAGAAGTTTTCACAGCCTCCTCTTAGGCTTCGTATAATGATTCTTCCTCCAGGAAGATAGCCTCCTCTTGGGCTTAGTACAAATTATCCCCCGGCTTCTTAAAAGTTTCCAGCCTCCTCTTGGGCTTCGTACAAATTGTCCCGACGACCTCCTAGAGATATAGGAACAGAAATTAGTCATCTTAATATAATAGTCTTTCAAAGAGTCTAGATCCTATTACTGTTTTTTTAAGCATAGTACAAAAGATGAAACTCTAGACTTGGACAGTCTAGTTTCCTTGAGTCTCAAAGACATTCTCAAGCTCCTTTAAAAAATGGGAAGAAAACCACAGACACGGACAATCCCATACCTTCATACATCAATCGAAAAGCATCAGTCCTAACAAATCCCCATGAATAAACCCATCATTTCATTCTTAAGAGAAATCAAGGAGAGGCCCCATTATCACATAACATCCGTAACCTAACAGACCGCTGTTTAAACTCAGTATGCAAGCAGGGTTAATTGGAGACATCTATTTCCCTTCCTTCATCAGCTTCAATGGGATAAAAAAAATGAATCGGCCTATAGTAAACCCCAGAGCGGCAACGCTTAAGAACCGCGTCCCATATCCTCTCGCTACAAAACACATTTTGTATTTTCTGGCCTGTTCGAAGACCTTCCTTAAATGGGTAGTGTGATCGGTTTCCTCGTGGGATTTTACGATCATGTCGTCCATATAGACTTCGAGCATGTCGCCTATCTCTCCCCAGAAGACCTTGTTCATCTTTCTTTAATAGGTCGCGCCGACGTTCTTAAGGCCGAAGGGCATTACGTTGTAGTAATAGTTGCCCGATTCGGTCATGAAGGCCGTGTATTTTTTATCGCTCATTGCCATTGGAATTTGATTATAGCCCGAGTAGGTGTCCATGAATGATAAAAGTTTAAAACCGATATAATTATCAACAAGTTTATCAATATTGGGGAGGGGATAGGCATCCTTCGGGCATGCCTTATTAAGATCGGTGTAGTCAATGTACATTCGCCATTTGCCATTAGATTTCTTAACAAGTACAACGTTGGACAACCAAGTGGTGTACTTGGCCTCCGAGATAAATTTGGCCTCGAGGAGGTCCCTTAAAGCTTTTTCTGCAGCCTCTGTTTTCTCTGGAGACTGCTTTCTCCTACGTTGTGCTATGGCCTTGACGACCGGGTTGATTGTCAGTTGGTGGCAGGAAACGGACGAGTCTAAGTCGGGCATCTCGGCGGCGCTCCAGGCGAAGAGGTCGGCATTCTCACGAAGGCATGCTTTGAGCTGCTTCCTCGCGATGTCAGGCAGGTCAGCTCCAATCTTCACTCCCCGCTGAGGTTCATCACCGAACAAAATGGGCTCGGAGTTGCCATCCGGGATTGGGCGCATCAGATGGGAGCTACTGCTGGATGAGGTAGACGTGCTGGATGAAGCTGCTTGGTCCCCCTGTTGGTCTTCTTCGGGGAAGCGGCTGTCAAGGTTATTGTAGTCGACCTGAGGCAGTGGCTTGGCTTCCTCAGAGCTGTTGGGCAATGCTGGCTTGCTCGATGCCTTTGGCTTAGACGCAATGGCGTTGAGCCCTTTTGTGGCTGCTTCAAAACACCGTCGTGCAGCTTCGATGTCGCTGTGGACGGTGGCGACCATCCCCTTTGAAGTGTAGTGCTTCATCTTGAGGTGGACTGTTGAGGGCACAGTTACCAACTTGGCCAGAGTTGGTCTTCCGAATATGCACTGGTACAGCGACGGGCAGTCGATTACCAGAAATTGTACTTTGACGGATCTGCCGTCTCAGCTGATCCAAAGGTTACGATCAATTCAACGTATCCCCATGGCTTGGTCACTGATCCGTTGAATCCCTGTAAATCAGACCCCACGTAGGGGGTAAGGTGCGATTCGTCCAGCTGAAGTGTTGAAAGTAGCTGGGAGTACATAATGTCGACCGAGCTGCCCTGGTCGACGAGGATTCTGCGAACGTCGAAGTTTGCCATTCGAGCTTTGACGAGCAAAGGTATGCTCGAGTTTGGGGACCCCCCGAGGAGCTCTTCCGGTAGAAGGAGATGGGGTGGAGCCCTTCTGGGTTTGATCGAGCGTGGTTACCTTGTTAGAGCTTATGTTGATTAGATGCTCGAATTTTTGTTTCACGGAGCCCACCGTGACTTTATTGAAGTTTTCTGGTCGCGACACAGCCATGGCGACCTGGATGTTGGCTTCTTCCGAGGAGGTACTTCTTCCTCTATCTTCATGGACTCCTGGGCGTCTTGCCGAGGAGCGTCCTTCTTCTTAGTGAACTGTTTCAGGTGGCCGTCCCTGATCAACATCTCGATAGCATCCTTCAAATGGATGCAGTCTTCGGTAGTGTGTTTGTGACTCTTGTGGAAACGGCAGTACTTCGATTTTTCGGCGTTGGGTTTGGCCGACAGTTGTTTGGGGAAGCGGACCCCTGCTTGCTTGAATTCTGAATTCGCACATTTGGAAAGTATCTTCTCCCTAGAGACGGTCAGGGGGGTATAGTCGTGGAACCGCCCGGAGGGTCCCTTGTTGTCGCGGGAGTCCCGTGGACAGTTTTCGCGCTTCCTTTCGCCTCGACGAGCTGTCGAGGGTTCTTCGCCTCTGGAGGCCCGAGCGTTCTCCTGATGGCGTGACGCTCGGACGTTGCTGGCCGAAACCTTCTCTTCGTACTGAATATGTGACTGGACTTTGAGGAGGAGGGCATCTAGGTTCCTCGGAGGTGCGAGGCCGACGACCTTAGAAAACTCTGAGCCCGGTCGGAGTCCTTGCTCGAGCAGAAACTTTTTCATCTCGTCCGTTGTAGGGACCTGTACTGCTTCTTTGTTGAACCTCTCGATGTACGCGCGGAGAGGTTTGTCCTTTCCTTGGATTATGGTGTCATACCCCAAATTTTGACCACTAAGATTTCCCATCATTGTGCAAATCATCCTCACAATATGGATGAACCATCATGCCTCACCAAATGCCTCAAGGGTTGTTGAGCATTCACTACAATCAAAATTAGGGTTTTAAGCCCTCTCAGAGCTCTTAGACAAAGGATCAATCAAGGAATGACATGATCTTCAACTTGTCTAAACCTTTCAAACATCCACAAAGGATCAAAAGGACTCCCACTTTAAGGATTAAGCACAAAGCTTGGATCAAGCCTCAAGATCGCCAGTGTCACCAAATTAGGGTTTTGATCAACCAGGGCCTCCAGATGGAAATTTTCATCTGGGCACAAGCCAATGATCCAAAACATAACCTAATATGCTCCATGGAACCTCATTGACCCAATCATCAAGTCAATTTGACCTCAGGGGATGCATACATAAAAAATCAGGAATTAGGGTTTCTTGACCTAATTCACCCCTAAGTTGACTTTTGGGACAAACCATGAGCCAAGACTTCAGGATAGGGTTTGAGGGTCTCTAATAAACGAAATTGATCCATTTGGAACAATGGATTAAGCCAAAAAGTTTGAGCAACAAGTCTCAATTTCATCTGCACCACAATTAGGGTTTTAAGGGAAAAGTCAACTATAACTTTGACTTTTGACCAAGACATGCTCCTAAACCCTAGGACATACCCCAATATACCCTATGACACCCATGGAACATGTCCATAAAGTTTGATTTAGGTCAAGGACATGATTTCCTGAAGAATTGCACAGTTTGAAATTCATCTGATAAAAAGTCAACTGTGCACAAAAGTCAAATTTGACTTTTTGAGATTTTTCACCAAAATGGATTTTTAACCCTAAAATGATGTTTATGTATGATTTGAATCATCATTCATCAAGAAAAATCAAGAAAAGTTGGATAACTTGTAAAAGGGGTAACCATAAAAACTTAGAAAATTTTCTAAGTTAAAAGATAAAGTGACAAAGGTACCAACTTTGAAGGACCATAACTCCTAAACCTCAAGGCCATTTTTTTCCATCCAAAGCTTGATTTGTAGATCTCATTGCCCTCTACAAAAACATCAACTAGGCCTAACTCCAATTCATTAGGGATTTTGAGCTATGAGTGAGCCAAAGTGGCTGAAAACATGAAAGTGTACCATTTTCCAACACTTAGAAAAATTCTGTCCAAGACAGATTTTGTTGAAACACCAAAACTTGCGGGATTTTTTCACACAGTTGCAAGCTAAATCAAGTCCAAAGTTAAACATCAATGTTGTTGCATATGTTGCCAAGAATTCAAAGAGCTCAACAGCATGAATTGATTCAACTTGAGCTAAGAAAAATCCTTGCCCAAAGTCATGCTGCTGCAGGCTGTTTTGAGAAAATCAGTTTGCATGTTTGCTTGCCACACACGATTTTGAGCCAAAGACTAAGGATCACTATGCCACCTGTGTTCACACCAATCACATTGCATCTGATCCAAGTGATAAATCTGAGTCAAAAAGCCAAGGAATCTTCCAACTTGAAGTTCATCCACTTTGGCACATTTTGCCTTGAATTCAAAGTGCATTAATGTGGAATAGTGCATTGTCAAGGTAGCTACCCTACTCAGTCAATTTCTCTGATTAAACAACATTAAAAACATCTGAGGAATGTGGTTTTGGTCAAGGCATAGCCCTGCTCTTGGGAATGGCTAGCTTGCCTTGCTTTAGAAGAAATCCTCCAAGCCAATCCATGCAAATGTGATCTGATCCAGCAGCCATTCACTATTCCTCCAAAACAAAAGTTGATCACCTATAAATAGAGGTCCCAATGGATCATTCAACTCACACCAAAGCCAGTTACAGCACTGCTTTCTCTCATTCTTTCTTAAACCTCAAGTTTTCTTGTTTTTGAGTAACCACTATCGGGTTTTGAGTTGCAGCCACAATCAATCCATTCCAATTTCTCAAACACATCACATATGATGTATTTGAGGTGTTCAAACACTTAAACACCAACTGTAACACCCCAGGCTCAAAATCACTCTTCAACCAAGCCATTATGCTTCAATTTTGCAGGTGGAGGTCTCTAGCTTGATCCAGAAGGTTTCAGAGTGTTCCAAAGCTTGCAACACACTCCATAACATCCATTGAAGCTGTAGGGATCATCAATTCACGACTGGAACACCATCTGGGCAAAGTTCCATTTCAGCTTGCATCAAGGTGAGCTTCAAACTCAAACTCCATGATCCATGCATATTTCCTTGCATGATATTTTTGCCATTTGCTTGCCACCATGTGTTGATTGTTTTGCCTCAAGAAATTGGATCATAGACCTTATAACCATGCCTGCACGATTGCTTTTGCAAATTATGGTTCATCTGTGTTCGTCATGATTATTTTACTCCACACTGAAAATAAATAAAATTGGGTATTGCCATCTTATTCCATGTGAAAAAACGCACGAGTTTGGTGTTTGAATCATGTCCAATGGTTGAGAGATGAGTCAGATATGGTGCTTCACTCACGAGCTCGAGGAAGAAGATGGCCATGGCGCCATTCTTCAGAAAATCCAACAAGTTTGATATATATTTTTCACTTGCCATGTTATTAATGAATTGGCATTGCCCCCCAGGGTTCATCAGCTGGTTTTGTGAGTATTGGCAAGCGAGAGGTCTGGGGTTCGAATCCCCCTCGCCCCAGACTTCTTTTTACCACTTTTTTATTTTGTTATTTTTCATATTATTATTTTTAATGATTTGAAAAATTAATAACTCCTTCAATTTTTATCATTTTTTATTGGTTCTTTTTGCAACAATTCACAAAAATGTTGAAATATTTTATTCCACCAAAAAATTAGATTTATATTATTTATTTAATATAATTAGTATTTTTGTGAATAAATTCATTTTTAATTGTTTTTAAACATTCTAAAAATGAATATTTACTTTGAAAATCAAAACCTAATGAGTTTAAATATTCCTTGTGATTATCCCTTATTTTTTTTAAACCTTAAGCAAAATCATAAGTGGATTATTCAAATTTATTTTGAATTTTGTTTGATTTTCTTTAAATATTTATTTTTAAAGATTAAAATTAGGGTTTTTCTTGATTCAACTTTCAAAATTGATTTTCAAAAACACTTTGGGCCTCTTGAGAGAGTGTAAGACCCAACCCACTTGTACAGAAATATTTTGGGCCTCATTCGTTGTATAAGTCCCTCTGTACATTTTCAAATAAACGGCACGATCATCGTCTTTTGAAAAATAACCCTGGGCCTCTCCTTGAGCTATAAGACCCATTCAAAAACACTTTGGGCCTCTATTAGAGTGTAAGACCCAATCCCCTTTTAACCAAAGCATTTGGGCCTCACTTATTGTATAAGTCCCTCCGCGTTAAAAGAAAACCTCGGCGCGATCGCCATTTCAAACGGAAAAATCATCTGGGCCTACCCTCGTGTTATAAGCCCCACTCTTTTTCTTTAAAACTTTTTGGGCCTCTTGAGAGAGTGTAAGACCCATCCCTTTGTACAGAAAACCTTTTGGGCCTCAGTCACTTGTATAAGTCCCTCTGTACAAATTCAAACAGTGCGCTCACTGATAAAACCCTGGGCCTCTCCTTGAACTATAAGCCCCAAATATTTTTATTTCAAAGCACTTTCTCCTTTGATTTTGAATATACTGTTGTTTTCAATCTTTCTTTGTTGAACAACTAACCAAACAACATGGAATCTCTACAACCGAGTAAGTGGTTATTGCTTTCATTTACTGCTTTCATATACATATAACTGTATTGTGGGGCTGTCTCACTGTAAGTCTTCTTTCCTAAACTCATATCAACTGTGTAATAATAGTATAGATATTTAGAGTTTCCCCGGCAACTACGTCTAGAACTAGGTGACGCCGTTTCGTTTATTCGTAGAAGTAGACAACTAGATCCCCAATAGGATCACCAGATACAGTCTTCTCTTCGGCTGTCCTCATTTGGAATTGTTAAGAAATTCTACTCCCAAAGATGAATGTCTTCTCCGTGAATGGCATCTTTGAGTTTCTTCCAAATTCTCGAACTTTCCTGACTTGATCTATTCCTTGTGAATAGCTTGCCTTGAATTTCTCGGGGTTTGGGGACCCACGGGCTTCTTAAAAGCAATCGGCCTCCTCTTGGGCATCGTACAAGGACCCACAGGCTTCCTAAAAGCAAACTAGCCTCCTCTTGGGCTTAGTAAAAGGACCCTACGGCTTCTTAGAAGTATTCACAGCCTCCTCTTAGGCTTCGTATAATGATCTCTTCCTCCGGGAATGATAGCCTCCTCTTGGGCTTTGTACAAGGACCCGTCGGCTTCTTAAAAGTTTCCAGCCTCCTCTTGGGCTTCGTACAAATTGTCCCGACGACCTCCAAGAGGTATAGGAACAGAACTTAGTCATCTGCATAGAGCAGTCCTTTCATAGAGTCTACTACTGTTTCTCAAAGCATAGTACAAAAGATGAAACTCTAGACTTGGACAATCTAATCTCCTTGAGTCTCAAAGACATTCTCAAGCACCCTTCAAAAAATAGGAAACCCGTAGACTCGGACAGTCTCAATACCCTTCGGATTTCCCGCTTCCTTAAAGAACAGGAATAACCCGGATCCTCAAATCAAATCCATGAGTACAATGTGGCTCATATAAGAACTGATTTTCTCTTTCAAAATCAGTACATTGGACCTGTCACTCAACTGAAACAGTCATCTTAGCCTCCTCTTGGGCTTGGTACAATGATTCTCCCCAGCGGAGTCAAACAACGTTTAGCCTCTCTCTCGGGCTTTGTACGAGACACATAAGAAACTCCCTCGTTGAGTCAATCACCCCTTTTGCCTCCATCTCGGGTTTTATACGAGATACAAAAAGGTTCTTATTGAGCCAAATAAACGATAGCCTCTGTAAGTTCTTGTAATTGGCTGTAATTTTGTTAAAACAATGTGTTGTCATGGTTGATGTTACAACATGAGCTTCTAACAGTATAGGTATGTTTTAACTAACATTCTGGTTTGCTGTTGAAGAATTAAAGTGCTGAAGAGTGATGTCACATGGGATGTCGTAACATCACTATACCAGAACATCAGACTTTAATGTGTTTAGGGCTGCACGTGGTTCTGGTGTGTTTGAGATTTTCTGCTAAAGAGAATCAGAGAATGCAGGCGAAAATCAAGGGAGATATATATTCTGTTACAATCTGTTATGAAGATCAGATTGTTACGAATCTAAAGCATAAAGATATGGAGAAGATTCTGATCTAATAAATGAAGATTTATTTGAAGATATGATCAGATTTGTTACAGCTGATATGATATGATTGAAGGCCCAAATTCAGCTGGGAGGATATTATAAATAGAGTGCTTGTAACCTAGAATGAGCACGAGTCCAAGATGTAGAACTTTAGGGCTTTGTCTAGTGAACCACTCGGGGTGTGAGATGGTCACTATGTTTAACTCAGAAACCTGTAGGTAATGAGTTCTGTATTGTTCTTGGAGGAAGCTTTGAAGCAACTCCAAAGGGTTGTCATGGAAGTGTGTCTTCCAAAGTCTATGTAATAGAAAAGTGTAAGGAGTCAAGCTGTTGATGTAGTGACGGTGTAGTTGACTGCTAGACATCATCGAGATGATTGGAAGTGAGATGGAGTCTCTTACCTAGGGAGGACTTAGGTAGAAGGGTCATTGGGTAGTGATTGAATTAGGTAGATTGTCAACTGGTGTGTTGAGTCTGTAATTTGATACTACTAATAGTGGACTTCCTTCCTGGCTTGGTATGCCCCCAGATGTAGGTTGGTTGAACCGAACTGGGTGAATAATTGATTGTGTTCATTTACTGTTTCTATTATTGCCTTGTTCAGCAGATTGCGATGTTGTGACATTGCACAAGACATCACACATCTGTACCAGAATTTCAATTGGTATCAGAGCAGGCATCCTGTCTGGTTCTGGATGAGATCTAGGGAAGATACTTTCTGGTCCGTGAGCAAGGAAGATAGTTATGAACTTGGTCAGCTCATAGAAGTAGAGATTGGAGTTATCAGGCGTGTAGCTTTGGTGATATGCTGCCTTGTAGGTTGAATCCTATGTTGATCTAGTGCACATGAAGTGTTGTGTTTAGTATGCTGTGCCTGGAGGATATAGAGGAGTTTTCTGATGTATCACATGGTGTGGTGATACTTGAGGATATCTTCAACTAGAGTTGCCTAAGATACTTGTGGTTTATCCCAAGTCCACTCATAAAGGAACTCTTGTATGAGCTTGTTGAAAAGAGATCTGAAGAAAGTTAAAAGCCATCTATTCTTGCCTACATGGTCATTCCCTGGGATGTGTTAAAGGATCTTTTGGTGTTTTTCTGTGAAGAGAACTGATGTCCTACCTGATGTTAGAACATAAAACCAGCAGATTGTGCAGTATCCTGTCAGTATAACAGATGCTAGGGGGCTAAACAAATGTGTTGATCACATCTGTTTAGAACCTACTCCTGGCTTGGAAGAGGAGGCATCTGGGTTGTGTGTCTAAGAAGTTTCCCTCAAGAAACATGTCTTAGATATGTATATTGGTCAAGAGATGATCAATATAGTGTCACTCTTTGGATAAGTGAGTAGGTGTTCAAAGGTTGTTTGTCTTGGTGGAGGTCAAGCTCAAATGTCAAGGACATTTTCTCTGATATCTGAAAGCTCCTTCTGATCAAAGCAGCCAGGTGTTTGCAATCTTGTTTATGGCCATGGAGCAGATTCTGTTTGAAAGGAGGTGTTGAGTGTTCCGCTGCATGGAAAGACATTAGGGGTTGGTCTCCTCAGCAGGATAGTCTATGATGTTGTAGTTTGTACAAGACAACTTCAACCGTTTGGTTAGAGATACCAAAGATACTTAAGGTTTATCTCATTGTTTTGGGAAAGAAGTGATCATAAGGTGAATGGATCTTATTGAAGATTGTTTGGAAGTTTAAGTTTTTGGAGAAGAATATATTTCAAATCAGGGATTGAAGACCAATCTGTTGATTCCTTCTTGATGAAGTAAGAAGAGGGTGGAACCAAATCAAAAGAGTATCTCTGTCAAATCTTTCATGCGGGAGTGAAGATCTTGATAAGTTATCTCTTAAGCTGAGTTGTGGTGACCTATTTAGGAGGGTCTTTCTGGTTATGATGTCAGTTTCATCAAGAAAAAAGTTGAGCTTGATATGTCAATCCTAATGTCTCGACATCGCGCTACACATCAGCAGTTTAAGGAAAATGCTGAGTCAAAGACCTATTAGATTGTAGCTGCTTTGAAGGATCACTGAAGCTGTGAAGTTGAACAATTTGTGAGATGTTGTTCATAGAAAAGGTAGTCAGCTTGAGCTAAACTGTCTGAGGACAATATTATAGGGAAAGTGCATCCAAGAGTTTGTGTATAATAGCAGTGTAAATCAGCCTGTGGTCAATTGGTGTCTGCATTAGTTGTATGGAGTGAACTCTTCCAGTTTTGAGACTTGAAGGATTGGAAGTAGCAGATTGTCTATGGTATGGCTTTAGATGCAGAAGGATGGCAGTTATCACTCTTAAGTTAGATAAAGGTCTGAACCTTGTGCTTATAAGAAGAAGCTTCTGGAAGAGTGTGTTATGCAAGTTACTGCAGTTTTGTTGGTCTAATCTTGGAAGTTGATCAGATGTTGATATGTTCTCGTGTGTCCCCTACATGAGAGATGTGTGGATTAATATGGTTGTAGTCTCCAAATCCATAGTAGAAGTGTTTAATGTGATGAAGACTGTTGTCAGAACTGATGTTAAAACATCATTCCAGTTCTTTGCTCTCTCAGCCAAAGAAAGATAGTTGTGCTCTTGGTGAAGTATTAGGTCAAGCAAATTAGTGATCAGTGGTGTGGATTATTAAAAGAAGGATCAGCTAGTGCCACAAGTGTGCAGGAAAAGAATGTCGTACCTTGTGTGAGAAGGTAATCTTATTCTGTCCAATAGTAGATACTTTGACGGGAGACTGAGTATTTGTCTAGAGAATTAAGAAAATCTGTGTCTGGATATTTATTTTTCTGGGCCATGATGGAGTAGCTTGATGTTTGAAGATGACAATATGAGGTAACCTTATCAGCTGACTGTATCAGAAGTGTGTAAATCATCTGCTGGCTGTTTGTAAAGACCTTGTTGGGAGCTTGGCAGTTGTTTGATGTGTGTGACGACATGAATTATGATATTAAAGATGAAGACTATGAAGACATCATATTCTGGATGGTTAGAACTTGGATCAGTTTATTTCTGATCTAAGTGGTTTGGAGCATGGTGTTTGCTCTGGTTGTGAAGGTCGAGGATAAGTGGCAGTTATCTTTGGCTTTCTTTTGATGGCTCTACTAAGGGAAGTGGCATTCTTTGGTATAGCTATGGGGTAGTCTTGGACTACTTATTCTCTGAAGATTCAGATGTGGTAGGTTTGAAGTCTTTGGAGTTTCTAAGCAGGATGGAGGTTGTCTACTCAAACTTGATTGTTGAATCAAGTCTATGAGAGCATGGAAATCTGTTTCTGCAAAGGGAGAAGGTTCTTCTGAGTGGCAGAAGGTTGAGCTGAATTCAACAGTTGGATGTTCTGACATCTAGCTCAACATCAGGAGTCTCAGCTGGTGATGTGGCACATCAGCTAATGATAGGGTGATCTACCGGTATGATAGGATGCTTCAAAAAGATCGTTCTCATGGCAGTTTGCGGGAGCTGCAGGAAGGAGAAGATGTTCATGGCTTAGGGAGTCTAAGTGTGTTTGCTTTTGAGCAAGTGGAGCATGTGACTTGAAGATCAAGTTTCCTTGGTAGATACCTGTGTGAGAGTTCTGACAAACGTGAAAAAGGTCAAAATGTGGCATTTGGCTATTTTCATATGAGGATTCATGAATGAGGTGATCAAACTGTGGCATTTGGTTGATCTCAGAAGTGGATTCGAAGAATCAAGATAATCAGAGTGTGGCAGCTGGTTATTTTTTAGGATTGTTGAAGACTCAAGGAGATTATTCTTCTTGAAGGTGGATGAGAATTTAATTTTCTAGTCCAGTTGGTGGAGCTTATTAAGAATCATTAGTTTGGATATCCTTGGTGGAGGATGATTATGCTCTGGGTCACGAGCTTGGTGCCTACATTATGCCTAAGGAGCGTCTACATAGTCATACGGGAGAATGATGAAGTAGAAGGTCTGCCTTAGATGGAGTATGTAGAGAAGACTGAAGTAGATCAGGATTGATTGCTTGAGAGTCTGAAAAGGGTTATTCACCTATTGTTTCAGTGAAGAAACGCCTGTGAAGGAGATTTAGCCCTTTGGTCAAGTCCTGCTGGAGAGAAGTTGATCAGCCTAGCATGTGAAGTGAACTAACCAAGAGGTTCAGCAGATATGTGAAGTAGTGGGCAAATGCATTGGGGTACTTGGCTATGGTTTCTGCTGCAAAGGTGCATATAGTGTGAAGCTTGCAGGGTGTTCAAGCTTGTGGAGAGTTAGCCTAGGTGTGTAGGTGTGTGACCTTGTCTGATATGGTTCAGATGTTGAGAGGAAGTTATTGCTGATGTTTCTGAAGACTGCATGCTGATCAAGAAGACTGGATATAATGTCAGACAACATATTATGACATGTTGGTGTGGACATGATAATTTTGACCTGATTGAACCAGTAGTGTACATCTACCTCATTGTGTGAGTATGGTGGTTGGATGTTTGAGAGGTTGTCTTTGGAATTGTGTGTACTTGGTTGTCCTATTGTGGCTACAAGGAGGGAGAGATAGCCAATGTATGTTGACTAAGAAGGCTCTAGGATTGAGGGGGAGTGCGCATGTTTGTACAGCCGGTTCCTGCCTTTAGGAGGAGTTTAGCCTTGTGAAGTTTTGGATATTGGTTGTGTCTTGGAATCTACTGTGAAGTCTTGGATTGGTTGTGCTGTGAACCAGCAGACAATGTCTGATGAGATGTCAGAACATGGGATAGGACATGTTTCTCTTGGGCGAAACAAGGAATTATTTTGGACGGTGAGGTGCAACACGTGGATCCGACTCTGCATGGAACTGTCTTGGCACAATTTATGGTATATATCAGTTAGGAAACAATAAATCTGGTCAAGACTGTTTTGGACGAAAGACATTGAATTTGGATGGAGTTTTTAGTTCCTAAAATAGCGTTTCCTTGACCAAGAACTTTGAAATATTCAAAGCTCGTTAATTCCTAAGTAACTGATCTGATATATATATAGGGGTAATTCCTCTCTCCTTCAACTCGTGAGTGTTCTTGGTTCATAAGTCTTATGGCTTTTGTGTGCCTTTGGGTGAGTACTTCTTGGATCTGGTTTTGTGAGGGCTTCCTTTGCCAATTTGTGGCTAAAAAGGGGGGAGAAAAGTGAGAGATGGGCTAAATGGTTTGCACAGATGTTTTGCCTGAAGTCTGCAGTCCCAGCTGTTGCAGAACGAGCCACAGTTGGTGTTGAGTCTTTGTGACTTGTGTCCTGAGTTATGAACACAGTTGTGACTTGTGTTCTGAGTTACATGAGTTGGCAGATTGGCACGTCTTAAGTTTCATCTTATGCCATAGGTCGACTGGGGGCGTCTGATCAATTTAGGTGTGCATAAGTCTCTCATGCCACCATTGGTCTTTGATGACTAGACAAGCATTTCTTTTCTGGAGGAGTCTTCTACATCCTCTCCGGGTCTGAGTTGAAAGGAAAAAGAAATGTGTTGTATTAAGGGGGAGTATTGGATATCTTCTTCCTCATGTGCACCTCCTGATGTGCTGCCTGGAGCTGATGTCGTATGGTGATGTCCTAACATCAGTCAGAAGAATGCAGTACACTGTTAGGATTAGATAACACCCAACAGTAGTGTAGGATTATAATTACTGCTGTAATCTGAGTTTTAATATCTATGTATATGTTTTAGCCAAAATTAGCCAAAGGGGGAGATTGTAAGTTCTTGTAATTGGCTGTAATTTTGTTAAAACAATGTGTTGTCATGGTTGATGTTACAACATGAGCTTCTAACAGTATAGGTATGTTTTAACTAACATTCTGGTTTGCTGTTGAAGAATTAAAGTGCTGAAGAGTGATGTCACATGCGATGTCGTAACATCACTATACCAGAACATCAGACTTTAATGTGTTTAGGGCTGCACGTGGTTCTGGTGTGTTTGAGATTTTCTGCTAAAGAGATTCAGAGAATGCAGGCGAAAATCAAGGGAGATATATATTCTGTTACAATCTGTTACGAAGATCAGATTGTTACGAATCTAAAGCATAAAGATATGGAGAAGATTCTGATCTAATAAATGAAGATTTATTTGAAGATATGATCAGATTTGTTACAGCTGATATGATATGATTGAAGGCCCAAATTCAGCTGGGAGGATATTATAAATAGAGTGCTTGTAACCTAGAATGAGCACGAGTCCAAGATGTAGAACTTTAGGGCTTTGTCTAGTGAACCACTCGGGGTGTGAGATGGTCACTATGTTTAACTCAGAAACCTGTAGGTAATGAGTTCTGTATTGTTCTTGGAGGAAGCTTTGAAGCAACTCCAAAGGGTTGTCATGGAAGTGTGTCTTCCAAAGTCTATGTAATAGAAAAGTGTAAGGAGTCAAGCTGTTGATGTAGTGACGGTGTAGTTGACTGCTAGACATCATCGAGATGATTGGAAGTGAGATGGAGTCTCTTACCTAGGGAAGACTTAGGTAGAAGGGTCATTGGGTAGTGATTGAATTAGGTAGATTGTCAACTGGTGTGTTGAGTCTGTAATTTGATACTACTAATAGTGGACTTCCTTCCTGGCTTGGTATGCCCCAAGATGTAGGTTGGTTGAACCGAACTGGGTGAACAATTGATTGTGTTCATTTACTGTTTCTATTATTGCCTTGTTCAGCAGATTGCGATGTTGTGACATTGCACAAGACATCACACATCTGTACCAGAATTTCAGCCTCCATCTCGGGCTTTATACGAGATACCAAAAGACTTCATCGTCGAGTCAAAACCTTTTCGCCTCTCTCTCGGGTTTTGTACGAGACACATATTAGCCTCCTCTTAGGCTTTGTATAAGAAAACCACTGGTTAGATCCAATCAACCTTTTAGCATCAAAGTTGTGCCTCATTCACAGTACACAAACATCAACAACTTCTTTCCTCTTCATCTAAACGCTGTAAGCGGCAAGCCTCTGGATCATCTACATCCATGCCACTGTCTCTCTTTTAGCATGAGAAATTCCTAAGAAAAGATGGCGTTGCTCTAAACTGAGTTAAAGTCTTCTCCTTCAGGTCAAAATCCTCTTTAAAGGAAATTATGGCATTGCTAGGATCCGCGTATCCCGGTTAAAGTAATTCTCCTTTATAACCAGTCACCCAACAGTTGTGACAGACAAACCCTTCTTTAGAGATGACAAATTCTCTCTAAAGTCTAGGCCCTTCAGCTTCATATCTTGGGCTTTGAACAAGATACAAATAAACTCTTCAGCTTCACATCTTGGGCTTTGATCAAGATACAAACCACCTTTTCGCTTCACGTCTTGGGCTTTGAACAAGACACCAAAACAACCACTTCCTCCCATAGAATAGGAGGAACTACGAACGCTCTGATTTCCCTGTTTCGGTAAACGGGAATACGTAGGCATAAGATCGAAAGAAAAAGATCTTATTGAGCACACTAAACAAAAACCCAAAATCCCATATCTCCATCAATCAAAAGCAGTAAATTCAAAAACATCAGTCCTAACATCCTAATCCTTGTTCCCCGCCAGAAACCTTCTGTCAAAATGAAAAGAAAGAACACAGTATTGGCGAAAATACAAATAACCAGTACAAAGGCCCCCCCACATTGATAGCATTCGTAACCTAACAGACCGCTATTTAAACTCAGTATGCAAAGCAGGGTTAATTGGAGACATCTATTTCCCTTACTTATTCAGCTCACAATAGGATAAAAAATGAATCGACCTGTAGTAAGCTCAAACTGCAGAGAGCGACCAGCGCTTAAGAACCGCGTCCAAAATCGCTCGCTACAGAAAAATGGCACCCACCGTGGGGCAGGTCTCTGTTTTCCTTTGTCCTTTTCCTCTCTTGTGTGATACCGCAGATTGGGGCTTCTGCCGGGGAACCCATTTTCTGTCAGGAACTTAGGATTCTTAGCTTTAAAGGTCTAGGATGTTTAGGACAAATATATATATATATATATATATATATATATTGCTTTTCCTAATTGCTATACATGTTTATTTTTCTGCTAATGGGAATGCGGGTGATGCCGTATGTGGAAAGATTGAGTATACACTTAAGATAAGTGATGGCGACGGGGTCGACCATCAACCTCAGTGGAGGCTGACCAACGCAACCCATTCACTCTTCTAGCCAATGGGCCGGTTGTTAAGTCTGAGAAGCTGAGGAGCCAAACCCTTTCGTAGTGCGGAAACTATCAGAAATAGTTGTTACGCGATACTACCGTCATTTGAGGCTGGTGATCTATTCTCGGTGAATGGCACTTACTCTAAGATTGCTCTACAACTCGCTGGCGATCCGCTTGTTGTTTTGCTTTCCTGGGAGGAGCTAATGATAATGAGTACAGGTACAAAAATCACCCTAGTATAAACCCTTGGGGATGGGTAGAGCCTTGACTTCATGACAACGACCCTTTGACCCCATGTTTTTTCTATGTTTTTGTGTGCTGCATTCATGCATTCATTTAATAAAACATTAAAACATTCAAAAAACTTCTCTTCTAGTCTCTCTGTTTTTCAAACTAAACTAAGACTGTGATTACAAATATCAGAGAAAAGGATTACACTGATGGATTTTGGTAGAAGGAGAACTCATATGTACACCTTCAAGGTTCCAAAATTAGGGGATTTGAGGAAGTTAGCAAGGATGATCACTAACCCTGAGTCTTTCAGAGCCAAACACGGAGGTCTGTTGCCTCTGTTAAGAGTCCATGTGATTGAGGGAATCATGGATGCGCTCATTCAGTTCTACGATCCAGTTTATCACTGTTTCACATTCCCGGATTACCAGCTCGCACCAACGCTGGAGGAGTATTCTCATCTGATCGATCTACACATTACGGATCGAGCTCCATTTTCTGGACTGGAAGAAATTCCAAAGAATCAGACCATTGCAAGAACAATTCATTTGGACGAGTCTGAGGTTAGGACTCACCTAACCGCTAAGGGTGGCATCCAAGGTTTGCCAGCCCAGTTCTTGACAAAGAAAGCTCTGTACTTTGCCAGTATAGGGAACGAGACTGCTTTTGAAGGCATCTTTGTCTTGCTCACCTACGGATTATTTTTGTTTCCCAACATCAATAACTTCGTCGATATCAACGCCATTAAGGTTTTTCTCATTGGAAACCCTGTGCCGACTTTGCTCGCAGATGCGTATCATTTTGTACACTTAGGAAATTTGTACAGTGGAGGGGAGATCACATGCTGTGTACCTCTGCTTTACAAATGGTTCATCTCTCACTTGCCCAAGTCTACTACTTTTTGGGATTGTAAGAGTGCCTTACGTTGGTCGCAGAAAATTATGTCTCTTACCAACTCTGATATAGACTGGTGTAATAGGATTTATGAGGGAATCAGGATCATTGATCGTTGTGGAAACTTCCCCAACGTACCCCTCATAGGAACTAAAGGAGGAATCAACTACCATCCGGTATTGGTTCGCCGTCAATTTGGATACCCGATGAGACACATCCCACTGGGTGTTCATCTGGAAGGTCTTTTCTTTAAAGAAGGAGAAAACGACAGAGCACTAAAGATGGAAATAGTGCATGCTTGGAAACATGTTCATAAGAAAGGACGAGAGTCTCTAGGAAAACCAGATTGTGTCTCGGTGGAGCCTTATCTCCACTGGGTACAAACTAGAGCTCTCAAGCTAAAGATTCCTTATCCTCGTTACGGAATTCTTCCGCCGAGGGAATCTGTCATATACTTCATGACTGAGACTGAAAAGCTTCAGGTTACTCTCAACAAAGTTCAGAAGGAGAGAAGGTCTTGGAAGAACAAGTACCGCACCCTCGACATAGAGTGCATCAAAATACAGCAATTACTGAAGGAAAAAGACGCTCTGATTGAAATTTTGGAGCAACATGCTGTAGAGAATCAAGATGACCAAAGGAATTTGCTCACTCCTTTCACTTGGCAAAGGAATGACAACCCGACAACGGCCCAAGAGCCCCGGTCAAAGAAAAGGAAAGTCCCAAAATCAGCACCCGATTTCTCTTCAGAGAGGACTCGGGACCCATTAGCTTAGGTTTCTGTTTCTGCACTTTGTAATCTACTGTATTTCCATTTCTGTAATCCTTTGAATTTCAATAAAAAAGGGGTTTCCCCACCGTTTGATATTTATAATCTAATTGTCGAAGTTTATTTTGATTAAACCAAAAAAACAATTAATATAATCATTGCATTCATCATTCTCACATCGCGTATTCTTCTTCCTTACGAATCTCACGTTTGTGTCTCGATTCTAGAGTTAAAATGTCTCATTCGTATAATACTCGGGCCAATCGTCAGAAAAAGATGGATGATCTTGAGGAAGAGAACAGAGAGTTGAAAGAAGAGATCGACGCTTTGAGAGAGGATATGAGAAAGCTTCGTAACGACATGCAAGCCATGACAGAAGCTCAGCTACAAAGAACTGTGATCTCCGAGATCACCTCAACGCCCATCATAGAGAAGTATGATCCTAGGTATCAAATACCGAAAGATCGTCCTTGGGGCATGCCTGTTAACTATATCCCGGAAGGATATGTTCCGCCGATCACTGAAGATCAGGGAATCACAACAGAAGCTGCTGGGCCTGAAGGTTACAAAATTTGGGAAAGCGAAGATGCCAGGGGCATACTGAAGACTCCTGAAGGTTACAAACTTCGGGAAACGCCAAGACTCACCACCGTAGTCACGGTACCACCTCCTGTGGTGCACACTGTCCCGGAAGGACAGGTTCCGCCAATACCTTCTGGTAAAAAGGAAACTATGTTTGACCGAATGGATGAATTCCAGGAACAGTTCCTAGAAATGCAGAAGGAACTGCAAGCCATTCGCGGTCAAGATCTATTTGGAAAGGACGCCGCAGATCTCTACTTAGTCCCCAATGTGAAAGTCCCGCACAAATTCCAAGTGCCCGACTTTGAAAAATATAAGGGTAACTCTTGCCCTCAGAGCCATCTGGTGATGTACGCTCGGCGAATGTCAGCTCAGACGGAGAATCAGGACCTGCTGATTCACTACTTTCAGGATAGTTTAACCGGTGCCGCACTCAAATGGTACATGGATTTAAACCGTACTACGATCAGCACATTCAGAGATCTTGGTACTGCCTTTGTCCAACAATACAAATACAATTTGGACATGGCACCCGACAGAGATCAACTCAGATCAATGTCGCAAAAGGACAAGGAAACCTTTAAGGAGTATGCTTAAAGGTGGCGTGAAATTGCCGCTCAAATTTGTCCACCTCTTGAGGAAAAAGAGATGACAAAGATCTTCTTAAAGACCTTAAGCTCGTTCTACTACGACCGAATGGTTGCCAGTGCGCCCAGTGATTTCACCGAGATGGTCGGCATGGGCGTACGTCTTGAGGAAGCCGTCCAAGAAGGACGTTTGGTAAAAGACACTGGATCGGCAAGCGGTACTAAAAAATACGGTAGTGCTCTCCCTAAGAAAAAAGAGCAAGATATTAGGAATATCTCTCTTAGAAAGCAAAGGCGACGTTATCAACCGGTAGCAGCTGTGACTCCTGCTATCAGCCCTGCGCCTATTCCTATGTATCAACCTCAGGTTGCGCAGAACCAACCTGATCAGCAAAGGACACAACAGCCTCTTCAGCAGGCTCATCCTCCATACAACAACAACCGTACAACACGGCCACCAGGATTTGATCCTATACCCGTGACGTATGCAGAGCCGTTTCCATTACTGCTAGCCAAGGGGCACATTCAGACTAAGTCCCCTCTTGCAGTACCGGAAAATCTACCTTTTTGGTTTAAGGTGGACCAGACATGCCCTTATCATCAAGAAGGACCAGGGCATAACATAGAGAATTGTCTTAATTTCAAATCCGACGTGCAAAAGCTTGTTAGGAGCGGGGTCTTATCCTTCAAGGATACGAATCCTAATGTTCTCACGAACCCGCTGCCTCAACACGAGAAGGCTGCAGTCAATTTGATAGAAGGAGAAACTAACAATGTCTATCAAATTTATGATGTACTCTTGTTGAAAACCAATCTGGTTGAGATGCATTGTAGACAGAGTGGATATGGCCATATGCCATCTCATAACTATCATCAGTGTGATATCTTCTCTAAAGACAATCAAGGATGTTCGGTAGTGCAAGTAGCTCTACAGGAACAAATGGATCTCGGATGGATCCAAGAGCACCGAGTTCGTGGAGTTAACATGGTCTACACGAATTCCAATGTCATTCAAAACCACAACATCTATGCAATGAATGTCAACTTGGTGGCAATGCACTCAAGGAAAATCCAGTATCATAATCTGCTGCGGCATGATTACAGTTCTTGTCTGACTTGCTTGGTAAATAAACAGGGATGCTCTTTCATACAAGAGGCCCTCCAGCGTCAGATGGATCTTGGATGGATCCAAGACTACCATGATAGGAAGTCCTATCAGATTAACATGGTTCAGATCTTTGATATTCGCGTGATGAATACCAACCTGGTAGAGTTACATGCTGAACAAGTCCGACTCGGATTCTTAATATCACATGACTATCAAAGCTGTAAAGCGGGTTGCGGAAACGATCGAGGTTGTACCCTTGTCCAGGAAGCACTCCAGCACTTGTTAAATCACTGGTGGATGCCAATCTACTTGGATGAAGATACTCAGCAGATTGGTATCAGTAACAGGAATCCTACTCGTCGTCAAAGTCAGGATGTCCGATCAGTGGAAGGTAACCTAGTGAGGTTACATTATATTCAAAGTGGGCGTGGTCAGGTGCCACTAAACAATTATGACAGTTGTAGCATCTGTTCGTAAAGTAACCAGGGGTGTCACCTTGTGAGAGCAGTTCTTCAGGGTCAGGTCGATCGTGGAGAAATTCGTCCCTATCCGGGTTCTGGACCCATCAACTGGTCGCCGAACTACCTTGCCGAGCAAATTGAGGATGTTGTCACCATCTCTGGTCATCACCATACCAGGGATGTTTTTGCCATCATCCCTCTACTTAACGAATCTAAAGTTCCTAACCGGGAACGGATCGAGATTACTTACAATGGTCAGAAAAATCAGAAAGTTCCCGTAGTCATCTATCTACCGGGACCGCTACCGTATGAATCAGCTAAGGCAATCCCTTACAAATACGGTGCAACAACAATTGAGAATGGAAAGGAAATTCCATTACCCTCCGTCGTAAACATTGCAGACATCAGTCGAGTAACACGGAGCGTTCGAATCTTCAACCGAGGGGTTGGGGAACATAACAAAGAAAAGGAACTTCAGACAGAAGCTCCTGATCCACCAGTCGGTCAATCCAGTAATCCCGACCTTTCAAAAAATGATGATGAGATGCTGAAGCTCATCCAAAGGAGTGAATACAACATTGTTGATCAACTGTTACAAACTCCTTCGAAGATCTCGGTATTATCACTGTTACTCAGTTCCGAAGCCCACAGGGAGGCTCTACAGAAAGTCTTGGAGCAAGCCTTTGTGGAACAGGATGTAACAATCAGACAGTTCGATAGCATTGTCTCTAACATCACTTCCTGCAACAATTTGGGATTTAGTGATGAAGAATTACCTGAAGAGGGTCGTCGTCATAACATGGCGCTCAATATCACAGTTAACTGCCAGGACGATGCTTTAGCCAGCGTACTGGTAGACACAGGGTCAGCCCTGAATGTTATGCCGAAGTCCACTTTGATGCAATTATCATTCAAAGGACCTCCGATGAGGGTTAGCGAGGTCGTCGTCAAAGCGTTCGACGGATCTAGAAAAACAGTTATCGGCAAAGTTGATCTTCCCATAACTATTGGTCCTCACACTTTCCAAGTCACTTTCCAGGTCATGGACATCCGGGCAACATACAGTTGTTTATTAGGAAGACCTTGGATACACCAGGCTGGAGCGGTCACTTCGACCCTCCACCAAAAGCTAAAATTCGTCAAGAACGATCAACTTGTCACGGTTTGTGGGGAACAAGCCTTGCTTGTAAGCAACTTGTCATCATCTACTGGAATAAAACCCGAGGAGGTTATTGGAACTCAGTTCCAAGCACTGTCGGTAAGCGAGAACAATCAGTTCAGAGGAGGAACCTCGATTTCCTCATACAAAGATGCTATTAAAGCGGTCAAGAGTACTGATACAACCGGATGGGGACAGCTTGTCGTTCCTATTGACAATAAAACAAAGAAGGGTCTTGGTTTTTCTGCAACCTGTACCCAGGCAGCTACCAACGATGAAAGTCTTCATCCCCTTCAAAACTTCTTCCACAGTGGAGGTTTCCTTCACCCAGTGTCTCAAGCAGTACATGCTATTAATGAGGAAGATCCCTCTGACACAGATGAAGAATGGAAGTCCTATCTCAACAAGGACGGTTATATGTCTCAGGAATAGGTGCCTATACCTTTTTGCTTTCCTACAGAAAGTCCGAGATTTATACCAAGATCAGATGTCAAAATGATCTATGGGGATTGTGATCCAGAAGGATGCCGTGCTCCGCCAAATTCATTAGAGGAAGACACTCTAATGAAAGACAACTTTGACCACAATTACTATGGCCCAATGGATGGTTTGCCAATGTGGCAACCTTATCCAGGAAACTTGGGGCAAGAGAGTCAGCCGAACAATGAAAATCAGTTGACCGTCATTGAACAGAATACCTGTGTCCCCACCATGTCATGGGATCAACACTCAGGTCATTCGGAAACTATTCAACACGAAGATGAATTTGCAATGTTCGCAGGACTTGAATTCATCAACTATGCTTTTCCCGAGGTCAGCGTCATCGAGAGAGATGACTCCTCCAGTTCCAAAGAAGTTTGGGACACCTTGGGATAACCAAGTGAAAAATACGACTTCATGGTCAAGTACACCTCTCCCGAAAGCTCTCGTATCAGGCTCGAAGACATCCAGCTTACTGGATGGGGAGATACAGCTGAGAGCACAAATGCTATGAAAAATGCAATAGAGGAATTCTCCTACGACAATTCTTCCTGGGAGACAGATTCCAACGATCCCGCTCCACCAGAAATCAGTGTTATTTTTGAAGACAAATCAAGGAAAGTGCCAGACTTTGTGATTTACCGAGGAGTTCGCTGCCAATGGGTTGCTGTCGAGGTTCCGAAGGTCGTTCATCAGTCAAAGTAATTGCCGTCTTTTAACCTTTCACCCTGCCCAGGTGGAACGGATGTTTTGCTAGGGCTCGCTTTTTGTAAATTTCCCTCTTCGCTTTGCCCGAAGCGACAGAGTTTTGTTTTATAGGGCTGTAGTTTCAAGGATCGACTTGTTCATTAATAAAATAACGTCGTTCTGTAATTTCCGCATTAATTGTTGTTTTCTCTTTTTGCTTTTTCAGAAAATGGTAATCCTAAAAAAACAATTCAAATAAAAATAAGCAGTAAAATAAATACACTGCACACACTTGCATTTTCTCTATCTCTTCTAAACACGAATCATCACGTCATGCAGATTGCTTGTTTTACACCCCGTTGAGACATACGATCCGATGCCTTCTCCCAACTTTGAGTTCCCGGTATTCGAGGCTGAAGAAGAAAATGACAACGAAATTCCAGAAGAAATCTCCCGACTACTCAGACAAGAGGAATGGTCTATTGAACCTCACAAAGAGCCATTGGAAACGGTAAACTTGGGTTCAGAAAAAGAGAGAAAAGAAATCAGGATTGGGGCACTGCTCAGTCCAACTGCTAGAGAGGGTTTGATAAAGCTTCTCAACGAATTCCCCGATGTATTCGCTTGGTCCTATCAGGATATGCCAGGTTTGGATACCAACATCGTGGAACATCACTTACTATTAAGATTGGAATGTCCGCCAGTAAAGCAAAGGTTGAGACGCACTCACCTGGACATGGCCATCAAAATCAAAGAGGAGGTACAGAAACAGATTGACGCAGGTTTCCTCGCTACATCTGAATATCCTCAATGGTTAGCCAACATCGTACCTATTCCGAAAAAGGACGGAAAGGTCAGAATGTGTGTCGACTACAGAGATCTAAACAAGGCAAGTCCAAAGGACGACTTTCCTTTACCACACATTGACATGCTGGTAGACAGCACAGCAAAGTTCAAAGTATTCTCCTTCATGGATGGATTCTCAGGCTATAACCAGATTAAAATGGCGCCGAAAGACATGGAGAAAACTTCGTTCATTACCCCATGGGGTACCTTTTGTTACAAGGTAATGCCGTTCGGTTTGAAGAATGCTGGGGCAACCTATCAAAGGGCCATGACTACTCTGTTTCATGACATGATACATAAAGAAATCGAGGTATATGTCGATGATATGATTGCTAAATCTAGAACAGAAGAGGAGCATGTGACCCACCTGTCAAAACTATTAGAGAGGTTGAGAAAGTACAAATTCCGCTTGAATCCCAACAAGTGCACCTTCGGTGTCCGTTCAGGGAAACTACTAGGGTTCATCGTCAGCCAGAAGGGAATTGAAGTTGATCCTGACAAGGTCAAGGCCATTCAAGAAATTCCTTCTCCGAAAACTGTAAAACAAGTCAGAGGATTCCTGGGACGCTTGAACTACATCTCCAGATTCATATTCCTCATGACCGCGACATGTGCGCCGATTTTCAAATTACTGAAAAAGAACCGGGATTGCGTTTGGTCAGAAGATTGCCAAATCGCCTTCGACAGTATTAAGGAATATCTGTTGAATCCTCCGATTCTATCACCTCCAGTGGAAGGAAGACCACTGATCATCTACCTTACAGTCCTAGAGGACTCAATGGGATGTGTACTCGGCCAACAAGACGAAACCAAACGGAAAGAGTCTGCCATTTACTATCTAAGCAAGAAATTCACCGACTGTGAAACTTGGTACACGATGCTCGAGAAAACTTGTTGTGCTTTGGCTTGGGCAGCCAAACGTCTTCGCCAGTACATGATTCATCATACTACTTGGTTGGTCTCTGAAATGGATCCAATCAAGTACGTATTTGAAAAGCCTGCTCTCACGGGGAGGATTGCCTGTTGGCAGATGCTGTTATCAGAATATGACATAGAGTATCACGCTCAGAAAGCCGTTAAGGGAAGTATTTTAGCCGATCATTTGGCCAATCAACCGATTGACGATCAGGAATCAATCGGGTTTGACTTCCCAGACGAAGATGTCATGTATCTAAAAATGAAAGATTGCGATGAACCGCTACCCAGTGAAGGGCCAGAACCAGGTTCCCAATGGGGGCTTATCTTTGACGGAGCAGTCAATCATTATGGAAACGGAATTGGGGCAATAATTGTTACCCGCCAGGGTACCCACATTCCTTTCACTGCTAGACTTACGTTCAAGTGTACGAACAACGAGGCCGAATACGAAGCTTGTATTATGGGTCTCGAAGAAGCGATTGATTTAAGGATAAAAAATTTAGACGTATACGGCGACTCAGCCCTGGTTATCAATCAGATTAAAGGAGATTGGAACACATACCAGTCAGGATTGATTCCTTACAAAGACTATGCAAGAAGGTTGCTGCCTTTCTTCAACAGAGTTGAGTTTCATCACATCCCTCGTGATGAGAATCACATGGCTGATGCATTAGCCACTATCTCTTCCATGATTAGTGTAGGTCAGTGGAATGACATACCTAAGATTGACATCATGTGCCTTGAACGACCCACTTACATCTTCACGATTGAAGCAGTCATAGACGACAAACCTTGGTATCACGATATCAAATACTTCCTTCAGAAACAAGAGTACCCATCTGGGGCACTCAGAAAAGACAGAAAAACCCTCAGAAGATTGGCTAGAAACTTCTTCCTGAGTGGTGACACTCTTTATAAGAGGAATTTTGACATGGTTTTTCTCCGATGCGTAGACAGACCAGAAGCAGACATGCTTATGAAAGAAATTCATGAAGGATCCTTTGGAACTCATGCCAACAGACACACAATGGCGAGAAAAATTCTGAGAGCAGGGTACTATTGGTTGACCATGGAATCCGACTGCTACAAGTACATGAGGAAGTGTCACAAGTGTCAGATATACTCCGACAAAATTCATGTACCGCCATCACATCTCAAAGTTCTCTCTTCCCCGTGGCCTTTTTCCATATGGGGAATCGACATGATTGGCATGATTGAGCCCAAGGATTCAAACGGACATCGGTTCATCCTTGTAGCCATTGACTATTTCACCAAGTGGGTCGAAGCAGCGTCGTACGCTAATGTAACCCGACAAGTGGTGATCCGATTTATCAAAAATAATATCATCTGCCGATATGGTGTTCCAAGCGAGATCATTACTGATAATGGATCTAACTTGAACAATAAGATGATGAAAGAGTTGTGCGCTGAGTTCAAGATCGAACACCATAACTCATCTCCCTACCGACCCAAGATGAACGGAGCGGTAGAAGCGGCTAACAAGAACATCAAGAAGATCGTTCAAAAGATGGTTGTAAACTACAAAGACTGGCACGAAATGCTACCCTTTGCTCTTCACGGTTATCGCACATCTGTCTGCACTTCAACAGGGGCTACCCCTTTCTCTCTAGTGTATGGCATGGAAGCAGTGCTCCCCATAGAAGTAGAGATCCCATCAATCCGGGTATTGATGGAAGCTAAGCTCACCGAAGCTGAATGGTGTCAAGACCGACACGACCAACTGAATCTGATCGAAGAGAAACGAATCACGACCCTATGCCACGGTCAGTTGTATCAACAAAGAATGAAGAGGGCGTTCGACAAAAAGGTCCGACCTCGTGTCTTCAGAAAAGGAGACCTCGTGCTCAAGAAGATACAATCCTTTCTCACTGATTCTCGGGGCAAATGGACCCCGAATTATGATGGCCCCTATGTGGTCACGAAAGCTTTCTCAGGCGGTACCTTGAGACTTGCAACCATGGACGGAGAGGAATTTGCGTACCCCACGAATGTTGATGTAGTCAAGAAATACTTCGCCTAAACTAAAAAAAAAACGTCTCGGTGGATTGAAAACCCTAAAGGGCGGTCCAGGCAAAAGTTAGAGACATGAAAAAAAATCATCCCGATGGATTGGAAAAATCAAAGTACAATCCAGGCAAAAATTAGGGATAATGGCAAGTAACTATGTTCAAAGGAGGCAAATCCCTCAGCAGCAGTTACATCACCCATCGGAGGAAAACTCCGGTCAAGGTCATCTTCGACAGAAGCTCAGGATGCCCCGAATTCAAAGTTGGTGGGAGGATAGTGGTCATTATGTTTCAACGTAGCCCTTTTCCCTGTAAATTACCATTTTCAAACTTTGTATATACTCTTTGGAATCACGCGTTTGGCTGAGCTCCATCTTATCAATAAAATTTGAGCCTTTGTGCTTTTGTTTGTAATTCTTATTTGTTTTAGCTTTATAGAACGACGTTGTTGACATGATTAACGATTCTTGAAATAAAACAAAAATGAATTTACTTGCTAAAACTTTTTCTGCTTTTTAATAAAGACGGCAATTTCTTTTGACTATTGAACATCAGAAGAACATCGACCGCTTCTCCAGAAGTAAGCAAACTTCAAAGTGCAGAATCAAAGTACTCCTTCTAGACCAGTACGCCTGAATGAAGGATCAACAATGTCAGAGACCATGTTTCGTCTGACATCCTCGGCCGAGTTCTCATCTCCTAAGCCCGACCAACATAGCTCCCAACCGGGACTATCTCTCCTAAGCAAGGTGGAATTGCTATTTTGAACCAGCGATATTTCTATACGCCCCGTGATGGCTGAGTATCCAGTCGTGTTCACCCGTCAGTTTGTGTGTCGCGTCGGTTTTGTCAGCATATACATACATCATGCATTTGATTTGCATTCACATTTCATATTGCATCACTATCACTCTAGTCGGTCGTATCCCCTAGTGATAAAATTCCTCTCAATCGAGTTGTCAGCCTTTTCCTCATCAGGAAGTGCTGTGTTTGAACAACCTCGCTCCCAGTTTATTTCTGGAAAGAAGTAGGTCCTTGACCACTTTGATAGCTTGAACCTCTGAAAAGCCAGAGAAAACTTTCAACAAACATCACTCTTCACCATTGAAGATGATATCCTTGCTTTCCCGGATTAAGGAAAATCCCGAGAGAAAGCCTCATAATCAGAGATTCAGCAGTACGGCAGTTTTTCTCCGAAAAACCCAATGATGAAAAGGTCATCGGCACCTCAAAATTGGATCACATCATATGGCATTTCTCCGAGAAGATCTTTGAGAAAAGTATGATGTAAAGACCCCAAACGAAGGCAGTTCTTAAGAGACTCGTTTTCCCCAGTAGATTCAACAAATGGCGTCTCCAAACAGAGAAGTTTGTGCACCTCTACAACTCAGACGACTGGGTTCCCCAGCAAGTCTGACATCAAAACTTTTTCCACTCAAATGACATCTCCCCAGGAAAATTTGGCGAGAAGTTTGAGGAAAACCGCTACGCATAGCGTCCCTTGTCAATAAAACTTATTGACAAAAGAAACTAAGACCAGTTCCTTGGTAGGAAACCAAGAACGAGGGGAAGTTCATTTCAGAGACTGAGACCAGTTCTTGGTAGGAAACCAGGATCGAGGGGAAGTTTACAATAGAAACTAAGACCAGTTCCTTGGTAGGAAACCAAGAACGAGGGGAAGTTCATTTCAGAGACTGAGACCAGTTCTTGGTAGGAAACCAGGATCGAGGGGAAGTTTTTACCTTTTCTAAGCATCATTGCTTAGCTAAAGAAGATGAATGTGTAAGCTGCCATTCATAACCACCATCAAAATTTCGGGTATTCCGATATTTAATCCTCTTGCACCCCGAATGCCCGAACACCTTCGTCATTCACACCTTCGGGTCCAAGAAGATTAAATAGGGGCATCTGTCATACCCCAAATTTTGACCACTAAGATTTCCCATCATTGTGCAAATCATCATCACAATATGGATGAACCATCATGCCTCACCAAATACCTCAAGGGTTATTGAGCATTCACTACAATCAAAATTAGGGTTTTAAGCCCTCTCAGAGCTCTTAGACAAAGGATCAATCAAGGAATGACATGATCTTCAACTTGTCTAAACCTCTCAAACATCCACAAAGGATCAAAAGGACTCCCACTTTAAGGATTAAGCACAAAGCTTGGATCAAGCCTCAAGATCGCCAGTGTCACCAAATTAGGGTTTTGATCGACCAGGGCCTCCAGATGGAAATTTTCATCTGGGCACAAGCCAATGATCCAAAACATAACCTAATATGCTCCATGGAACCTCATGGACCCAATCATCAAGTCAATTTGACCTCAGGGGATGCATACATAAAAAATCAGGAATTAGGGTTTCTTGACCTAATTCACCCCTAAGTTGACTTTTGGGACAAACCATGAGCCAAGACTTCAGGATAGGGTTTGAGGGTCTCTAATAAACCAAATTGATCCATTTGGAACAATGGATTAAGCCAAAAAGTTTGAGCAACAAGTCTCAATTTCATCTGCACCACAATTAGGGTTTTAATGGAAAAGTCAACTATAACTTTGACTTTTGACCAAGACATGCTCCTAAACCCTAGGACATACCCCAATATACCCTATGACACCCATGGAACATGTCCATCAAGTTTGATTTAGGTCAAGGACATGATTTCCTGAAGAATTGCACAGTTTGGAATTCATCTGATAAAAAGTCAACTGTGCACAAAAGTCAACTTTGACTTTTTTAGATTTTTCACCAAAATAGATTTTTAACCCTAAAATGATGTTTATGTATGATTTGAATCATCATTCATCAAGAAAAATCAAGAAAAGTTGGATAACTTGTAAAAGGGGTAACCATAAAAACTTAGAAAATTTTCTAAGTTAAAAGATAAAGTGACAAAGGTACCAACTTTGAAGGACCATAACTCCTAAACCACAAGGCCATTTTTTTCCATCCAAAGCTTGATTTGTAGATATCGTTGCCCTCTACAAAAACTTCAACTAGGCCTAACTCCAATTCATTAGAGATTTTGAGCTATGAGTGAGCCAAAGTGGCTGAAAACATGAAAGTGTACCATTTTCCAACACTTAGAAAAATTCTGTCCAAGACAGATTTTGTTGAAACACCAAAACTTATGGGATTTTTTCACACAGTTGCAAGCTAAATCAAGTCCAAAGTTAAACATCAATGTTGTTGCATATGTTGCCAAGAATTCAAAGAGCTCAACAGCATGAATTGATTCAACTTGAGCCAAGAAAAATCCTTGCCCAAAGTCATGCTGCTGCAGGCTGTTTTGAGAAAATCAGTTTGCATGTTTGCTTGCCACACACGATTTTGAGCCAAAGACTAAGGATCACTATGCCACCTGTGTTCAAACCAATCACATTGCATCTGATCCAAGTGATAAATCTGAGTCAAAAAGCCAAGGAATCTTCCAACTTGAAGTTCATCCACTTTGGCACATTTTGCCTTGAATTCAAAGTGCATTAATGTGGAATAGTGCATTGTTAAGGTAGCTACCCTACTCAGTCAATTTCTCTGATTAAACAACATTAAAAACATCTGAGGAATGTGGTTTTGGTCAAGGCATAGCCCTGCTCTTGGGAATGGCTAGCTTGCCTTGCTTTAGAAGAAATCCTCCAAGCCAATCCATGCAAATGTGATCTGATCCAGCAGCCATTCACTATTCCTCCGAAACAAAAATTGATCACCTATAAATAGAGGTCCCAATGGATCATTCAACTCACACCAAAGCCAGTTACAGCACTGCTTTCTCTCATTCTTTCTTAAACCTCAAGTTTTCTTGTTTTTGAGTAACCACTATCGGGTTTTGAGTTGCAGCCACAATCAATCCATTCCAATTGCTCAACCACATCACATATGATGTATTTGAGGTGTCCAAACACTTAAACACCAACTGTAACACCCCAGGCTCAAAATCACTCTTCAACCAAGCCATTATGCTTCAATTTTGCAGGTGGAGGTCTCTAGCTTGATCTAGAAGGTTTCAGAGTGTTCCAAAGCTTGCAACACACTCCATAACATCCATTGAAGCTGTAGGGATCATCAATTCACGACTGGAACACCATCTAGGCAAAGTTCCATTTCAGCTTGCATCAAGGTGAGCTTCAAACTCAAACTCCATGATCCATGCATATTTCCTTGCATGATATTTTTGCCATTTGCTTGCCATCATGTGTTGATTGTTTTGCCTCAAGAAATTGGATCATAGACCTTATAACCATGCTTGCATGATTGCTTTTGCAAATTAGGGTTCATATGTGTTCATCATGATTATTTTACTCCACACTGAAAATAAATAAAATTGGGTATTGCCATCTTATTCCTTGTGAAAAAACGCACGAGTTTGGTGTTTGAATCATGTCCAATGGTTCAGAGATGAGTGAGATATGGTGCTTCACGCACGAGCTCGAGGAAGAAGATGGCCATGGCGTCATTCTTCAGAAATTCCAACAAGTTTGATATATATTTTTCACTTGCCATGTTATTAATGAATTGGCATTGCGCCCCAGCGGTTCATCAGCTGGTTTTGTGAGTATTGGCAAGCGAGAGGTCTAGGGTTCGAATCCCCCTCGCCCCAGACTTCTTTTTACCACTTTTTTATTTTGTTATTTTTCATATTATTATTTTTAATGATTTGAAAAATTAATAACTCCTTCAATTTTTATCATTTTTGATTGGTTCTTTTTGCAACAATTCACAAAAATGTTGAAATATTTTATTCCATCAAAAAATTAGATTTATATTATTTATTTAATATAATTAGTATTTTTGTGAATAAATTCATTTTTAATTGTTTTTAAACATTCTAAAAATGAATATTTACTTTGAAAATCAAAACCTAATGAATTTAAATATTCCTTGTGATTATCCCTCTTTTTTTTTAAACCTTAAGCAAAATCATAAGTGGATTATTCAAATTTATTTTGAATTTTGTTTGATTTTCTTTAAATATTTATTTTTAAAGATTAAAATTAGGGTTTTTCTTGATTCAACTTTCAAAATTGATTTTCAAAAACACTTTGGGCCTCTTGAGAGAGTGTAAGACCCAACCCACTTGTACAGAAATATTTTGGGCCTCATTCGTTGTATAAGTCCCTCTGTACATTTTCAAATAAACGGCACGATCATCGCCTTTTGAAAAATAACCCTGGGCCTCTCCTTGAGCTATAAGACCCATTCAAAAACACTTTGGGCCTCTATTAGAGTGTAAGACCCAATCCCCTTTTAACCAAAGCATTTGGGCCTCACTTATTGTATAAGTCCCTCCGCGTTAAAAGAAAACCTCGGCGCGATCGCCATTTCAAACGGAAGAATCATCTGGGCCTACCCTCGTGTTATAAGCCCCACTCTTTTTCTTTAAAACTTTTTGGGCCTCTTGAGAGAGTGTAAGACCCATCCCTTTGTACAGAAAACCTTTTGGGCCTCAGTCACTTGTATAAGTCCCTCTGTACAAATTCAAACAGTGCGCTCACTGATAAAACCCCGGGCCTCTCCTTGAACTATAAGCCCCAAATCTTTTTATTTCAAAGTACTTTCTCCTTTGATTTTGAATATACTGTTGTTTTCAATCTTTCTTTGTTGAACAACTAACCAAACAGCATGGAATCTCTACAACCGAGTAAGTGGTTATTGCTTTCATTTACTGCTTTCATATACATATAACTGTATTGTGGGGCTGTCTCACTATAAGTCTTCTTTCATAAACTCATATCAACTGTGTAATAATAGTATAGATATTTAGAGTTTCCCCGGAAACTACGTCTAGAACTAGGTGACGCCGTTTCGTTTATTCGTAGAAGTAGACAACTAGATCCCCAATAGGATCACCAGATACAGTCTTCTCTTCGGCTGTCCTCATTAGGAATTGTTAAGAAATTCTACTCCCAAAGATGAATGTCTTCTCCGTGAATGGCATCTTTGAGTTTCTTCCAAATTCTCGAACTTTCCTGACTTGATCTATTCCTTGTGAATAGCTTGCCTTGAATTTCTCGGGGTTTGGGGACCCACGGGCTTCTTAAAAGAAATCGGCCTCCTCTTGGGCATCGTACAAGGACCCACAGGCTTCCTAAAAGCAAACTAGCCTCTTCTTGGGCTTAGTACAAGGACCCTACGGCTTCTTAGAAGTATTCACAGCCTCCTCTTAGGCTTCGTATAATGATCTCTTCCTCCGGGAATGATAGCCTGCTCTTGGGCTTCGTACAAGGACCCGTCGGCTTCTTAAAAGTTTCCAGCCTCCTCTTGGGCTTCGTACAAATTGTCCCGACGACCTCCTAGAGGTATAGGAATAGAACTTAGTCATCTGCATAGAGCAATCCTTTCATAGAGTCTACTACTGTTTCTCAAAGCATAGTACAAAAGATGAAACTCTAGACTTGGACAGTCTAATCTCCTTGAGTCTCAAAGACATTCTCAAGCACCCTTCAAAAAATAGGAAACCCGTAGACTCGGACAGTCTCAATACCCTTCGGATTTCCTGCTTCCTTAATGAACAGGAATAACCCGGATCCTCAAATCAAATCCATGAGTACAGTGTGGCTCATATAAGAACTGATTTTCTCTTTCAAAATCAGTATATTGGACCTGTCACTCAACTGAAACAGTCATCTTAGCCTCCTCTTGGGCTTGGTACAATGATTCTCCCCAGTGGAGTCAAACAACGTTTAGCCTCTCTCTCGGGCTTTGTACGAGACACATAAGAAACTCCCTCATTGAGTCAATCACCCCTTTTGCCTCCATCTCGGGCTTTATACGAGATACCAAAAGACTTCATCGTCGAGTCAAAACCTTTTCGCCTCTCTCTCGGGATTTGTACGAGACAAATATTAGCCTCCTCTTAGGTTTTGTATAAGAAAACCACTGGTTATATCCAATCAACCTTTTAGCATCAAAGCTGTGCCTCATTCACAGTACACAAACATCAACAACTCCTTTCCTCTTCATCTAAACGCTGTAAGCGGCAAGCCTCTGGATCATCTACATCCATGCCATTGTCCCTCTTTTAGCATGAGAAATTCCTAAGAAAAGATGGCGTTGCTCTAAACTGAGTTAAAGTCTTCTCCTTCAGGTCAAAATCCTCTTTAAAGGAAATTATGGCATTGCTAGGATCCGCGTATCCCGGTTAAAGTAATTCTCCTTTATAACCAGTCACCCAACAGTTGTGACAGACAAACCCTTCTTTAGAGATGACAAATTCTCTCTAAAGTCTAGGCCCTTCAGCTTCATATCTTGGGCTTTGAACAAGATACAAATAAACTCTTCAGCTTCACATCTTGGGCTTTGATCAAGATACAAACCACCTTTTCGCTTCACGTCTTGGGCTTTGAACAAGACACCAAAACAACCACTTCCTCCCATAGAATAGGAGGAACTACGAACGCTCTGATTTCCCTGTTTCGGTAAACGGGAATACGTAGGCATAAGATCGAAAGAAAAAGATCTTAGCGAGCACACTAAACAAAAACCCAAAATCCCATATCTCCATCAATCAAAAGCAGTAAATTCAAAAACATCAGTCCTAACATCCTAATCCTTGTTCCCCGCCAGAAACCTTCTGTCAAAATGAAAAGAAAGAAAACAGTATTGGCGAAAATACAAATAACCAGTACAAAGGCCCCCCACATTGATAGCATTCGTAACCTAACAGACCGCTGTTTAAACTCAGTATGCAAAGCAGGGTTAATTGGAGACATCTATTTCCCTTCCTTATTCAGCTCACAATAGGATAAAAAATGAATCGACCTGTAGTAAGCTCAAACTGCAGAGAGCGACCAGCGCTTAAGAACCGCGTCCAAAATTGTAACGGTCCGTTTTTAATATTTCCTTTTCCCGTGCTTTTTGGTGTTAATTGGTCGAGTCTTTATTTTTAATTGAGCAATATTTATGTTAATTGCTAATTGGTACGATTATATGTTATTTTTGCACATTGTGTATTTTTACCGTTTTTGAGAGTTTGCGGGGAAAATTGGAATAGAGGGTATTTGACATATTTCATAATTAATAGTGTTAGTTAATAATAGTTAGTTTAGATATTTATTAGAAATGTTTAGAATTTTTAAGTTAAGAAAATATAAAAGAAAATAGTTAGTATAAGTTTAGAAAAAAAAAAGAGAAGAAAAAGAGAGAAGTGGAAAAGAGAAGAGAAAGAAGAAAAGAGAGGAAAAACTTGTGAAGGAAGAAATCAATCTCCCGACTTTCTAGAACACGATTAAATCGGGTAAGGGTGCAAAACTCGATTATACTATGCTTGTATATGATTATGTATGAATGGGTTTGGATGATTCTCTTGCTTTCCATGTTTTTTTACTTTTAGGTCGAAAACGATAAAATGAGTAGAATCGATGGTTTAACGGTTGGAAATCGATGTAAATGTGGTAGTTTGCTTGTTGACATGATTAGAATAGGTTCTGATTGAAATATGTTGATTTGGAAATGGTTTGGGTTGGAAAATACCATTTTTGGGTTTTCAACAGCGCTGAAGGATTCTGAGTTTTCGCAGGTTCGCCTAGCGAACCATTCAGCGAAGGGTAGCGAAGGTTCGCTACGGGTATTCGCCTAGCGAAGGCGTGAGCGAAGGTTCGCTAGAGTGTTCGCCTAGCGAACTTTGGGTGTTTTTGGCTCTGTTTGGTTCTGACTTGGTTCGCCAAGTGCTCGCCTAGCGAACTTAGTGTCTGTTTTTATCTAACAGTTGGTTCGCTGGAACATTCGCCTAGCGAAGGAGCTAGCGAATGCTCGCGAGGGATGTTCGCCTAGCGAAGCAGCTAGCGAATGCTCGCGAGGGAGATTCGCCCAGCGAACAGTGCTGTTCGTGTAATTTTGTTTTCTGCATAACTTTTGATCTGTGATTCGGTTTGAGGCGTGGTTTGATGCGTTGGAAAGATAACGAGATGTTCTTCCTAGGAATAATAGTTTTGGGGTCAGAACTTGGTCCAATCGATACAGTTTTTACGAACCGTTTCGTAGTGTCGGGCGTCCGGTTTATGTTTTTGCGTTATTTTGAAATATTCATATCTTGTTAACCGTTTATCGTATTTAAGAGTTCTTTATACCGAATCGAAGCTCTCGATGAGTACTTTTTGATGATGATAGAAAATATTATTTTTGGAAGACTTTTAGCCGACTTTTTTGGAAAACCGAATAATGGAATTTTGAGTTATTTTTCAATATTGTAAGACATATTATGATATGTTATGAGATGGCTTGTGTGATGATTCTTTGATGGGAATTTGATGTTTTGGAATGGTATATTGGTGTTTGTGGCCATTTTGGGCAATTGTGTGCATTACTTTATATGTACTTGAAATACATGATTATTGTTAATGCATGAGCATTTGATGTTGGCATGAGTCATTAATGTGTCAAGTTTCATGATATGCATTCTTGCATTGGAAGATTCATAAATGAATCAGTTTTATCGTCTTACGCCCTAAAATAATGGTAGAAACGATTAATCACAAATGATTGTGCGCCCTGAAATAGTGGACTATGGCAATCGGATTGTGCGCCTTGAAATAGTGGACTAAAGCAATCCATAAACGTCGTACGCCCTGAAATAATGGTTTATAGCGACGGGGAACATCGTAGGCCCGACGGGGAGTTACTCTATGTAACGAGCGATGATTCCAAGAGTTCCTGGGGGACTAATGAATTACAAGGTTGGATTGGTACCGCATGCGTAGAGTCGTTGTGTCGGTCTCTGTGCATTTGCATAATTCATTACATGTATGTTTATGTGTTGAATTTTGAGAAGGATTTGTTATGCATTGTGTTAATGTATATGCTTATGTGATTGATGTGTGAAATGGGTTTAATATGTCTTGTGTTGTTTACAAGTATCGTATTTGTGTGGTGAGAAATAATTGTTCATATTTTGCTAAGTGATATATAATGATATGCAATTATATTATAATCCTGTTTCTCACCCTTCTGCTGTGGTTTAATGCTGTAATGGCATTGCAGATTAGACGCTGGAGGTCTTTTGCGAAGATTAGTGTCTTCGTCTTTTTGTCGTTCCGTCGGCTCTGATATGTAACACGGGTAGTCGGGGTTAGAGTGTAGATGTTTCTTTTAGCTTGTATATAGTGGCCTTGTATGAATATGTATATGACATACTTATATTTTGTGATGACATCAGTTATGGATGTTCCGCTTTAATTCTGTAACTGAATGCTGATATTTTGGAACGGAGTTCCTTTGTTTATAAAAACTATCCAGGTGTTATATATCTTTATGAGCAGGTTGTTTTTAGTTCACGTTGATGTGACATCTCTGTTTATATCTAAATGACTTAATCTTTGCTCTGATGTTTTATTATAAGATTATATTATTTTTTTATTACGTTTTTGTACGGGGTATAGAAGGGGTGTTACAAAAATCGCTGGCTACATATGGCCCCAAGGGAGGCCTCAGTCTTGGGATGACGGCGAGAAGCTGTAAAATGCCGTGAGAACATTCTGCCCAGTTGTCTCCATGAGGTAATGGATTCGTCGGCCAACTGCTTGTACCACGTCATCGCCGCTTTTCGGAGCATGGTCAGAAATAACCGGCACTTGGTGGTGCCCCGGACGCCGCGGTAGTCCAATAGCGCATCGATGTTCTCGATGTGCTCGTCGGGGTCAGTAGTCCCGTCGTATGTGCCCAGTGACAGGGGATTCTCCAGGCCCTTAGGGAGACGGGTTGCCAAGATTTCCTGGGACAACGGTCCGCGAGGCTCATCGTCGCTGCTGGAGCTGGTGAACGATGGGGACCGAAGGGTACGCTCACGGCGGCGGTTCCTTCGGGGAGAAGGTGATCGGGCCCTACCTTTAGACTTAGCCGGGGGTGACTGCTCGTCCCTTCGGGTCCTCTTGTGACCGGGAGAGTGTTAGTTAAGCGAGGAAACTAGGTCACGCTTCCGGACGGCGCGAAAGTCGGGTTCTTGGCGCAGTCTTCGGTCGATATCTCGCTGGGGCTGCGGGCTCCTTGATCGTTGTTGGTTCCTCCTCGAAGGAGGGGATCTTGGATGGTTGGACTCTTCTAGCACCCCGATCCTTTCGTTCTAGTGTAGGACCAGGGTGTTGGTTTTGTTGATCGCCTCCAGGAGGACCGCCACGGTCGGGTCGACGTTGGGCGGAACAGGAATAGGCTGGATGTCCAGCAAAAGCTGATCATTGTTGCGGTCAGCAGGGGTAGGGGAAGGAGAAGCTGCGGCCCCGTCCCTTAGAAAACGGGCATCTCCGAGAAGAGATGACGGGCCGTCAACGTCAGTCTTGTTGACGGGGAAGACAGCGGGTTGGAGAACACCTTTGGCGTGATCTTGAGAGGCCATGATGAAGATCTTGGAAATTTGCTTTGATCTTCGGTTTCTGGGGAAAGAAAGATGGGGAGAACAATATTTCCCACAGACGGCGCCACTGACCATGAAGGCTGGATCAGATCTTGTAGAAGTGGGCCACCAAGTACGTCTGAGATGTTGGGCGTATGGAGAGGAGGAGGGGTGTACCTGCAAGGCACTCCGACGCTCAAGTAAGAAAGAGTCAGAAAAAAGGGCAAGTAAAAAGTATTAGTTCGTAGGGTGAGTATTAGATACCTGACCCTCTCAAGTGAGAGGGTTTACATAATGCCTCAAGCGCGTGGCCAACGGTCCTATTTTCGGGGCGAAATAACCGTTTTCCCAAAGAATAGGTAATTGCCCAAAACTAGCTGTTATGTCGGGCAGGGTGCCCAAAACTAGCCGTTACGTTGGGCATAAGCATAGTTTCGGGCACATGCCCTCAGCTGTTTGGGGAGTGGAGAAGTCGTGCGTAACGGGAAGCATTTCCAGGGAGGAGCGATGCAGTCCTTGCTCGGTTGAAGGGGCAGAAAGGTAACTTTTTCCCGTTTGTGGATTGGACTTAGGCAATTGGGCCGTTCTGGAGCAGAAACGGATTGGGCCATGCCTGGCCATTGGTCCAGTCCAGAACAGTCGGTAAATCAAAACCTCCACCATGAAGGAATTTGCAACTAGTTATGCCGTCCATTCAAGGACCATTCCTGTGAGAAGGTAACAAAATTGTACATCAGATAGAATCAAATAGAGAAATTGGTAATGCATTCAATTACTAGATCATCCCATAAAACAGACTTCCTCGACAACTAGGATTATTTCAGTTCACAGTGGTTACCTATGTTATTCTGTCAGCGATCTCCGAGGCCTTCACACTATTTTTGAGAGGGATTTTACGACTCTGCAACATGAAATGGAAAACTGTTAATTATTTGTTTTAACGTAGCACCTCAAGCACGCTGCAAAAGAACGAGTTCTACAACAAATCAATAAGCTGTTAGCACCAAATTCAACAACTTTACCGTGTTTCCAAAACAACAGTAAACATGTTCCCTTACCTTCCCAAACGGTTCCTAAGAACTCTCATACAAGGCCAGCAATTTCGGGAAGGTATTCAATAGTGAACAAAGCATATCAGACGTATTCATAATAGCCAACATTTTCTTTCCATTTGCAACCAGACAACTATAAGTATATAATCAGACAATCATCAATGATGGATCAAACGTATTCAAAGCAATTTTGAATCATTCCCAAAACAAGAACAACATGTTCTAGACAATCTTTAATGCATTCCAAAACATCCAGCAAACACGTCTACTTGAGAAAGGAAAGAATCAGGAATCATAACGAGTCAGACAAATTCATAAACAAGATTACATGATAATAGAAAGCTATTCATTGAGTTGCAAGCATGTTGAAACCAAACTGAAAAGTCTTTATCATCGTAAAAAACATGTTTAAGACAAATTCAAATCCATTCCAACACCACCAAACATATTCATTTCCTTCTAAAAATAATCTGAAACATGTTTAGACACACTTAAAACATTCCAAAACGAGATTTCAACAAGAATCAAACCCATGGAATCAAAGAGGAAAGGAATTAATTTTCAAAAGACATGTCTAAGACAAAATCAATTAAAAGGGGAATGTTTTCAAATTGCCATTACACTAATCAGACACAATTCAGAAACTCTCCAAAACAATTTCGACATGTTCAAGACAATTATGTCTGTTTCCAAAACAAAGGCTGATTTTCGCATTCATTTCAAGATTGGGAGATTCAACCTGTAGGGCCTATAAATTGACAGCATTTCGTTCAAAATGGGGAGACCAAGCCAATTTCATATCAGTACAAGAAAAAACAACTTCAAATCATACACCAAGAAAACCTACCCTAAAGTAGACGAAAAAGTAGAGGGAGATTCATCATCACCAATTCCAAAATCAACCACAAAAATCACACCCTAATCCGAATCACAACGCAGAGACACACTCACCAAAAAACCCATCAAAGTCATCACACTCAAGAATCAGATACGAAAAACTTCATTTTAGCACCAAATCAGAAATTCGAAGAACACATACACACATACGAAGGCAAATAGGAGCTCGCGAAAAGGTAAAAAATGGAGACCTTCCCGGAATGAGAATCCTTTGAAGTTCATTGAAGCTGCTCGCATCTCCGCCGTTAGCCTTCGCCGACCTCCTTCCTCTTCTCTTTTTTTCGCATTACTTTTAATCTGATGTAAATGTAATCGTGAAGTCATAATGAAATTGGGGTATTGGGCCGTGTGGGGTTAGGGTTATGCTTTGTTTGATCGAGAGAGACGAGAGAGGTAGTGGCGGCAAGGTTTAGGGTTTCACAAACCCTATTTTGAGAGGAAGAGATAAAACGAGAAAGATGAGAGAGTGAGAGATGAGAGTCGCGTATGTTTTGTTTCTCTTTTGTTTGTTAATTTTATTCTATACACCGCACACACATAGCGTACACCATGCACCCTCCCGTTTGTTCCCTTGATCGCACCCCCCCTTTTTTGATCATGGGGTTGATATTTGAGGGTCTGCGATAGACCCTCCTCCCTCTGTGCGAACCTAATCCCTTCATTAATTAATATAATTATTTTATTTTAACTTAACTTTTTTTAATAAATTCATAATTCTTTTTATATAATTGGATCTTGTTTTTAAAATAAATATTTCTAAAAGATGATAACCTTTTAAAAAAAATAACCTTTTAATAATATAACTTCTTTTATATTTCCAAATAACTTTTAAAAAAGTATAACCAAATTAATTTAAACTTTTGCTCCCCCTTTTCCTAAGGCTTTTTATAAAAAGAAAAAACCCTTTTTTAAAAAAATATTAAAATTAAGTTATTTTTCTAATTAATAAGAAAACTTTATTAACTTTTTAATTTAGCTTTAAACTAAGTAGTAATAATTTTTTTTAAAAATAATTAAAACTTTTTATAAAAAAAACCTCTAACTTTAAGTTAATCTTTAATATAATTCTAAAATAAAAAAAAAAAACCTTTTATTAATCTCCCTTTAAGTTATCAAACTCTTTTCTCAATAGACCGATCCCCGTTAGAATCCCTCGCGCTTAATAGTACACTTGTGTGTGAAATAGGTTTAGTCTTGTTTGATATTATGTCTTGCTCATGCTTTTGTTTGTTTATCATTATGTTTGGTGTATGCATTGCTTTTAGTGTTCTAAACCTTTCAAAAATGTAAAACTCTCGATCCAACATCGAGCCATTTTCCACCTATGTAAGTCTATCGCCTTTGGGCATCGCTACCAACCTTTGGTCACTAGACACAAGACTAACCCACTTTGCTTGCACTCTCATTTAAAACTTATTATAATCGATTGCATTAATATACAAGGGAAAATCCCATGCATGATAATCAAATTATTGTGCATGGTGCATTTCATTTGCATCATACCTCCCTATAACTCTTATACCCTTAAGATAAGTTTATTAGACAACTTTAGGATAGACTTCCTAGGTTAGTCCCCCCCTAATTTTGATTCCATAATCAAAATTTAGCCCACCTAACTCTCCACACAAGGGAATTAGATGTGAATCATCTCAAAGAAGGGACGTACAATCCCATACCCCGCAAAATACAAACAATTTCAAAAAAACTGTGGCGGTTTCTTAAGATGATGACTCATCTTTTCTCCTAAACTTTTAAACAACCTTTAGTATCCTTCAGAGAGGAACTACAAGTGCTTTGATTCCGCTCCCGACAGGATATTTAGGCACACGATGCGATATCTTGTCGAGCACACCTAGGAATAAATCTTTAGGTCTTCCTACCCTTAAACCCTTAGCAAACAGATAACAGTAACAAATAACATAATCAAACAAGAGGTTCATGTAGAGTACTACAGATATCTAGGGCGCTAACACCTTCCCTAGGTATAACCAACCCCCGAACTTTAGAATCTTAGTTTGCACTTGCATTGCATTGTGGGTAATTCGATATTTCTCCCTTCCCTTGGATAAATCAAAGACCGGTGGTGAAATAAAAGAAATGCGATTCAAGTTAATATAATAGCTTGGTATCCAATTCTCACAAAAATGGCGACTTCACGGGGGATTCTCATAAGAGGGTTCCCCCTAACTTGTTTCTTATATGTTATTTGTTTACACTTGTATATATCTGTATACTTATCTATCTGTTTGCTTGGATTTTCTATTTGGCAGGGTTGTTACACTTGAGTGGTGAGATAAGTCCTAACCCGAACTTAAGAGCACATATAAGATAGGATCGTGGATATAGTCAAGGAGATTTCGAGGGAATTGAAATTCTGGCACAGATATCAGATGTCCTACACAGATGTTGAGACACTGATATCCAACACAACGAACAAGATAACAATAATAATAACAGTGCAGAAAGTAAAGAACACAGTGATGTGTTTACCCAGTTTGGATCAACAATCCTACTCTGGGGGCTACCAAGCCAGGGACGAAACCAATATACGATAGTATCAATTCACAGATCATACAATAACCAAACCCTGTTACAATCTGCTCACTTAATCACTACCCTTCCTATGACTTCTACCTAAGACTCACCTAGGTATGAGGCCCTCCTCAAATCCCTCTACAATCACAACCTGTGATTGGTTCCTTTCAACACAAGTAACAAAACGAAAGTCACACTTTCAAAACATACAATTCTCAAAACTTCAAAGCTTATGGGAATTGACACATAAGAAACTCAATGCTTAAAAGCTTATGAATAACTGACATAACTTACAACACAAAAACCGGTCCTTATACTGTTATTAGAATGATACCAGTTAGGCTCACAAATAACATTCGAAAACCCCAACAAAAACACACGTAAGTTCCACACCTAAACTAGGTTTACCCCAGTCAATATATAGCATTAAATCTGGACTAGATTGGGCTTCAAAAACGCAGCAAAGAGACTACTCACAAATCTGCAAAATAAACTCCAACAAAATAGGTCTTCAATCTAAAGTTTCCTAATATGTCTCCATAATTAGAAAGTGCTGAAAATCCGAAAACCAACACAAAAACTCAACCCAAAAATACTTTGGATGCCACATAGGGTAACCAAATATTCACAGAATATTCAGTAACAATTAACAGCAACATAATCTTCTTTTAAATCCATATCAGACGCGATGTCCTATGAGCCAGTATGGGACATCTTCATTCGACATGTTGAATGCAGAAAATTAGAACATCTTGTTTCAACATCTTGCTGCTAGAATAGTTTTAGCAAAATAAATGTGAACCACAAAATCAACGAAATAACAATCTCCCCCTTTGGCTTATTTTGGCTAAAATTACACACCAAACAAATCTTGCAAAGAAAACACAAGCAAAAAATCCATATCAGAGGCAACAGCGAAACACACAACACAACATAGCAGCAAAAAAAAACTCCCCCTCAACTGCAACAACACAACATTCCACATTCCCCCCCTCAGCTGCAGCACCAGCACAAGCACAACACACACAACATTCCAGATTCTCCCCCTCAGCTGCAGCACCAGCACAAGCACAACACACACAAGCACACTACTCCCCCTTTTTAGCTAGAAATATGACAAAGGCAAGTAGAACAGTTTAAAATAAAAACAAAACAAAAGTTAAAGTTCAGAAGTAGAGACATAGAAAGTTATCCTAGGTGTTCAGTCAAAACAAGACAAACAAAAAAACATCTTCTGCAGAAATTCTGTAGTTATTCTGCAGCACCATCATCATCTTCATCTGACCTAGATTCTTCAATTTCTTCACTCTCTCCATCAGTCTCAGCATCAATATCACCACTCCTAGATCCTGAGTCATCTGAACCCTGTTCGCTTTCTCTATCAGATCCTCCAGAGGCATCACCTTCAGCAGTTTCTTGGTCTTTACCAACTGTTCCAGCAGAAGCATTCCTTTTCTCCATGAGAGTTTTAATTAAATGTTCAAGTTTGGACTTCCGAGCAGTGTCTTTTTTGATGGAATCTTCCAGTTCCTTGCACGTCTCTTGCAGCTGTGCAATGATTCATCATCAAGGTTAGCATAACTGGCAGTTTGAAAAGATGTCCCAACAATGTCTGAAACATGTGCCCCACCAAGTAACTTGTAGTGTAGGGACAGAGGAGGTCTTATTTTGAGAGCAGTGTCACTCCCTAACACAAGGTTAGGACACTGATCTAAAATAACACCATAGATCAAGGATGGAAAGCAAATAGGCATCTTGACAGCAGTTGAACTTGCTTGTTTCAGAATTTGTTCAAAGATGTATAACCCAAAATCAAAAGAAACCTTTTTCCCGATAGCATAAATGAATCTACCAAGTATGGAGGAAATAGTAGATGTGTGATTGGTAGGAACCCAATTCACAACCGCAATCCTGTGGAGGATGGCATATTTAACACTCAGTTTTCCATAGGACAACTTTTCTTCATTTGACCAGTGTTTAATATAACCACCTGTAATCTCCTTACATACTTTATTGTCTGTGACCTCTAACTTAGGTTGAGGTTCTTTACACCTGCCCAGAAAGTTGTTGATTACTTCAGGAGAAAAAATGACGACTTCTCCTCCCACAGACAGTTTTCTGAGGTTGTTACTCCTGTTATCATCACAATCTTCAGATATATTCACCACAAATTCCTTGACTAATTTCTCATAGCAGGGTCCTATCTTGGACACAGTTCTCATCAATCCAGCAGCTGTAATAAGATCCATGATTTCTTTGTATTTATTGAAATCCTTACCCAGCTCTCTCTCCAGTGCAATCCTCCTTTGATCCACAACTCTCCATCTATCTGTATTTCTCATAGAACTTTCAGCATAAGTCTTTTTGCAGGTAGAGTTTTTCACACCAATGATGTCTTGAACATCTGTTGTAGCCTCATATTCAGACTCACTGTGATCAGTGATTTTTCTCTTCTTAGTTGGCACAACAACCTTACTCCATTGTTTACGAGACCCAGCTCGAACTTTTCCCTTGGTACTATCCACACCTCCAGATTTTCTATGCAGTTTTGTAGACTTTGAACCTTCAATTATCACAGTTTTCTCTCTTCTTCTCTTAATTCTCCTTAACATCCCAGCAATGGGTTCCTCATCAGAAGTGGGGTCATCAACATTAATAACATCATCAGTCCTTCTTACACCGGCTTTCTCTTTACTCCTTCTTTTGCGGTCCACATGAATGGGGACACCATCATCAGTCCTATCTGTAGGGCTGCCATTGACATTTCCTGTCAAGGATGTTGGAACATCAGACCCAACATCTATCTCGACTCCACTCAGAATCGTGGCAACAAACCTCCTAAGTTCCTTATCCTTTTTTACTACATCATCATCAGTAGGATTCTTGTTTATACCACATGATTTAGTAGCATTCTTCTTCTCAATCAAACCAGACTTAGACCCCTTTTCAGACACATTTTTTCTAGGGCTTATTTGGTCAGCATATAAACTAGTCATCGAGTGAACTTTCTTCCTCGGTGAAAAAGGTTTAGACTTTTTACCAGGAATATTGACATTCGTTGTGTGAGAAACTTGTCGTTTTCCTTTAGGATCAGCCGGTACTACGTTCAAGGGAACAATATCAAGCACAAGATCAAAGAGGTTGATCATTCGAAGTGATTCATCATCTCCAGCATTGGTCCGAGGAGATCCTGAGTTATCAGAAGAGCCATGCATGGATTCTGAGGCATGATGTTGAGACATTTTCGATTGATCACAAGGCACAATATTGAGGATGTTAAGGGAAAACCCTAAAGCCCGTGAACTTTGGAGAGAAAGGGCAAGAGGAATTTTTGTAGAATATGTTTGATGTAGGTAGAGTGTGTTTGCCCGCCTATTTATATTTTTGAGAAATGGGCCCAGAGAAGCGCGACATTCATGAACTTTGAGCACCCGATTCGCCTCAAGTGTGCATCCATCAAACTCTCCTTTTAAATTTTCCTTGTTGTCATACTTACTAAGTTTAATCTTATTATCACAGTTCATCATGCTAACATTTTGAGTTGCTTTACAATTGATCAACACCTGTTCTAACTCAATAGTCTTTCCAATAGCTTTCTTAGTTTCCAAGCATATTGCAGTGCTCTCAGAACTCCACAAGTAACAATTATCTGATGCTCTCTCGCCTCTCATGATAACCTTAGCCTTCTCATTTGTTATCAGACATTCAGAATTGGTAAAGTTGACCCTGAGACCCTGATCACATAGTTGACTTATGCTTATCAAGTTTGCATCTAAGCCTTCAACAAGTAATACCTCCTCCAGATTGGGATGACCTGTACAATCCAGTTTCCCAACACCCATTACTCTCCCTTTTGATCCATTACCAAAGATCACATAGTTAATAGAATGAGACTTAACATTTGACAGACATCCCTTGATACCAGTCATGTGCCTAGAACATCCACTGTCAAAGTACCACTTTTTTGCGGAGACACTGAAAGATTTATGAGCTATGTGTTCTTCCACAGTACTCTTGGGAGTCCATACTTTCGTTGCTCCAACCCAATCTTGTTCCCTACTAGACTGTAACCCAGTCTTGGGGTAGCCATATAATCTGTAGCAGAAGGGTTTTATATGGCCAAACCTTCCACAATAGTGGCATCTCCATCTTTGATTCTTTCTTCTTGTGAGATTCTTCTGATGTCTGTGAGGATGTTGCAACATGTTATATGGCATCTTCAATTCTTTCTTAGATTGAGCAGGTGTTACTTCAGGCCATTTTCCCTTGTCCATCTCACTGGAACTTTCAAACCCAAGACCACTAACATCTCCCACATCTCTCCCTGACTTCAGAATCTCATCAAGCACATCAAAGCTGCTATTGAGCATTCTGACTGTCTTGATAACATTATCCAGTTTTGAATTCAGAACAACCACTTCACTTTTCAGATCAGAGATAGTAGCCAAATGCTCTACCTTTTCAGCCTTTAGATGAGCAATAACTTTCTTTTGTTCTTCTTTCTGCTGACATACTTCTTCACTTTTAATGCATAAATTCTTATAGGAAGCAGCCAGCTCTTCAAAGGTAAGATCTTCACTGACTGACTCTTCATCAGACTCACACACACCTGTTAATGTTGTAACCCGCTTTCCAGACTTCTCATCAGTTTCAGTTTCAGAGTCATCTTTTGACCATGAGACTGATAGCCCCTTCTTTTACCTCTTGAGATAAGTGGGGCACTCAGATTTTATGTGCCCAAAACCTTCACACTCATGACACTGAGCTCCTCTCCCTTGGTTGGAATTATCTTCAGTACTGGTATTTCTCCCAGCATTCTGATTTTTACTGATGTCAGGTGGCTTGTCCTTAACATTTGATCTTGACTTCCAATCCATCCTTCTGAGCACTTTGTTAAATTGTTTGCCAAGTAACACCAGGTCTTCTGAGAGGCCTTCATCTCTGTCCAGATTACTTTCGACTTCTGAGTCACCTGCCTTTGACACAAAAGCTATACTTTTCTTCTTTTCATACTTTTCACTGATCCCCAGTTCAAATGTTTGAAGTGATCCCACATGTTCATCCACTTTCATCTTATCTATGTCCTGAGCTTCCTCTATAGCAGTCACTTTCATGTCAAATCTCTTAGGTAGAGATCTGAGGATTTTTCTGACCAGTTTGCTGTCAAACATCTTTTCACCTAGGGCATTTGAAGCATTAGCTATCTCAATAATGTTCATGTGAAAGTCGCGAATGCTCTCATCTTCTTTCATCTTCAAATTTTCAAACTTGGTAGTGAGAATCTGAAGTTTTGACATCTTCACCTTTGAAGTCCCTTCATGAGCAACCTTCAAGACCTGTCAAGCCTCTTTTGCAATGGTGCAGTGTTCAATCAACCTGAAGATATTTTTGTTAACACCATTAAACAATGCATTCATGGCTTTGGAATTTCCCAAGGACCCTTTGTAATCTGCATCATCCTAATCTTCCTCTTCCTTCACCACATCAGTAGATTTACCTTCTCCATCTCTAACCTTTGGGGGTTCCCATCCTTTTATAACAGCTTTCCATGCTTGATCATCCATGGATTTGATGAATGTTATCATCCTCGGTTTCCAATAGTCATAGTTGGAACCATCAAGCAGAGGTGGTTTGTTCAAAAATCCTCCATCCTTGTCCATTGTACCAGAAAGTACCTTCCCTGAATCTCACCCAAAACCAAACAAGGGTGCAAGCTCTGATACCAATTGAAATTCTGGCACAGATACCAATTGAGACACTGATATCCAATACAACGAACAAGATAACAATAATAATAACAGTGCAGAAAGTAAAGAACACAGTGATGTGTTTACCAAGTTCGGATCAACAATCCTACTCTGGGGGATACCAAGCCAGGGACGAAACCAATATACGATAGTATCAATTCACAGATCATACAATAACCAAACCCTGTTACAATCTGCTTACTTAATCACTACCCTTCCTATGACTTCTACCTAAGACTCACCTAGGTATGAGGCCCTCCTCAAATCCCTCTACAATCACAACCCGTGATTGGTTGCTTTCAACACAAGTAATAAAACGAAAGTCACACTTTCAAAACACACAATTCTCAATACTTTAAAGCTTATGAGAATTGACACACAAGAAACTCAATGCTTAAAAGCTTATGAGTAACTGACAGAACTTACAACACAAAAACCAGTCCTTATACTGTTATTAGAATGATACCAGTTAGGCTCACAAATAACATTCGAAAACCCTAACAAAAACACACGTAAGTTCCACGCCTAAACTAGGTTTACACCAGTCAATATATAGCCAAATCTGGACTGGATTGGGCTTCAAAAATGCAGCAAAGAGACTGCTCACAAATCTGCAAAATAAACTCCAACAAAATAGGTCTTCAATCTAAAGTTTCCTAATATGTCTCCATAATTAGAAAGTGCTAAAAATCCGAAAACCAACACAAAAACTCAACCCAAAAATACTTTGGATGCCACATAGGGTAACCAAATATTCACAGAATATTCAGTAACAATTAACAACAACAGAATCTTCTTTTAAATCCATATCAGACGCGATGTCCTATGAGCCAGTATGGGACATCTTCATTCGACATGTTGAATGCAGAAAATTAGAACATCTTATTTCAACATCTTGCTGCTAGAATAGTTTTAGCAAAATAAATGCCAACCACAAAATCAACGAAATAATAGGAGTAATCCCAAAGAATTCGATTTGAGATTCCACACTCAGTTGAGGCCCTCTCGAAGGTGGTATTTATTGAACGAGCTATCGTGAATACATTACTATTTTCGACCTAGGAGCCCGGAATATTGAGGACCATAGTTACCTTTAACCCAACTTGGCCTTTTAGGATGTAGTGCGATGACTATGAGGGAGTAATCCTGAAATGGTTGATACGCGATACTACACTCAGACGAGATTCTCTTGAGAATATTGTTGACTACCAAGTAATTGGGAAATCGATAATATCCAAAAGATGGGTTGTAGAGCCTGTTTGGCAGGTACAAATGAACCCTTAGTACACACCTATTGGGATGGATAGACCTTGGTTCCATGTTGTGACCTTTCAAACCTAGGACTCTTTGTTTGTTTGCTTGCCTTGTGTGCTTTGTGTTTGTCTCTGTGCTTGCATTCATGCATTCATAAGCATCATTTCATAAAGTTTCATGGAACTTAGCCTTGTTTGTAAACATCATAGGGATATCATGGACACTGAAAAAAATAAAAAAGATAAAATAAAATTAAAAAAATAAACGCTGGAGTACCCTTACAAGAGTCATGATCTGGACGATCTAAGGAGACTAGAGACCTTGTTAACAGATAGAGAAGAGTTCAAGACCATATATGGGAAGCTTGATAAGGGACTTCTATCAACTCTATTGCAGTTTATGACCTAGTCTATCACAGTTGGTGCCGAGAATAATCTCAGCTAATGGAGTTACTTATTCAAGACAAGTATCCATTTCCTATCTTCGGTTAATATTCGTGCTAAAGGAGAAATTTTGAAAAAATGCTACTTCTTGCAAGAATAGAAAAGCACCAAAAGACCGTTGGAAGAGTCTCCTTAGATCCATCATTACTAGCTTTTATTTAGCTTTTATGTCATGATTCTTGTAAGGCGTATAGACGCGTTTGTAATCAATGTTGTAAATAAATCTTTTAGTATTCCGATACTAACTGTAATGCCCTAGACTGCTTTCAAGATTACCGACTGACCCTACAAACCAACACGAGTCTTTTCAGCATGCTTTTTTCTCACTCACATGCTTTCTGAGAAACTTCCCAGAAGGTCACCCATCCCAGAATTGCTCCAAGTCAAGCACGCTTAACTGTGGAGTTCTTATGAACGGGCTACTGAAAAGAAGATGCATCTTGTTGGTATAGGTAGTATCAATTAATCCTTATAAGTCTTCCTTCAACCATGCAGTCCCACACCTGCATAGCCTCAGGATCCCTCTCATTCCGATGTGAATTCTATTTTTCCCTGGAAGCTGCTAGGAGTGTCTCATTATCATGCCTCATGCACCGACAACCACTCCCTCGCCAAGCTGCTAGGAGTGTCTCATTGTCATGCCTCGTGCACCAACAACCACTCCCTCGCACTCGGGTGTTACATGCCCACCAGCTTCCGCTTGGTTCGTCCCCGAACCACATCGTACTGGGAGAGGTCTAGCTCTGATACCATTTGTAATGCCCTAGACTGCTTTCAAGATTACCGACTGACCCTACAAACCAACACGAGTCTTTTCAGCATGCTTTTTTCTCACTCACACGCTTTCTGAGAAACTTCCAAGAAGGTCACCCATCCCAGAATTGCTCCAAGTCAAGCACGCTTAACTGTGGAGTTCTTATGAACGGGCTACCGAAAAGAAGATGCATCTTGTTGGTATAGGTAGTATCAATTAATCCTTATAAGTCTTCCTTCAACCATGCAGTCCCACACCTGCATAGCCTCAACATCCCTCTCATTCCGATGTGAATTCTATTTTTCCCTGGAAGCTGCCAGGAGTGTCTCATTGTCATGCCTCATGCACCGACAACCACTCCCTCGCCAAGCTGCTAGGAGTGTCTCATTGTCATGCCTCGTGCACCAACAACCACTCCCTCGCACTCGAGTGTTACACTAACAGTTGTAACCATTTTTTATTTTAAAAAAATGCGTCTTTTGATATTCCCTGATGATTATAAATAGCTGAGTTCCATGAATCTTGTTGCATCATTTTCATTTGCGTTCCTTTGCATTCCAGGTTCTCATTCGTGTTTCTCTTCTCAGTCAAGCTGAATCATCCATATAATACTCGGGCCGATCAAAGGAAGAAGATGGATAACATTGGGCAAGAAAATCGTGAACTCCGCAAGGAAGTGACTGCTTTGCGGGCTGGTGTAGAAAGGTCTCTGCTTTAGTTGAAACTCTGATTGCTACTCGAAGTCAACTTTCTCCTCATATTTCTCAGACTCCGTTTCAAGGGACCGAGACTTCTGAAGTCACGCCAATGCCCATTTCCACAGCTCCCATTAACATTCCTAACCGCTCTAAGGATCTTAGAGAGGGTTTGCTCAAGAAGAATGAACAAGTTGTTGATGCCATTTCGCGAGAAAAGAATAAAGGATCTCGTAGCGAAAGTAAACAACACGTGGATCAGTTTGACCCAATCCCAATGGCCTATTCTGAGTTATATTCTGCTTTAGTACAGAAGAATATGGTACAAACGAGGAAACCGCCGGCCATCCCAATGAATCTCCCATGGTGGTTTAAGTCTGATCGTTTTTGTCCATTTCATCAAGGGGCACCCGGTCATGATATTGAACAATGTTATGCTTTGAAAGCCGAAGTACAGAAGTTAGTGCAAAGCGGCATTTTGTCTTTTGAGGATTCTGGGCCCAACATCTCAACAAGTCTATTGCCTAAGTATGAAAGCCCTGTGGAAGAATGTCTCGAAGAATACCGTATTTCTGACGTGAATTCAATAAAAGGATCTTTGGTGGATATGCATGTCGATTTGTGTAGGCTTACCCACTACGAGCATAACCATGCTTCTTGCAAAATTTGCTCGAGGAATCCCCGCGGATGTTCTGTCGTGAAGAGGGATCTCCAAGATATGCTGGATCAGGAGCTTCTTCATATCCCTAGAGAAAGGATGAGTGTCGTAGTCCCGCGCTTTAATAACATGAAGTATAAAGGCTAATGCAACGTGGTGTCTTGTCTTTTGGAGACTTTGGACCTAATGTGAAAACCATAAGCTCAGACTGAGACAATCTCCTCAAAGCTTTAGTTAATTTACTGTTTTTCGCATGTAATGCTCCTTGTTTGTTAATGCATTTGTTATTTGCGTGTAAGAACTTGTTATTTTGAATAATTGGTGCAATGAATAATGTTTGTCTTGAAGAAATCCATTCGTTTCACTCCTTTAAAAATGTTTTTTTCTATGTTATAATGCCAATGCTGGCCAATCTCTTGCCTTGGCAGAGAATTAAATGGAGGATGACGAAATAAAACATAACATCTCTTATAGTATGCTTTTGGACAAACTCTGCTGAGGATACAAGGCATTGTTTCAAATTCCCCAAACACCGGAGATAAACCTTCGTTAACCCCTTTGAGCCTTGGAGTAGTAGTTTTCTTCTCAAAAAATTCAAAGAACCTTCATTTGTACCAGGGGCAGGGTAATTTTCAAAAAAGGAGTAAATATCCCGAAGAAAGGGGTGGGTACCAAATAAAATTTGAGCCACATATCCTTCGTTTCTTCAACCATGATCTAAAACCACGATAAAACTCTCAAAAGACCTAATTGAAGCAGGGTTTTGTTTCGAAAGCATACTCAATGAGATGATGATTCCTGACTCCTATGAGCTATGCTCAAATTCGTGTTGGGATTATAAAATCGGTAATTCTGCCACAAATATTTTAAATAAATTTTCAAGACAAACATGGTGTTGCATTAGAAATTTCAGAATTAACATTTTCTACTTGCTAACATTGCTTGACATCATAGAAATTAACATGCGTGTGGCAATGATGAGCTAGAATTTAGTACTGTTTCAAGGAGATGATAGTATCTAGGGGCATGCTACTTGAAGACTCTACTAAGCAGGGGCAAGTTGTTGCCCCGTTCTTTCTTTCATAGTCTGACCCCAAGGGGAAAGTCTGAAGACGCGGTTATACAGAGCACCGTCAATCTGGGGCAGTTACGTCGAGATTTGGTAAATCTCTCCACAGTCTGAAGAACAAGTCTAAAGACTCGGTTATACAGAACACCGTCAATTAGGGGCAGTTAAGTCGAGATTCGATAAATCTCTCCAAATTTGAAGACTCTGGTTTACAGAATACAGTTAACCCGGGCCAGTTACGTCGAGATTTGGAAAATCTCTCCAAGAGTTTGAAGACATTGGAACAGTTGGATGCCAAGTTTTCTATAAAATCCTCTTGGGATGACTTCTTCTCATAGGCCAAATGATCTGGGGCATTTGAGAATCAAAGATTACTTTTCATCCATTCACAACAGCTGTTGTTCGAAATGACGACTACCATGCAGGTCATCAATGCAGAGTTACATCAGTCTCACGACATTATTCACTCATACCTCAAAGAGTTTTGTCTCAAGTGGTGTGATGATTCCCCAGTAAGTCTCTATTCCAGGTGGTCACGACTATCCCCCGGTGAATCTCTACTTCAAGAAGTTATGGCAGGTTGATGCAAGGTTTCCCCAGTTGGCAGCCTAAGAATCCCCCTGTAAATTTCTTTGACTTCAACCTTCCCCAGCGAAGTGAGTGTTTTTATTTCACTCCTCAATGGATTCTCTCACTATCTCAATCTTCTCCAGTGAAGGCGGATGTTTATTTCATCCCCATGAAGTTTTGACTCTGACTTCTTCAGCTGTTATGTTGATCTCCAAGCTTCCCCGATGAAGTGGATATTTATTTTATCCTCATGAGGCCTCATCTTTGCCATTTACAACTTTTAGACTACTTCAGTTCATGGTGGATATTTATTTTATCCCCATGAAGTCTCTAATCATGAGTGTGATTCTTTCCTGATGGATCTTTCTCATCTCCAACAGAGTAACCGGATTCATCTTGACGATCCCCTAAGTGAAGTCATGATGTTATATCCCCAAGTGGAGTGCTCTCTTTTCCCCAGAGAAGTTTGAACCCTTGAAGTAGGACTGTGATCCCATGTGTGGCTCTCCATTCATCCCCAGTGATGCTTCTATCTTGCGAAGATCGGCTGAGTATCCGTATCGAGATGTTTATTTCATCTCCAGTTTTCTTCTTCTCTTATTTGGTTTTGTCAGCATCAGCATAGCATGGCATACATTCATTCATATAGATATATGGCATGTGCGCATTTCTGCATCTTGCATTTCTGTGTTTGTTTGTTCATTCTTTCACTTTAGTCGTGGTTATCCCCAAGTGATCGGGTTTCATCTGCTCCCTTCAAGTAGAGTCGTCAGCCCTAGGCAGAGAGCACATCCTTTCTAAACTCCCCACTGGGTTTGATCCTCGTGAAAGATGGTTGTTTCAGTTCTCTTTTCCATTTCTGGATAAAGATAAACCCCAGATGAGTTCATTCCTCACTGGATGGAGTCTTGTTTGACCTTTTCTTTTTAGTTATTTCCTGGATTGAACTTTGGTCCCTGACAATCACATTTTCGGATATCTCTAGGCTGTTGAACATAAATCGAGCGTGCATTTATTTTGCACTTTATCTCCCCAAGAAGAGTTTATTTGAAGATCTCTATGGAAGGCATAAATTATTTCTCCAATAGTATTATTACAACATTTTCAAGGGAGTTACACCCAGACAACAAGTGGTAACTCTTTATTTGAGCTTAGTTTTCAATCTGGATGGCAAATGGCAGTCTCCTCAAGACAGTTCGTCTATCCTTGGTGAAGTTATCAAGGTTATCAACTATCCTCCGTCAGATGTTATCTCGCCAGAAATCCGTCAGAAAGGTTCATTGAAGACTTTCCAAGTATTCTCTTTATTTGAGAATCTCTATTACAAGAATTTTACTAGCTTCAACACAGTTTTCAGCTACAGCAGTGTTACTTCTCAGTGGCATTCTCCCAAGTGAGTCCACAATTCAATTTGCTTCCATCAAATGGCATCTCTTCGAGAAGTTTGGTGAAGATTCAAATGATCTTTCTCTTTATTTGAGAAGACATATTTTACAAGTCAGCCGACCCGCATCTCTTTTGAAGATCCCCGACGAAACTTCCAGGATCTCGGCAGTGGATTCTCTGGTTTACTTCAAACTTCGACAAACGGTCATTTCTTTCTAGGATCTCGGCAGTAGATTCCCTGGTTAATTTCAAACTTCGACAAACAGTCGTTTATTTCCAGAAGGCCTAGGCAGTAGGTATTTCCCTGGTTATTCTCGACAGTGGATTTCAAGAAGACCTCAGCAGTAGGTGGATTCCTGGTTATTCTCGGCAGTAGATCTCCAGCAAACTTCGACAAGCATTCGTTTCTTTCTAGGATCTCGGCAGTAGATTCGCTGGTTAACTTTTAACTTCGACAAACAGTCATTTCTTTCCAGGATCTCGGTAGTAGATTCCCTGGTTAACTTTCAACTTCGACAAACAGTCGTTTCTTTCCAGGATCTCGGCAGTAGATTCCCTGGTTAACTTTCAACTTCGACAGACGGTCGTTTCTTTCCAGGATCTCAGGAGTAGATTCCCTGGTTAATTTTAAACTTTGACAAACAGTCATTTCTTTTCTCAGCAGATTCCCCAGTATCTTTGACAGTGGACACGTTTTCAATAAAACCCTTAAAGAAGGTATTCTCAGAAGAGGTTCTAAGTCTCAACAATAGACTCCTCTAGTTGATATCTCTTGAAGATTCCTCTGGTTGACAACTAAAGCAGGATCCTCAAGTAGATTTTTGTTAGAAGATTTCATCGCAAGTTCATCACCCTATGCTTAAGATACATTGTGATTGTCAGTTTGAGTCTCGCCCCCTGTGGAGTTAGATCTTTCCCCGTGGAGTCTTGTTTTGCTGAGTTGTTCCGCGTCGGGTCTTTCTTTCTTTAGTTGTGTTTCAGCGTTTCAACCTCAGCTATCCCCTGTGACATTATTCCTCACAGGATCCTTGTCTTGCATTTCAGATCATTTCATACCATAGCATGTGCATTTGGTGGCATCTTAGGGCCAAAAATTGTGCATGTTTGTATTTAAGACCCTCTTATCTCGTCGAGACGAAGATTTCGATCTCCATATGTCCGAATAGGAGAAACTTAAATAGGGGCATCTATCACACCTTAATTTTTGACCCTAAGATCCCCATCTTGTTCTTTGCATAACATATTAGTTCAATCATTCATGCATAACTAACCGCTTCATCCAGCTTTTGGCTGTTTGTTTCATTTGTGAGGACAGGTGCTGCTGCAGAAGATTCAAGGTCTTGAAGGTTGTGTTGTGTGTGTGATTGTGGAGGTTTTCTGGTCCTGCGAGATTGTGCCCTCACCCTTTTTGATCCCTAAACCACTACCAAGCCTTTTCTCCCTCAAGACTCCTTAGTTTTCCCCCCATTAAGATTAAATCCTTATACCCTATGATATGGAATTTGGTCCCCTGAAGACTATTCACTGGTTGTGTAACAAGTTATATTACAAGATGGCATCTTCCCCTCTCTGTCAGCTCCCCAAGATTAAGGAGACGTGTTTGCTCCGTGATGCTATGTCCTTAAGTAATGAAAGTTCAATTTGGAAGGAATTAGAAGTTTGGAATTCAAAGTGCTAATTGATTTCAAGATTCATGTTTTGTTTATAGAATTCAAAATGATAAATCCAACTCAAGTACAAGTCATAGTTTATGAGTACAAAATCATCCAAGCCATTGTTATCCAAGTTACAAATATCATAAAGGTTGGCATTAATTTCAAAATTCAAGTGAAATTTAAAGATTCAAGAAGGTCCAAAATTCCAAGTGTAAGGTTCAATCTCATATTGAAGTTATAAGGTCAATCATAAAGATCCCACATCATTCTTCACATAAAGAAAATCAAGTTGGAATCATCCTTACTACAAAATGACCATTTCAAGCCAAAAGGTGCAAAGTGTTTTTTACAAGGCCCCAAACATACAGGCAGGTAGTTGGCGAATTTAAAGTTTAAATCAATACCAAAGGTTCAGTACACCAAAGTTCACTTTATTCATCATTATCCATTAAGGACTTGTTCCATTACAAAAGTTTTCATACTATTCTGCATCATCAAGTCTAATATATCCTAAAATCTAACGCATTCTAAGTCGTCCCTAGTACAAGTGACAATATGAACTTGGAACCAGATCACCCTTCAGCTCGGGTAAAGGCATGCAAAGACGGAAATATTGCTCCATGTGTCAAGTCTGAACCCATCAACGAGCCTGGCAGTGGTAGCTCACATATGACCCTCCTTTTCCAAAATCTGCATCTCCATCAATCTTCAAAACAATATTAGGCCAAGAAGTGTTGCAACTCGCAGCAACTACTATTGGTGCTCTACCAACAATCTTCAATGTTGCAACAAACGAAAAGCATTACTTTAATTCTTCTTCAACATAAATACATGAACAACATTACAGGACCATAGCTCATACGGAATATACTGCAAATGTGTGCATTACACAAAAACGATATCCTATCATGTTACACAAGCCATCAAATCCTTTCACATAACATTATAGTATAGTGAATGTGCAGACAGCCTGCACAGTCCTTGTGCATCTCACTGGATTTCTCTTTAAATCTTTCAAACCACATCATTTCTATTCCTCACAATGTCGGTAAATCAAAACCTCCACCATGAAGGAATTTGCAACTAGTTATGCCGTCCATTCAAGGACCAATCCTGCGAGAAGGTAACAAAACCACACATCAGTTAGAACTAAATAAATAAATTGGTAATGCATTCAATTACCAGATCATCCCATAAAACAGACTTCCTCGGCAACTAGGATTGTTTTAGTTCACAATGGTTACCTACGTTATTCTGTCAGCGATCTCTAAGGCCTTCACACTATTTTTGAGAGGGATTTTACGACTCTGCAACATGAAATGGAAAACAGTTAATTATTTTTTTTAATGTAGCACATAAAACAACCTCAAGCATGCTGCAAAAGAACTAGTTCTACAACAAACCAATAAGCTGTTAGCACCAAATTCAACAACTTTATCGTGTTTCCAAAACAACAGTAAACATGTTCCCTTACCTTCCCAAACGGTTCCTAAGAATTCTCATACAAGGCCAGCAATTTCGGGAAGGTATTCAATAGTGAACAAAGCATATCAGACGTATTCATAACATCCAACATTTTCTTTCCATTTACAACCAGACAACTATCAGTATATAATCAGACAATCATCAATGATGGATCAAACGTATTCAAAGCAATTTTTAAGCATTCCCAAAACAAGAACAACATGTTCCAGAAAATCTTTAATGCATTCCAAAACATCCAGCAAACACGTCTACTTGAAAAAGGAAAGAATCGGGAATCATAACGAGTCAGACAAATTCAGAAACAAGATTACATAATAATAGAAAGCTATTCATTGAGTTGCAAGCATGTTGAAACTAAACTGGAAATTCTTTATCATCGTAAAAAACATGTTTAAGACAAATTCAAATCCTTTCCAACACCACCAAACATATTCATTTCCTTCTAAACATAATCTGAAACATGTTCAGACACACTTAAAACATTCCAAAACGAGATTTCAACAAGAATCAAACTCATGGAATCAAAGAGGAAAGGAATTAATTTTCAAAAGACATTTCTAAGACAAAATTAATTGAAAGGGGAATGTTTTCAAATTGCCATTACACTAATCAGACACAATTCATAAACTCTCCAAAACAATTTCGACATGTTCAAGACAGTTATGTCTGTTTCCAAAACAAAGGCTGATTTTCGTATTCATTTCAAGATTGGGAGATTCAATGTGTAGGGTGTAACACCCCATTTCTACCCAGCGAATATTAAAAATCAGAGTTACAAAATTTCAACAAAAAAATGAGATGCTACACTTACTTCTTAAAATCAACTTCATTTAATCTCATGTAAAACAGATACATAACACTTTAACTCGGATGAACCAATAACAATATAATTAGTCTTTGAAAAAGAAAACCACTTTTAATAACTAAGTAGTGGAATCACAATTTTCAACTTAATTGTCATAACATCTTTTGTTCAACTAAAAACAACTTCAACACAACAAGCATTCAATGACATCAACTTATAATTCAACAACTGAAATATAACAACTATAAAACAACGATCGTTCACCCCTCCCCCCCCGAGTGTTACATATCAGAGCGAGACCCTCTTGACTTGCAATAAAGCAACATAAGGACTCCAAAATATATTTCGAACTGCCACTGCTATTCTTGAGTACCTGCCCATTTCCCATGGTAGGGGAAATATCAGCAGAAGGGGTGAGATATCTCACAATATAATAAGATGTATGATAAATAATATATTAGAATTTAGATCATATAAAATTACCACTTTACAGCTTATAACAACAATTATCACATCCAGTCATCAACTTAATATCACAGCAATTTAACCAACTTAATATAACAACTTTCAAACTACAAATATAACAACAAAACCCTCAACAGGTTATAACAACATTTTTATAGCTTTCAGACAGTACCTGTCACAACAAGTCAACAACATACTAACAACGAATATATCATCACAACAACTCAAAATACAACATGAAATGTGACTCATTACGATGCACATGCATGGGGTACCGTTGGAGCAGAACTCCCAGCTTAAAAATAGGGAAAAACTCCCAACTTAATAACTGCCAATTAATAGAGGAATCAACAAGGCATAAGCCTTCTTCGCAGGTTGCCAATACAGGCCAAGGCATAAGCCTTCAACTTAAATATTTTGCCAGTCCAGGCCAACTTAGTAATTTGCCAATCCAGGCCAACTTGGTATGCTATGCTATGCATGCGACAACAACTACATCATCAACATATTCAACAACACAACAACAACAACGCAACTGTAACTTAACAACAATTTCAACTTTGGCCACCGGCCTACAACTTAATATCAATACAACAGCAACTTCGCAGCAAATTCAGTACTGGCCATAGGCCTACAACTTGGTATCAACATTTCAACAACGACATAACGACTACATTTCAACAGCAACTCAACAATAACAACGCAACAACAACAATTCGACAGCAACTTAACAATAATTCAACATTGGCCACAGGCCTACAACTTAACAACAATTCAACACATCTACAACAACTTATCAACAACGACATGTTAACAACAATAATTCAACATCGACAAAAATATACAACAACGATCCGTAATTGTTCCAGACAATTCTACTAAGATCGGTTACTTAACTACCAGCTACAAATACTAATATTTTCTACTCTACTAAAGTACTTATTATGCCTCTGATAAATTAATACTACACTATTAATATCGATTCTACCATATAATACTAGCTCTGCCACGTAACTAACCTGCTACTAAATTAATCCTACTATCCTTCTTTAATGAGCTACCATTATTATGACTCTGTTACATGTATATATATATATTCAGTATGCCACTTATTATAATCACCTCTGTTACTTACCCATACATACTCTGCAACTTTGGTACTTGTCTCAGCTATATATTTTTACTCTGCCAAATTAATGCACACTGCTAAATTATATTGTTCATTCCATTGCTTCATCTCTACTGCTAGTTTAATTATACTGCTATTTAATTATAGGTAGAAGACTGCTCTGCTAAACTCTACCATTTCCACTTCTTACTAGCTTCTTATCATTCCCCTGTTAAATTCGGGTCAGCAACAACTTACCAAAATATACTACTAAATTCTACAACACGGTTACTTAATTATCCACCTATTAATTAGTCATAGTACTATTATCAGTTCCTTATAGCCTCCACTGGTTTGTATTACCACTGCTACTTATACTGATGTTCAACTTAATTATGTTTCTTACGAATTCATCGCAACCCAACTATTAATTATTTATAGTGGTTCTAATTCACTAATTAAGCCTCTGGTAATTATTTACTCATTTCAATTATGGCTCTGTACTAAACTAAAGTATATCAGTAATTACGCCAGGCTACACAGACCAAAAGACCACGAAACAGAATCTCCAACCTCCTCACAGCCCCGAATTTGCCCGCGTGACGCTCGTCACGAGAGTGTGACGGTCGTGATGTTGTTTGTGGGTGTGACGGTCGTCATGCCCTTATTACGGTCGTCATCCATACCAATTCTGGGTACGCACCAGACTTTGTTCGTCACATGCTTGTTTCTTTCCAATTTTTTTAATTCTACTGATTCTTCCTTCGACTCAGTTCCAGATCAAACCCCAACCATCACGGTGTAACAGCAACGTAGGAATTATATACGAACAACACAATCAAATTTTATACGACCAATTTAATAATATCAACCAAATTCTGAAATCAAGCATAACAATCAAACATGGACAAAAGCAATTCTACACAAATCCAATCCCACATACTATTTATCATAAACCCAATTATAGAGTCAGAACCCCACCCTTACCTTGGATTAAAGGTCGCTCTATTTTTCCGATTGGATTCTCGCTCTTGCCGTTTCTACGTGTTCTCCATCAACCCTTGTGCCTCTTCTCTCCAACTTCTCTTTTTCTTTCTCAACTTGTTTGTACGTGAAAATTGCTCTGTTTTTGGTTAACCTCTCACTAAATTCACACTTACTTATTGTTCCTTCTTTTTCTCTCCCACTGCTGACCCATTAGTCCTTTATTTTCTCACCCTAACAATTTGACTAATACGTAGTCTTCCTTACTTTTCTCCCTTCCACCTAATTCATAATAATATTGGGAATAATAATAATAATAATTACTATAATAATTTCCATCAGGCCTAAATTCTACACCCCTACTCTTACAACTAGCCACTAAAATAAGCCCATGAATCTTTTATAATCTTAATATAATAACATCATATTGTTTCTACAAATTAAATCAACTTAATCAAATTAATTCGGCTAAAACCAACTTAGCAACTCAACACAACACAATTCCGATAATCAACACAAATCAACACCAAATATACAAATATATTTAATTAAATAATTAATTAAATAACCGGGCGTTACAACTCTCCCCCACTTAGGATATTTTCGTCCTCGAAAATTTACTCGATGCACCACACTCCAGGTACGTTATCTCAGCTAACAAATCAACTTCCCTGCCCTAAAAGGCAACCCCACTTCTAACACCAAGCAACAATACATCACATCAACGACAACAACAACACGAAACAATGCTCACACAACGCACCCAATGACTAACTCAAGACACAAAGAATAACCAAGTTAAGAACACACAAGTTCACTACGGACCAGAACACGACACAATCGTTACCATTACCATAGGCAACACTCCCCTAATCCTCCTTCATAGGAATTAGCTACTCGCACTCGAACCATCACCCTAGGTAATGAGGCAATAACAAGGATGAGAGCACAAAAATCAAAACAAAACATCAACGTAATCAAACCACCAACATCGTTGTTACCCACATAAGAACAACTGTGCTACACCATGCTTTCACTGCGCACCCTGAGTACTAGAAACCATCAATCTACCAAGTTCACATCAACTTCCGACTATCAATGCAGACACAAGAAAAGACTTTCGACTTAATCCTCCAAAATTTCCGACCAACAGGTATCCTACACTTTGATTACTGACTACTTGGAACTTAGATCCATAAATAATACCTCCGAATATCCCTCACAAGTACAACTGCGGCTAATCCCAAATCTTGAATAGGACAGATACTTTCAAGAATTCCCAATTATCGTCAACATAAGCTACAACTTCACCATCTTGTATTAACACATCGTCAAAACTCATCTCAACGCATAACAATATTACAACAGCATAAGGATACATGTGTCCAATTAATCTCAACAAGAAAATCATCTTCCAAACAATGCTTAACACCCGATAGCCATAGATTTAGCCTTAAAACCTACACTTAACATGGCATATTAACCAAACCAATCAAACAAACTAATACATCAAGTCCTACTCATACTAGCACAATTCTTCATACAACTTCATCTGAATTAACACAACAAGGCAACCTCATCTTACAAATCATAATTCACACCTTGCTAACTCAACATATAACTTCACTTCTTTCAACACTGGCAACTCGACTCTCAAATACCCTACGCGCTTTCCTTCTGATTTCATAACAGATCAGAACGTCCACAACGAACACCAGTTATAACATTATCTGAACAAGTATGGAAAATACAATTCATATTTCCTATATACACGTTAAGGCATACCAGTCACCACCATTCTTTATCCGACCCCCTTGTCAAATCATGGTCTTACATTTCCATTTAATTCCTCCTTGGATCATCTCTACAATTCTCCAAGTCTCATGTCAATCGAATTCTTGATCCACCACAAATCAAAACCTAAGTTATCCAGAACACAACTGTGAGTTTCCAAACTACTCACCGATCAACCCGCAACCTCATTTCCCTATATAGGAATCTGCATCGACAACTCAAACAATTCATAAGCACTTGGCTCAACCCCAAGCAATTCACTGTGCATACTATTCTAGTTGGCAAGACACGTCTACTCCATCCAACATGATTCCGTCGACTATCAACAAGAGATTAAGGGTGATCAGTTCCTCAATTTGTCAATAGACAGCCGGCAACCATAATGGTGGCATAAATCATCATTATCCAACTAAAATAGCGTCTTCCTCCTCGTGCTCAACGTTATCTAAGCATACTGCTCTACCATTTCCCTAAGGCTCACAAACGTTTTTCTTAATTTCCTTATTTCCAAGAACGCACAAAATCCAACACATATATTCTTATACACACTGGTTGCACAACCTAATTATCGAATATCCTTCTGATACATCAAGTACAATCCAAATCGGCCCACTTCAATCGAAACATTTATCCAAGTCCACAACTTTTGACAACCCTAACCAGTCCTTCGTCTTTCTTTTTAATCTCACAACTTCGATGATCCGTATAGTTTCACACTTGATCATCATTCCAATCACAATCTCAACAATACCATCTCATCATTTGGTTGGTGATATAACTTCCAAAAATTTCCGCCTCATGTCGACACATCTCGCCAACAACACCCAATCCACTTTACTATTTAACATTTGTCAAAGATTTCTATACTTTAATCATTCTCAACTATCATACGCTGCACTTCCATGTGCTTCTCTGATATTCTTCTTCTTATTACTAAACATTTCATACTTGACTTCATCTTACTATTTCCAGCAAGAATTGTCCAACTTCAAACACGATTATCTTCTTCAATACAGACCTCCCAGACACAAAATTATATTCCAAAATGAAGATAATTTCGTGTAGATTCTAGAACTTCAAGAATCGCTCATATCTGAATTACGAGTAAAAAGTTATCGTCCTTGCAATGGGACTGGTCAAGAAATCCCGTATACAAACTTCCACCAAACAAAATCAGCATCAGACCCAACTATTCAAACGCGTCTTTCTCTCTCCTCAAAAACATGCCGAAGACAAAATTTATATGCAAACTATAGGGAATTTCGTAAACTTTCCGAAAAGTCCAGAATCGCTTTCATCGGAGTTACGAGTAGAAAGTTATGCCTCTTTTACTGAAGGTTGTTCCATAAATGTGAAAATAAAAACCGAAATTGGTGAACATGAGTTCTACCTCTTTCTCTTGCTTCCAAACTCTTCCAACTATCCTTGCTTTTCACCCAACTCTAAAAATCATCCGACTTTACTCCAGCTATACTCCACTTGCATATCACTATTCGTCACGTTGCCCTCTCTTCTCCGAGAAGTAAACATCGATCATACTGACTTGTCCTCCTTCAAATGTCTCAACTAGACCGACAGATAAAATCATGAGTCCATACTCTGTGCAGGATAACAAAATGGCATAGGCACCTCTTCCTGAGAGATATAAATGTCCTTGTTAAGATAGGACTTCCATTCTTCATCAGTGTCGGAGGAATCTTCCTCGTTGATAGTGTGTACTTCGTGGGACACTGGGTGAAGGAAACCTCCACTGTGGAAGAAGTTCTGAATGGGATGAAAACTTTCATCGCTGGTAGCTGTCTGGGTGCAGGTTGAGGAAAAACTAAGACCCTTCTTTGTTTTGTTATCGGTAGGAATGACAAGTTGTCCCCATCCTTTCGTATTGTTACTTTCAATTTCCTCGAGAGCATCTTTGTACCAGGAAATCGAGGTTCCTTTCTCTGATTAATTCTCATTGCTCACCGACAGTGCTTGGAACTGAGTTCCAACAACCTCCCCGGGTTCTACACAAGTAGATAATGACAAGTTACTCACGATCAAGGCTTGTTCTCCACAGACCGTGACGAGTTGATCGTTCTTGACGAACTTCAGTTTCTAGTGCAACTTCGAAGTGACTGCCCCAGCCTGGTGTATCCAAGGTCTTCCTAATAAACAGCTGTACACTACCCGGATATCCATGACCTGGAAAGTGATTAGGAAAGTGTGAGAACCAATAGTTATGGGAATGTCGACTTCTCCAATAACTGCTTTGACGACAACCTCACTGCCCCTCATCGGGGATTCTTTGAATGATAGTCGAATTAAAGTGGACTTTGGCATAATGTTGATGTCCGATCCTGTGTCTACCAGTGCGCTGGCTAAAGCATCGTCCTGGCAGTTGATTGTGATATTGAGCGCCATGTTGTGACTTTTACCCTCCTCTGGAAAATCCTCAATACTGAATCCTAAGTTGTTGCAGGAAGTGATGTTAGAGATGATGCTATCGAACTGTCGTATTGACACATCCAATTCCACAAAGGCCTGCTCTAAGACTTTCTGTAGAGCCTCTCTGTGGGCTTCAGAACTGAGTAAAAGTGATAGCACAGAGATCTTTGAAGGAGTTTGTAACAGCTGATCAACAATGTTGTATTCACTCCTTTGGATGAGCTTCAGCATCTCATCATTATTTTTCGAAAGGTCGGGATTACTGGATTGACCGACTGGTGGATCAGGAGCTTCGGTCTGAAGTTCCTTTTCTTTGGTAAGTTCTCCAACTCCTCGATTAAAGATTTGACCGCTCCGTGTTACTCGACTGATGTCTGCAATATTCACGACGGAGGGTAATGGAATTTCCTTTCCATTCTCAATTATTGTTGTACCGTATTTATAAGGGATTGCCTTAGCTGATTCATACGGTAATGGTCCTGGTAGATAGATAACTACAGGAGCCTTCTGATTTTTCTGACTGTCATAAGTAACTTGAATCAGTTCCTGGCTAGGAACTTTTGATTCGTCCAGTAGAGGGATGATGGTACAAACATCATTGTTCTGTTGATGATCAGAGATTATGACAACGTCTCTGATTTGATCAACGAAGTAGTCCGGCGTCTAGTCGATTGGCTCGGGACTCGGACATGGGTGAATCTCTTTACGATCTAACTGACCTTGAAGAGCTGCCCGCATAAGATAGTATCCTTAGTTATTCTCCGAGCAGACTCTACAACGTTCATAGTTGTGTGGTGGCACTTGGCCAAGCCTGCTTTGAATACAATGTAACCTTACCAGGCCAGTTTCCATAGATCGGACATCCTGAGTTTGACACCGAGTAGGGTTTCCATTAAGCACACTGATTTGTTGCGTGTCTTCATCCAGATAGATCGGAAGCCACCAGTGGTTTAACAAGTGTTGTAAAGTTCTTTGAACGAGAGCGCACCCTTGGTTACTCTCACTGTATGCTTTACCGTTCAGATAATCGTGAGAAGTGAGAAAACCAAGTTGGACTTGTCTGGCGTGTAACTCCACTAAGCTGGTATTCATCAGACGAATATCAAAGATTTGAATCATGTTGATCTGATAAGGATTTCTATCATGGTAGTCCTGGATCCACCCAAGATCCATCTGACGCTGGAGGGCCTCTTGTATGAAAGAGCATCCCTGTTTGTTTACAGAGCAAGTCAGACAGGAATTGTAATCATGTCGTGGCAAATTATGGTACTGGCTTTGCTTTGAGTGCATTGCCACCAAGTTAACATTCGCTGCACGGATGCATCCGAGATCCAATTGTTCCTGTAGAGCTGTTTGCACCACAGAACATCCCTGATTGTTTTTAGAGCATATATCACACTGGTGATAATTATGAGGTGGCACATGGCCATATCCACTCTATCTATAATGCATCTTGACCAAGTTGGCCCTTAATAAGAGTACATCATGAATTTGATAGATGTTGTTAGACTCTTCCTCTATCAAATTGATTGCAGCTTTCTCGTGTTGAGGCAGCGGGTTCGTGAGAACATTCGGATTCGTATCTTTGAAAGAAAAGACCCTGCTCCTAACAAGCTTTTGTACGTCAGATTTGAAAGTGAGACAGTTTTCTATGTTATACCCTGGTCCTCCTTGATGGTAAGGACAAGTCTGACCCGTTTTGAACAAAAAAGGGCAGATTTTCCGGTACTATAAGAGGAGACATAGTTTGGACGTGCCCCTTGACCAGTAATAATGGAAGCAATTCCGCGTACAACATGGGTATAGGGTCGAACCCTGGTGGTTGCGATGTACGGTTGTTGTTGTACTGAGGACGAGCCTGCTGAAGAGGATGTCATGTCCTTTGCTGATATTACTGTTGATTAGGTTGGCTCTGCGCAACCTGAGGTGGATACGTAGGAACAGGCGCTGGGTTAATAGCAGGAGTTACAACTGCTACGGGTTGATATCGTCACCTTTGCTTTCCAAGAGAGATATTCCCAATATCCTACTCTTTTTTCTTAGGGAGAGCACTACCGTATCATTTTGTACTACTTGATGATCCAATGTCTTTAACCAGACGTCCTTCTCGGACGGCTTCCTCAAGACGAACTCCCATGCCCACCATCTCGGTGAAATCACTGGGCGCACTAGTGACCATTCTATCGTAGTAAAATGAGCTCAAGGTCTTTAAGAAGATCTTTGTCATCTCTTTTTCCTCAAGAGGTGGACAAATCTGGGCGGCGATTTCACGCCATCTCTGAGCGTACTCCTTAAAGGTTTCCTCGTCCTTTTGTGACATTGATCTGAGTTGATCTCTGTTCGGTGCCATGTCCAAATTGTATTTATATTGTTGAATGAAGGCAGCACCAAGATCTCTGAATGTACCGAACGTGGCGCGGTTTAAACCCATGTACCATTTTAATGCGGCACCGGTTAAACTATCCTGAAAGTAGTGAATCAGTAGCTCCTAGTTCTTTGTCTGAGCTGACATTCGTCGAGCGTACATCACTAAGTGGCTTTGAGGGCAAGAGTTACCCTTGTAATTTTCAAATTCGGGTACCTGGAACTTGTGCGAAATTTTCACATTGGGGACCAAACAAAGGTCTGCGGCGTCCTTTCCAAATAGATCCTGACCACGAAGGGCTTGCAATTCTTTCTGTATTTCCAGGAATTGTTTCAGGAATACATTCATTCTGTCGAACATGCTTTCGTTTCCACCCGAAGGTAACTGTGGAATCTGTCCTTCCGGGACAGTGTGTACCACGGGTGGTGGTATAGTCATTATGGTCGAGACTCTTGGTGCCTCCCGAAGTTTGTAACCTTCAGGAGTTGCTATCATGCCCCTGGCATCTTCGCTTACCCAAAGTTTGTAACCTCCAGGCCCAGCGGTTCCTGCTGCGGTTCCCAGATCCTCAGTGATCAGTGGAACGTATCCTTCCGGGATATAGTTGATAGGCATGTATAGCGCGAGTTTTATGTGTGGTTGCGAAGCACTATTGCTTTGGGGTACTACAACTCGATTCATTTGTTATCCTATTGAAGCTGATGAAGGAAGGGAAATAAATGTCTCCAATTAACCCTGCTTGCATACTGAGCTTGTACAGATGATTGTTGGTTTACAGATGCTACAAAGATTGTGGGTCTCTCTTAGGTTATTTTGTTAAAACAGTGTTGGGCGATTGGTGGGAGGTTAAGACTGATGCTTTTCAATTGATGTATGAAGGTACGGGATTTTGGTTTTTTTTAATTAGTGTGCTCGCTAAGATTTTTTCAATCTTATGCCTACGTATTCCCGTTTAACAAAACAGGGAAATTAGAGCGATCGTAGTTCCTCCTATTCTATGGGAGGAAAAAGGTCGTTTTGGTGTCTTGTTCAAAGCCCAAGACGTGAAGCTAAAGGCGTTTGTATCTTGTTTAAAGCCCAAGATATGAAGCTGAAGGGTCTATTTGTATCTTGTTCGAAGCCCAAGATATGAAGCTAAACGGTTTTGACTTTAGAGAGAATTTGTCATCTCTAAAGGGGGTATCTGTTTACCACAACTGTTGGGTGACTGGTTATAAAGGAGAATTACTTTAACCGGGATATGTGAATCCAGCAATGCCATAATTTCCTTTATAGGGGATTTTTAACCTGAAGGAGAAGACTTTAACTCAGTTTAGAGTAATGTCATCTTTCCTTAGGAATTTCACATGCTAAAAGAGGGGCAATGGCATGGATGTAAATAATCCAAAGGCTTGCCGCTTACAGCAATTAGATGGGGGAAAATGAGTTGTTGATTTTGTATACTGTGAACGAGGCACAACTTTTGATGCTAAATGGTTGATTGACTTAACCGGGGTTTCCTTATACAAAGCCTAAGAGAAGGCTAGTGACCCAACAAGAGGGTGCTTTTATGTGTCTCGTACGAAGCCCGAGAGAGAGGCTAAAAGATTTGATTCCATAAGAGAGTGATTTTGTATGTGTCTTGTACGAAGCCCAAGACAGAGGCTAAAGGTGGTTGACTCAACAAGAGAGTCTTTGTACCTCGTACGAAGCCCGAGATGGAGGCTGAAAATGTTTGACTCAACAAGAGAGTCTTTTATACTCAACAAGAGAGTGGTTTTTATCTTGTACGACGCACGAGATGGAGGCTAAAAGGGGTTTGACTCAACAAGGGAGTCTCTTATACTCAATAAGAGAGTGCTTTTGTATCTCGTACGAAGCCCGAGATGGAGGCTAAAAGTGGTTGACTCAACAAGAGAGTCTTTTATACTCAATAAGAGAGTGTGAATAGGTTAGCTCCGCTGGGGAGAATCAGTGTACAAATCCCAAGAGGAGGCTAGTGTGCTGGTGACTATTTCAGTTTAATGACAGGTCCAGTATGTTAGATAAAAGAGAAAATCAGTTCTTATAAAGGGACTGATTAAAGGTATTGTTGAGCTTTGGCACTGATCAGAGGATCGGGGTTATTTCTTATTCTTTATGGAAATGGGAAATCCAAAGGGTATCGAGACTGTCCAAGTCTACGGGTGTTTTGAGAAATCGATTCTCAGATAGTGAATGATCTTTGTATGATGCCCAAGAGAAGGCTGGTATGTTAAGGGATGAAGGTCAACCCATTAACAGGTCTGACACTTGACTCAGAAAGACAACTCTAGCAAAGTGATGACTAGGTTCTGTTCCCATACCTGTAGAGGTCTCTGGGTCCTTGTACTAAGCCCAAGAGGAGGCATGAGAGCTTTTAAGAAGCTGAAGGGTCCTTGTAAAATGACCAAGAGGAGGCGGGGATGCTTTTAAGAAGCATGTGGGTCCCCATACCCCGAGAAGTTCAAGACATGCTATTCACCGAGAATAGATTAAGCCAGGAAAGTCTGAGAATTTGGAAGAAACTCAAGAGATGTCATTCACGAAGAAAAGATCATCTCTAGGTAGTTAGAGTTTCTTTGACAATTTCTAAGGGTGACAATCTGAGAAAGGGTTCGCCGAGAATGCTACCTTTCACGTCTCCATATTGTTTAACCCCAAGAGGAGGGAAGACTGTATCTGGAATCCTACGGTGGATCTAGTTTTGTTTGTATTTAAGAGTTTAAGAGTGACCAACAGGGCTTTACCTAGTGCTAGAAGTAGTTGCCGGGGAAAACTCTAAATAACTATACTAATATTACACAGTTGGTATATGACGAGTATATAAAAGTTTGTGAAAGAAGACTTACAGTGAGTAGCCCCACAATACAGTTATATATATATATATATATATATATATGAAAGCGGGTAAACACTTACTCGGTTGTAGAGCTTTCATGTTGTTTAGTTAGTTGTTCAACAAAGAAAGCTTTGATAACAATATTATATTCAAACTCAAAGGAGAAAGTATTTTGAAAATATTGTTGGGGCATACAGATCAAGGAGAGGCCTAAGGTTTTATCAGTGATTGCACTGTTGTTTTGAATTTGTACAGAGGGACTTATACAAGTGACTGAGGCCCAAAAAGGTTTTCTATACAAAGGGATGGGTCTTACACTCTCTCAAGAGGCCCAATTGTTTAAAGAAAAAGAATGAGGCTTATAACACGAGGGTAGGCCCAGATGATTTGTTTTTGAACTGACGATCATGCCGAGATTTCTTTTTTAACGCGGAGGGACTTATACAATATCTGAGGCCCAAAATGTTTGGTCAAAAGGGGGTTGGGTCTTACACTCTTTTAGAGGCCCAATGATTTATTTTTATACAAGTGGTGGGGCTTACAGCTCAAGGAGAGGCCCAAAGGTTTTTGTTAAAAAGGTGACGATCGCGCCGAACTTTTTGACGGTATCGGGACTTATACAATACACTGAGGCCCAAATTATTTTGGTTTCTACAAAGGGTTTGGTCTTACACTCTACCAAGAGGCCCAATAGGTTTTAAGAAAAAGAATTGGGACTTATAGCTCAAGGAGAGGCCCAGATGATTTGTTTTAAACGGGCGATGATCGCACCGAACTTTTGAAATACAACGGGACTTATACAACATTTGAGGCCCAAAAAAGGTTTTTATTTACAAAAGATTGGGTCGTACACTCTATTAGAGGCCCAATAGGTTTTGGAATGGGTCTTATAGCTCAATGAGAGGCCCAGTTGATTTGTTTTAAACGGGCGATGATCATGCCGTTGTTTTTGAAAATACAGTGGGACTTATACAATGACTGAGGCCCAAAAAGTGGTGTATTTACAAAGGGGTTGGGTCTTACACTCTAATAGAGGCCCAAAAGTTTTGAAAAAGTTTGATGAGGGTTGAATTAATCAAAAACCCTAATTTGTTTTCAAAATGTATTTTAATTGAATAAAAAATTCAATTAAAATGATCAAAATTGTTAAACATGTGGAAAAAAATTGTGATCTTGGATTAATGTTTCAAAAATTAGGTTTTGATCCACAAATGATTGGAAATCACTAAAATTTGAAAAATCAAGAAGGAGAAAATATTTTAAATGTCAAAAACAATTAAAATATCAATTCTTTACAAAAATATTAAGTATATGAAATAAATAATATTTTTGGGATTTTTTGGGAAAATAAAATATTTTAACATTTTTGTGAATTATTAAAAAAAGAATCAACTCATAAATCATTAAAACTCAGAGAGAAATTAATTTTTGAATCAATTAAATAAAATCACAAAATTCAAATATTTGAATTTTCAAAAAGGGCGCCAAAAACATGGCAAGAACACGCGCCACCCTCTGTTTCTGCAGATTTGCATTTTCCATCCAATCTCACTAAATACTTGATGACATCATGCAATCTACATATCAATATACTCGTTTTCACCTCACGATCATGTCTATGGTCTTTAATTTCATTTATTTTAACCATGGAATAAGAAATCAAAGAGAAACCTCAAGAACCCTAAAATTTGCATGATGGTTCAGAAATTCCATACACGATTCAAATAAAGCAATTGATTGAGGGAAAACACTCTATGCATGATTATGAACATATGGCCAAATTATTGTGCAGCAAAAAATGCATGGATCATAGAGTTAGAAGAGATCATGCTTACCAGTTGCAGCTGGTGATCGTGTTTTGTGTTGGAGGTGTTACAACTTGGTTCCAAGGTTATGGACATCTTCTTTAGGTGCTATGGAGTGTGTCTGGGTGCTTGGAGTGGATTGAATTGAGCTGGAACTTGATTTGGCACCTCAACTGCAAATCTGTCATAGGCTTGTGCAGATGGCTGGTGATTTTGAGAATCTGGTGTTCCAGATGTTGTGTGAGTGTTTGGATCACCTCTATATGATGTTTATGAGGTGTGTGTGTGTGATTGGTTTGATTGGAATAGCTCTCAAACTCAAAACCCGATAGTGACTTACTTTGGAAGGCAATTTTGGAGTGAAGAAGGAGATTTTGAGGAAAGCATCTGTTTGATGGCTTTGGTGTACTAAAACTGATCACAAATGAGCTCTATTTATAGTAGAGCAAGTTTGTTTTGCAAGGAATAGTGAATGGCAACTGCTGCATAGGTTTGGCCAATGTTGATCAATGAGAATCCAAGTCTCCTCTAGCCATTGACTAGAGGTTAGGGCACAGGCTGCTGGTTCCCTAGTTGTTGCATAAGTCTTGACTGAATTCAGTTGGAAATGGCTCAGTCCATGCAACCTTAGTGCATCTATTGAATGCTCCAAAACAAAATTGGAGTCTTGTCCCCTCTTTAGGGATTTCTAGGTTTGGCATGCTATTTTTGGTTCCAAAGACTTGGTAGGCTTGGGATCAGAGTTGGTTCCTCCTTGGTCCCCCCGTGAGGTGTTCAGATGGATAAAGTTGCTTCCCCTTTGCAAAATTTGAGCAAATCGAGCAAAACTCCCAAATCTGTCTTGCCATGACTGTTTGCAGCAAGGCATATTGGCATTATCATATCTCATGGCTCAAGTGGACTTTGATAGAGTTCTTGGCCATTTTGGAAAGCCCTCATATGATACAACAACTGTTTGATAATAATTGGTTTTGATACTTTTTGGATCCAAGTGAAAAATGCCCCTACATTTGGAAAAAAGTAAGGCAGATTCTGACTTAGTGAAAATTCCACTAAGTGTTGGAAAAAAGTGACATTTTCACTTTTTGTGATTTTGATCATTCCATAACTTAAAATCCATGAGGAATTGGAATGAGTTGTGTTTGAAGCTTTTGTAGAGGGCCATGAGAGCTACAAATCCAGCTTTGGATGGGGAAAAATGGCCTTGTGGTTTAGGAGTTATGATCCTCCAAAGTTGGTACCCTAGCCATTTTGTTCCATAACTTAGAAAATTTCTAAGTTTTTTTATGGTTACCCCTTTTACAAGTTATCCCACTTTTCTTGATTTTTCTTGATGAATGATGATTCCAATCATACATTAACATCATTTTAGGGTCAAAGAACCATAATTGTGAAAAATCTCAAAAAGTCAAAGTTGACTTTTGTGCACAGTTGACTTTTTGTCAGATGAATTCCAAACTGTGCGATTCTATATGAAATCAAGTCCTTGACCTAAATCAAACTTGATGGATTGATTTCATAGGTGTTATAGGATGCATTGAATCATGTCCTAGGGTTTGGGAGCATGTCCTGGTCAAAAGTCAAAGGCACAGTTGACTTTTCCCGCAAAACCCTAATTGTGGTTCTGATGAAATTGAAACTTGTTGCTCAAGCTTCTTGGACCAATCCATTGTTTCAAATGGATCAATGTGGTTTATTAGAGTCCCTAAAATCATATCTTGAGGTCTTGGCTCATGATTTGTCCCAAAAGTCAACTTAGGGGTGAATTAGGTCAAGAAACCCTAATTCCTGATTTTTAGTGAATGCATCCCCTGAGGCTAAATTGACTTGATGATTGGGTCCATGAGGTTCCATGGAGTATTTTAGGTTATGATTTGAAGCATTGGCTCATGCCCAGAGGAAAATTCCCATCTGGAGGCCCTGGTCGACCAAAACCCTAATTTGGTGACACTGGCGATCTTGAGGCTTAATCCACTTAGAAGGTTGCAGCCTTGTGCTTAATCCTTGATGTGGGAGTCCTCTTGATCCCTTGTGGATGTTTGAGAGGTTTAGACAAGTTGAAGATCATGTCATTCCTTGATTGACCCTTTGTCTAAGAACTCTGAGAGGGCCTGAAACCCTAATTTTGATTGTAATGGATGCTCACCCATCTTTGGGGAGACTAATGAGGCATGATGGATTACCCATATTATGGTAATGATTTGCACAATGATGGAAAATCTTAGTGGTCAAAATTTGGGGTATGACAGATGCCCCTATTTAATCTTCTTGGACCCGAAGGTGTGAATGGCGAAGGCATTCGGGCATTCGGGGTGCAAGAGGATTAAATATCGGAATACCCAAAATTTTGATGGTGGTTAAAAATGGCATTTCACACATCCTTCTTCTTTTGCTATGAAAGGATGCTTAGAAAAGGTAAACTTCCCCTCGATCCTGGTCTTCAGCTAAGGAACTGGTCTCAGTTTCTGAAATAAACTTCCCCTCGATCCTGGTTTCCTACCAAGGAACTGGTCTCAGTTTCTGATTTAAACTTCCCCTCGATCCTGGTTTCCTACCAAGGAACTGGTCTCAGTTTCTGATTTAAACTTCCCCTCGATCCTGGTTTCCTACCAAGGAACTGGTCTCAGTTTCTGATTTAAACTTCCCCTCGATCCTGGTTTCCTACCAAGGAATTGGTCTCAGTTTCTTTTGTTAATAAGCTTTCTTGACAAGGGAAGCTATGTGTAGCGATTTTCCTTAAACTTCTCACCGAATTTTCCTGGGGAGATGCCATTTGATAGAAAAAGATCTGATGTTAGAGTTGATGGGGAACCCATTCGTCTGAGTTGTAGAGGTGTACAAACTTCTCTGTTGGAGACGCCATTTGTTGATTCTAATGGGGAAAACGAGTCCCTTGAGAGACTGCTTTCGCTTGGGGATATTGCATCATACTTTTCTCGGGATCTTCTCGGAGAAATGCCATATGATGTGATCCAATTTTGAGGTGCTGATGACTTAGTGACATGGATTTTCTGGAGAGAAGGACCACAGTGTTGCTGAGAGTCTGTAGTTGCGAGGCTTTCTCTGGGGATTTTTCCTTAATCCGGGAAAGCGAGGATATCATCTTCAATGGCGAAGAGTGATATTTGTGGAACGTTTTCTGGTCTTTCAGAGGTTCAAGTTATCAAAGTGGTCGAGGACCCAACTTCAATCCAGAAATAAACTGGAGAAGAGAGATTGTTCAAACGCAACATTTCCTGACGAGGAAAGAACTGACAACTCGATTGAGATGACTGTTATCACTAGGGGATAAGACCGACTAGAGTGATAGTGATGCAATATGAATGCAAATAAATAATGCATGATGTATGTAAGTATATGATCACAAAACTGACACGACATACAGACTAACATATGAACACGACTGGATACTCGGCTATTGCTGGGACAAAGAAGTATCGCTGGTTCAAGATAGCAATTCTACCTTGCTTAGGAGAAATAGTCCCTGCGGGGAACACCGTTGGTCGGGCTTAGGAGATGAGAACTCGGCCGAGGGTATCAGATGGGAAAGTCGCATATGATACAGCTGATCCTTCATTCAAGTGCACTGGTTTAGAAGGAGTACTTTGATTCTGAACTTTGAGGCTCAAACACTTTTGGAGACGCAATCGATGTTCTTTCGATGTTCAACAGTCAAAAGAATTGCCATCTTTATTTTAAAGCAGAAAATTTTTACAAGTAAATTCATTTTTGTTTCGTTTCAAGAATCGTTGATCATATTAAAATGCCATTCTGTAAAGATAAAACAAATAAGAATTGCAAACAAAAGCACAAGGGCTCAAATTTTATTGATAGGATGGAAATCAGCCAAGCGCGTGATTCCATAGAGTATTTACAAAGTTAGAAAATGGTAATTTAAGGGAAAAGGGCTACATCGAAACATAACGACCACTATCCTTCTACCAACTTTGAATTCGGGACATCCTGAGCTTCTGTCGAAGATGCCCTTGACTGGAGTTTTCTTTCGATGGATGGCATTACTGCTGAGGAGTTGAACAGATCAGATGTAGTTACTTGCCATTATCCCTAACTTTTTCCTGGATTGTACTTTGAGATTTCCAATCCACCGGGATAATTTTTTTTTTGTTTAGGCGAAGTATTTCTTGACTACGTCAACGTTTGTGGGGTAGGCAAATTCCTCTCCATCCATGGTTGCAAGTCTCAAGGCACCGCCTGAGAAAGCTTTCTTGACCACATAGGGGCCATCATAATTTGGAGTCCATTTACCCCGGGAATCCGTGAGAAATGATTGTATCTTCTTGAGCACAAGGTCTCCTTTCCTGAAGACGCGAGGTCGAACCTTTTTGTCGAACACCTTCTTCATTCTTTGCTGATACAACTAACCGTGGCATAGAGCTGTATTCTCTTTTCTTCGATTAGATTCAGTTCTTCGTGTCGACTTTGACACCATTCAACTTCTGTAAGCTTAGCTTCCATCAATACCCGGATTGATGGGATCTCTACTTCTATGGGGAGCACTACTTCCATGCCATAAACTAGAGAGAAAGGGGTTTCCCCTATTGAAGTGCGGACAGATGTACGATAACCGTGAAAAGCAAAGGGTAGTATTTCATGCCAGTCTTTATAGGTTATAACCATCTTTTGAACGATCTTCTTGATGTTCTTATTGGCTGCTTCTACCGCTCCGTTCATCTTGGGTTGGTAGGGAGATGAGTTATGGTGTTCGATCTTGAACTCTACGCACAACTCTTTCATCATCTTATTATTCAAGTTAGATCCATTATCTGTAATGATCTGGCTCGGAACACCATAACGGCAAATGATATTATTTTTGATAAATCAGACCACCACTTGTCGGGTTACATTGGCGTATGACGCTGCTTCGACCCACTTGGTGAAGTAGTCAATGGCGACCAGAATGAACCGATGTCTGTTCGAAGCCTTGGGCTCAATCATGCCGATCATGTCGATTCCCCATATGGAAAAAGGCCACGGGGAGGAGAGAACTTTGAGATGTGTTGGCAGTACATGGATTTTGTCGGAGTATATCTGACACTTGTGACACTTCCTCATGTACTCGTAGCAGTCGGATTCCATGGTCAGCCAGTAGTACCCTGCTCTCAGAGTTTTTCTCGCCATTGTGTGTCTGTTGGCATGAGTGCCAAAGGATCCTTCGTGAATTTCTTTTATCAACGTGTTTGCTTCTGGTCTGTCTACGCATCGTAGCAAGACCAAGTCAAAGTTTCTCTTATAAAGTGTATCACTGCTCAGGAAGAAGCTGCCAGCCAGTCTTCAGAGGGTTTTCCTGTCTTTTCTAGATGCCCCAGGTGGGTACTCTTGTTTCTGAAGGAAGCATTTGATATCTTGATACCAAGGTTTTTCGTCTATGACTGCTTCAATCGTGAAGATGTAAGCGGGCCTTTTAAGGCGCATTATGTCGATATTAGGATGGTCGTTCCATTGACCCACACTAATCATGGAAGAGAGGGTGGCTAAAGCATCAGCCATGTGATTCTCATCACGAGGGACATGATGAAACTCGATTCTGTTGAAGAAAGGTAACAACCTTCTTGCATAATCTTTGTAAGGAATCAATCCTGATTGGTACGTGTTCTAATCTCCTTTGATCTGATTGATAACCAAGGCTGAGTCGCCATATACGTCCAAGTTTTTGATCCACAAATCAATCGCTTCCTCGAGACCCATAATACAAGCTTCGTATTCGGCCTCGTTGTTTGTACACTTGAACGTAAGTCTGGCGGTGAAAGGAATGTGGGTACCCTGAGGTGTTATGATGATTTCCCCAATTCCGTTTCTGTAATGATTGACGGCTCCGTCAAAGATAAGTCCCCATTGGGAATCTGGTTCTGGCCCTTCACTGGGTAGCAGTTCATCGCAGTCTTTCATTTTTAGATACATGACATCTTCGTCTGGGAAGTCAAACCCGATTGATTCCTGATCGTCAATCGGTTAATGAGCCAAATGATCGGCTAAAATACTTCCCTTAACGGCTTTTTAAGTGTGGTATTCGATGTCATATTCTGATAACAACATCTGCCAACGGGCAATCCTTCCCGTGAGAGCAGGTTTTTCAAAGACATACTTGGTTGGATCCATTTCGTAGATTAACCAAGTAGTGTGACAAATCATGTACTGGCGAAGACGCTTGGCTGCCCAAGCCAAAGCACAACAATTTTTCTCAAGCATAGTGTACCAAGTCACACAATCGGTGAATTTCTTGCTCAGATAATAGATGGAAAACTCTTTCCTTTTGGTTTCGTCTTGTTGGCCAAGTACACAGCCCATGGAGTCTTCCAAGACTGTTAAGTATATGATCAGTGGTCTTCCTTTCACTGGAGGTGATAGGATTGGCGGATTCAACAGGTATTCCTTAATACTATCGAGGGCGGTTTGATAGTCCTCTGTCCAAATGCAATCCTCGTTTTTTAAAGTAATTTGAAGATCGGTGCGCACGTCGCGGTTATGAGGAATATGAATCTGGAGATGTAGTTCAAATGTCCTAGGAATCCTTTAACTTGTTTTTCAGTTTTCGGAGAAGGCATTTCTTGAATGGCCTTGACCTTGTTAGGATCAACCTCAATTCCTTTCTGGATGACGATGAACCTTACAAGTTTCCTGAACGGATACCGAAGGTGCACTTATTGGGATTCAAGCAGAGTTTGTACTTCCTCTGCCGCTCGAATAGTTTTGACAGGTGGGTCACATGCTCCTCCTCTGTTTTAGATTTAGCAATCATATCATCGACATATACCTCGATTTCCTTGTGTATCATGTCATGAAAGAGAATAGTTATGGCCCTTTGATAGGTTGCCCCAGCGTTCTTCAAACCGAACGAAATTACCTTGTAACAAAAGGTACCCCATGGGGTAATGAACGAAGTTTTCTCCATGTCTTTCGGCGCCATTTTTATCTGATTATAGCCCGAGAATCTATCCATGAAGGAGAAGACTTTGAACTTTGCTGTACTGTCTACCAGCATGTCAATGTGTGGTAAAGGAAAGTCATCCTTTGGACTAGCCTTGTTCGAGTCCCTGTAGTCGACACACATTCTGACTTTTCCGTCCTTTTTTGGAACGGGTATGTCGCTCCCGGGATTTTCATCCAAGTACAAACGCGAAAGTGGCACCGAAACAGAGTCGCCAGCAATGTGTATTTATCCCACGAGAGGGAAAGGAAACACTGCGTAAACCTGAGGGAAAGGATAGAGCATGGTCTTGCGACCAAGAGAAAGGGTAAGGGAGTTGGTTATGCGAGAGGAAGGTATTAGCACCCCCTCACGTCCATCATACCCGATGGGATCCACGCTTGCTGCTTCAATCAAAGGGTGTAAGAAAAGGATACTGGAAAAGGAACTGAAAGAAAGAAAGGAGAAAGAATGGAAAAGGAACGAGAAACAAATGTAGGGAAAATAAAAGAAGTGCTCGAATGGGCCCTACCCCACTGCCTACGTATCTCATCGGGAACATGAGAATCAGAGCGACGTAGTTCCCCTCACTAGGGATGGATTGTTTGTGTTTTTTAGTGGAATACGTCAACGTTCACGTCCTGGCAGTTTAGGTGTTGCAGCTCGCTGTAGGGAGACTTAGGCGTTACATGTTTACGGTAGAACGGAAATGACGCATCCTTAAGGAATGAGTGAATGAGATGAGGAGAGAAATCCCGGAGGAAAGACGTTATTGTTTGTTTTTGTCTTTTAAGAGTTTTTTTCATTTGTTTGCATATGATAGTGTATCCAAATCTTAGCCATTGGAATGTGTACATTCTCACATTCCAAGATGGAATGAGTAAGAAAGCACACTAAGGGTGAAGAAGACCCCCACACTTAGTTCCAATTATTAAGGTTCAAACACACTAGCATACTTGTGTTTATTAAGTATTTTTGTTGGTTATGAAATGAAGAAGTGTTTTTTATTTATATTTTACCTTCAACAAGTATTGCATTTAAGTCCCTCATACAAGATCAAATGTTTAACACATTGACCCAAGATGGGCTATATGCTACACATTCTAAGATTATAAGAGAATACCCCTTTTAATCTTTTCTTTATATGAAAGGCCTAAATGCAATAAATGCCTACCTTTATTAGATATTTTGAATTTTCTTTGAGATGAGAAGATGAAAGACTCAAATGGGAGAGAAAGGTAAAAATCTATGTGATCTAAGACTCAATCCTAATTGATTAGTTAAGGGAGTGATCCTAAAGGTTTGTGAGGTTGCAAAACCTAAAATCTAAAGAAGGAATGAATTAAACAATTCACTTGTAAAGTAGAAGATGAATTGTAACTCAAAGGGGAAAGTAATGAGTTAATCAAAGAAAGCACATAAGTTCTTACAAAACATAATATTGAATTGTAAAAGATGAAAGGAGAGAAGTTTGAATGTGGATTCCTTATCCACACTCAATTTCAACTTACCAAAGCCCCTACATGGTTAGTAAACAAGGAAACATGCATAAGAAGTAAAAAGTACTTAATACACATTAAAGTTCAAAAGAATGAGATGAAAAATCAAATCTTAAGATCACAACCAGAATGTGCATCATATGGATAACAAGTGAATATCATCATACAAGTTCCAATGACTAGGCAACAATCATCATCCATAGCATTCAAACATGTTTTCATAAGAAAGGAAGATGAAAGATGAAAAGAAAGGAAAGGGACATGCATAAATGGAACATGTAATCCAACAATCAGAATTGAAACTAAATTGAAAATGGTCTATAAACATCTCAAAAGTGTTCATGAATCAACAATCAAGACATTCAAGAAGTAATAGAAGAAGAAGTGAAGTGGAAGTTCAAAAAGAAAGTGCAAACAATACATGTTAAGGATGCACAAAGTTCAAATTGAAATGAACATGTAAAGATGACCTATAATGTGTACCAAAGACATATAATATCATATGAATGGCTCATAAAATATGCAAATGATCATACAAATATGCACAAAAGAATTCATGTAAACATGCACTAAAATTAGAATGATATGACATGTTATTATACTTCAAATGCAATGCATCAAACAAAAATCAAATGGACTTATAAAAATTATAAAAGCATGGTATTATAATGCCTAAGTCAGAAGTAAATCATACATCAAGATAGCATGTCAAAATTCAAAGCAAAATGACTTTAAACAAATGCATTAGGTCAAGTTGAAACATCAAACAAAGTGTTGCAAAGACAAGCACCAAAACATGTCATAAATTGATCTAAAAATAAAAAAAAATCATCTAACATGATTCAATGTATTAGTGAATCAATTAAAAAAGAATCATGTCAAAAAAGTTTGTAATGAGCAAGAACAAAATTCTACAAATTCATGTATCATATTTGGCATGCATACAAATGGAAATTCAAAGAAAAATATGAAACAGGGGTAAAAATGTAATAAAATCATGAAATAAAAATATCAAAAATTTCCTAAATGTCTTGATAATATTCATGAATTTTTCCAGAATTTTCTAATGATTTTTAGTATTTTTTAAAAATAAAAATGAAACGTGTATGAAATGAAAAAATAAAATGCAAGAGAATTGGCAGGGGGGGGTGCAACAATAGTCATTCTATAGTGTAAAAACATGGGCCTAAAAAATGGAAGGGTGCAAAAAGCAATTAATGTAATCCATTAAACTGCAGAATCGTGTGGTATTGGTGCACGATTGGTTCCATGGACGTCCAATCATAGCCATGCGATTGATCATGATGATCATGTTAACAAATCACCAAGCACGCACACCCTAGTTACTGTGCACGCGCACACATGAGAACCATCTGAAGCTAGGCTATTTATCACGTGAAGAAATAAGAGAATTCATTAATTTGCTGCTGCCATGCCATTGGTTGACCGAAAAAGTGTGATGAATTCACCAATCACTCGCCTTCTCTCTCTTACTACCACTCTTCCAATCATTGCAATTATTAATTAATCATTATCTAATCTCAAAAAGCAAGAACACAACCACTCTCTCGCTGCCACGTCGCCATCTTCATCACAAACTAATGCAAAGCAACATTAAACTCACACAATCAACTAAAACGCATCACTATTTTCCCAACTTCTACACCATATAACTTCATCAAATCTTAATGAAAATTAACAAAGTAAGATACCAAACTGAAGCCAAAACTTCATAGATCATGAATATACCAATTAAATCACCAAAATATCATTCTAACATCAAGAAAAATGGCACGAAAGTGACACCTTCAATATGAATTTCACAAAAATCACAAAATCACATAAATTCCAAATTGAACAAACAGAGGTGTGCCATCATTTCAGGACTTCCAGATGCAATGCATGAGTACTAATTTCATATTGTAAATTTCTAGAATTATGGTGAATTAAAGGAAAGGATTCAAGATCTCTAACCTTGTGTGATGCACTTTTTTGTTTTAGAAATCCAAGAGCTTCTTGCAAGATCTTCAAATCAACACTCTAAGCCAAATAAAGGCTAAAACCAGATCCAATACTTGCTTGGAGTAGAAATTGGAAGTGATGAGTGAAACTTGAGATTTTTCGATGGTGGATTCAATCGAATCTAATGCATACAGTAGAAAGAGGAGGTTATGGAGATGATTCTGCTTCGAAGATCTTCGAAAATGATGAAGAAACGAAAGAGAAATCTGGATCTGAATTCTTGAGAGTGAAAGAGAAATTTGAGATTTCTTGAGAAATTGTGATGAAAAGTGTGAGAAATGTGTGAGATTAGAGAGTAAATTGAGAGAATGATTGAGAATGAGTTCTGAGAAATGTGGAAAAATGAGAGAGAGACTTGAAATTGTGTGTAAACTTGTTTATATAGTTAGGGTTTAGTGTGATTAACCATGGTAAACTGAGTGGGTTAAGTGAGTTAGAGTTGGATTAACTGAGTGGGCTCTAACTAACTGAGTCATGACAGTTAGAGGTGAGTTGGGAAAATTTATTATGGTGTGGGTGAGTTTATGAAGTGTATGGTGAAGCTTAAAATGGAGGGTGGTGATGTAAGGAAATTTTTAGTTTAATGAAATAGAAAGTGGAATGGTGTGTAGTATGTATATGAGCATATTTAAATTAGCAACAACAACAATGTTATTTTTCTGGTTTTATAGCAGCATAAAATCAATTAAAACAAGGAAGTTTGGTGATGAATTTCTCTCACTTTAATGAATGGAAATGTGTAATTTTTGTGGCAAATGAAAGAGTAGATATGGGAGAATAATTTTGATGTTGAAATTGAATTGGATAGAGGTTTGTAGAATGGTGTAAAATGACTCCAAACATCATGGTTCAGAACCGGTGCATGGGCTTGGCAGGTTGGTAGGGTGGCATGGCAATCTGTCTTGGAAAATTCAGCATGAACACGTCAACTTGGGACCATCATAACCCCATCATAACTTACTCAAATGGAAAAATGTCCAACATCAAAGTTGAAGAGGATATTGAGATGAACAACTTTGATGTTCAACATTTTTTCGTTTGGAGCTTCCATCATGGAGAAATGTGGCTGGACATTTGGCACACCAAGTGTTCGACAAAATTATGGCGCATGGGCCTGCACTTGCCTTGCCATGACTTGGTTTTTGACCTACTTTGCTCAAACTTCGCTCAATCATATCTCACTCAATTTTTATCCAATGGAGCTGTTATTTATAAGGATTTGAAGCTTGAAACAAGATCTTTTGTTGTGGCCTGGTGGAATTTTTATTTGATGTCTCAATTTTGAATGGCCTTGGTTCAAAGTTTGGTGCAAAATGACCAAAACTTACTATTTTTGGAAACTCCAAAATTTCTATTTTTGGCAGTTTTGCAATTTCTTGATTTTTCGTGATCCTTTTGGAGTTTCCTGATCAAATTTTGTACATTGGTCACATATAAAATAAATTTCATGAATTTGGCCTCAAAAAGTCAAGAGTTGACTTTTTCCTCTGATTATTTGACCTAGCCCAAATTTTCCTGATTTTTTATCTTTCTTCCAATTGAACCACTTCTAAAACCAATTGAGAGGCAATTTTCCACACACATATACTTAAGGACATGTAGAATACCATGACATAAAGTTTTACCCAAAAAATCAGAGATGACCTGATTTAATTGGAAACCCTAATTTTGGTACCCACCTCCTAAGGGGAAAAATGTACAGTCTTCAATTTCAAGTTCCTCAGAGTATGTTGTGTACCCTCTTAAAGGATGATGAGATATGCCACTTGAGGGTGATTTTGAACCAATGAACCATATCTTTTGAGGGTTTTCCTTCAGTTTTTTTGGATCTCTTGCATAGTGAAGGATGTAATGCTTCAATCTCCTATTGAATCTCACTTTCTTGAGGTTTTGGATGATCAATTGAGATAGCATGAGACATGAAAGACCTCTTGGCTTTTCTTGAGGCAACTTGTTTGACCTTTTGTGCCTTGAATGATTCCTTGATTTTCCATCTTTCCCTTGATCACATGCCTTGATGGTAAGAGGGATGCTATGCTTCATTTTTCTATGTTAAAGATGCAATGCAATGCCAATGAGATGGATATGATATGATATATGATAATGCTATGCTATGATGACAAAAGAGAGAGCAAATTTTGGGGTATTACAGTTGCCCCTATTCAAACACTGTAGACCTGAACGCCTGAAAGCGATTGCTTTCAGACTTTCAAGGTATATAGTGATTGAATACCAAATATAACCAAAAATTTGCTCTGGATGATAAAGAACAAAAAGGGATATAAGCCCAGCGAGGCTGCTGGATTAAATCTTCAATGAAACGTTGTCGGAGAGATCTGTCCTTTGAACGACGCCAGACGACTACTGGCTTGCCATACTATGAATGGACTTTCAACAATGTCTTTTTGCACGACGCCAGACGACTACTGGCTCCACTCTATGGGTGGACTTTCAATAATGTCCTTTTGAACGACGCCAGACGACTACTGGCTTGCCATACTATGGATAGACTTTCAACAATGTCCTTTTGCACGATACCAGACGACTACTGGCTTGCCATACTGTCGATGGACTTTCAACAATGTCTTTTTGAACGACGCCGGGCGACTACTGGCTTGCCATATTGTCGATGGACTTGAGCTGCTCTGCCAATCTGTCATTGGACTTTTACCAATTCATGTTGGATTTCTGCCAATCCGTCGTTGGACTTTTACCAATTCGTGTTGGATTTATGCCAATCTGTCGTTGGACTTTAATGATTACCAAACCGGCTTTGGAATCTCAAACTTGCCATCTTCAGATGGACTTTTGCAGCTTTGCCAAACTAACATTGGACTTTTACCAATTCGTGTTGGATTTCTGCCAATCTGTCGTTGGACTTTTACCAATTCGTGTTGGATTTCTGCCAATCTGTCGTTGGACTTTTACCAATCCGTGTTGGATTTCTGCCAATCTGTCGTTGGACTTTAGTGCTTACCAAACCGGCTTTGGAAGATTTTCCAAATGATCATCCCACCTGCTGGAACAACCACCTGCAATATTATCCCACATGCTGGAATAATGTAAACGAACTGTATATAATGATCACCCCACATGCTGGAACAATCATCTGCAATACTATCCCACATGTTGGAATAATATGAACAAACTGTATATAATTATCATCCCACATGCTGGAACAACCATCCGCAATACTATCCCACATGCTGGAATAATATGAAGAAACTGTATATAATGATCATCCCACATGATGGAACAACCATCCGCAATACTATCCCACATGCTGGAATAATATGAAGAAACTGTCTGTGTGCCAAAAATAAATTGAACTTTCAGTTGTAAATGAGCAATGCTGAGAATTACACCACCGGCTGGGTAATATCATATGCTGACACTTTGCTGAAGAAGAGATTCCCTCGATCCATTTAGACCTTGCTGGGGAAATTACTGTCAAAATGTCGAACTCTGTGGGGATACCATTACCAGAGATACGATATTGCTGAGGAATCAGGGCTACTATGTCGGGGATATCCAAATCTTGGTTAGAAGATATCTCGCAACTTGCTGGGAGAGTGTTCTTAGAGATCTGCTGGAGAAACCCAAGGCAATTCCACAATAGTCTGCTGAGGAATACGACTGTCAAGCTTAGGATAAGTACCACAATGCCCCATGTTAGGCGAACTTCCCGTTTGTTGACTCCGCCGGGGATGATGAGTTTATAACAAACTCTGCTGGAGAGAATCGCTTTAAAGCGTCTCGTGCTAGGGATGCCCTTTGAGAGGATTTTACAGAAGACCAAACATCTTCAAACTCTACTGGGGATTATAGATCTAGAAAATCTTCTGTCGGGGAAATTCAATATGCCCCCTGCCTGAGAGGGTCAACAATCTTGCTTTTTGTTCCATGACACAAGACTTGTTTGAAGAAAAACCATAAGAGGGTTTTACAGAAGATTAAGCACCTTCAAACTCCTGGTGACTTCACTGGGGATTGACCACCAACTTCGGTTTCTGTGAAGCAACTTTACCGGGGAATTTGCAACCGTTATCGACACAGAAAAGCTTGTAGCTGTTGGAAGTACGGAATGAAAGAATCGACTTAATAAGATACAATAGTATCAAGTCATAGAAAATATCTGTCGGTGCTAAGAGATAACTTTCGTGCTGCTCGGATCGATCGTACTCATTACCTGCAACAGAAAAACATATGCACATGCCCCAGGATATTGCGTGGTTCTTTTTGAGTCCACCATCCAAGGTTGTCCAACAAGCAAAGTAATTTTAATTGTCTTTTTTGTGCATGTTTTGGCAAGGCCATGATATTTTCAAAGCAATGTTTTATTATCAAAAATCAGACGTTTTTGCAAACAAAGCAGTAAGATGAAAATAAAAGCTTGTGACTGAATATTCAATTTTATTGATGAAATGCCAAAATCGGCGAATTTACAATCGGAAGCAAACCCCTGAAAGAGTTGATTGCCATAAAATTGAGAAAAGAAATCTATCCTAATGATAATGCGGAAATTGGATTCCAACTGATTTCTGATTCTGTTATATCCAGTATGCATTCCAACTCTCTTGATTATCTTTGCCTTCGGAAGCTCGTGGTCAGAACAATTCCCCCTTCGGAAACTTTGCTAGTTTGCTAAAGACTAGAGAACGTACAGATTAATTCAGACTGCAGCCATTCGCTTAAATCCCTCTTTTGCGTGGATCGCCTTTTCAGGTTTTCAATCCACCGGGATACCCTTTTTTGCCTAAGTTGCCCTTTCGGGTTTTCAACTTACCGGGTGTACAATTCTTTTCAATTATATCCCTAATTTTTGCCCGAACCTTTATTCTATTTTTTGTTCGCCAGGATGCCCTTTTTTGCCTGGATTTATTTTTTTCTTTTATCCAGCAGGTCTATTTATACGAAGTATTTTTTAACTGCATCTGAATTAACAGGAGATGAAAAGTCTTCACCATCCATGGCTGTCAGCAATAAGGCTCCGCTTGAGAAAACCTGTTTAACCATGAATGGACCTTCATAATTAGGAGTCCATTTGCCCCTGTGATCTGTACTCGGAGGAAGTATTCTCTTGATTACCACATCTCCGACCTTGTAGACTTGAGGTCGAACCTTTTGATCGAATGCCCTCTTCATTCTGCGCTGGTATAGCTGGCCATGATATACTGCTGCTAATCGCTTCTCCTCAACAAGGCTCAGCTGATCAAATCTGGCTCGTACCCATTCAGCTTCATCTAGCTTAACGTCCATGAATACTCGGAGAGAGGGAATCTCAACCTCGATCGGTAGAACTGCTTCCATACCGTATACAAGTGAGTATGGTGTTGCCCCAGTGGACGTGCAGACTGATGTTCGATACCCATGCAAAGCCAATGGTAACATCTCATGCCAATCTTTGTACGTGACAACCATCTTCTGCACAATCTTCTTGATATTTTTGTTGGCCGCTTCGACTGTGCCATTCATCTTTGGGCGGTACGGAGAAGAATTGTGATGCTCGATTTTGAAGTCCCGGCATAGCTCAACCATCATCTTATTATTCAAATTAGAACCATTATCAGTAATGATCCTTTCGGGAACTCCATATCGACAAATTATATCTCATTTCAAGAAACGAGCTACCACTTGCTTGGTGACATTGACATAAGATGCTGCTTCAACCCATTTAGTGAAGTAATCAATGGCGACCAAGATGAAACGATGGTCGTTTGAAGCAGTAGGCTCAATTTTCCCGATCATATCAATGCCCCACATTGTAAAGGGCCACGGATAGAACATGATACTCAACGGATTTGGAGGAACATGTACTTTGTCTGCATAGATCTGGCATTTATGACACTTGCTGGCATACTTGCAGCAATCTGACTCCATTGTCAACCAATAATACCCCAATCTCAACAATTTCTTAGCCATCGCATGTCCTCCGGCATGGGTACCGAAAGAGCCTTCGTGCACTTCAATCATCAACAGGTCTGCTTCGTGTCTATCCACGCATCTGAGCAAAACCGTGTCAAAATTTCTTTTATACAGCACGCCATCTTTGTTCAAGAAGAAACTACCAGCTAGCCTTCTTAATGTCTTCTTGTCTTTGGAAGATGCCCCAGGCGGGTATTCTTGATTTTTCAAGAAGCATTTAATGTCATGGTACCAAGGCTTATCGTCAGACACTGCATCAACATCAAACACAAAAGCAGGTCTATCAAGACGAGATACATCAATCCTGAGCACAAAGTTCCAACCATGCACTTTGATCATCGAAGATATAGTGGCCAAGGCGTCTGCAAACTTGTTTTCATCTCTGGGAACATGGTATAACTTGACAGTTGTAAAGAATGTCAGCAATATCCTCGTATAATCTCTATACGGAATCAAATTCTGCTGATGTGTGTGCCACGTTCCCTTTACTTGATTGATTACCAGTGCTGAATCACCAAAGATATCGAGGGTCTTGATTCGTAAATCAATAGCTTCCTCAATCCCTAGTATGCAAGCTTCGTATTCTACTTCATTGTTGGTACACCCGAAAGTTACTCGGGCAGTGAAGGGCATGTGAACACCTTCTGGCGTAATGAAAAAGGCACCAACTTCGCACCCATTCATATTAACTGCCCCATCCAACATCAAACTCCATTTGGATTCAGGGTCAGGCCCCTCCTCCAGAAGTGGTTCCTCGCAGTCTTTCGCTTTGAGAAACATGACGTCCTCATCAGGGAAATCAAACTTCATGGGCTGGTAATCATCAAGAGGTTGTTGCGCAAGATAATCTGACAGTATACTTACTTTGATTGCTTTTTGCGAAGTATATTGAATATCGTACTCTGTCAGTACCATCTGCCACCTTGCAACTCTGCCTGAAAGTGCTGGTTTCTCAAAAATATACTTGACCGGATCCATTTTTGAGATCAACAGGGTTGTATGTGTGAGCATATATTGTTTCAATCACTTGGCGGCCCATGCGAGTGCGCAGCATGTCTTCTCAAGCATTGAATAACGTGATTCACAATCTATAAATTTCTTCCTCAGGTAGTAGATATCATGTTCTTTCCTACCTGTCTCGTCGTGTTGACCGAGAACACAACCCATGGATCCTTCGAGCACTGTCAAGTACATAATCAATGGTCTCCCTTGAACTTGAGGTATCAGAATCGGAGGTTCCTGCAAATATCCTTTTATTTTATCGAATGCATTTTGACAATCATCATTCCACCTGACCGTTTGATCTTTTCTTAGCATTTTGAATATCGGTTTGCAGGTGGCAGTTAGGTGAGATATAAACCTTGAAATGTAGTTCAATCTCCCTAGAAAGCCGCGAACTTCTTTCTCAGTTCTCGGTACAGGCATATCTTGTATAGCTTTCACTTTAGCAGGATCAACCTCTATTCCTTTTTCACTGACCATGAAACCCAGCAATTTTCTGGACCGCACGCCGAAAGTACACTTGTTAGGATTCAGTCTCAACCTGAATTTCCTCAACTTCTCAAACAACTTCTTCAAGTTGATCAGATGTTCCTCTTCTGTCTTTGATTTAGCAATCATGTCATCCACATAGCACTCGATCTCTTTATGAATTAGATCGTGGAATAACGTCACCATTGCTCTTTGATAAGTTGCCCTGCGTTCTTCAACCCAAAAGGCATTACTTTGTTACAGAAGGTACCCCACGGGGTAATGAATGTCGTCTTCTCCATGTCTTCAGGCGCTATCTTTATCTGATTGTACCCGGAGAATCCATCCATAAATGAGAACATTGAAAACTGAGCGGTATTGTCAACCAGTACATCAATATGAGGGAGTGGAAAGTCATCTTTAGGGCTCGCCCTGTTGAGATCTCTGTAATCCACGTACATTCTGACTTTGCCATCTTTCTTCGACACAGGTACTATATTGGCCACCCAGGGAGGATAGTTGGTTACTGCCAGAAAACCTGCATCCAACTGCTTCTGTACCTCTTCCTTGATCTTCAAAGCCATTTCTGGTTTCGTTCTGCACAGCTTCTGCTTGATCGGTGGACAGTCCTCTTTCAATGGTAGTCTATGCACAACTATGTCTGTATCTAAACCTGGCATATCTTGATATGACCAAGCAAAGATGTCAACGTATTCACGTAGCATGGCTATTAGTTCTTGCTTTACATCAGCCCGCAGACTTGCACCGATCTTGATCTCTTTCTTGCTTTCTTCTGAACCAATATTAATAACCTCAAGAACTTCCTGATGAGGCTGAATGGTCTTCTCTTCCTGTTTCAACAATCTAGCCAACTCTTCCAGGAGTTCATAGTCTTCCTCACTTTCCTCCTCGGCTTGATAGATCGGATTGTCGAAATCATACGTGGGCATAACATAATCATTTTCAAAGGAATCCACAAAATCAAGTCTGCATGATTGGATTGATGCTTATTTTAGATTATTTTTGCTTGAAAAAGAAAAGAAAGTGCATTATCATTTTTAATTTTCTTTTTGCAAAAATAAAAATAAAGAAGGAATAAAGGAACACAAATTTGTAAACAAAAACGTCCTTTTTATTGATGTTTGAACATTATATGAGAAAATATGGTGGCCCTACAAATGGATCCTCACACATTGGGCAGAGTGTGGGATTTCATGCATTATGAAAGACAAGGATTATTACTCTGAATGGTGTACAACATGAATGATTTCTTCACTAGACCAGTTTTGCAATGCCTTGCCTGGAGCCAGTGAATACACCCATCTGTCCAGATAGTCTGAGCCTTCAGCGTCATCTTCTATTGCTGAGCAGGACTGATTAGGGTTGATAATTCCTCCACTGTTGAAGTTGATTGGCCCACGGAATCGGGGAAGTGGCGCCTGGCCCGGCTGGTATCCAATGTCGAACTTATCTTCTTTAACAAACACGTCGATAGCTTTACCCCAACCTTGGACATTTCCGCTTTCAACCACTTCTCTGGCCTGCTTGTAGGACGCAATTGATGCACTCGGTCCAACTGGCACATTTGACACCACTGCTGTTGAAGCAGATTCTGGGGATTTATTGATGTTCAGGGCTTCAAAAGATTGGCATAGAGTTTCATGAATCTCTCCATCCATTTCCACATATTTTAAAGTGGATAGATGACTCACAAATATATCTTCCTCACTGCAAACAGTAACCACTTGACCCTCGAACACGTATTTGAGCTTTTGATGTAGTGTGGAGGTAACTACGCCTGCGGCGTGAATCCACGGTCGGCCTAACAAACAACTATAAGCAGGCTGAATGTCTATAACGTGAAAGATTGTCTTGAATACCTGTGGACCAACCTGTATTGGCAATTCTACCTCTCTAAACACCGATCTTTGGGATCCATCGAAAGCTCTCACAATCAGATCGCTGGGTCTAAGAATCAATCCATCTACTTCAATTTTCATCAGGGCCTTTTTGGGTAACACATTCAAGGAAGAACCTGTGTCGACTAGCACATGCGACAAAACAGTTCCTTTACATTCAAGTGTGATGTGCAACGCTTTGTTGTGATTACGTCCATCTGGAGTCAAATCTTTATTTGTAAACCCCAACCCGTGGCTCACATTGACATTAGAAATTACTCCCTCCAACTGATTCACAGTGATTTCTTGGGGAACGTATGCCATATTTAAAACCTTCAACAAAGCAGCCCGGTGTGCATCTGAACTCATTAACAGAGATAATATTGAGATTTTAGAGGGTGTCTGATTGAGCTGATCAATGATCTTGTAATCGCTCTTTTTGATAATCCTCATAAATTCCTCAACATCACTATCAAAATTGACTTTAGGGTCCTCTTCCTGAATAGGAACCTTGTCATCAACAACCTGTTTTCCTTTTGTTTTTGCAGCCGCTTCAGCTTCTTTATCACTCCTTAGAGTCTGGGGAGCGAACAGTCGACCACTCCTGGTGAAACCACTTGGTCCACTGACATTCTCAACACTGGTACCAACAACAGCCTCTGCTTTCTGTTGACTTCCTCCTTGATGAGTATTAGTTCCATATTGCCATGGAACTGCCCTATTAGACACATAAGAAGCAGATTCAGGAACTATAATCGTAACTGGTCTCGGCCTCTCGGGCATGATGATAGCAACAGGATCTTCAATGGGAACCTGTATTTCAACTGGATTATAATAAATGGTAACAGCTGAAACATCTTTTTCCTTCTCTACCTTTTCAAACTGAAGGCTTCCTTCGTCCATAAGATCCTGCAGTCCAACTTTCAACTTACTGCAGCCATTAATCTGTTTTGAACAATCCTCACAATCAAAGCCACATCCGGGAAATACCTTTCCTTTTAACAAACGCTCTTTTATAAGCAACAGCGGAGTCTTTACCAAATTAACATCGGTAATCAGATTCAGTTTCTCACCATCAGAAATAGCATTCGTGCCTGCACCTCCATGATGAGGCATTGGATTATCACGAACATTCGGCGGCTTAGAGAAATTAATAGCTTTTGCGTCAATCAAATCTTGAACCTTATGTTGAAAGGCCCAACACTTTTCTATCGAGTGACCTGGCGCACCAGAATGAAATTCACATCGAGCATTAGCATCATAACCTTGAGGCAATTTTCCAGCATCTAGCGGCCTCATGGTCCGAAGTTCAACTAACTTCTCTCTGAGCAATTGTGGTAACAAAGCAGCATATGTCATAGGCAAGGGATCAAACTTACGGTCCCTTGGTCTATTAGTCTGGAATCGGGGTCTAGCTTGCTGATCTGGAGCTTGCTGTCCTGCTGGAACCGGAATGGTTACAGCATCTACCTGATGATAGGACTGAGTCCTACCTCTGCCCCATCCTCTATGCACAGCACTGGACTCCCCTTCTCTTTTCCTTGGTCCATTAGCAAAGGGTTTCCTCAAACTCGAAGCGCCAGTCCCACTGACATCTTGAATCTTACCCAATTTCAGCAAACTCTCTATTCGTTCCCCGGCAATAACAATGTCGGCAAACCCTGTGGAAGGACACGCAACCAATCTATCCAAATATGACCCTTGGAGTGTACTCATAAACATATCAGCCATCTCACGCTCAGCCAAAGGTGGTTGGACTCGAGCAGCCAATTCTCTCCATCTCTGTGCGTACTGCTTAAAGCCCTCCTTATGATCCTGAGTCATACTCTGCAGCTGAGTACGATTGGGTGCCATGTCCAAATTATATTGATACTGCTTCAGAAACGCAGCGCACAAATCTTTCCAGCTCTTTATATGAACCCTGTCCAGCTTAACGCGCCATTCAAGGGAGGCGCCTGACAGGCTATCCTGGAAAAAATACATCCAGAGCTTTTGGTCTTCAGTATAAGCGATAATCTTGCGATTATAAGCTTGCAAATGTGTTTTGGGATAGGTACTGCCATTGTACTTATCCAGTGTAGGGAGCTTGAACTTGGGAGGGATTCTCACACCTTGCATGAGACCCATGTCCTCTACGTCAATTCCCATAGGATTTTGGCTCTCAATAGCCTTGAGTCTTTCATCTAACCCTTCGTACTTCCGGTCTTCATTGTAGAAACCCATGTCGTTGTTGAATGCGGTAAACTGGTCATCTTGACCATCCTTATTATTATCAAATCCCAGATGTACCCCACCAGTGGGGACATTGATGACAGGAGGAGTGCGCACATTGCGATTTGGAATTTCAGTCTCCAGCCTCTGAATAGTGACCCTCATGGCATCTTGACCAACCCTCATGGTCTCCTGACCGGCCCTCAGCTCCTGATGACCTTGAGCAATCCCCTGCATAAGGTTCATGAACTGTTCCATCCTTCCCCTCAGATCAGCTAATTCAGTCTGAACTTGTTCCATGACTCTCGCTTGATTGCGTCGGGTAGAATATCGGTGAACTGGGGTATCAGCTATCGTGCCTGAAAACCAAATAAACGTTAGCAGGCGTCTGCAAAAAAGAAAACCTGCAATGCAAAAATGATATGCTATGCAATTGCTAAGTTATGTTTGTCATTTCAAGATACTTTTCATATCCTGATTCCAATCGTAACCACGAATTCCTGAAGACCAGAAATCATGATTATCGAGTTTTACCTTGCAGAGATATTCATATACGCCAATCACAAATATCTGATGACCAGAAATAGTGATTTTGTAGTGTGCCAGTGTGCAGATATCTTATCACATCACATATATCTGAAGACCAGAAATTATGAACAGAAATAGCCCATTTCATACAAATTCCCAAAAGTTTTCAAGCACATTTGTCATAGTTTCAGTAACAAAATAAGAAACAAGCCGTCAAATGGATCCATCAACAATTCTGATGGTAACCATTCCAAATTACAAAGAAATGACAAAAATCATTAGTCTGATAGCTCTACATCCTTCAGCTTCTGGCTGGAATACTTAATCTCTTCGAACAGGATGCGGGTGCGTTGATGATGTGGCTTCTCAATCAACTCTTTGATTACGACATCCCTTTTTTCCAATGCATCAGATAGTGAGCCCATGTGCATCAGCAGGGCTTCATCTTCACCAGCTCCTTTACGCCTCTTAATTCCAGCTTGAATTTTAACCAGCTTCAAGTCCGCCGTGACATCTTCAAGTTCTTTGTTGGCAATTTTCATCTTTTCTTCAACATTCCTTACCTGTTCTTGACTTTTGCCAAGATCCTCTCGATACCTTCTTCTTTCTACATGTGCTTTCTTCAGCTCTTCATCTTTATCTTTTAACTGGGCCAGCAATTCAGAGTTTTCAATTCTGACTTCATCCCAAGCTTGACGAAGTTTAGCTAATGAATCCTTGCTTCGGGCTAACGCCTACTTTGTAGCCTTATGAGCCTGACTAGTATCATCTGCTCCCAAAGTAAGTTTCCGGAAGTACCGAGCTCTATCATCAAAATCTTTTTCCTTGTCCGCCAAGATTTTCTCCGCTTTCAATGCTCTTTTCTCCAAATCTTTATTATCAGCCAAAGCTTTCTGAAGACATCTGCTCATCCCAGAGTTCTCTATCTACAACTCTCTAACCATTTTCTTCCATTTCTCGCACTCTTCAGCCGGTACCATGGAGTGTTGATTTGGACATAAGAGAATCTCTCTTGAAAAGGGTAGCAATAGCTCTTTGACCTTCATCTCAATCCAAGCATCGTAGTCAGGGTATGATCTACAGTCTCCTTTGCCAAAAATCAACTTTCCTGCTCTCTGCCTAAATTTCCAGGCATTTATCACTTCTGGCACTCTTTCATTCTTGGATCCCACGAAAAATAGAGAAGCACTAATCTCTTCATTAGCAGGAGGATTTCTCGAAGCATAACCAAATTGTCTAACAGCCAACACCGGGTTGTAATTAATCCCACCTCTTCTTCCAAGTAGAGGCACATTCAGAAAATTTCCACATTTAACAGTAAGCTCTATTGTCAGTAATTTGGGATCAAACCAAATGATGTTACTGGCAGTCAAACCTATCAATCTCTTGGACCATTTCATTGTCTCAGCAGTTTCTACGAAAGCACCAGTTCGAGGTAAGTGTTTGAAGAGCCAATGACATAACAATTGGGTACAGCAACTAACCAGACTTCCTCTTCCCTTCTCATTTTTATAGTGTACTGAGTAATAAAAATCCCCTAGCAGGGTAGGAATCGGATTCTTCGAAACAAACACTTTCATCGCATGCATATCAACAAAGTCAGGTTGACTGGGGAAAAGCACCAAACCATAGATACAAAGAGCTAACACAGCATTGTAAGTAGTCCAGTTTTTAGCCTTGGCAGCTTCCTGAGCTCGTTGGAAAAGAAACTCCAAATGAAATCCTTCATCTTCTTTAAGTTTACTCAGACCACTTTTCACAACAGACAAGTCTAGATGTAGAACAGCAGCAAGGACTTCGGGGGTAAGAGCACCTCCAGAAAAATACGGTATAGAAGACGTGACTGGAATTCCCAAAATAAATGAGAATTCCTCCAAAGTGGGCATCAAAATGTAGTCAGGGAACAGGAAACATCTCATTGATGGTTCATAGAACTGTAAGAAAGTGTGCAACCCATCCTTCTCATACTTTGTGAATGCACATACCATTTTAATCAGCTCTCCATATTCCTTCTGAAAAGTGCTAAGAACACCAGAACCAGCCATGCCTATCATCTTGTTCAAGGAATCCAGCTTAGGATCAGGGAATTTATATGACACATTGTTCTTCCTTTTAACCTCAACTTCTTGGGAACTCATGATTGGAATCAGACAATATGGTAGGTACCTGAAAATGACAAACATAACCTGTTATGATATGAGTATGCAAATGCGAAAGGCATGTGATCAAGTATCCAGGTGTCTGTGTCTGTGTTGAACTGTGTGCACTGTGTCTCTGTATTGAATCTGGCAATATATCTGAGATGAATACTCAAATCACTGTCAAAGGATACACTGTCTGTAACGATCATAGAATCACAATTAAGGTATGTAGGAGGCTAGGTTACCTGCAAACCTGTAAACATCCCACCCATACTCACGTGTGGTTCCTAGAAAACAAGGCTTGTCAGCTTCGGAGGTTTGAGAAGCGATAACACATTCAGCCCGTAGGATACAATACTATGCCAATCAAAGAGGTCGTCCACTGACTCACCTTAGAAAATAAAGGTCATCCTATGCAAGTTCCAAAGTGGGCCCTCGGGTGCGAGTGGGTTTGCCACAGAATGTGGTCTGCCACTGTCACCACTAAAGAGAGATGTTTCCACTAAGGTCCTCATGATCAGTCACTAGAGTCGACAGCTCTCTAGATCGACATCCTGGAATACGCAAGATGCGTACGCCATGATGGGTCCCAAGATAGCCTCGTCTAGCTGTGAATTTCGTGATTACCCAACGTACACAGATGGCACGTAGGTCCCACTACTCTCCACTCTAAATCTAAGTGTATACTCGAGCCTGTGTACTAGGCTCACCCCTCAGAAATCCCATCCCGCCAAACAGACAGAATAGTGCAACACAGTATAATATATGAAATGTAAATGCTAACCTGCTGTAAATATGGTACAAGTAATAAAATACAGTAAATAGCAAATACAATACAATAGTAAACGCCCAATGAAAGAAAAGCAAACAAGCGCTAGGATTGACTCGCTTAGGATGGACCAGCAATAGGTCAACCTGTCCCCAGCAGAGTCGCCAGCTGTCGCTCCCGGGATTTTCATCCAAGTACAGACGCGAAAGTGGCACCGAAACAGAGTCGCCAACAATGTGTATTTATCCCACGAGAGGGAAAGGAAACACTGCGTAAACATGAGGGAAAGGATAGAGCATGGTCTTGCGACTAAGAGAAAGGGTAAGGGAGTCGGTTACGCGAGAGGAAGGTATTAGCACCCCCTCGCGTCCATCGTACCCGATGGGATCCACGCTTGCTGCTTCAACCAAAGGGTGTAAGAAAAGGATACTGGAAAAGGAACTGAAATAAATAAAGGAGAAAGAATGGAAAAGGATCAAGAAAAAAATGTAGGGAAAATAAAAGAAGTGCTCGAATGGGCCCTACCCCACTGCCTACGTATCTCATCGGGAACATGAGAATCAGAGCGACGTAGTTCCCCTCACTAGGGATGTATTGTTTGTGTTTTTTAGTGGAATACGTCAACATTCGCGTCCTGGCAGTTTAGGTGTTGCAACTCGCTGTAGGGAGACTTAGGTGTTACCTGTTTGCGGTAGAACGGAAATGACGCATCCTTAAGGAATGAGTGAATGAGATGAGGAGAGAAATCCTGGAGGAAAGACGTTATTGTTTGTTTTTGTCTTTTAAGAGTTTTTTTCATTTGTTTGCATATGATAGTGTATCCAAATCTTAGCCATTGGAATGTGTACATTCTCACATTCGAAGATGGAATGAGTAAGAAAGCACACTAAGGGTGAAGAAGACCATCACACTTAGTTCCCATTATTAAGGTTCAAACACACTAGCATACTTGTGTTTATTAAGTATTTTTGTTGGTTATGAAATGAAGAAGTGTTTTTTATTTATATTTTACCTTCAACAAGTATTGCATTTAAGTCCCTCATACAAGATCAAATGTTTAACACATTGACCCAAGATGGGCTATATGCTACACATTCTAAGATTATAAGAGAAGACCCCTTTTAATCTTTTCTTTATATGAAAGGCCTAAATGCAATAAATGCCTACCTTTATTAGATATTTTGAATTTTCTTTGAGATGAGAAGATGAAAGACTCAAATGGGAGAGAAAGGTAAAAATCTATGTGATCTAAGACTCAATCCTAATTGATTAGTTAAGGGAGTGATCCTAAAGGTTTGTGAGGTTGCAAAACCTAAAATCTAAAGAAGGAATGAATTAAACAATTCACTTGTAAAGTAGAAGATGAATTGTAACTCAAAGGGGAAAGTAATGAGTTAATCAAAGAAAGCACATAAGTGCTTACAAAACGTAATATTGAATTGTAAAAGATGAAAGGAGAGAAGTTTGAATGTGGATTCCTTATCCACACTCAATTTCAACTTACCAAAGCCCCTACATGGTTAGTAAACAAGGAAACATGCATAAGAAGTAAAAAGTACTTAATACACATTAAAGTTCAAAAGAATGAGATGAAAAATCAAATCTTAAGATCACAACCAGAATGTGCATCATATGGATAACAAGTGAATATCATCATACAAGTTCCAATGACTAGGCAACAATCATCATCCATAGCATTCAAACATGTTTTCATAAGAAAGGAAGATGAAAGATGAAAAGAAAGGAAAGGGACATGCATAAATGGAACATGTAATCCAACAATCAGAATTGAAACTAAATTGAAAATGGTCTATAAACATCTCAAAAGTGTTCATGAATCAACAATCAAGACATTCAAGAAGTAATAGAAGAAGAAGTGAAGTGGAAGTTCAAAAAGAAAGTGCAAACAATACATGTTAAGGATGCACAAAGTTCAAATTGAAATGAACATGTAAAGATGACCTATAATGTGTACCAAAGACATATAATATCATATGAATGGCTCATAAAATATGCAAATGATCATACAAATATGCACAAAAGAATTCATGTAAACATGCACTAAAATTAGAATGATATGACATGTTATTATACTTCAAATGTAATGCATCAAACAAAAATCAAATTGACTTATAAAAATTATACAAGCATGGTATTAGAATGCCTAAGTCATAATTAAATCATACATCAAGATAGCATGTCAAAATTCAAAGCAAAATGACTTTAAACAAATGCATTAGGTCAAGTTGAAACATCAAACAAAGTGGTGCAAAGACAAGCATCAAAACATGTCATAAATTGATCTAAAAAATAAAAAAAAAATCATATTACATGCTTCAATGTATTATTGAATCAATTAAAAAAGAATCATGTCAAAACAGTTTGTAATGAGCAAGAACAAAATTCTACAAATTCATGTATCATATTTGGCATGCATACAAATGGAAATTCAAAAAAAAATATGAAACAGGAGTAAAAATGTAATAAAATCATGAAATAAAAATATCAAAAATTTCCTAAATGTCTTGATAATACTCATGAATATTTCCAGAATTTTCTAATGATTTTTAGTATTTTTAAAAAATAAAAATGAAACGTGTATGAAATGAAAAAATAAAATGCAAGAGAATTGGCAAAGGGGGGGGGGGGGGTGCAACAATAGTCATTCTATAGTGTAAAAACATGGGCCTAAAAAATGGAAGGGTGCAAAAAGAAATTAATGTAATCCATTAAACTGCAGAATCGTGTGGTATTGGTGCACGATTGGTTCCATGGACGTCTAATCATAGCCATGCGATTGATCATGTTAACAAATCACCAAGCACGCACACCCTAGTTACTGTGCACGCGCACACATGAGAACCATCTGAAGCTAGGCTATTTATCACGTGAAGAAACAAGAGAATTCATTAATTTGCTACTGCCATGCCATTGGTTGACCGAAAAAGTGTGATGAATTCACCAATCACACGCCTTCTCTCTCTTACTACCACTCTTCCAATCATTGCAATTATTAATTAATCATTATCTAATCACAAAAAGCAAGAACACAGCCACTCTCTCGCTGCCACGTCGCCATCTTCATCACAAACTCATGCAAAGCAACATTAAACTCACACAATCAACTAAAACGCAACACTTTTTTCCCAACTTCTACACCACATAACTTCATCAAATCTTAATGAAAATTAACAAAGTAAGATACCAAACTGAAGCCCAAACTTCATAGATCATGAATATACCAATTAAATCACCAAAAGATCATTCTAACATGAAGAAAAATGGCACGAAAGAGACACATTCAATATGAATTTCACAAAAATCACAAAATCACATAAATTCCAAATTGAACAAACAGAGGTGTGCCATCATTTCAGGACTTCCAGATGCAATGCATGAGTACTAATTTTATATTGTAAACTTCTAGAATTATGGTGAACTAAAGGAAAGGATTCAAGATCTCTAACCTTGTGTGATGCACTTTTTTGTTTTAGAAATCCAAGAGCTTCTTGCAAAATCTTCAAATCAACACTCTAAGCCAAATAAAGGCTAAAACCAGATCCAATACTTGCTTGGAGTAGAAATTGGAAGTGATGAGTGAAACTTGAGATTTTTCGATGGTGGATTCAATCGAATCTAATGCATACAGTAGAAAGAGGGGGTTATGGAGATGATTCTGCTTCGAAGATCTTCGAAAATGATGAAGAAGCGAAAGAGAAATCTGGATCTGAATTCTTGAGAGTGAAAGAGAAATTTGAGATTTCTTGAGAAATTGTGATGAAAAGTGTGAGAAATGTGTGAGATTAGAGAGAAAATTGAGAGAATGATTGAGAATGAGTTCTGAGAAATGTGGAAAAATGAGAGAGAGACTTGAAATTGTGTGTAAACTTGTTTATATAGTTAGGGTTTAGTGTGATTAACCATGGTAAACTTAGTGGGTTAAGTGAGTTAGAGTTGGGTTAACTGAGTGGGCTCTAACTAACTGAGTCATGACAGTTAGAGGTGAGTTGGGAAAATTTATTATGGTGTGGGTGAGTTTATGAAGTGTATGGTGAAGCTTAAAATGGAGGGTGGTGATGTAAGGAAATTTTTAGTTTAATGAAATAGAAAGTGGAATGGTGTGTAGTATGTATATGAGCATATTTGAATTAGCAACAACAACAATGTTATTTTTCTGGTTTTATAGCAGCATAAAATCAATTAAAACAAGGAAGTTTGGTGATGAATTTCTCTCACTTTAATGAATGGAAATGTGTAATTTTTGTGGCAAATGAAAGAGTAGATATGGGAGAATAATTTTGATGTTGAAATTGAATTGGATAGAGGCTTGTAGAATGGTGTAAAATGACTCCAAACATCATGGTTTAGAACTGGTGCATGGGCTTGGCAGGTTGGTAGGGTGGCATGGCAATCTGTCTTGGAAAATTCAACATGAGCATGTCAACTTGGGACCATCATAACCCCATCATAACTTGCTCAAATGGAAAAATGTCCAACATCAAAGTTGAAGAGGATATTGAGATGAACAACTTTGATGTTCAACATTTTTTCGTTTGGAGCCTCCATCATGGAGAAAGGTGGCTGGACATTTGGCACACTAAGTGTTCGACAAAATTATGGCGCATGGGCCTGCACTTGCCTTGCCATGACTTGGTTTTTGACCTACTTTGCTCAAACTTCGATCAATCATATCTCACTCAATTTTTATCCAATGGAGCTGTTCTTTATAAGGATTTGAAGCTTGAAACAAGATCTTTTATTGTGACCTAGTGGAATTTTTATTTGATGTCTCAATTTTGAATGGCCTTGGTTCAAAGTTTGGTGCAAAATGGCCAAAACTTACTATTTTTGGAAACTCCAAAATTTCTATTTTTGGCAGTTTTGCAATTTCTTGATTTTTCGTGATCCTTTTGGAGTTTCTTGATCAAATTTTGTACATTGGTCACATATAACATTAGTTTCATGAATTTGGCCTCAAAAAGTCAAGAGTTGACTTTTTCCTCTGATTATTTGACCTAGCCCCAATTTTCCTGATTTTTGATCTTTCTTCCAATTGAACCACTTCTAAAACCAATTGAGAGGCAATTTTCCACACACATATACTTAAGGACATGTAGAATACCATGACATCAAGTTTTGCCCAAAAAATCAGAGATGACCTGATTTAATTGGAAACCCTAATTTTGGTACCCACCTCCTAAGGGGAAAATGTGCAGTCTTCAATTTCAAATTCCTCAGAGTATGTTGTGTACCCTCTTAAAGAATGATAAGATATGCCACTTGAGGGTGATTTTGAACCAATGAACCATCTATTTTGAGGGTTTTCCTTCAGTTTTTTTGGATATCTTGCATAGTGAAGGATGTAATGCTTCAATCTCCTATTGAATCTCACTTTCTTGAGGTTTTGGATGATCAATTGAGATAGCATGAGACATGAAAGACCTCTTGGCTTTTCTTGAGGCAACTTGTATGACCTTTTGTGCCTTGAATGATTCCTTGATTGTCCATCTTTCCCTTGATCACATGCCTTGATGGTAAGAGGGATGCTATGCTTCATTTTTCTATGTTAAAGATGCAATGCAATGCCAATGAGATGGATATGATATGATATATGATAATGCTATGCTATGATGACAAAAGAGAGAGCAAATTCTGATGTGGCGAGGAAACCTGCGTCAATCTGTTTATGTACTTCCTCTTTGATTTTGATGGCCATGTCTGGGTGAGTCCGTCTCAACCTCTGTTTTACTGGCGGACATTCCGATTTCAATGGTAGATGATGTTCCACGATGTTGGTATCTAACCCTGGCATGTCCTGATAGGACCAAGCAAACACACCGGGAAACTCTTTGAGAAGCTTTTTCAAACTCTCTTTGGCATTGGGACTGAGCAGTGCCCCATTCCTGATTTCTTTTCTCTCTTTTTCTGAACCTACGTTGATCACTTCCAATGGCTCTTTGTGAGGTTCAATGGACCTTTCCTCCAGTCTGAGTAATCAGGAGATCTCTTCTGGAATTTCGTTGTCAACTTCTTCTTCAGCCCCAAATGTCGGGAACTCAAAGTTGGGATAAGGCATTGGATCGTATATTTCAACGGGGTTTAAAACAAGCAATCTGCATGACGTGATGATTTGTGTTTAGAAGAGATAGAGAGAATGCAAGAGTGTGTGCAGTGTATTTTCTTTGGAAAACTGCTTGTTTTTATTATTGATTTGTTTTTTAGGATTACCATTTGCTGAGAAAAGCAAAAAGAGAAAACAACAATTAATGCGGAAATCACAGAACGACGTTATTTTATTTATGAACAAGTCGATTCTTGAAACTACAGCCCTATAAAACAAAACTCTGTCACTTTGGGCGAAGCGAAGAGGGATATTTATAGAAAGCGAGCCTTATCAAAACATCTGTTTCCCCTGGGCAGGGTGAAAGGTAAAAGACGGCAATTACTTTGCCTTATGAACAATCTTCAGAACATCGACTGCAACCCATTGGCGGCGAACTCCTCGGTGAATCACAAAGTCTGGTACCTTCTTTGATTTGTCTTCAGAAATAAGGCTGAATTCTGGTGGAGCAGGATCATTGGAATCTGTCTCCCAGGAAGAGTTGTCGTAGGAGGATTCCTCTGTTGTATTTTGCATAGTATTTGTTCTCTCAGGTAAATCTCCCCATCCAGTAGGCTGGATGTCTTCGAACCTGATACGAGAGCTCTCAGGAGCGGTGTATTTGACCATGAAGTCGTATTTTCCACTTGGTTATCCTTAGGTGTCCCACACTTCTTTGGAACTGGAGGGGTCATCTCTCTCGATGACGTTGACCTCGGGAAAAGCATAGTTGATGAATTATAGTCCACAAGCTTTGCCAATTCATCGTCATACCGGATAGGTTCTGAATACCCTGAGTGTTGATCCCATGACATGGTGGGGACGCAGGTATTCTGTTCAATGACGCTCAGCTGATTTTCATTGTTTGGCTAATTTTCTTGCCCCAAGTCGCCTGGGTACTGTTTCCAGATAGGCAAGCCATCCATTGGGCCATAATAGTCATGGTCAAAGTTGTCTTTCATCAGAGTGTCTTCCTCTAATGAGTTTGGTGGAGCACGACATCCTTCCTGATCACAATCTCCATATATCATTTCGATGTCTGACCTGGGTATAAATCTCGGACTCTGTGCTGGATAGCAAAATGGCATAGGCACCTCTTCCTGATACATATAACCGTCCTTGTTAAGATAGGACTTCCATTCCTCATCTGTATCGAAGGGATCCCCCTCGTTGATAGTATGGACTGTTTGAGGCACTGGGTGAAGGAAACTTCCACTGTGGAAGAAGTCCTGAATGGGATGAAGACTTTCATCGTTAACAGCTGCCTAGGTGCAGGTTGTAGAAAAACCAAGACCCTTCAGTAGGAATGACAAGCTGTCCCCATCCTTTTGTATTGTTATTTTTTATCACTTCGAAAGCATCTTTGTACGAGGAAATCGAGGTTCCTTTCTCTGGTTGATTCTCATTGCTCACCGAAAGTGCTTGGAACTGAGTCCCAACAACCTCCTCGGGTTCTACATAAGTAGATAATGATAGGTTACTCACGATCAAGGTTTGTTCTCCACAGACCGTGACGAGTTGATCGTTCTTGACGAACTTTAGTTTTTGGTGCAGCGTCGAAGTGACTGCCCCAGCCTGGTGCATCCAAGGTCTTCCTAATAAACAGTTGTACGCGGCCCGGACGTCCATGACCTGGAAAGTGATTAAGAAAGTGTGAGGACCGATAGTTATGGGAAGGTCAACTTTGCCGATAACTGCTTTCTGTAATCCATCAAACGCTTTGACGATGACCTCACTGCCCCTCATCGGGGATCCTTTGAATGATAGTCGCATTAAAGTAGACTTCAGCATAACATTGATGGATAATCCTGTGTCTACCAGTACGTTGGCTAAAGCATCGTCCTGGCAGTTAACTGTGATATTGAGCGCCATGTTGTGACTTTTGTCCCCCTCTGACAAATCCTTATCACTGAATCCTAAGTTGTTGCAGGAAGTGATGTTAGAGATGATGCTATCAAACTGTCTTATTGACACATCCTATTCCACAAAGGCCTGCTCTAATACTTTCTATAGAGCCTCTCTGTGGGCTTCGGAACTGAGTAAAAGTGATAGCACTGAGATCTTTGAAGGAGTTTGTAACAGTTGATCCACAATGTTGTATTCACTCCTTTGGATGAGCTTCAACATCTCATCGTTGTTGTTTGAAAGGTCGGGATCATTAGATTGACCGACTGGTGGATTAGGAACTTTTGTTGGAAGTTCCTTTTCTCTGTTAGGTTCTCCAACTCCTCGGTTGAAGATTCGACCGCTCCGTGTTACACGACTGATGTTTGCAATATTCACGACGGAGGGTAATGGAATTTCCCTTCCATTCTCAATTATCGTTGCACCGTATTTGTAAGGGATTGCCTTAGCTGATTCATACGATACTGGTCCCGACAAATAGATAACTACAAGAGCCTTCTGATTTTTCTGACTGTCATAAGTATCTTCAATCAGTTCCTTGCTAAGAACCTTTGATTCATCCAGTAGAGGGATCATTGTACAAACATCCTTGTTCTGTTGATGATTAGAGATTATGACAACATCTCTGATTTGATTAGCGAAGTAGTCTGGCGTCCAGTCAACGGACCCCAAAGCTAGGTATGGGTGAATCTGCTTGCGATCCAACTGACCTTGGAGAGCTGCCCGCACGAGGTAGCATCCTTGGTTATTCTTCGAGCAGACTCTACAACGTTCATAGCTGTGTGGTGGCACCTGGCCACATCCACTTTGAATACAGTGCAACCTTACCAGGTTTGTTTCCATATATCGGACATCCTGACTTTCACGCCGAGTAGAGTTTCAATTATGCACACTGATTTGTTGCGTTTCTTCATCCAGGTAGATTAGAAGCCACTAGTGGTTTAATAAGTGTTGTAAAGTTCTCTGAACGAGAGCACGCCTTTGGTTACTCTCACAACATACTTTGCAGTTCACATAATCATGTGAAGTGAGAAAACCGAGTTGGACCTGCCTGGCATGTAACTCTACCAAGCTGGTATTCATCAAGCGAATATCAAAGATTTGAATCATGTTGATCTGATAGGGATTCCTATCATGGTAGACCTGAATCCACCCAAGATCCATCTGACGCTGGAGGGCCTCTTGTACAAAAGAGCATCCCTGTTTGTTTACCGAGCAAGTCAGACATGAATTATAATCGTGACGCGGCAAATTATGATACTGGCTTTGCCTTGAGTGCATCATCACCAAGTTAACATTCATTGCACGAATGTCGTGGTTTAGAATAATGTTGGAATTCGTATAGGTCAAGTTGACTCCACAAACTCGATGCTCTTGGATCCACCCGAGCTCCAATTGTTCTTGTAGAGCTGACTGCACCACAGAACATCCTTGATTGTTTTTAGAGCAAATATCACACTGGTGATAATTATGAGGTGGCACATGGCCATACCCACTCTGTCTACAATGCATCTTGACCAAGTTGGTCCTCAATAAGAGTACATCATGAATTTGATAGCTGTCGTCAGACTCTCCCTCTATCAAATTTACTGCAGCTTTCTCATGTTGAGGCAGCGGGTTCGTGATAACATTGGGATTCGTATCTTTGAAAGATAAGACCCCGCTCCTAACAAGCTTTTGCACATCAGATTTGAAACTGAGAGAGTTTTCTATGTTATGCCCTGGTCCTCCTTGATGGTAAGGACAAGTGTGATCCGTTTTGAACCAAAAAGACAGATTTTTCGGTACTGTAAGAGGAGACTTAGTTTGGACGTGCCCCTTGACTAGTAGTAACGAAAACAATTCTGCGTACAACATGGGTATAGGGTTGAACCCTGGTGGTCGCGTTGTACGGTTGTTGTTGTACGGCGCACGAGTCTGCTGAAGAGACTGTTGATTAGGTTGGCTCTGTGCAACCTGAGGTTGATACGTAGGAACAGGCGCAGGGTTGATAGAAGGAGTTACAGCTGCTACTGGTTGGTAACATCGCCTTTGCTTTCCGAGAGAGATATTCCCAATATCTTGCTCTTTCTTCTTAGGGAGAGCACTATCATATCGTTTTATACTACTTGATGATTCAACGTCTCTTACTAAACGTCCTTCTCGGACGACTTCCTGAAGACGAACCCCCATGCCCACCATCTCGGTGAAGTCAATGGGCGCACTGGCAACCATTCTGTTGTAGTAAAATTAGCTCAAGGTCTTTAAGAAGATCTTTGTCATCTCTTTTTCCTCAAGAGGTGGACAAATCTGGGCGGCAATTTTATGCCATCTCTGAGCGTATTCTTTAAAGGTTTCCTTGTCCTTTTGTGACATTGATCTGAGATGATCTCTGTCCAGTGCCATGTCCAGATTATATTTGTATTGTTTGATGAAAGCAGCGCCAAGATCTCTGAACGTGCCGATCGTAGCGCGGTTTAAGCCCATGTACCATTTTAATGCAGCACCGGTTAAACTATCCTGAAAGTAGTGAATCAGTAGCTTCTGGTTCTTTGTCTGAGCTGAAATTCGCCGAGCGTACATCACCAAGTGGCTTTGAGGGCAAGAGTTACCCTTGTATTTTTCAAAGTCAGGCACTTGGAACTTGTGTGGAACTTTCACATTGGGGACCAAGCAGAGGTCCGCAGCATCCTTTCCAAATAGATCCTGACCACGAATGGCTTGCAGTTCTTTCTGCATTTCCAGGAATTGTTCCTGGAACTCATTCATTCTGTCGAACATGCTGTTGTTTCCACCAAAAGGTATCTGGGGAATTTGTCCTTCCGGGACAGTGTGTACCACGGGCGGTGGTATAGTCATTATGGCCGAGACTCTCAGTGCCTCCCGAAGTTTGTAACCTTCGGGAGTTGTTGTCATGCCCCTAGCATCTTCGTTTTCCCAAAGTTTGTAACCTTCAGGCCCAGCGGCCCCAGCTGCAGTTCCATGATCCTCAGCGATCGGTGGAACATATCCTTCCGGGATATAGTTAAGTGGCATGCCCCAGGGACGATCTTTCGGCATTTTGTACCTAGGATCATACTTCTTCACTATGGACGTTGATGTGATCTCTGAGATCACAGTCCTTTGTTGTTGCATCTGAGCTTCTACTAGAGCTTGCATGTCGTTATGAAGCTTTCTCATATCCTCTTTCAGAGTGTCGATCTCTTTTCTCAACTCTCTGTTCTCTTCCTCGGGATCATCCATCTTTTTCTGACGATTGGCCCGAGTATTGTACGAATGAGACAGTTTGACTCTAGAATCAAGACACAAACGTGAGATTCGTAGGTAAGAAGAATGTGTTATACGAGAATGATGAATGCAATGCAATGGTTTTATTAATTATTTTTGTTTATTCAAAGTAAACTTCGACAATTAGATTGCAAATATCAAACAGTGGGGAAACCCCATTTTATTGAATTCAAAAGATTGCGGAAATGGAAATACAGTAGATTACAAAGTGTTGAAAAAGGAAACCTAAACTAATGGATCCCGAGTCCTCTCGGAGGAGAGCTCAAGTGCTGGTTCCGGTACTTTCCTCTTCTTTGACCGGGGCTCTTCGGCCGTTGTCGGGTTGTCATTCCTTTGCCAAGTGAAAGGAGCGAGCAAATTCCTTTGGTCATCCTGATTTTCTACAGCATGTTGCTCTAAAATCTCAATCAGAGCATCTTTTTCTCTTAACAGTTGCTGTATTTTCCTGCACTCCACATTGGGAATACAGTACTTATTCCTCCAAGACCTCTTCTCCTGCTGAACTTTGCTGAGAGTAACTTGAAGTTTTTCCGTCTCTGACATAAAATAAAGGGCAGAGTCCCTTAATGGAAGAACTTCCTGACGAGGGTAAGGCATCCTCAGCTTGAGAGCTCTAGTTTGTACCCAATGGAGATAAGGCTCCATCGAGACAGAATCTGGTTTTCCTAGAGACTCTCGTCCTTTCCTATGAACGTGTTTCCAGGCGTGCACTATTTTCGTCTTTAGTGCCCTGTCATTTTCTCCTTCCTTGAAGAAAAGACCTTCCAGATGAGCATTCTGCGGGACTTGCCTCATCGGGTATCCGAATTAACGACGAACTAACACCGGATGATAGTTGATTCCCCCCTTAGTTCCTATAAGGGGTACATTTGGGAAATTTCCACAACGGTCAATGATTCTGATCCCGTCGTAGATTCGATTGTACTGATCGATGTCGGAGTTGGTAAGAGACATGATTCTTTGCGACCAACGTAAAGTATTCTTTTGATCCCAAAATGCAGCAGACTTGGGTAAGTGGGACGTGAACCACTTGTAAAGCAGGGGTACACAGCATGTGATCATTCCTCCGCTGTATAAATTCCTAAAGTGTACCGAATGATATGCATCTGCGAGTAAGGTTGGTACGGGGTTTGTAATCAGGAAAATCTTAATGGCGTTGAGATCTACAAAGTTATCGATGTTAGGAAACAAAATAACCTGTAGGTGAGCAAAACAAAGATACTCTCGAAAGCGGCCACGTTCCCTTTACTGGCAAAGTACAGGGCTTTCTTTATCGAGAATTGGGCTGGCAAACCTTGGATGCCACCCTTAGTGGTTATGTGAGTCCTGACTTCTGACTCGTCCAAATAAATTTCCCTTGCAATGGTTTGATCCTTTGGAATTTCTTCCAGTCCAGAAAAGGGAGCTTGATCAGTAATATGCAGATCATTCAGGTGAGAATACTCCTCCAGCATTGGTGCAAGCTGATAATCCGGGAATGTGAAACAGTGATAGACCGGATCGTAGAACTGGATTAGTGTGGACAAAATTCCTTCGATTACATGGACCCTTAATAGAGACAGTAGTCCCCCATACTTAGCTCTGAAAGCCTCGTGGTTGTTGATCATTCTCGCCAAACCTCTCAAATCCTCTAACTTTGGAACCTTGAAGGTATACTTATGAATTTTCCTTCTACCGATATCCATTAGTGCAATCCCCTTTCTCTGACATTTGCAATCATTGTCTCAGTTTAATTTGAAAAAGAGAGACTAGAAGAGAATTTTTTTTTTGTTTTTAACGTTTTTTTTAAATGAATGTATGAATGCAGCACACAAAATCATAGAAAAAACATGGGGTCAAAGGTTCGGTGTCATGAAGTCAAGGCTCTACCCCCCCCCCCCCCCAAAGGTTTATACTGGTGATTTTTTATACCTGTCCGCAAAATCATTGACCCCTCTTGGGATGACAACAACAAGCGGATCGCCAGCGAGCTGATGTATCCTAAAGTGATCTCAGATGAGGGTAGTATCGCGTGACAACTATTTTCGATAGCTTCCGCACTACAAAATGGCTTAAGTATGCTAAAAACCTCAGCTTCTCAGATAACCCAGTCGACCACACTACTTTTAAGAACCGAAGTCGTATAGGCAATGTATCTGCAAAGGGAGTCTCCACTGAGTTTGATGGTCGATCGGGGACTCTTAACTGGGATTTACTCCCCGCAAGATTACCCGCATTGCCATCACCTATCTTAGGTGTATACTCAATCTTTCCACATGCGGCATCACACACATTCCCATTAGCAGAAAAATAAACACAGATATGAATTAGGAAAAGCAGTATATATATTTGTCTTAATCATCCTAGACCTCTAGTCTTATGATCCTATACAGATAATGACTCCCCGACAGAGTTACCATTTCTGTGAAATTTTGGTGAATTCAAGGTTTTCTACCTAAGATTGTAAGAAAGAGAAGACGGGCCCCACGGTGGGCGCTATTTTTTTCTGTAGCGTAATTTTTATGGTCCTGAGTCACGATCTCACGGGTACTACAGTTTGATTCATTTTTTATCCTATTGAGCTGACTAAGGAAGGGAAATAGATGTCTCCAATTAACCCTGCTTGCATACTGCGTTTAAACAGCGGTCTGCTAGGTTACAGATGCTATGTGGAGGTGGGGCCCAATCTTCGGTTATTTCGCTTGAGAACACGATGTTTAGACTATTGGTGAGGTTTTTGATATTGTGTTCAGATTTGATGCTTTTGGGTTGATTTGGTGGAGATACTGGATTTTGGTTTTTTGATTAGTGTGCTCGCTAAGATTTTTCAACCTTATGCCTACTTATTCCCGTTTGACGAAACAGGGAAATCAGAGCGATTATAGTTCCTCCTATTCTATGGGAGGAAAAAGGTCATTTTTGGTGTCTTGTTCAAAGCCCAAGACGTGAAGCTAAATGTGGTTTGTATCTTGTTCAAAGCCCAATATGTGAAGCTAAAAGGTCTATTTGTATCTTGTTCGAAGCCCAAGATGTGAAGCTGAAGGGTTTTGACTTTAGAGAGAATTTGTCATCTCTAAAGAAGGGTATTTGGTCTGTTTGTCACGATTGTTGGGTGATTGATTATAAAGGAGAATTATTTTAACTGGGATATATGAATCAAGCAATGCCATAATTTCCTTTATAGGAGATTTTAACCTGAAGGAGAAGACTTTAACTCAGTGTAGAGCAATGTTATCTTTCCTTAGGAATGTCTCATGCTAAAAGAGGGACAGTGGCGTGGATGTAAATAATCCAGAGGCTTGCCGCTTACAGCAATTAGATGAAGGGAAAGGAAGTGTTGATGTTTGGATGCTGTGAGTAAGACACAGATTGATACTAAAAGGTTGATTGACTCAACCGAGATTTCCTTAAATAAAGCCTAAGAGGAGGTTATTGACCCAACAAGAGGGAGTTTTTTATCTGTCTCGTACGAAGCCCGAGATAGAGGCTAAAAGGGTTAACTCAACAAGAGAGTGCTAACGAGTAACTGACTCAACAAGAGAGTGCTTTTATATTTGTCTTGTAAGAAGCCCAAGACGGAGGCTAAAGAGGTTTGACTCAACAAGAGAGTCGTTTCTATCTCGTACGAAGCCCGAGATAGAGGCTAAAAGTGGTTGACTCAATAAGATAGTCTTTTAAACTCAACAAGAGAGTGTGGGGAGGATCATTGTACAAAGCCCAAGAGGAGGCTAGCTGTTGGTGACTGTTTCAGTTTAGTGACAGGTCCAACAGGTTGGATGAAAGAGAAAACCAGTTCTTATAAAGGGAACGATTAAAGGTAAGGTTGTGCTTTGGTACTGATCAGAAGATCAGGGTATATCCTGTTCTTTAAGGAAATGGGAAATCCAAAGGGTATTGAGACTGTCCAAGTCTACTAGTGTCTTGAGAAATCGATTCTCAGATAGTGAATGATCTTTGTATGATGCGCAAGAGAAGGCCGGTATGTTAAGGGATGAAGGTCAACCCATTAACTGGTCTGACACTTGACTCAGAAAGACCGCTCTAGCAAATTGATGACTAGGTTCTGTTCCAATACTTGTAGAGGTCTCTGGGTCCTTGTACCAAGCCCATGATAAGGCATGAGAGCTTTTAAGAAGCCGAAGGGTCCTTGTACAACGCCAAAGAGGAGGCGGGGATGCTTTTAGGAAGCATGTGGGTCCCCAAACCACGAGAAGTTCAAGACATGCTATTCACAGAGAATAGATCAAGCCAGGAAAGTCCGAGAATTTGGAAGAAACTCAAGAGATGCTATTCATGGATAATAGATCAACTCTGGGGAGTAGAGTCTCTTTGAATATTTCTAAGAGTGACAATTTGAGAAAGGGTTCACCGAGAATGCTGCCTTTCATGTCTCCATATTGTTTAACCCCAAGAGGAGGGAAGACTGTATCTGGTAATCCTATGGGGATCTAGTTTTGTTTGTATTTAAGAGCGATCAACAATGATTTACCTAGTGCTAGACGTAGTTGCCGGGGAAAACTCTAAATAGCTATACTAGTATTACACAGTTAATATTTTTCAGGTATATAAAAGTTTGTGAAAGAAGACTTACAGTGAGTAACCCCACAATACAATTATATATACATGAAAGTGGATAAAGAAAGTGGGTAAACACTTACTCCGTTGTAGACCTTTCATGCTGTTTGGTTAGTTGTTCAACAAAGAAAGCTTTGATAATAATAAGATATTCAAAATCAAAGGAGAAAGTGCTTTGAACAGTTTGTTGGGGCTTACAGCTCAAGGAGAGGCCCAAGGTTTTATCAGTGATTGCACTGTGGTTTTGAAATTGTACAGGGAGTTATACAAGTGACTGAGGCCCAAAAAGGTTTTCTGTATAAAGGGATGGGTCTTACACTCTCTCAAGAGGCCCAAAGGTTTATTTTTATACAATTGGTGGGGCATACTGCTCAAGGAGAGGCCCAGGATTTTGTTTTGAAATGGCGATCGCGCAGAGATTTTCGAAAACGCAGTGGGTCTTATACAACGACTGAGGCCCAAAAAAGGTTTTGGTTTTCAAAGGGGTTGGGTCTTACACTCTATTAGAGGCCCAAAGAAAATACATGGGGTTTATAACACAAGGGTAGGCCCATTTGGTTTTGATTAAAAAAAGCGACGATCACGCCGTTGTTTTTGAAAATACAGTGGGACTTATACAATGACTGAGGCCCAAAAAGTGGTGTATTTACAAAGGGGTTGGGTCTTACACTCTAATAGAGACCCAAGGTGTTTGAAAATGATTTGTGAGGGTGAAAATCAAAGAAACCCTAATTTTGTTTTCCTTTAAAAGTAAATATTTCAAGAAAATAAACTAAAATGATAAAAATACCAAATAAGTTTGAATAAACCACTTGTGATTTTTGTTTAAGGTTTGAAAATGAGTTTTTAATCACAAGATGAATTAAAACTCATTTGGTTTTGATTTTCAAAGTAAATATTCACTTTTAAATGTTTAAAAACAATTAAAAATGAATTTATTCACAAAAATACTAATTATATTAAATAACTAATATAAATTTTATTTTTTTGTGGAATAAAATATTTCAACATTTTTGTGGTTTTTTGCAAAAAGAACCAATAAAAAATGATTAAAATTGAGGGAGTTATTAATTTTTCAAATCATTAAAAATAATAAGAAAAACAATAAAAAGTGGAAAAATAGCAAAAAGAGGATCTGGGGCGAGGGGGATTCGAACCCCAGACCTCTTGTGTATAGGGAGAGCGTCTTACCACTGGGGTGGTGATACATCCGTTGATTGAAACACAACCACAAATATACAAGGCTTGCCTTGTTTTTGGCCTGGCCCAAGGCAAGGTAAGGCAAGATTTTGGTTGAAAACGTGAAGGCCATAACTTTCTCATTTCTCCATGGAATGGGACAAAATTTAGGTCTATCCTGCTTAGAATTTCACAAGGAATCCAATGGTGGTGGTGTTTTTTTAGATCATGCTCCTATTGAAAAACCCGATAGTGGTTTTAAAATAGGCCATGATTTGCATTTTTTGTGCCATCTCTTGGTACAAGCATGAATTACATGATAAATTGGTGCAAACACAACACATATAACATGTATAAGAGATGCATAATCAGTGGACATCAAAAGAAAGCATGATTCAAAGAATCCAAGTTGTGATGCTTACCTCTTTTTGGAGCTTTTGTGCAATCTGCCAAGGGCTTTGTTCCAGAAATGATTTAATGCTTTGGACACCCTCAAATGATCTCTTAGAAGCTTTTAGGATGGTTGGAATCAGCTGGAAACCTCAGGAACAAGTTTGAGCTCTTTCTTGCAAAAGGGGCAAAAGTGACCAAAATAACAACTCTCTCAAACGGTGTTCCAAATGTGTGGAACCATTTGGGACAGTTCAAGGATGATATTTAGAGTGTGTTTTAGGTTTTATCTGGTTTGGAAAGTGACTGAATCAAGACATGGCTTGAAAAATGCACAAAAGTCCTATTTTGAGGTTTTGAGAGGTGACTTTGTGATTTTGGTGTTACAGGTCACTTGTGAGAGTTTGGACAGCTTAGATATGACATATTGGATGTGTTTGGATCATGAGTTGTGGTGGAATTGCTCTCTAACTCAAAACCTCAGAGTTACCTTGCTAAAGAAGGTATTTTTACCTAGAGAAAGAGATTTTGAGGAAAGCAAGTGTTGTAGTGCTTTGGTGTACTCAAACTAAACACAATTGAGCTCTATTTATAGTAGAGCAAGTTTGTTTTGGCTGCAATAGTGAATGGCAACTGCAACAGAGGTTTGCCTAATGTTGAGCAATGAGAATCCAAGTCTCCTCTAGCCATTGACTAGAGGTTATGGCACAAGCTTCTGGTTCCCTAGTTGTTGGATAAGTCTTGACTGAATTCAGTTGGAAATGGCTCAGTCCATGCCACCTTGGTGCATCCATTAAATGCTCCAATCCAAAATTGGAGTCTTGTCCCTCTTTTAGGCATTTCTAGGTTTGGCATGCTACTTTTGGTTCCAAAGACTTGGGAGGCTGATGGATCAGTGTTTGTCCCTCCTTAGTCTCCCCTTGAGGTGTTTAGATGGATAAGTGTGTTCATTTGCACAAATTTGGCAAATCGAGCAAAATGCATGTTGCCATTGTCATATCTCATGGCTCAAGTGGAATTTGATGGAGTTCTCGGCAATTTTGGAAAGCCCTCATATGATACAACAACTGTTTAATCATAGTTGGTTTTGATACTTTTTGGATCCAAGTGAAAAAATGCCCTTACATTTGGAAAAAAGTGAAGGCTGATTCTGACTTAGTGAAAATTTCACTAAGTGTTGGAAAAAAGGGACATTTTCACTTTTTGTGATTTTGATCATTCCATAACATAAAATCCATGAGGAATTGGAATGAGTTGTGTTTGAAGCTTTTGTAGAGGGCCATGATAGCTACAAATCCATCTTTGAATGAAGAAAAATGGCCTTGTGGTTTAGGAGTTATGATCCTCCAAAGTTGGTACCCTAGCCACGTTGTTCCATAACTTAGAAAAATTTCTAAGTTTTTATGGTACCCCATTTACAAGTTATCCCACTTTTCTTGATTTTTCTTGATGAATGATGATTCCAATCACACATTAACATCATTTTAGGGTTAAAGAACCATAATTGTGAAAAATCTCAAAAAGTCAAAGTTGACTTTCATGCACAGTTGACTTTTTGTCAGATGAATTCCAAACTGTGCGATCCTCTATGAAATCAAGTCCTTGACCTAAATCAAACATAATGGATTGATTTCATAGGTGTCATAGGGTGTATTGAATCATGTCCTAGGGTTTGGGAGCATGTCTTGGTCAAAAGTCAAAGGTACAATTGACTTTTTTCCTCAAAACCCTAATTGTGGTTCAGATGAAACTGAAACTTGTGAATCAAGCTTCTTGGATCAATCCATTATTGTAAATGGATCAATATGGTTTATAGAGACCCTCAAATCTTCCCTTGAGGTCTTGGCTCATGATTTGTCCCAAAAGTCAACTTAAGGGTGAATTAGGTCAAGAAACCCTAATTCCTAATTTTTGATGAATGCATCCCCTGAGGCCAAATTGACTTGATGATTGGGTCCATGAGGTTCCATGGAGCATTTTAGGTTATACTTTGAAGCATTGGTTCATGCCTAGAGGAAAATTTCTATCTGGAGACCCTGGTCGACCAAACCCTAATTTGGTGAGACTGATGGGGCAAGAAGGTTCCCCCATATTGTGATGATGATTTGCACAATGATGGGAAATCTTAGTGGTCAAAATTTGGGGTATGACAGGTACAATCAAAGATATTCTAACAAAAATAGGATGCGCAACATGCAAAAGTTTTTATCTGTCCTCACGCTTTTAGCCACCAGCCTAGATAGCTATCATGATTATCTTTCAACGGCTCTTTCTACAAGGCTATAAAAGAAGCAAAAGACTTGAAGAAAGACACACACGAACACTACTGCAATATTCTTTCTAACTGAAATCTTTCTTAAGTCATTCTGGTCGAAACTTGTATACATTTTCAGATTGTATAGAAGCACTTGTCTGTAAACGAAATTCATTCAAACTTAGGTTTGTGTTCCTTGAGAAAGACCTTGTGGTGGTATTTCTTGAGAAGTCTAAGTCGTGTGTCTTAGAGGTGTAGCGAGCGATTTGGGACGTGGTTCTTAGGCGCTGTCGCTCTTTGGGGTTTACTACGTCGATTCATTTTTTAACCCTACTTACATACTGAGTTTAAATAGCGGTCTGTTAGGTTACAGATGCTATATGGTAATGGGGCCTTTTTCTTAGTTCTTTTTTAAGAGTGAAAACATTGGACGGTTCATGGGTAGGATGTTAGGACTGATGTTTTTCGATTGATGTATGCGGGTATGTGTAGCGAGCGATTTTGGACGCGGTTCTTAAGCGCTGGTCGCTCTCTGCGGTTGAGCTTAAAACTACAGGTCGATTCATTTTTTATCCTATTGTGAGCTGAATAAGGAAGGGAAATAGATGTCTCCAATTAACCCTGCTTGCATACTGAGTTTAAACAGCGGTCTGTTAGGTTACGGATGCTATCAATGTGGGGGGGGCCTTTGTACTGGTTATTCGTATTTCGCCAATACGGTTCTTTCTTTCTTTTTTCCTAGGCAAAGAGTTTCTGGCGGGGAATAAGGATTAGGAGGTTAGGACTGATGTTTTTGAAATACTGCTTTTAATTGATGGAGGTATGGGATTTGGGTTTTTTGTTGATTGCGCTCGCTAAGATCTTTTCTTTCGATCTTATGCCTACGTATTCCCGTTTACCGAAACAGGGAAATCAGAGCGTTCGTAGTTCCTCCTATTCTATGGGAGGAAATTGGTTTTTGGTGTCTTGTTCAAAGCCCAAGACGTGAAGCGAAAGGTGATTTGTATCTTGTTCAAAGCCCAAGATGTGAAGCTAAAAGGTCTATTTGTGTCTTGTTCAAAGCCCAAGCCGTGAAGCTGAAAGACCTTGGCTTTAGAGAGAATTTGTCATCTCTAAAGAGGGGGAGGAGGAGAATTACTTTAACTGGGATACGCGGATCCGAGCAATGCCATAATTTCCGAAGAAAGGGTTTTAACCTGAAGGAGAAGACTTTAACTCAGTGTAGAGCAATGCCATCTTTCCTTAGGAATTTCTCATGCTAAAAGAGGGACAGTGGCATGGATATAGATGATCCAGAGGCTTGCCGCTTACAGCGATTAGATGAAGGGAAAGGAGTTGTTGATGTTTGTATACTGTGAACGAGGCACAGCTTTGATGCTAAAAGGTTAATTGGATTAACCAGTGGTTTTCTTATACAAAGCCTAAGAGGAGGCTAATTTCCGCTAGGAAAATCATTATACAAAGCCTAAGAGGAGGCTATTTTGTGTCTCGTACAAAGCCCGAGAGAGAGGCTAAAGGTTTTTGACCCAGTGGGGCATATCGTTATACAAAGCCTAATATGAGGCTAGCAAAGAGTTCGACTCTTGCTTAAGGGATTTATATCTCGTATGAGGCCCGAGATGGAGGCAAAAAGGGGTGATTGACTCAACGAGGGAATCTTTTGTGTCTCATACAAAGCCTGAGAGAGATGCTAAAAGCTTGTTTTGACTCCACTGGGGAGAATTTTGGTATCTCGTACGAAGCCCGAGATGGAGGCTATTGTAACTGTTTCAGTTGAGTGACAGATCCAATATACTGATTTAAAAGAGAAAATCAGTTCTTATATGAGCAACACTGTACTCAGGGATTTGATTTGAGGATCAGGGATATTTCCTTTTCTTCGAGGAAACGGAAAATCCAAAGGGTATTGAGACTATCCGAATCTGCGGGTTTCCTTCCTATTTAACGAAGGGTGCTTGAGAATGTCTTTGAGACTCAAGGAAGTTAGACTGTCCAAGTCTAGAGTTTTTTCTTTGGTACTATGCTTTGAGAAACAGTAGTAGACTCTATGAAAGGACTGTTCTATGAGGATGACTAAGTTCTGTTCCTATACCTCTAGGAGGTCGTCGGGACAATTTGTACGAAGCCCACGAGGAGGCTGGAATCTTTTAAGAAGCCGACGGGTCCTTGTATGAAGCCCAAGAGGAGGCGGGGTTGCTTATAGGAAGCCTGTGGGTCCTTGTACGATGCCCAAGAGGAGGCGGGGTTGCTTATAGGAAGCATGTGGGTCCTTGTACGATGCCCAAGAGGAGGCCGATGCTTTTAAGAAGCCCGTGGGTCCCAAACCAAAGAAAAGTTCGGGAAAACTCTTTTAGAGTTAAAACCACTGGTAAACGTGCGAGGTTTACTATCCAGTGACTTTAACTTTTAGAGAGAGTCCGAACCGTTCGGCGGTTTGAAGAAATTCAAGAGAAGTTTCACCGAGAATAATTCATCTCTGGGGGATAGAATTTCTTGACGATTCCTAAGGAGGACAGCCGAAGAGAAGACTGTATCTGGTGCTCCTATTGGGGATCTAGGCGTCTATTTCTACGAATAAATGAAACGGCGTCACCTAGTTCTAGACGTAGTTGTCGGGGAAACTTGAAATATCTATACTATTTATTACACAGTAGATATGAGTTTATGAAAGGAGACTTACAGTGAGCAGCCCCACAATACAGTTTATAATATGAAAGCAGTAAACGAAAGTGATAACCACTTACTCGGTTGGAGTGCTTCCATGCTGTTTGGTTAGTTGTTCAACAAAGAAAGATAAAAACAACAGCATATTCAAAATCAAAGGAGAAAGTGCTTTGAAAAAGAAAGATTTGGGGCTTACAGTTCAAGGAGAGGCCAAGGGTTTTATCAGTGAGCGCACTGTTTGAATTTGTACAGAGGGACTTATACAAGTGACTGTGGCCCTAAAATTGTTTTCTGTACAAAGGGATGGGTCTTACACTCTCTCAAGAGGCCCAAAAAGGTTTAAAGAAAAAGAGTGGGGCTTATAACACGAGGGTAGGCCCAAATGATTTTTCGTTTAAAAATGGCGATCACGCCGAGGTTCTCTTTTAACGCAGAGGGACTTATACAATAAGTGAGGCCCAAAATGTTTTGGTTAAAAGGGGGTTGGGTCTTACACTCTAATAGAGGCCCAAAGTGTTTTTGAATGGGTCTTATAGCTCGAGGAGAGACCCAAATGATTTTTGAAAAGGCGACGATCACGCCGTTTGTTTTTTTGGCGGTATCGGGACTTATACAATAAGTGAGGCCCAAAGATGATTTGGTCAAAAAAAGGATTGGGTCTTACACTCTAATAGAGGCCCAAAGTGTTTTGAAAATGATTTATGAGGGTTGAATTAATCCAAAACCCTAATTTGTTTTCAAAATGTATTTAATTGAATAAAAATTCAATTAAAATGATCAAAAATTGTTTAACACATGGAAAACAAATTGTGATCTTGGATTAATGCTTCAAAAATTAAGTATTGACCTACAAAATAATTAGAAAGCATTAAAAGTTGCAAAATCAATGTAGAAAAAATATTTAAAATGCCAAAAACAATCAAAATATTAATTCTTTACAAAAATATCAATTATATGAAATAAATAATATTTTTGGGATTTTTTGATAAAATAAAATATTTTAACATTTTTGTGAATTATTAAAAAAAGAATCAACTCAAAATCATTAAAACTCAGAGAGAAATTAATTTTTGAATCAATTAAACAAAATCACAAAATTCAAATATTTGAAAATCTGAAAATGGCGCCAAGAACACAAGCAAGAACACGCGCGTTTTCTGGGTTTGGCTGATTTGCATTTTCTATCCAATCTCACTGAATACTTGATTATAACATGCAATCCACATATCATTATGCTCGCCTCAACCTCACGATCATGTCTATGTACTTTAATTTCATTTAAATTAAACATACAACAAGAAATCACGAAGAGACCTCAAGAACCCTAATTTCTGCATGAAGGCTAGGATTTTTGATACACGATTCAAACAATGCAATTAATTGAGGGAAAACATTCCATGCATGATTATGAACATATGGCCAAATTATTGTGCGAGGAAATATGCATAGATTGAGAGATGCCCAAGTTTAGGCTTACCTTCAAGTCGTGACAGCAAGAGCAGATGTGATTTTGAGTTAGAGGTGTTACAGACAAGTTGTGATGATCTGGACAGCTTCCCTACACCATATGAAGTGTGTTTGAACACTTGGATTGGATTGAAATGGACTGGATCAGTTTATGGCATCTCAGCTGCAACTTCACTTCACACTTGTGTGGATGGCAAGTGATTTTGAGATTTTGATGTTTCAGATGTTATGTGAGTGTTTGATCAGCTCATATGTGATGTATGTGAGGTGTGTGAGTGATTGGTTTGTGCAGAATTGCTCTCAAACTCAAAACCCGATAGCTACCTTGCTAAGAAAGGCATTTTTGCCAAGAGAAAGAGATTTTGAAGAAAGCATCTGTTAGATGGCTTTGGTGTACTTAAACTGACCACAATTGAGCTCTATTTATAGTAGAGCAAGTTTGTTTTGCAAGGAATAGTACATGGCAGCTGGTAAGTAGGTTTCCTCAATGTTGGCCAATGGAAATGAAAGTCTCCTCTAGCCATTGACTAGAGGTTAGGGCACAGATCTTTGGTCCCCTTGGTCTTGGATAAGTCTTGACTGATTTCAGATGAGAATGGCTCAGTCCATGCCACCTTGATGGTTCCATTGAATGCCTCATTCCAAATTTGAAGTCTTGTCCCTATTTTGGCCATTCTAGGTTCAACATGCTATTCTTTGTTCCTTGGACCTTGGAGGCTTGGCTCAGTGATTGTCCCCTTTGGATTCAATCCTGTGAGGTGTCCAAGTGGATTGGAGCAATTGCAATTGGCTGATTTTGGCAAATCGAGCCAAAATGCAAATTCTGCCTTGCCTTGACAGATTTCAGCAAGGCAACTTGCCAATGTTGTATCTCATGATGTAGGTTAAATTTGGCAATGTTCTTGGCCATTTTGGAAAGTTCTAACATGATACAACAACTGTTTGAACAAGTTTGGTTTTGATCTCTTTTGATTCCAAGTGAAAAATCCCCCTACATTTGACAAAAAGTGAAGCAGAATTCTGACTTAGTGAAAATTTCACTAAGTGTTGGAAAAAGTGACATTTTCACTTTTCAGCCACTTTGATCACTCCATAACTCAAAATCCTTAATGAATTGGAATGACTTGTAGTTGAAGTTTTTGTAGGTGATAGTGAGGGCTACAAATCCATCTTTGGATGAGAAAAAATGGCCTTGTGGTTTAGGAGTTATGGTCCTCCAAAGTTGGTACCTTTGCCACTTTATTTTTAACTTAGAAAAATTTCTAAGTTTTATGGTTACCCCTTTTACAAGTTATCTCACTTTTCTTGATTTTTCTTGATGAATGATGATTCAAATCATACATTAACATCATTTTAGGGTTAAAAATCCATTTTGGTGAAAAATCTCAAAAAGTCAAAGTTGACTTTTGTGCACAGTTGACTTTTTATCAGATGAATTCCAAACTGTGCAATTCTTCAGGAAATCATGTCCTTGACCTAAATAAAACTTGATGGACATGTTCCATGGGTGTCATAGGGTATATTCAATCATGTATTAGGGTTTGGGAGCATGTCTTGGTCAAAAGTCAAAGTTACAGTTGACTTTTCCCTTAAAACCCTAATTGTGGTGCAGATGAAAATGAAACTTGTTGCTCAAGCTTCTTGGATCAATCCATTGTTCCAAATGGACCAATATGGTGTATTAGAGACCCTCAAATCATCTCTTGAGGTCTTGGCTCATGGTTTGTCCCAAAAGTCAACTTAGGGGTGTATCAGGTCAAGAAACCCTAATTCCTGATTTTTGATGAATGCATCCCCTGAGGCAAAATTGACTTGATGCATGGGTTCATGAGGTTCCATGAAGCATATTAGGTCATGTTTTGGATCATTGCCTTGTGCCCAGATGAAAATTTCCATCTGGAGGCCCTGGTCGACCAAAACCCTAATTTGGTGACACTGTCGATCTTGAGACTTGATCCACCTAGAAGGGAGCATCCTTGTGCTTAATCCTTGAAGTGGGAGTCCTTTTTGATCCATTGTGGATGTTTGAGAGATTAGACAAGTTGAAGATCATGTCATTTCTTGATTGATCCTTTGTCTAAGCACTCAGAGAGGGCTTGAAACCCTAATTTTGATTGTATTGGATGCTCACCCATCTTTGGGGAGACTGATGAAGCATAATGGTTCATCCATATTTTGATGATGATTTTCAAAATGATGGGAAATCTAAGTGGTCAAAATTTGGGGTATTACAGATGCCCCTATTTAATCTTCTTGGACCCGAAGGTATGAATGACGAAGGTGTTCGGGCATTCGGGGTGCAAGAGGATTAAATATCGGAATATCCGAAATTTTGATGGTGGTTATGAATGGTAGCTTACGCATTCATCTTCTTTAACTAAGCAATGATGCTTAGGAAAGGTAAACTTCCCCTCGATCCCAGTTTTCAGCCAAGGAACTGGTCTCATTTTCTTTTGAAATAAACTTCCCCTCGATCCTGGTTTCCTACCAAGGAACTGGTCTTAGTTTCTGATTTAAACTTCCCCTCGACCCTGGTTTCCTACCAAGGAACTGGTCTTAGTTTCTGATTTAAACTTCCCCTCGATCCTGGTTTCCTACCAAGGAACTGGTCTTAGTTTCTTTTGTCAATAAACTTTACTGACAAGGGACGCTATTCGTAGCGGTTTTCCTTCAAACTTCTCGCCGAATTTTTGTGGGGAGATGCCATTTGAGTGGAAAAAGTTTTGATGTCAGACTTGCTGGGGAACCCATTCGTCTGAGTTGTAGAGGTGTACAAACTTCTCTGTTGGAGACGCCATCTTTTTCTACTAGGGAAAGCGAGTCTCTTGAGGGACTGCTTTCGTTTGGGATCTTTCATCATACTTTTCTCGGGATCTTCCCGGAGAAACGCCATATGATGGGGTCCAATTTTGAGGTGTCGATGACCTTTTCATCAGCGGTTTTTCAGAGCAAAACTGGCGTGCTGCCGAATCTCTGATCACGAGGCTTTCTCTGTGGATTTTCCTTAATCCGGGAAAGCAAGGATATCATCTTCAATGGCGAAGAGTGACATCTGTTGAAGGTTTCTCTGGTCATTCAGAGGTTCAAGTTATCAAAGTGGCCAAGGGCCAACTTCTTTCCAGAATTAAACTGGAAGCGAGGTTGTTCAGACACAGTATTTCCTGACGAGGCAAGAACTGACAACTCGATTGAGAGGACTTCTACCACTAGGGGACAAGACCGACTAGAGTGATAGTGATGCAATATGAAATGTGAATGCAAATAAAAAATGCATGAAGTATGTATGTATATGCTGACAAAACAGACGCGGCATACAGACTAATGGATGAACACAATTGGATACTCGGCCATCGCGGGGCGAAGAAGTACCGTTGATTCAAAATAGCAATTCCACCTTGCTTAGGAGAGATAGTCCACGCGGGGAGCTATGTTGATCGGGCTTAGGAGATGAGAACTCGGCCGAGGATGTCAGACGAAACAAGGTCTCTGACACAGTTGATCCCTTCATTCAGGCATATTGGCTTAGAAGGAGTACTTTGATTATGCACTTTGAAGTCCGCTTACTTCGGGAGAAGCAATCGATGTTCTTCTGATGTTCAACAGTCAAAAGAAATTCCATCTTTAATTTAAAAGCAGAAAAAGTTTTAACAAGTAAATTCATTTTTGTTTTATTTCAAGAATCGCTGATTAAGTTTAAACAACGTCGTTCTGTAAAGCTAAAACAAGCAAGAATTACAAACAAAAGCACAAAGGCTCAAATTTTATTGATAAGATGGAGATCAGCCAAACGCGTGATTCCAAAGAGTATATACAAAGTTAGAAAATGGTAATTTACAGGGAAAAGGGCTACGTTGAAACATAACGACCACTATCCTTCTACCAACTTTGAATTCGGGGCATCCTGAGCTTCCGTCGAAGATGACCTTTGACTGGAGATTTCCTCCGATAGATGATGTTGTAACTGCTGCTGAGGGACTTGCCTCTGTTGAACATAGTTACTTGCCATTATCCCTAACTTTTGCCTGGACTGTACAATGAGATTTCCAATCCATCGGGATGATTTTTTCTTTCATGTCTCTAACTTTTACCTGGACCGCCCTTTCGGGTTTTCAATCCACCGAGACGTTTTTTTTTTTTTTAGTTTAGGCGAAGTATTTCTTGACTACATCAACATTCGTGGGGTAGGCAAATTCCTCTCCGTCCATGGTTGCAAGTCTCAAGGCGCCGCCTGAGAAAGCTTTCGTGACCACATATGGGCCATCATAATTCGGGGTCCATTTGCCCCGAGAGTCAGAGAGAAATGATTGTATCTTCTTGAGCACGAGGTCTCCTTTTCTGAAGACACGAGGTCGGACCTTTTTGTCGAACGGCCTCTTCATTCTCTGTTGATACAACTGCCTGTGGCATAGTGCCGTGATTCTCTTTTCTTCGATCAGGTTCAGTTCGTCGTGTCGACTTTGACACCATTCAGCTTCGGTGAGCTGAGCTTCCATCAATACCCGGAATGATGGGATCTCTACTTCTATGGGAAGCACTGCCTCCATGCCATATATTAGAGAGAAAGGGGTAGCCCCTGTTGAAGTGCGGACAGATGTACGATAGCCGTGAAGAGCAAAGGGTAGCATCTCGTGCCAATCTTTATAGGTTACAACCATCTTCTGAACGATCTTCTTGATGTTCTTGTTAGCCGCTTCTACCGCTCCGTTCATCTTGGGTCGGTAGGGAGATGAGTTATGGTGTTCAATCTTGAACTCTGCACATAACTCTTTCATCATCTTATTGTTCAAGTTGGATCCATTATCAGTAATGATCTCGCTTGGAACACCATAACGACAGATGATATTGTTTTTGATAAATCGGACCACCACTTGTCGGGTTACATTGGCGAATGACGCTGCTTCGACCCACTTGGTGAAATAGTCAATGGCTACCAGGATGAACCGATGTCCATTTGAAGCCTTGGGCTCAATCATACTAATCATGTCGATTCCCCATATGGAAAAAGGCCACGGGGAAGAAAGAACTTTGAGATGTGATGGCGGTACATGAATTTTGTCGGAGTATATCTGACACTTGTGACACCTCCTCATGTACTTGTAGCAGTCGGATTCCATGGTCAACCAATAATACCCGGCCCTGAGAATTTTTCTCACCATTGTGTGTCCGTTGGCATGAGTGCCAAAGGATCCTTCATGAATTTCTTTCATGAGCATGTCTGCTTCTGGTCTATCGACACATCGAAGCAAGACCATGTCAAAATTTCTCTTATAAAGAGTTTCACCGCTCAGGAAGAAGTTTCCAGCCAATCTTCTGAGGGTTTTCCTGTCTTTTCTGAGTGCCCCAGATGGGTACTCTTGTTTCTGAAGGAAGCATTTGATATCGTGATACCAAGGTCTGTCGTCTATGACTGCTTCAATTGCGAAGATGTAAGCGGGCCGTTCAAGGCGCATTATGTCAATCTTAGGTATGTCATTCCATCGACCTACACTAATCATGGAAGAGAGAGTGGCTAATGCATCAGCCATGTGATTCTCATCACGAGGGATGTGATGAAACTCAACTCTGTTGAAGAAAGGTAGCAACCTTCTTGCATAGTCTTTGTAAGGAATCAATCCTGATTGGTATGTGTTCCAATCTCCTTTTATCTGGTTGATAACCAAGGCTGAATCGCCGTATACGTCCAAGTTTTTGATCCTTAAATCAATCGCTTCTTCGAGACCCATAATACATGCTTCGTATTCGGCCTCGTTGTTCGTACATTTGAATGTAAGTCTGGCAGTGAAAGGAATGTGGATACCCTGAGGGGTAACAATGATTGCCCCAATTCCGTTTCCATAATGATTAACTGCTCCGTCAAAGATGAGTCCCCACTGGGAACCTGGTTCTGGCCCTTCACTGGGTAGCGGTTCATCGCAATCTTTCATCTTTAGATACATGACATCTTCGTCTGGGAAGTCAAACCCGATTGATTCTTGATCGTCAATCGGTTGATGAGCCAAATGATAGGCTAAAATACTTCCTTTAACGGCTTTCTGAGCATGGTACTCTATGTCATATTTTGATAGTAACATCAGCCAACGGGCAATCCTTCCCGTGAGAGCAGGTTTTTCGAAAACGTACTTGATTGGATCCATTTCGGAGACCAACCAAGTAGTATGACGAATCATGTACTGGCGAAGACGTTTGGCTGCCCCAAGCCAAAGCGCAACAAGTTTTCTCAAGCATTGTGTACCGAGTCTCGCAGTCGGTGAATTTCTTGCTTAGATAGTAAATGGCAGACTCTTTCCTTTTAGTTTCGTCTTGTTGGCCAAGTACACATCCCATTGAGTCCTCTAGGACTATGAGGTAAATGATTAGTGGTCTTCCTTCCACTGGAGGTGATAGAATCGGAGGATTCAACAGATATTCCTTGATACTGTCGAAGGCAGTTTGGCAGTCTTCTGACCAAACGCAATCCTGGTTCTTTTTCAATAACTTGAAAATCGGTGCACAAGTGGAGTTTATAAGGAATATGAACCTGGAGATGTAGTTCAAACGTCCCAGGAATCCTCTGACTTGTTTTTCAGTTTTCGGAGAAGGCATTTCTTGAATGGCCTTGACCTTGTCAGGATCAACTTCAATTCCTTTCTGGCTGACGATGAACCCTAGTAGTTTCCCTGAACGGACACCGAAGGTGCACTTGTTAGGATTCAAGCGGAGCTTGAATTTTCTTAGACGTTCGAACAATTTTGACAGATGTTCAATGTGCTCATCCTCTGTTCTTGATTTTGCAATCAAATCATCGACATATACCTCGATTTCCTTGTGTATCATGTCATGAAACAGAGTAGTCATGGCCCTTTGATAGGTTGCCCCGAGATTCTTCAAACCGAACGGCATTACCTTGTAACAAAAGGTACCCCATGGGGTAATGAACGAAGTTTTCTCCATGTCTTTCGGCGCCATTTTGATCTGATTATAGCCCGAGAATCCATCCATGAAGGAGAATACTTTGAACATTGTTGTGCTGTCTACCAGCATGTCAATGTGTGGTAAAGGAAAGTCGTCCTTTGGACTTGCCATGTTCAGATCTCTGTAATCAACACACATTCTCACCCTTCCGTCCTTTTTGGGAACGGGTACGATGTTGGCTAACCATTGAGGATATTCAGATGTAGCGAGGAAACCCGCGTCGATCTGTTTCTGTACCTCCTCTTTGATTTTGATGGCCATGTCCGGGTGAGTGCGTCTCAACCTTTGCTTTACTGGTGGACATTCCGATCTTAGCGGTAAATGATGTTCCACGATGCTGGTATCCAACCCTGGCATATCCTGATAGGACCAAGCGAATACATCGGGGAATTCTTTGAGAAGCTTTATCAAACCCTCTCTGGAAGTTGGACTGAGCAATGCTCCGATCCTGATTTATTTTCTCTCTTTTTCTGAACCCAAGTTTACCGTTTCCAACGGTTCTTTGTGAGGTTCAATGGACCTTTCCTCTTGTCTGAGTAGTCGGGAGATCTCTTCTGGAATTTCGTTGTCATTTTCTTCTTCAGCCTCGAACACCGAGAACTCAAAGTTGGGAGAAGGCATCGGATCGTATGTTTCAACTGGGTATAAAACAAGCAATCTGCATGACATGATGATTCGTGTTTATAAGAGATAGAGAAAATGCAAGTGTGTGCAGTGTTTTGATTTTACTGCTTGTTTTTATTATTGAATGTTTTTTAGGATTACCATTTTCTGAAAAAGCAAAAAGAGAAAACAGCAATTAATGCAGAAATTACAGAATGACGTTATTTTATTAATGAACAAGTCGAATCTTGAAACTACAGCCCTATAAAACAAAACTCTGTCGCTTCGGGCAAAGCGAAGAGGGAAAATTACAGAAAGCGAGCCCTATCAAAACATCTGTTTCACCTGGGCAGGGTGAAAGGTTTAAAGATGGCAATTACTTTGACTGATGAACGACCTTCGGAACCTTGACGGCAACCCATTGGCGGCGAACTCCTCGGTGAATCACAAAGTCTGGCACCTTCCTTGATTTGTCTTCAGAAATGACGCTGATTTCTGGTGGAGCAGGATCATTGGAATCTGTCTCCCAGGCAGAATTGTCGTAGGAGGATTCCTCAGTTGTATTTTGCATAGCATTGGTGCTCTCAGCTGTATCTCCCCATCCAGTTGACTGGATATCTTCGAGCCTGATACGAGAGCTTTCGGGAGCGGTGTACTTGACCATAAAGTCGTATTTTCCACTTGGTTCTCCTAGAGTGTCCCAAACTTCTTTGGAACTGGAGGAGTCATCTCTCTCGATGACGTTGACCTCAGGAAAAGCATAGTTGATGAATTCAAGTCCTGCGAGCGTTGCGAATTCATCTTCATGTTGAGTAGTCTCTGAATGACCTGAGTGTTGATCCCATGACATGGCGGAGACACAGGTATTCTGTTCAATGACGGTTAGCTGATTTTCGTTACTCGGCTGACTTTCTTGCCCCACCTGGGTAAGGCTACCACATTGGCAGACCATCCATCGGGCCATAATAATTGCGGTCAAAGTTGTCTTTCATCAGAGTGTCTTCCTCTAATGAATTTGGCGGAGCACGGCATCCTTCTGGATCACAATCCCCGTAGATCATTTCGACATCTGATCTTGGTATAAATCTCGAACTTTCTGTAGGAAAGCAAAAAGGCATAGGCACCTCTTCCTGAGACATATAGCCGTCCTTGTTAAGGTAGGACTTCCATTCTTCATCCGTGTCAGAGGGATCTTCCTCATTGATAGCATGAACTGTCTGAGACACTGGGTGAAGAAAACCTCCACTGTGGAAGAAGTTTTGAAGGGGATGAAGACTTTCATCGTTGGCGGCTGTCTGGGTATAGGTTGCAGAAAAACCAAGACCCTTCTTTGTTTTATTGTCAATAGGAATGACAAGCCGTCCCCATCCGGTTGTATCGGTACTCTCGACCGCTTTGATAGCATCTTTGTATGAAGAAATCAAAGTTCCTTCTTTGGATTGATCGTTCTTGCTCACCGATAGTGCTTGGAACTGAGTTCCAATAACCTCCTCGGGTTCTACACAAGCAGATGATGAAAGGTTACTCACAAGCAAGGCTTGTTCCCCACAAACCGTGACAAGTTGATCGTTCTTGACGAACTTTAGCTTTTGGTGGAGGGTCGAAGTGACCGCTCCAGCCTGATGTATCCAAGGTCTTCCTAATAAACAACTGTATGTTGCCCGGATGTCCATGACCTGGAAAGTGATTTGGAAAGTGTGAGGACCAATAGTTATGGGAAGATCAACTTCGCCGATAACTGTTTTTCTGGATCCGTCGAATGCTTTGACGACGACCTCGCTGACTCTCATCGGAGGGCCCTTAAATGATAATTGCACCAAAGTGGACTTCGGCATAACATTCAGGGCTGACCCTGTGTCTACCAGTACGTTGGCTAAAGCATCGCCCTGGCAGTTAACTGTAATGTTGAGCGCCATGTTATGATGGCGACCCTCTTCGGGTAATTCCTCATCACTAAATCCCAAATTGTTGCAGGAAGTGATGTTAGAGACAATACTATCAAACTGTCTGATTGTTACATCCTGTTCCACAAAGGCTTGCTCCAAGACTTTCTGTAGAGCCTCTCTGTGTGCTTCTGAACTGAGTAATAGTGATAATACTGAGATCTTTGAAGGAGTCTGTAACAGTTGATCAACAATGTTATATTCACTCCTTTGGATGAGCTTTAGCATCTCATCTTTGTCTTTTGAAAAGTCGGGATTACTAGATTGACCGACTGGTGGATCAGGAATTTCTGCCTGAAGTTCCTTTTCTTTGTTGGATTCTCCCACCCCTCGGTTGAAGATTCTACCACTCCGTGTTACACGACTGATGTCTGCAATATTCACGACGGAGGGTAATGGAATTTCCTTTCCATTCTCGATTATTGTTGCACCGTATTTGTAAGGGATAGCCTTAGTTGATTCATACGGTAGTGGCCCCGGTAGATAGATGACTATGGGAACCTTATGATTTTTCTGACCATCATAAGTAACCTTGATCCGTTCCCGGTTGGGAACTTTAGATTCGTCAAGTAGAGGGATGATGGCAAAAACATCCCTGGTCCTGTGATGACCAGAGATCATGACAACATCCTCAACTTGATCGGCAAGGTAGTTCGGCGTCCAGTTGATGGGTCCAGAACCTGGATATGGACGAATTTCTCCATGATCGACCTGACCCTGAAGAGCTGCTCTCACAAGGTAACACCCCTGGTTACTTTCCGAACAGACGCTATAACTGTCATAGTTGTGTGGTGGCACCTGGCCACGCCCACTTTGAATACAATGTAACCTCACTAGGTTACCTTCCATTGATCGGACATCCTGACTTTGACGACGAGTAGGATTCCTGTGATTGATACTAATCTGCTGAGTATCTTCGTCCATATAGATTGGCATCCACCAGTGATTTAACAAGTGCTGAAGTGCCTCCTGGACAAGGGTACAACCTCGATCATTTTCGCAACCCACTTTACAGTTTTGATAATCATGTGATATTAAGAATCTGAGTCGGACCTGCTCAGCATGTAACTCTACCAGGTTGGTATCCATTACGCGGATGTCGAAGATCTGAACCATGTTGATTTGATAGGAGTTCCTATCATGGTAGTCTTGGATCCATCCAAGATCCATCTGACGTTGGAGGGCCTCATGTATGAAAGAGCATCCCTGTTTGTTTACCGAGCAAATCAGACAGGAACTGTAATCGTGCCGCGGAAGATTATGATACTGGCTTTGCCTTGAGTGCATCGCCACCAAGTTGACATTCATCGCACAGATGTCGTGGTTTTGAATGACGTTGGAATTCGTGCAAACCATGTTAACTCCACGAACTCGGTGCTATTGGATCCATCCAAGATCCATTTGTTCCTGTAGAGCTGCTTGCACTACAGAACATCCCTGGTTGTCTTTAGAGCAGATATCACACTGGTGATAGCTATGAGGTGGCACATGGCCATATCGACTCTGTCTACAATGCATCTTGACCAGATTGGCCCCCAATAAGAGTACATCGTGAATTTGATAGACATTGTTAGTCTCTTTCTCAATCAGATTGACTGCAGCTTTCTCGTGTTGAGGCAGCGGGTTCGTAAGAACATTAGGATTCGTATCTTTGAAAGATAAGAGCCCGCTCCTAACAAGCTTTTGCACGTCGGATTTGAAATTGAGACAAGTCTCAATGTTATGCCCTGAACCTCCTTGATGATAAGGGCATGTTTGATCCACCTTAAACCAGAAAGGCGGATTTTCCGGAACTGAAAGGGGAGACTTAGTCTGAATGTGCCCCTTAGCTAGCAGTAACGAAAACAGTTCTGCGTACGTTACAGGTATAGGATCAAATCCTGATGGCCGTGTTGTACGGTTGTTGTTATATGGAGGACGAGCCTGCAGAAGAGGCTGTTGTGTCCTTTGCTGGTCAAGTTGGCTCTGCGCAACCTGAGGTTGATACATAGGAACAGGCGCGGGGCCGATAGCAGGAGTAACAGCTGCTACTGGCTGATAACGTCGCCTTTGCTTTCCGAGAGAGATATTCCCAATATCTTGCTCTTTTTTCTTAGGGAGAGCACTACCGTATTTTTTAGTACCGCTCGTCGATCCAGTGTCTTTTACCAAACGTCCTTCTCGGACGGCTTCCTCAAGACGTACGCCCATGCCGACCATTTCGGTGAAATCACTGGGCGCACTGGCAACCATTCGGTCATAGTAAAATGAGCTTAAGGTCTTTAAGAAGATTTTTGTCATCTCTTTTTCCTCAAGAGGTGGACAAATTTGAGCGACAATTTCACGCCACCTTTGAGCATACTCCTTAAAGGTTTCCTTTTCCTTTTGTGACATTGATCTGAGTTGATCTCTGTCGGGTGCCATGTCCAAATTGTACTTGTATTGTTGGACGAAGGCAATACCAAGATCTCTGAATGTACTGATCGTAGTACAGTTTAAACCCATGTACCATTTGAGTGCGGCACCGGTTAAACTATCCTGGAAGTAGTGAATCAGCAGGTCCTGATTCTCCGTCTGAGCTGACATCCGCCGAGCGTACATCACCAGATGGCTTTGAGGGCAAGAGTTACCCTTGTATTTTTCAAAGTCGGGCACTTGGAACTTGTGCGGGACTTTCACATTTGGGACCAAGCCGAGGTCTGCGGCGTCCTTTCCAAATAGATCCTGACCGCGAATGGCTTACAGCTCTTTCTGCATTTCGAAGAACTGCTCCTGGAATTCATCCATTCTGTCAAACATAGTTTCCTTCTTACCAGAAGGTGTTGGTGGAATCTGTCCTTCCGGAACAGTGTGCACCACAGGGGGGTGGTACCGTGACTACGGCAGTAAGTCTTGGCGCTTCCCGAAGTTTTTAACCTTCAGGAGTCTTCAGTATGCCCCTAGCATCTTCGCTTTCCCGAAGTTTGTAACCTTCAGGCCCAGCGGCTTCTGTTGCGATTCCCTGATCTTCAGTGATCGGCGGAACATATCCTTCCAGGATATAGTTAACAGGCATGCCCCAAGGACGATCTTTCGGCATCTGATACCTAGGATCATACTTTTCTATGATGGGCGTTGAGGTGATCTCTGAGATCACAGTTCTTTGTAGCTGAGCTTCTGCCATGGCTTGCATGTCGTTACGAAACTTTCTCATATCCTCTCTCAGAGCGTCGATCTCTTCTTTCAACTCTCTGTTTTCTTCCTCAAGATCATCCATCTTTTTCTGACGATTGGCCCGAGTATTATACGAATGAGACAGTTTGACTCTAGAATCGAGACACAAACATGAGATTCGTAGGGAAGAAGAATACGCGATGTGAGAATGATGAATGCAATGATTATATTAATTGTTTAATGGTTTAAGCAAAATAAACTTCGACAATTAGATTGCAAATATCAAACAGTGGGGAAACCCCTTTTTATTGAATTCCAAAGGATTACAGAAATGGAAATACAGTAGATTACAAAGTGCAGAAACAGAAACCTAAACTAATGGGTCCCGAGTCCTCTCTGAAGAGAAATCGGGTGCTGATTCTGGTATCTTCCTTTTCTTTGACCGGGGCGCTTGGGCCATTGTCGGGTTGTCATTCCTTTGCCAGGTGAAAGGAGTGAGCAAATTCCTTTGGTCATCTTGATTCTCTACAGCATGCTGCTCCAAAATTTCAATCAGAGCATCTTTCTCTCTCAGTAGTTGCTGTATTTGGATACACTCTACGTTGAGGGTGCGGTACTTTTTCTTCCAAGACCTTCTTTCCTTTTGAACTTTGTTGAGAGTAACCTGAAGCCTTTCAGTTTCCGTCATGAAGTACATGACAATTTCCCTTGGCGGAAGAATTCCGTAACGAGGATAAGGCATCTTTAGCTTGAGAGCTCTAGTTTGTACCCAATGGAGATAAGGCTCCACCGAGACACAGTCCGGTTTTCCCAGAGACTCTCGTCCTTTCTTATGAACATGTTTCTAAGCTTGCACTATTTCCATCTTTAGTGCTCTGTCACTTTCTCCTTCTTTGAAGAAAAGACCTTCCAGATGAACACCCAGTGGGATGTGTCTCATCGGGTATCCAAATTGACGAAGAACTAATATCGGATGATAGTTGATTCCTCCCTTAGTTCCTATGAGGGGTACGCTGGGGAAGTTTCCACAACGGTCAATGATTCTGATTCCCTCATAAATCCTATTACACCAATCTATATCGGAATTGGTGAGAGACATGATATTCTGTGACCAACGTAAGACACTCTTGCAATCCCAAAAAGCAGCAGACTTGGGCAAGTGAGAGATAAACCATTTGTAAAGCAAAGGTACACAGCATGTGATCTCCCCTCCGCTGTACAAATTTCCCAAGTGTACAGAATGATACGCATCTGCGAGCAAAGTCGGCACAGGGTTTCTAATGAGAAAAACCTTAATAGCGTTAATATCGACGAAGTTATTGATGTTGGGAAACAAAAATAATCCGTAGGTGAGCAAGACAAAGATGCTTTCAAAAGCAGTCCCGTTCCCTATACTAGCGAAGTACAGAGCTTTCTTTGTCAAGAACTGGGCTGGCAAACCTTGGATGCCACCCATAGTAATCATGTGAGTCTTGACCTCAGACTCGTCCAAATGAATTGCTCTTGCAATAGTCTGATTCTTTGGAATTTCTTCCAGTCCAGAAAATGGAGCTCGATCAGTGATATGTAAATCAGTCAGATGAGAATACTCCTCCAGCGTTGGTGCCAGCTGGTAATCCGGGAATGTGAAACAGTGATAAACCGGATCGTAGAACTGAATGAGCGCATCCATGATTCCCTTAATCACATGGACTCTTAACAGTGGTAGCAAACCACCGTGCTTGGCTCTGAAAGCCTCTGGGTTAACGATCATCCTCGCTAATTTTCTTAAATCCCCTAGTTTTGGAACCTTGAAGGTATACTGGTGAGTTCTCCTTCTACCGAAATCCATTAGCGTAATCCTTTTCTCTGATATTTGCAATCACAGTCTTAGTTTAATTTGAAAAATAGAGAGACTAGAAGAGAAAGTTTTTTGAATGTTTTAATGTTTTAATAAATGGATGCATGAATGCAGCACACAAAAACATAGAAAAAACATGGGGTCAGAGGGTCGTTGTCATGAAGTCAAGGCTCTACCCATCCCAAAGGTTTATACTAGGGTGATTTTTGTACCTGTACTCATTATCATCAGCTCCTCCCAGGAAGGCAGACAACAAGCGGATCGCCAGCGAGTTGTGTGCAATCTTAGAGTACGTGCTATTCACCGAGAATAGATCACCAGCCTCAAATGAGGGTAGTATCACGTAACAGCTATTTCCGATAGCTTCCGCACTACGAAAAAGGTTGGCTTTTCTTAAGTGTATACTCAATCTCACCACATGCGGCATCACACGCATTCCCAGTAGCAGAAAAATAAACACGTATAGCAATTAGGAAAAGCAGTATATATATATTTGTCCTAATCATCCTAGACTTATAAAGCTATGATTCTTAAGTTCCTGACAGAAATGGGTTCCCCGACGGAAGCCCCAATCTGTGGTTCCTTGCCTAAGAGATGGACCAGCATAGGTCAATCTTTCTCTTCGGTAGAGTTTCCATTTTCCGTAGAAAACGGGGATGATGCCCTAAGGCAGAAAAGGAGACTCCCCAGCAGAGTCGCCATTTTTACAAGGAAAACAGACAGAAAGAAAAACAGGGCCCCACGGTGGGCGCCACTTTTCTATGAAAAATGGGGACGACAGTGCCTAGATCTAACTTTGAACGGCCCCACGGTGGGCGCCACTTTTCTGTAGCGAGCGATTTTGGACGCGGTTCTTAAGCGATGGTCGCTCTCTGCGGTTGAGCTTAAAACTACAGGTCGATTCATTTTTTATCCTATTTTGAGCTGAATAAGGAAGGGAAATAGATGTCTCCAATTAACCCTGCTTGCATACTGAGTTTAAACAGCGGTCTGTTAGGTTACGGATGCTATCAATGTGGGGGGCCTTTGTACTGGTTATTCGTATTTCGCCAATACGGTTCTTTCTTTCTTTTTTCCTAGGCAAAGAGTTTCTGGCGGGGAATAAGGATTAGGAGGTTAGGACTGATGTTTTTGAAATACTGCTTTTAATTGATGGAAGTATGGGATTTGGGTTTTTTGTTGATTGCGCTCGCTAAGATCTTTTCTTTCGATCTTATGCCTACGTATTCCCGTTTACCGAAACAGGGAAATCAGAGCGTTCGTAGTTCCTCCTATTCTATGGGAGGAAATTGGTTTTTGGTGTTTTGTTCAAAGCCCAAGACGTGGAGCGAATGGTGATTTGTATCTTGTTCAAAGCCCAAGATGTGAAGCTAAAAGGTCTATTTGTGTCTTGTTCAAAGCCCAAGACGTGAAGCTGAAAGACCTCGGCTTTAGAGAGAATTTGTCATCTCTAAAGAGGGGGAGGAGGAGAATTACTTTAACTGGGATACGCGGATCCGAGCAATGCCATAATTTCCGAAGAAAGGGTTTTAACCTGAAGGAGAAGACTTTAACTCAGTGTAGAGCAATGCCATCTTTCCTTAGGAATTTCTCATGCTAAAAGAGGGACAGTGGCATGGATATAGATGATCCAGAGGCTTGCCGCTTACAGCGATTAGATGAAGGGAAAGGAGTTGTTGATGTTTGTATACTGTGAATGAGGCACAACTTTGATGCTAAAAGGTTAATTGGATTAACCAGTGGTTTTCTTATACAAAGCCTAAGAGGAGGCTAATTTCCGCTAGGAAAATCATTATACAAAGCCTAAGAGGAGGCTATTTTGTGTCTCGTACAAAGCCCGAGAGAGAGGCTAAAGGTTTTTGACCCAGTGGGGCATATCGTTATACAAAGCCTAAGAGGAGGCTAGCAAAGAGTTCGACTCTTGCTTAAGGGATTTATATCTCGTACGAGGCCCGAGATGGAGGCAAAAAGGGGTGATTGACTCAACGAGGGAATCTTTTGTGTCTCATACAAAGCCTGAGAGAGATGTTAAAAGGTTGTTTTGACTCCACTAGGGAGAATTTTGGTATCTCGTACGAAGCCCGAGATGGAGGCTATTGTAACTGTTTCAGTTGAGTGACAGATCCAATATACTGATTTAAAAGAGAAAATCAGTTCTTATATGAGCAACACTATACTCAGGGATTTGATTTGAGGATCAGGGATATTTCCTTTTCTTCGAGGAAACGGGAAATCCAAAGGGTATTGAGACTATCCGAATCTGCGGGTTTCCTTCCTATTTAACGAAGGGTGCTTGAGAATGTCTTTGAGACTCAAGGAAGTTAGACTGTCCAAGTCTAGAGTTTTTTCTTTGGTACTATGCTTCGAGAAACAGTAGTAGACTCTATGAAAGGACTGTTCTATGAGGATGACTAAGTTCTGTTCCTATACCTCTAGGAGGTCGTCGGGACAATTTGTACGAAGCCCACGAGGAGGCTGGAATCTTTTAAGAAGCCGACGGGTCCTTGTATAAAGCCCAAGAGGAGGCGGGGTTGCTTATAGGAAACCTGTGGGTCCTTGTACGATGCCCAAGAGGAGGCGGGGTTGCTTATAGGAAGCCTGTGGGTCCTTGTACGATGCCCAAGAGGAGGCCGATGCTTTTAAGAAGCCCGTGGGTCCCAAACCAAAGAAAAGTTCAGGAAAACTCTTTTAGAGTTAAAACCACTGGTAAACGTGCGAGGTTTACTATCCAGTGACTTTAACTTTTAGAGAGAGTCCGAACCGTTCGGCGGTTTGAAGAAATTCAAGAGAAGTTTCACCGAGAATAATTCATCTCTGGGGGATAGAATTTCTTGACGATTCCTAAGGAGGACAGCCGAAGAGAAGACTGTATCTGGTGCTCCTATTGGGGATCTAGGCGTCTATTTCTACGAATAAATGAAACGGCGTCACCTAGTTCTAGACGTAGTTGCCGGGGAAACTCGAAATATCTATACTATTTATTACACAGTAGATATGAGTTTATGAAAGGAGACTTACAGTGAGCAGCCCCACAATACAGTTTATAATATGAAAGCAGTAAACGAAAGCGATAACCACTTACTCGGTTGGAGTGCTTCCATGCTGTTTGGTTAGTTGTTCAACAAAGAAAGATAAAAACAACAGCATATTCAAAATCAAAGGAGAAAGTGCTTTGAAAAAGAAAGATTTGGGGCTTACAGTTCAAGGAGAGGCCAAGGGTTTTATCAGTGAGCGCACTGTTTGAATTTGTACAGAGGGACTTATACAAGTGACTGTGGCCCTAAAATTGTTTTCTGTACAAAGGGATGGGTCTTACACTCTCTCAAGAGGCCCAAAAAGGTTTAAAGAAAAAGAGTGGGGCTTATAACACGAGGGTAGGCCCAAATGATTTTTCGTTTAAAAATGGCGATCACGCCGAGGTTCTCTTTTAACGCAGAGGGACTTATACAATAAGTGAGGCCCAAAATGTTTTGGTTAAAAGGGGGTTGGGTCTTACACTCTAATAGAGGCTCAAAGTGTTTTTGAATGGGTCTTATAGCTCGAGGAGAGGCCCAAATGATTTTTGAAAAGGCGACGATCACGCCGTTTGTTTTTTTGGCGGTATCGGGACTTATACAATAAGTGAGGCCCAAAGATGATTTGGTCAAAAAAAGGATTGGGTCTTACACTCTAATAGAGGCCCAAAGTGTTTTGAAAATGATTTATGAGGGTTGAATTAATCCAAAACCCTAATTTGTTTTCAAAATGTATTTAATTGAATAAAAATTCAATTAAAATGATCAAAAATTGTTTAACACATGGAAAACAAATTGTGATCTTGGATTAATGCTTCAAAAATTAAGTATTGACCTACAAAATAATTAGAAAGCATTAAAAGTTGCAAAATCAATGTAGAAAAAATATTTAAAATGCCAAAAACAATCAAAATATTAATTCTTTACAAAAATATCAATTATATGAAATAAATAATATTTTTGGGATTTTTTGATAAAATAAAATATTTTAACATTTTTGTGAATTATTAAAAAAAGAATCAACTCAAAATCATTAAAACTCAGAGAGAAATTAATTTTTGAATCAATTAAACAAAATCACAAAATTCAAATATTTGAAAATCTGAAAATGGCGCCAAGAACACAAGCAAGAACACGCGCGTTTTCTGGGTTTGGCTGATTTGCATTTTCTATCCAATCTCACTGAATACTTGATTATAACATGCAATCCACATATCATTATGCTCGCCTCAACCTCACGATCATGTCTATGTACTTTAATTTCATTTAAATTAAACATACAACAAGAAATCACGAAGAGACCTCAAGAACCCTAATTTCTGCATGAAGGCTAGGATTTTTGATACACGATTCAAACAATGCAATTAATTGAGGGAAAACATTCCATGCATGATTATGAACATATGGCCAAATTATTGTGCGAGGAAATATGCATAGATTGAGAGATGCCCAAGTTTAGGCTTACCTTCAAGTCGTGACAGCAAGAGCAGATGTGATTTTGAGTTGGAGGTGTTACAGACAAGTTGTGATGATCTGGACAGCTTCCCTACACCATATGGAGTGTGTTTGAACACTTGGATTGAATTGAAATGGACTGGATCAGTTTATGGCATCTCAGCTGCAACTTCACTTCACACTTGTGTGGATGGCAAGTGATTTTGAGATTTTGATGTTTCAGATGTTATGTGAGTGTTTGATCAGCTCATATGTGATGTATGTGAGGTGTGTGAGTGATTGGTTTGTGCAGAATTGCTCTCAAACTCAAAACCCGATAGCTACCTTGCTAAGAAAGGCATTTTTGCCAAGAGAAATAGATTTTGAGGAAAGCATCTGTTAGATGGCTTTGGTGTACTTAAACTAACCACAATTGAGCTCTATTTATAGTAGAGCAAGTTTGTTTTGCAAGGAATAGTACATGGCAGCTGGTAAGTAGGTTTCCTCAATGTTGGCCAATGGAAATGAAAGTCTCCTCTAGCCATTGACTAGAGGTTAGGGCACAGAGCTTTGGTCCCCTTGGTCTTGGATAAGTCTTGACTGATTTCAGATGAGAATGGCTCAGTCCATGCCACCTTGATGGGTCCATTGAATGCCTCATTCCAAATTTGAAGTCTTGTCCCTATTTTGGCCATTCTAGGTTCAACATGCTATTCTTTGTTCCTTGGACCTTGGAGGCTTGGCTCAGTGATTGTCCCCTTTGGGTTCAATCCTCTGAGGTGTCCAAGTGGATTGGAGCAATTGCAATTGGCTGATTTTGGCAAATCGAGCCAAAATGCAAATTCTGCCTTGCCTTGACAGATTTCAGCAAGGCAACTTGCCAATGTTGTATCTCATGATGTAGGTTGAATTTGGCAATGTTCTTGGCCATTTTGGAAAGTTCTAACATGATACAACAACTGTTTGAACAAGTTTGGTTTTGATATCTTTTGATTCCAAGTGAAAAATCCCCCTACATTTGGCAAAAAGTGAAGCAGAATTCTGACTTAGTGAAAATTTCACTAAGTGTTGGAAAAAGTGACATTTTCACTTTTCAGCCACTTTGATCACTCCATAACTAAAAATCCTTAATGAATTGGAATGACTTGTAGTTGAAGTTTTTGTAGGTGATAGTGAGGGCTACAAATCCATCTTTGGATGAGAAAAAATGGCCTTGTGGTTTAGGAGTTATGGTCCTTCAAAGTTGGTACCTTTGCCACTTTATTTTTAACTTAGAAAATTTTCTAAGTTTTATGGTTACCCCTTTTACAAGTTATCTCACTTTTCTTGATTTTTCTTGATGAATGATGATTCAAATCATACATTAACATCATTTTAGGGTTAAAAATCCATTTTGGTGAAAAATCTCAAAAAGTCAAAGTTGACTTTTGTGCACAGTTGACTTTTTATCAGATGAATTCCAAACTGTGCAATTCTTCAGGAAATCATGTCCTTGACCTAAATAAAACTTGATGGACATGTTCCATGGGTGTCATAGGGTATATTCAATCATGTATTAGGGTTTGGGAGCATGTCTTGGTCAAAAGTCAAAGTTACAGTTGACTTTTCCCTTAAAACCCTAATTGTGGTGCAGATGAAAATGAAACTTGTTGCTCAAGCTTCTTGGATCAATCCATTGTTCCAAATGGACCAATATGGTGTATTAGAGACCCTCAAATCATCTCTTGAGGTCTTGGCTCATGGCTTGTCCCAAAAGTCAACTTAGGGGTGTATCAGGTCAAGAAACCCTAATTCCTGATTTTTGATGAATGCATCCCCTGAGGCAAAATTGACTTGATGCATGGGTTCATGAGGTTCCATGAAGCATATTAGGTCATGTTTTGGATCATTGCCTTGTGCCCAGATGAAAATTTCCATCTGGAGGCCCTGGTCGACCAAAACCCTAATTTGGTGACACTGTCGATCTTGAGACTTGATCCACCTAGAAGGGAGCATCCTTGTGCTTAATCCTTGAAGTGGGAGTCCTTTTTGATCCATTGTGGATGTTTGAGAGATTAGACAAGTTGAAGATCATGTCATTTCTTGATTGATCCTTTGTCTAAGCACTCAGAGAGGGCTTGAAACCCTAATTTTGATTGTATTGGATGCTCACCCATCTTTGGGGAGACTGATGAAGCATAATGGTTCATCCATATTTTGATGATGATTTTCAAAATGATGGGAAATCTAAGTGGTCAAAATTTGGGGTATTACAGATGCCCCTATTTAATCTTCTTGGACCCGAAGGTATGAATGACGAAGGTGTTCGGGCATTCGGGGTGCAAGAGGATTAAATATCGGAATATCCGAAATTTTGATGGTGGTTGCGAATGGTAGCTTACGCATTCATCTTCTTTAACTAAGCAATGATGCTTAGGAAAGGTAAACTTCCTCTCGATCCCAGTTTTCAGCCAAGGAACTGGTCTCATTTTCTTTTGAAATAAACTTCCCCTCGATCCTGGTTTCCTACCAAGGAACTGGTCTTAGTTTCTGATTTAAACTTCCCCTCGACCCTGGTTTCCTACCAAGGAACTGGTCTTAGTTTCTGATTTAAACTTCCCCTCGATCCTGGTTTCCTACCAAGGAACTGGTCTTAGTTTCTTTTGTCAATAAACTTTACTGACAAGGGACGCTATTCGTAGCGGTTTTCCTTCAAACTTCTCGCCGAATTTTCCTGGGGAGATGCCATTTGAGTGGAAAAAGTTTTGATGTCAGACTTGCTGGGGAACCCATTCGTCTGAGTTGTAGAGGTGTACAAACTTCTCTGTTGGAGACGCCATCTGTTTCTACTGGAGAAAGCGAGTCTCTTGAGGGACTGCTTTCGTTTGGGATCTTTCATCATACTTTTCTCGGGATCTTCCCGGAGAAACTCCATATGATGGGGTCCAATTTTGAGGTGTCGATGACCTTTTCATCAGCGGTTTTTCGGAGCAAAACTGGCGTGCTGCCGAATCTCTGATCACGAGGCTTTCTCTGTGGATTTTCCTTAATCCGGGAAAGCAAGGATATCATCTTCAATGGTGAAGAGTGACATCTGTTGAAGGTTTCTCTGGTCATTCAGAGGTTCAAGTTATCAAAGTGGCCAAGGGCCAACTTCTTTCCAGAATTAAACTGGAAGCGAGGTTGTTCAGACACAGTATTTCCTGACGAGGCAAGAACTGACAACTCGATTGAGAGGACTTCTACCACTAGGGGACAAGACCGACTAGAGTGATAGTGATGCAATATGAAATGTGAATGCAAATCAAAAATGCATGAAGTATGTATGTATATGCTGACAAAACAGACGCGACATACAGACTAATGGATGAACACAATTGGATACTCGGCCATCGCGGGGCGAAGAAGTACCGTTGATTCAAAATAGCAATTCCACCTTGCTTAGGAGAGATAGTCCACGTGGGGAGCTATGTTGATCGGGCTTAGGAGATGAGAACTCGGCCGAGGATGTCAGACGAAACAAGGTCTCTGACACAGTTGATCCCTTCATTCAGGCATATTGGCTTAGAAGGAGTACTTTGATTCTGCACTTTGAAGTCCGCTTACTTCGGGAGAAGCAATCGATGTTCTTCTGATGTTCAACAGTCAAAAGAAATGCCATCTTTAATTTAAAAGCAGAAAAAGTTTTAACAAGTAAATTCATTTTTGTTTTATTTCAAGAATCGCTGATTAAGTTTAAACAATGTCGTTCTGTAAAGCTAAAACAAGCAAGAATTACAAACAAAAGCACAAAGGCTCAAATTTTATTGATAAGATGGAGATCAGCCAAACGCGTGATTCCAAAGAGTATATACAAAGTTAGAAAATGGTAATTTACAGGGAAAAGGGCTACGTTGAAACATAACGACCACTATCCTTCTACCAACTTTGAATTCGGGGCATCTTGAGCTTCCGTCGAAGATGACCTTTGACTGGAGATTTCCTCCGATAGATGATGTTGTAACTGCTGCTGAGGGACTTGCCTCTGTTGAACATAGTTACTTGCCATTATCCCTAACTTTTGCCTGGATTGTACAATGAGATTTCCAATCCATCGGGATGATTTTTTCTTTCATGTCTCTAACTTTTGCCTGGACCGCCCTCTCGGGTTTTCAATCCACCGAGACGTTTTTTTTTTTTTAGTTTAGGAGAAGTATTTCTTGACTACATCAACATTCGTGGGGTAGGCAAATTCCTCTCCGTCCATGGTTGCAAGTCTCAAGGCGCCGCCTGAGAAAGCTTTCGTGACCACATATGGGCCATCATAATTCGGGGTCCATTTGCCCCGAGAGTCAGAGAGAAATGATTGTATCCTCTTGAGCACGAGGTCTCCTTTTCTGAAGACACGAGGTCGGACCTTTTTGTCGAACGCCCTCTTCATTCTCTGTTGATACAACTGACTGTGGCATAGTGCCGTGATTCTCTTTTCTTCGATCAGGTTCAGTTCGTCGTGTCGACTTTGACACCAATCAGCTTCGGTGAGCTGAGCTTCCATCAATACCCGGATTGATGGGATCTCTACTTCTATGGGAAGCACTGCCTCCATGCCATATATTAGAGAGAAAGGGGTAGCCCCTGTTGAAGTGCGGACAGATGTACGATAGCCGTGAAGAGCAAAGGGTAGCATCTCGTGCCAATCTTTATAGGTTACAACCATCTTCTGAACGATCTTCTTGATGTTCTTGTTAGCCGCTTCTACCGCTCCGTTCATCTTGGGTCGGTAGGGAGATGAGTTATGGTGTTCAATCTTGAACTCTGCACACAACTCTTTCATCATCTTATTGTTCAAGTTGGATCCATTATCAGTAATGATCTCGCTTGGAACACCATAACGGCAGATGATATTGTTTTTGATAAATCAGACCACCACTTGTCGGGTTACATTGGCGAATGACGCTGCTTCGACCCACTTGGTGAAATAGTCAATGGCTACCAAGATGAACCGATGTCCATTTGAAGCCTTGGGCTCAATCATACTAATCATGTCAATTCCCCATATGGAAAAAGGCCACGGGGAAGAAAGAACTTTGAGATGTGATGGCGGTACATGAATTTTGTCGGAGTATATCTGACACTTGTGACACCTCCTCATGTACTTGTAGCAGTCGGATTCCATGGTCAACCAATAATACCCGGCCCTGAGAATTTTTCTCGCCATTGTGTGTCCGTTGGCATGAGTGCCAAAGGATCCTTCATGAATTTCTTTCATGAGCATGTCTGCTTCTGGTCTGTCGACACATCGAAGCAAGACCATGTCAAAATTTCTCTTATAAAGAGTTTCACCGCTCAGGAAGAAGTTTCCAGCCAATCTTCTGAGGGTTTTCCTGTCTTTTCTGAGTGCCCCAGATGGGCACTCTTGTTTCTGAAGGAAGCATTTGATATCGTGATACCAAGGTCTGTCGTCTATGACTGCTTCAATTGCGAAGATGTAAGCGGGCCGTTCAAGGCGCATTATGTCAATCTTAGGTATGTCATTCCATCGACCTACACTAATCATGGAAGAGAGAGTGGCTAATGCATCAGCCATGTGATTCTCATCACGAGGGATGTGATGAAACTCAACTCTGTTGAAGAAAGGTAGCAACCTTCTTGCATAGTCTTTGTAAGGAATCAATCCTGATTGGTATGTGTTCCAATCTCCTTTTATCTGGTTGATAACCAAGGCTGAATCGCCGTATACGTCCAAGTTTTTGATCCTTAAATCAATCGCTTCTTCGAGACCCATAATACATGCTTCGTATTCGGCCTCGTTGTTCGTACATTTGAACGTAAGTCTGGCAGTGAAAGGAATGTGGATACCCTGAGGGGTAACAATGATTGCCCCAATTCCGTTTCCATAATGATTAACTGCTCCGTCAAAGATGAGTCCCCACTGGGAACCTGGTTCTGGCCCTTCACTGGGTAGCGGTTCATCGCAATCTTTCATCTTTAGATACATGACATCTTCGTCTGGGAAGTCAAACCCGATTGATTCTTGATCGTCAATCGGTTGATGAGCCAAATGATCGGCTAAAATACTTCCTTTAACGGCTTTCTGAGCATGGTACTCTATGTCATATTTTGATAGTAACATCAGCCAACGGGCAATCCTTCCCGTGAGAGCAGGTTTTTCGAAAACGTACTTGATTGGATCCATTTCGGAGACCAACCAAGTAGTATGACGAATCATGTACTGGCGAAGACGTTTGGCTGCCCAAGCCAAAGCGCAACAAGTTTTCTCAAGCATTGTGTACCGAGTCTCGCAGTCGATGAATTTCTTGCTTAGATAGTAAATGGCAGACTCTTTCCTTTTAGTTTCGTCTTGTTGGCCAAGTACACATCCCATTGAGTCCTCTAGGACTATGAGGTAAATGATTAGTGGTCTTCCTTCCACTGGAGGTGATAGAATTGGAGGATTCAACAGATATTCCTTGATACTGTCGAAGGCAGTTTGGCAGTCTTCTGACCAAACGCAATCCTGGTTCTTTTTCAATAACTTGAAAATCGGCGCACAAGTGGCGGTTATAAGGAATATGAACCTGGAGATGTAGTTCAAATGTCCCAGGAATCCTCTGACTTGTTTTTCAGTTTTCGGAGAAGGCATTTCTTGAATGGCCTTGACCTTGTCAGGATCAACTTCAATTCCTTTTTGGCTGACGATGAACCCTAGTAGTTTCCCTGAACGGACACCGAAGGTGCACTTGTTAGGATTCAAGCGGAGCTTGAATTTTCTTAGACGTTCGAACAATTTTGACAGATGTTCAACGTGCTCATCCTCTGTTCTTGATTTTGCAATCAAATCATCGACATATACCTCGATTTCCTTGTGTATCATGTCATGAAACAGAGTAGTCATGGCCCTTTGATAGGTTGCCCCGACATTCTTCAAACCGAACTGCATTACCTTGTAACAAAAGGTACCCCATGGGGTAATGAACGAAGTTTTCTCCATGTCTTTCGGCGCCATTTTGATCTGATTATAGCCCGAGAATCCATCCATGAAGGAGAATACTTTGAACATTGTTGTGTTGTCTACCAGCATGTCAATGTGTGGTAAAGGAAAGTCGTCCTTTGGACTTGCCATGTTCAGATCTCTGTAATCAACACACATTCTAACCCTTCAGTCCTTTTTGGGAACGGGTATGATGTTGGCTAACCATTGAGGATATTCAGATGTAGCGAGGAAACCCGCGTCGATCTGTTTCTGTACCTCCTCTTTGATTTTGATGGCCATGTCCGGGTGAGTGCGTCTCAACCTTTGCTTTACTGGTGGACATTCCGATCTTAGCGGTAAATGATGTTCCACGATGCTGGTATCCAACCCTGGCATATCCTGATAGGACCAAGCGAATACATCGGGGAATTCTTTGAGAAGCTTTATCAAACCCTCTCTGGAAGTTGGACTGAGCAATGCTCCGATCCTGATTTCTTTTCTCTCTTTTTCTGAACCCAAGTTTACCGTTTCCAACGGTTCTTTGTGAGGTTCAATGGACCTTTCCTCTTGTCTGAGTAGTCGGGAGATCTCTTCAGGAATTTCGTTGTCATTTTCTTCTTCAGCCTCGAATACCGAGAAATCAAAGTTGGGAGAAGGCATCGGATCGTATGTTTCAACTGGGTATAAAACAAGCAATCTGCATGACATGATGATTCGTGTTTATAAGAGATAGAGAAAATGCAAGTGTGTGCAGTGTTTTGATTTTACTGCTTGTTTTTATTATTGAATGTTTTTTAGGATTACCATTTTCTGAAAAAGCAAAAAGAGAAAACAACAATTAATGCAGAAATTACAGAACGACGTTATTTTATTAATGAACAAGTCGAATCTTGAAACTACAGCCCTATAAAACAAAACTCTGTCGCTTCGGGCAAAGCGAAGAGGGAAAATTACAGAAAGCGAGCCCTATCAAAACATCCGTTTCACCTGGGCAAGGTGAAAGGTTTAAACATGGCAATTACTTTGACTGATGAACGACCTTCGGAACCTTGACGGCAACCCATTGGCGGCGAACTCCTCGGTGAATCACAAAGTCTGGCACCTTCCTTGATTTGTCTTCAGAAATGACGCTGATTTCTGGTGGAGCAGGATCATTGGAATCTGTCTCCCAGGCAGAATTGTCGTAGAAGGATTCCTCAGTTGTATTTTGCATAGCATTGGTACTCTCAGCTATATCTCCCCATCCAGTTGACTGGATATCTTCGAGCCTGATACGAGAGCTTTCGGGAGCGGTGTACTTGACCATAAAGTCGTATTTTCCACTTGGTTCTCCTAGAGTGTCCCAAACTTCTTTGGAACTGGAGGAGTCATCTCTCTCGATGACGTTGACCTCAGGAAAAGCATAGTTGATGAATTCAAGTCCTGCGAACGTTGCGAACTCATCTTCATGTTGAGTAGTCTCTGAATGACCTGAGTGTTGATCCCATGACATGGCGGGGACACAGGTATTCTGTTCAATGACGGTCAGCTGATTTTCGTTACTCGGCTGACTTTCTTGCCCCAAGTTTCCTGGGTAAGGCTACCACATTGGCAGACCATCCATCGGGCCATAATAATTGCGGTCAAAGTTGTCTTTCATAAGAGTGTCTTCCTCTAATGAATTTGGCGGAGCACGGCATCCTTCTGGATCACAATCCCCGTAGATCATTTCGACGTCTGATCTTGGTATAAATCTCGAACTTTCTGTAGGAAAGCAAAAAGGCATAGGCACCTCTTCCTGAGACATATAGCCGTCCTTGTTAAGGTAGGACTTCCATTCTTCATCCGTGTCAGAGGGATCTTCCTCATTGATAGCATGAACTGTCTGAGACACTGGGTGAAGAAAACCTCCACTGTGGAAGAAGTTTTGAAGGGGATGAAGACTTTCATCGTTGGCGGCTGTCTGGGTACAGGTTGCAGAAAAACCAAGACCCTTCTTTGATTTATTGTCAATATGAATGACAAGCCGTCCCCATCCGGTTGTATCGGTACTCTCGACCGCTTTGATAGCATCTTTGTATGAAGAAATCGAAGTTCCTTCTTTGGATTGATCGTTCTTGCTCACCGATAGTGCTTGGAAATGAGTTCCAATAACCTCCTCGGGTTCTACACAAGCAGATGATGATAGGTTACTCACAAGCAAGGCTTGTTCCCCACAAACCGTGACAAGTTGATCGTTCTTGACGAACTTTAGCTTTTGGTGGAGGGTCGAAGTGACCGCTCCAGCCTGATGTATCCAAGGTCTTCCTAATAAACAACTGTATGTTGCCCGGATGTCCATGACCTGGAAAGTGATTTGGAAAGTGTGAGGACCAATAGTTATGGGAAGATCAACTTCGTCGATAACTGTTTTTCTGGATCCGTCGAATGCTTTGACGACGACCTCGCTGACTCTCATCGGAGGGCCCTTAAATGATAATTGCACCAAAGTGGACTTCGGCATAACATTCAGGGCTGACCCTGTGTCTACCAGTACGTTGGCTAAAGCATCGCCCTGGTAGTTAACTGTAATGTTGAGCGCCATGTTATGATGGCGACCCTCTTCGGGTAATTCCTCATCACTAAATCCTAAATTGTTGCAGGAAGTGATGTTAGAGACAATACTATCAAACTGTCTGATTGTTACATCCTGTTCTACAAAGGCTTGCTCCAAGACTTTCTGTAGAGCCTCTCTGTGTGCTTCTGAACTGAGTAATAGTGATAATACTGAGATCTTTGAAGGAGTCTGTAACAGTTGATCAACAATGTTATATTCACTCCTTTGGATGAGCTTTAGCATCTCATCTTTGTCTTTTGAAAAGTCGGGATTACTAGATTGACCGACTGGTGGATCAGGAATTTCTGCCTGAAGTTCCTTTTCTTTGTTGGATTCTCCCACCCCTCGGTTGAAGATTCTACCACTCCGTGTTACACGACTGATGTCTGCAATATTCACGACGGAGGGTAATGGAATTTCCTTTCCATTCTCGATTATTGTTGCACCGTATTTGTAAGGGATATCCTTAGTTGATTCATACGGTAGTGGCCCCGGTAGATAGATGACTATGGGAACCTTCTGATTTTTCTGACCATCATAAGTAACCTTGATCCGTTCCCGGTTGGGAACTTTAGATTCGTCAAGTAGAGGGATGATGGCAAAAACATCCCTGGTCCTGTGATGACCAGAGATCATGACAACATCCTCAACTTGATCGGCAAGGTAGTTCGGCGTCCAGTTGATGGGTCCAGAACCTGGATATGGACGAATTTCTCCATGATCGACCTGACCCTGAAGAGCTGCTCTCACAAGGTAACACCCCTGGTTACTTTCCGAACAGACGCTATAACTGTCATAGTTGTGTGGTGGCACCTGGCCACGCCCACTTTGAATACAATGTAACCTCACTAGGTTACCTTCCATTGATCGGACATCCTGACTTTGACGACGAGTAGGATTCCTGTGATTGATACTAATCTGCTGAGTATCTTCGTCCATATAGATTGGCATCCACCAGTGATTTAACAAGTGCTGAAGTGCCTCCTGGACAAGGGTACAACCTCGATCGTTTTCGCAACCCACTTTACAGTTTTGATAATCATGTGATATTAAGAATCTGAGTCGGACCTGCTCAGCATGTAACTCTACCAGGTTGGTATCCATTACGCGGATGTCGAAGATCTGAACCATGTTGATTTGATAGGAGTTCCTATCATGGTAGTCTTGGATCCATCCAAGATCCATCTGACGCTGGAGGGCCTCTTGTATGAAAGAGCATCCCTGTTTGTTTACCGAGCAAATCAGACAGGAACTGTAATCGTGCCGCGGCAGATTATGATACTGGCTTTGCCTTGAGTGCATCGCCACCAAGTTGACATTCATCGCACAGATGTCGTGGTTTTGAATGACGTTGGAATTCGTGCAAACCATGTTAACTCCACGAACTCGGTGCTCTTGGATCCATCCAAGATCCATTTGTTCCTGTAGAGCTGCTTGCACTACAGAACATCCCTGGTTGTCTTTAGAGCAGATATCACACTGGTGATAGCTATGAGGTGGCACATGGCCATATCGACTCTGTCTACAATGCATCTTGACCAGATTGGCCCCCAATAAGAGTACATCGTGAATTTGATAGACATTGTTAGTCTCTTTCTCAATCAGATTGACTGCAGCTTTCTCGTGTTGAGGCAGCGGGTTCGTAAGAACATTAGGATTCGTATCTTTGAAAGATAAGAGCCCGCTCCTAACAAGCTTTTGCACGTCGGATTTGAAATTGAGACAAGTCTCAATGTTATGCCCTGAACCTCCTTGATGATAAGGGCATGTTTGATCCACCTTAAACCAGAAAGGCGGATTTTCCGGAACTGAAAGGGGAGACTTAGTCTGAATGTGCCCCTTAGCCAGCAGTAACGGAGACAGTTCTGCGTACGTTACAGGTATAGGATCAAATCCTGATGGTCGTGTTGTACGGTTGTTGTTATATGGAGGACGAGCCTGCAGAAGAGGCTGTTGTGTCCTTTGCTGGTCAGGTTGGCTCTGCGCAACCTGAGGTTGATACATAGGAACAGGCGCGGGGCCGATAGCAGGAGTAACAGCTGCTACTGGCTGATAACGTCGCCTTTGCTTTCCGAGAGAGATATTCCCAATATCTTGCTCTTTTTTCTTAGGGATAGCACTACCGTATTTTTTAGTACCGCTCGTCGATCCAGTGTCTTTTACCAAACGTCCTTCTCGGACGGCTTCCTCAAGACGTACGCCCATGCCGACCATTTCGGTGAAATCATTGGGCGCACTGGCAACCATTCGGTCATAGTAAAATGAGCTTAAGTTCTTTAAGAAGATTTTTGTCATCTCTTTTTCCTCAAGAGGTGGACAAATTTGAGCGGCAATTTCACGCCACCTTTGAGCATACTCCTTAAAGGTTTCCTTTTCCTTTTGTGACATTGATCTGAGTTGATCTCTGTCGGGTGCCATGTCCAAATTGTACTTGTATTGTTGGACGAAGGCAGTACCAAGATCTCTGAATGTACTTATCGTAGTACAGTTTAAACCCATGTACCATTTGAGTGCGGCACCGGTTAAACTATCCTGGAAGTAGTGAATCAGCAGGTCCTGATTCTCCGTCTGAGCTGACATCCGCCGAGCGTACATCACCAGATGGCTTTGAGGGCAAGAGTTACCCTTGTATTTTTCAAAGTCGGGCACTTGGAACTTGTGCGGGACTTTCACATTTGGGACCAAGCAGAGGTCTGCGGCGTCCTTTCCAAATAGATCCTGACCGCGAATGGCTTGCAGCTCTTTCTGCATTTCCAAGAACTGCTCCTGGAATTCATCCATTCTGTCAAACATAGTTTCCTTCTTACCAGAAGGTGTTGGTGGAATCTGTCATTCCGGGACAGTGTGCACCACAGGGGGGTGGTACCGTGACTACGGCAGTAAGTCTTGGCGCTTCCCGAAGTTTGTAACCTTCAGGAGTCTTCAGTATGCCCCTAGCATCTTCGCTTTCCCGAAGTTTGTAACCTTCAGGCCCAGCGGCTTCTGTTGCGATTCCCTGATCTTCAGTGATCGGCAGAACATATCCTTCCGGGATATAGTTAACAGGCATGCCCCAAGGACGATCTTTCGGCATCTGATACCTAGGATCATACTTTTCTATGATGGGCGTTGAGGTGATCTCTGAGATCACAGTTCTTTGTAGCTGAGCTTCTGCCATGGCTTGCATGTCGTTACGAAGCTTTCTCATATCCTCTCTCAGAGCGTCGATCTCTTCTTTCAACTCTCTGTTTTCTTCCTCAAGATCATCCATCTTTTTCTGACGATTGGCCTGAGTATTATACGAATGAGACAGTTTGACTCTAGAATCGAGACACAAACATGAGATTCGTAGGGAAGAAGAATACGCGATGTGAGAATGATGAATGCAATGATTATATTAATTGTTTAATGGTTTAAGCAAAATAAACTTCGACAATTAGATTGCAAATATCAAACAGTGGGGAAACCCCTTTTTATTGAATTCCAAAGGATTACAGAAATGGAAATACAGTAGATTACAAAGTGCAGAAACAGAAACCTAAACTAATGGGTCCCGAGTCCTCTCTGAAGAGAAATCGGGTGCTGATTCTGGTATCTTCCTTTTCTTTGACCGGGGCGCTTGGGCCATTGTCGGGTTGTCATTCCTTTGCCAGGTGAAAGGAGTGAGCAAATTCCTTTGGTCATCTTGATTCTCTACAGCATGCTGCTCCAAAATTTCAATCAGAGCATCTTTCTCTCTCAGTAGTTGCTGTATTTGGATACACTCTACGTTGAGGGTGCGGTACTTGTTCTTCCAAGACCTTCTTTCCTTTTGAACTTTGTTGAGAGTAACCTGAAGCCTTTCAGTTTCCGTCATGAAGTACATGACAATTTCCCTTGGCGGAAGAATTCTGTAACGAGGATAAGGCATCTTTAGCTTGAGAGCTCTAGTTTGTACCCAATGGAGATAAGGCTCCACCGAGACACAGTCCGGTTTTCCCAGAGACTCTCGTCCTTTCTTATGAACATGTTTCCAAGCTTGCACTATTTCCATCTTTAGTGCTCTGTCACTTTCTCCTTCTTTGAAGAAAAGACCTTCCAGATGAACACCCAGTGGGATGTGTCTCATCGGGTATCCAAATTGACGAAGAACTAATATCGGATGATAGTTGATTCCTCCCTTAGTTCCTATAAGGGGTACGCTGGGGAAGTTTCCACAACGGTCAATGATTCTGATTCCCTCATAAATCCTATTACACCAATCTATATCGGAATTGGTGAGAGACATGATATTCTGTGACCAACGTAAGACACTCTTGCAATCCCAAAAAGCAGCAGACTTGGGCAAGTGAGAGATAAACCATTTGTAAAGCAAAGGTACACAGCATGTGATCTCCCCTCCGCTGTACAAATTTCCCAAGTGTACAGAATGATACGCATCTGCGAGCAAAGTCGGCACAGGGTTTCCAATGAGAAAAACCTTAATAGCGTTAATATCGACGAAGTTATTGATGTTGGGAAACAAAAATAATCCGTAGGTGAGCAAGACAAAGATGCTTTCAAAAGCAGTCCTGTTCCCTATACTAGCGAAGTACAGAGCTTTCTTTGTCAAGAACTGGGCTGGCAAACCTTGGATGCCACCCATAGTAATCATGTGAGTCTTGACCTCAGACTCGTCCAAATGAATTGCTCTTGCAATAGTCTGATTCTTTGGAATTTCTTCCAGTCCAGAAAATGGAGCTCGATCAGTGATATGTAAATCAGTCAGATGAGAATACTCCTCCAGCGTTGGTGCCAGCTGGTAATCCGGGAATGTGAAACAGTGATAAACCGGATCGTAGAACTGAATGAGCGCATCCATGATTCCCTTAATCACATGGACTCTTAACAGTGGTAGCAAACCACCGTGCTTGGCTCTGAAAGCCTCTGGGTTAACGATCATCCTCGCTAATTTTCTTAAATCCCCTAGTTTTGGAACCTTGAAGGTATACTGGTGAGTTCTCCTTCTACCGAAATCCATTAGCGTAATCCTTTTCTCTGATATTTGCAATCACAGTCTTAGTTTAATTTGAAAAACAGAGAGACTAGAAGAGAAAGTTTTTTGAATGTTTTAATGTTTTAATAAATGGATGCATGAATGCAGCACACAAAAACATAGAAAAAACATGGGGTCAGAGGGTCGTTGTCATGAAGTCAAGGCTCTACCCATCCCAAAGGTTTATACTAGGGTGATTTTTGTACCTGTACTCATTATCATCAGCTCCTCCCAGGAAGGCAGACAACAAGCGGATCGCCAGCGAGTTGTGTGCAATCTTAGAGTACGTGCTATTCACCGAGAATAGATCACCAGCCTCAAATGAGGGTAGTATCACGTAACAGCTATTTCCGATAGCTTCCGCACTACGAAAAAGGTTGGCTTTTCTTAAGTGTATACTCAATCTCACCACATGCGGCATCACACGCATTCCCATTAGCAGAAAAATAAACACGTATAGCAATTAGGAAAAGCAGTATATATATATTTTTCCTAATCATCCTAGACTTATAAAGCTATAATTCTTAAGTTCCTGACAGAAATGGGTTCCCCGACGGAAGCCCCAATCTGTGGTTCCTTGCCTAAGAGATGCACCAGCATAGGTCAATCTTTCTCTTCGGTAGAGTTCCCATTTTCCGTAGAAAACGGGGATGATGCCCTAAGGCAGAAAAGGAGACTCCCCAGCAGAGTCGCCATTTTTACAAGGAAAACAGACAGAAAGAAAAACAGGGCCCCACGGTGGGCGCTACTTTTCTATGAAAAATAGGGACGACAGTGCCTAGATCTAACTTTGAACGGCCCCACGGTGGGCGCCACTTTTCTGTAGCGAGCGATTTTGGACGCGGTTCTTAAGCGCTGGTCGCTCTCTGCGGTTGAGCTTAAAACTACAGGTCGATTCATTTTTTATCCTATTTTGAGCTGAATAAGGAAGGGAAATAGATGTCTCCAATTAACCCTGCTTGCATACTGAGTTTAAACAACGGTCTGTTAGGTTACGGATGCTATCAATGTGGGGGGCCTTTGTACTGGTTATTCGTATTTCGCCAATACGGTTCTTTCTTTCTTTTTTCCTAGGCAAAGAGTTTCTGGCGGGGAATAAGGATTAGGAGGTTAGGACTGATGTTTTTGAAATACTGCTTTTAATTGATGGAGGTATGGGATTTGGGTTTTTTGTTGATTGCGCTCGCTAAGATCTTTTCTTTCGATCTTATGCCTACGTATTCCCGTTTACCGAAACAGGGAAATCAGAGCGTTCGTAGTTCCTCCTATTCTATGGGAGGAAATTGGTTTTTGGTGTCTTGTTCAAAGCCCAAGACGTGAAGCGAATGGTGATTTGTATCTTGTTCAAAGCCCAAGATGTGAAGCTAAAAGGTCTATTTGTGTCTTGTTCAAAGCCCAAGACGTGAAGCTGAAAGACCTCGGCTTTAGAGAGAATTTGTCATCTCTAAAGAGGGGGAGGAGGAGAATTACTTTAACTGGGATACGCGGATCCGAGCA